>JARQOD010000001.1:316516301-316855511 GCA_033576555.1 Oophaga sylvatica
CAAGCACGCCACAAACAAGGGGGCTATATGCAAAACACAGGAAACCAGTTTTTTTTTGGAAAAGGGTCCGGGGGAACGATAAAAACCAAGATTGATTTTTTGGGGTCCTCAAAAAGGCTTTATGCAGGGCCCAAAAAAAACACACTTTCCCAAAGAAAAACCTTAAAAACCCACAGAAAAATTGGGTGGGGGTTCCATCATGTTTTGGGGGCGTGGGGCCAAAGGGCCGGCCCCGGGGAATCTTGTTAAAGTTGGGGGACGCATGGATTCCACTCATATCGGGCAGACCTTGAAAAATAATTTTCCCAAGAATCATCCAAATTTGGGAATTTAAAGGGGGGGGTTTTGGGATTTTTCAAAACCCCCAATGACCCAAAAACCCCCCCCCAAAATTTCACTAAAGGAAATTCATCCCGGGGAAAAATTACAATGTTCGGGAAATTTAGCCACCCCAGCCCCCCAACCTGAAATCATTAAACCACGGGGATCATTTAAAGGGGGCGGGTCCATGCTCAGCGACCATAAAACTTAACTAAAACTGGAATTGTTTTGTAATGAGGAAGGGTCAAAAATACCTTCATCCAGGACCAGGAACTCTTAAAACTACAGGGAACACTAGAGGCTGTTATTTTTGCAAAAGGAGGGTCTACTAAATATTAAAAGTCACTTTTTTGGTGAGGGTGCCCCTACTTATGCACCCCGTCCCAAAAATTTTTTTGATGCAGATTGCACATTTTCTGGTTTGTAAAAATAAACCTCATTTTAAGGCAAAACATTTTCTGTGTCCCCAAAATTTTTGTTATTAGATTGTGGGAAAATGAAAACTTTTCCAAAACACCAAATTTTTTTAAAACAAAATTTAAAAATTTAAAATTTAAAAGGGGGGGCCCCCAAAAAATTTTTTTTTTTTAACGTGGTTGTTTTTAAATTTTTATTTTGTTAAGCCCCCATAGTTTTTAAAGCAGGGTTTCAGGAGCCATCCTTCTTCACAAAGAAAAACCTGGCTCTGGCCTGAGAGAAGGATTTCCGGCTAAACCCCCTAGTAAGGTTCTCTTCTATAGGCCGGGGTCAGACATGCGAGAAACTTGCACGAGTCTCGAATGTCAATACCTGGCACTGCCGCCGGCGCTCATGACTGGAGTGTGCGGCTGCATGTATTTCTATGCATCTGCACGCTCCTGTCCGAGTGCCGGCTGCAGTCATACAGCCTATGAGGATGAACAGGAGCAAGGCACTTTTCATGACAACCTGAACCCCAAAGGAGTACTTCTCCAGACCTCCAGTCCATAACAGGTTTGTGTTTTTGCAGCCATGGGAGACCTAGAAGTAGAGGATAAGAGAGATCACACAACACATGAAAAGAAATATTCTCAGAATGTAGAATCCCCACCTGAAGCTCCACAGACTCCGTTATGAACTGGACAGTCTCGGGAAGAGTCTTTCCATCCACTAAAGAAATCATCACCGGATCCGGGAGATGCAGGATAGGGATCTTATACCGCTCAACCACAGCCTGTTGAACAAAATTGCCTGCGGAGCTGGAGTCCAGGTGGGCCAACTCAACAAAAGACCCTTTGTCACAGGAGACCGATACAGTCAGGGTCAACAATGGAGAGTAAGAAGTCTTGTGCAGGGTAGTCTCTCCTACTAACTCTAGGCACTGGCGTTTCCCGATCTCTCGGAGCAGGAACGAATAAAGTGTTCAAAGCTGCCGCAGTAGAAGCATGTTCCTTCAGTACCACAAATCTCTTGGCGTCGCTTGGATAGCTTCACCTGGTCAGTCTGCATGGGTTCAAGGAAGGACGCCGCAGCAGGAACTTGCTTAACGATCGGTCATTGAAAGGTGGGAGCCAAGCGTACTGATCTCCTCTCGTGGTTCACCTTTTTGGTCTGCTCCTGGAACCTAATGTAAATTTGGTTTGCCAGGGATACCAGGTCATGAAA
The DNA here is from genome assembly GCA_033576555.1 of Oophaga sylvatica. Taxonomy (NCBI): domain Eukaryota; kingdom Metazoa; phylum Chordata; class Amphibia; order Anura; family Dendrobatidae; genus Oophaga; species Oophaga sylvatica. The sequence goes on from JARQOD010000001.1 coordinate 316,518,246, forward strand.
AGAGGTGGGCATCTCCCGACCAACCAGTTCATGCTTAATTCGCCCAGAGTGGCCTTCCCAGAAGGTTGCAACCAGAGCCTCATTGTTCCAAACAAGTTCGGAAGACAAAGTACGAAAATGAACTGCATACTGGTCCACGGAGAGGTTACTTTGGCATAACCGGAGCAGAGAAGGAGCTGCAGAAGAAACGCGGCCAGGTTCATTGAAAACCTTATGGAAGGTTTCCAAGAAGCACTGTAGGTTTGACACTAACAGATCCCCTCTCTCCCACAGACGACTGAGCCATGCTAGGGCTACACCAGATAGATGTGGGATGATGACCACTTTTCCTCGGTCCGAGGGGAACTGATAAGCCAGGAGTTTGAAGCACAGAGTGCACTGGTAAATGAACCCCTGACACAGGGCTGGATCTCCACCAAAGTGTGGAGGAGCTGACAGACAAGGTCCGGAACCAGGTGAATAACTGGCAGCCTGTTGGATCACCGTCGTGGTAACTGCCGCCTGAGAGGATGTGGTAGCGGCTGGTACAGCATGTCTAGATGGGTATTCACAGGCCGTAGATAGAATAGAATCTTATCCTGATCCTTCTGGCAGGCTGGGTGGTGGAACCACTGTGCCGAAGCCCAAGGAAGACCTGGAGAGGTGTGACTAGGTGCCTCAACCAATCTGACCATGGATACAGCAGCTAACGACACTGAGATCAAAGGCGCGACAAGGAAGGTGGTCAAGGTGCTACTCAAGGACTGACCTTGAGTAGGTGGCAGCTGACCCCTAGGAATAGGAAACTGTGGGGCCCAAGGGAATGTCCAACAGATGCAGGCAGACAGAGTAAGATGACAGGAACTGCAGATGCAGACAGGACCAGCTAATGGAGAGATGAGCACTGGCGGGTGCAACTGGACTGACTGCCGTTGAGGTAAGCACTGGCGGGTGCCACTGGCTCGGCTGTCGCTGAGGTGAGCACTAGTGGGTGCAGCAGGCTGAGATACAAGCACTGGGACCTGAGAACTGACAAGAGTGTTAGGAAAACAAACTCACAACATTGCACAGGCACCTCCATGTTGGGAAGAGTAGACAGAGCAGCTTAAAGGACAGTACTCCCACAGGTGGAGGGTACAGAGTACACACAGAGGCTTAAAGGATAGTACTCTCACAGGCACAGGGTGCAGAGTGCACACAGTGGTTTAAAGAACAGTACTACCACATGCAGAGGGGGGAAGAATACTCCCAGCAGCTTAAAGGCACAGTACGCCCACAGGCAGATGGGGAAGAGTACTCACAGCAGCTTAAAGGCACAATTCTGCCACAGTCAGAGGGTGCAGAATACACACAGAGGCTTTTAGCACAGTACTTTCACAGACGGCATTGCAGAGTATACACAGAGGCTTTTACCACAGAAATAGCACATATAGGATTTGCAGAGTGAACAGTCAGAATCTGTCCGACTCTCCAGCTGCGTCCTATCCCTACACTAACAAGAGCAAAATGGTGGCGACATGCATGATCCGGCCTTTATACAGGCCGAGTCACGTGCTGCTCCGCCAATCAGAGCCATGCCAATACTTGGCATGGCTGTGATGGCTCTGGAAGTGCCCAGTCTAAAAGCTTGTTGACTGGCTGCGCTGCAGCCTTTCAACAAGCTTTATTAGGCTGGCAAATCCAAACAGGAAACAGGACATACAGGAAAATGTCCGTGTTCGAACTCAGAACTTTCCGGTTCAGGTTTGCTCATCTCTACTCACTATTTATTATTTTTACTACTTCCTCTTTGACACTTCGCTTGAGAATCCAAGTGCATGCTGGGATACTAAAACAAAGCGTCATCAGGGGCAGAAGCTGTGGTCACTGCTGCAGCCTTTGCCACGTCCCTGAACCAAAATGTCCTTTGCCCCTACCCTGACTTCTATTTCAGTAACTGACTCGCTACTTCTAATCAGAGTCAGTGAGCGAGCTCACTTTCATTCTGTATATTGCACAGTAACAAGAATCTACTGAGCATACGTTGGACCTTAGCAGAACAGGGACTAGCCCAGTCCCTGGAATGGACATCATTGATGATGCTTCATTTCAGGGAGGGGGCAGATGCAATGGCAGTGTTGTATGATGATGACACACTTGAGTATCTCAGCATGCACTGAGATTCTCAAATGAAGCATCAACAAGTAGGAAGTAGTTAAAAAAAATCTAAAGCAGAGTTGTGAGGGAAAGATAGGGAATTTTTAATTAAAGTATATTATAAAAAAAAATAGATTATGACATTAAATAGGCATTTAGGATGAAAATTAATTTTTGTTTTGTACCACTCCTTTGACCTAATAAGTGATGTATATTTGAGTTACAATATATCGCAAAAGTATTGGTATATTCTTACATAAGTTTTTGATATCCCATTCTAAATCCACAGCCATTAATATGGAATTGGTATGTGGAAGCATTAAGACTTCCTTCCCTTCAATGAATCTAAAACAAAACACCATAAAGTTATCCCTCCTACACAAACTTAACACTTAATGGAAAGGGGCCATGGATATTGGCTCTCCACAGCCTAAAAATAGCAGCCTGCAGTCACCCCATGAAAAGATGCACCTATTAGATGCACCAATTCTGGTGTTTTGCCCAGCTCTTCCCACTTGCCCTGGTGCAGTGGCAAGTGTGGTAATATTTGTGAGGTTGATGTCAGCTTTGTAATGTCAGCTGATATCAAGCCCACAGGTTAGTAATTGATAGGCGTCTGTAAGACACCCCCATTACTAAACCCATAATCTAAAAGTTAAAAAAACATACACAGAGTAAAGTCCTTTAATTGAAATAAAAACACAGACTCCTTTATTTGAAAGAAACAACCCCCACCCTCTTTACTGTATAATTAAAAACAATAAAACACCATATTCCACGCCTGTCAGACAATAATCAATTTGTCCCATGACGTGCTCCAACCCTGCTACTTCTGGATTGCATGGCTGAGCTGTGGAATGATGTGACCGCTCAGCCGTGAATCCAGGAGATACTGAGCTGAACCTGAGAGCGCAGCTTCAGTAACCTGCGGTGACATCATTGAGGTTGCCGCCAGTTATAGGCAGCAGTTTTGAGGTTTAGCTCAGTGTCTGCTGGATTCATGGCTGAGCGGTCACATCATACCACCACTCAGCTATGCAATCTAGATGTCGAAGAGTTGGCCTCTTCGTGGGAAAAATGAATTGTCCTCGGACAGGTGAGGAGTTTTTCTGTGTCTTTATTTAAATTAAAGGACTTTTTCTGTGTGTGTCTTTCTTACTATTGATTATGGGGTTAGTAATGGGGATGTCTTATAGACGCCTTACCATTGATAACCCTTGGGCTTGATGTCAGTTGACATTACAAAGCTGATGTCAACCCCACAAATATTACCCCACTTGTCATTGTGTGGCCCAGCTACGCAGGCACACATAAAATCCAGGAGAGTGCACAGGAAGGTAACAGCAACGCTTGATATGCATTCACTGTACACCACACTTTCAGACACACCCATCTGAGGTATAAGGGGAGTGACACGTGGCAGACAGAGAGTTTCCTGTCAGAGATCAGTCTTTGGGGAGTAGTGTTCAGTCGAACTTCAGTCTGTTAGCTTCTGTCTAAGGACAGAGCAGCCATTCAGTCTCAGTCCAGTCTGGACTTTGGAGGAAACTGAGAGCTGTGCAGCGAGCTCTGGAGTAAGCTGACATTTTCCACAAAAGCCACAAGTGCTTATGTTAAGAGCGTGAAGCAGGGCGAAGGGCGCAGTGGAGAAGTTAGAGAAGTGCAACAGGTATTGGATTACCTGCACTAAATTGCCGGACACCGGGGTCCGAAGCGTTGCTACAGTTTCAAGCTTAGTAACAAGAAAACCGGAGGCATCTGGACTACAGGTCGCAGAGAGCAGCCCAAAGCATCAATACGTAACCGGAGTCAGGGAGAACGGGGACTTTGAGTCAAGTGCACGACAAAAGTAAGGACTTAGTTTTCACCACTTAGAAGGCTCCACCACAATGTTGGCCGGGCAGTACAGCTATTGAGAAAGCTGGAGATTCAGAGTTAACTTCGCTTCAGGCAAGTTGGACTCACCTACATTTGAAGTAAAGGAGGCCTCTAACCTGCTCAGCGGTTACCCGAATGTGCACTCTCCACCCCGACCAGCTCCCCGGGATCTGCTTGAACCATCTACCAGTAAAAGGTATGAAAAGAAGCTGCATTGTGTGTGACTGAATTCTTACTACACCCTGCATCATCTTCACCATAGACTTCCAGGGACCAGTCTCACCTGTGGGAGACTTACCACCCAGCTGCCCCATAACATCCCCTGTGAAAGTCCTTATAGCAGCGCTGGTCCAATTAACCAGATACCACAGGTGGCGTCACGAACTACCTATCCCTAAAATCCCCTGTAAATATTCCCCAATTGTATGAGCGCCCAGGGCCACGGACCGAGTCCTGCTGCCAGTGACAAACCCCATAGACTTTCATGGGCTCGGTGCCGAGTACCCCATTGCCCTGGTACTAAGTGCGACTCATCTTCGTTCCACGGCAAGTGGGAATAGCTGGGCAAAGCGCCAGAATTGGCGCATCTAATAGATGCGCCTTTTCTGGGTAGGCTGCAGGTTGCTATTTTTAGGCTGGGGGCCAAAATCCATGGTGCCTTACCAGCCTGATAATACCAGAACCCAGCTGTCTGCTTTAGCCTGGTTGTCAAAAATGGGGGGGACCCCACATTTTTTTTTAAATTATTTAAATAATAAAAAAAATGGCATGGGGATCCCACTACTTTTGATAACCAGCCAAGATAACGCTGAGGGCTGTAGCCTGTAGCTGTCAATTTTGCCTCCTCTGGTTATAGAGGGGACCCATGCCAGTTTTTTCTATTTTATATATTGCTCAGGCACCGACTGATGAATACTCTCATCATCGTACGCCTGCTCTCGCTGCTATCAGCAGTAGTACTCTCATCAGCGGACGCCTGTGACTGGCGGTAACCTTTTTACCGCCGGCTACAGCAGCTGGTTGACAGTGTGGGAACCATGAAAATTTACCACAGATCAGAGACTGTGTTTCTCGAGCTGTCACACAGATGAAAGCGTGGGAAACGCCGGATGTTTGTGCTGCTGAACCCGAATAGTAACATGGACTTCAGGGAGGAGTCCGTGTTTGGGGTCCGTGCACGAACACTTGACGTTCTGTATGGACCCCGAATTTTACCGCTAGTGTTCGCCCATCCCTAGTCCTCAGGACTTGGTGACCTTGTTCTTTAGGTGATTTATCACTTAGCGACTAAGTTGCTGTAATTTGCAAACTATTTAATTGCTCAATAATACCAGTCACAGTTGACTGTGGAATATTTAGGAGAAGAAATTTCACAAACAGACTTGAATGGTGATCTCCTATTAGAACACCACACTTGAATTGAGTGAGCTCTTTAGAATGACACAATGTTTCATAATGTTTTTAAAGGGAGACTGCATGGCTAGGTGCTTGATTCTATTCACTTGTAATAATGGGACTAAAAGAAAATCTGAATTTCATGATTGACATTTGTGTCTCAGTACTTTAGGAGATAGATAAATAGAAACAAATATGGAGCTAGAATACAAAATTCTGTCTTGATTAAAGTGTATAGTGTTCGGGAAATCAAATATCTGCTTTCTCTCACAATGTTAAACCTGTCACCAGGTTTCACAAGATAAACTGCACATATTATTAGAAAATAACACTCTCAGACTCAATGAGGCAGGTGTACTTACTTTGAAAATTAATATTAGAATGGTCTATATGACCATTCTGACCTTAAAATGAACATTTTATGACTCCAAGTAAAAAATGAAAGCACCCATAAGTCCACGTGAGTTTAGTTCAAACTTCAACAACCCAGCCTGACAGACAAGTGTCCCGTCTCACATCTGCTGCTCAACATTTTCAAGTTTAGCATAGAGAAAGTTTTGTGTATAGAAAAGACCATTAGTTAAAATATTTTGACTTTTCTTAGGCTATTCTAAAGTGAAACCTCATTTAATTTATAATTTAATTTTATTGGAGTTAAGTTAATCTGACAACAGAGACCTTCTTCAACAACTTTGAGTGTATTTTGCAGCAAGTCTCTTCAATTAGAGGTACTACTACTGTACAGTAGTTGAATCTGTAATACTGAGTTGTATGCTCTGGTGGTTTCTCACTAAAGTATACAGTGGGTACGGAAAGTATTCAGACCCCTTTAAATTTTTCACTCTTTGTTTCATTGCAGCCATTTGGTAAATTCAAAAAAATTCAATTTTTTTCTCATTAATGTACCCTCTGCACCCCATCTTGACTGAAAAAAAAAACAGAAATGTAGAAATTTTTGCAAATTTATTAAAAAAGAAAAACTGAAATATTCCATGGTCATAAGTAGAGTTGAGCGAAACAGGTCGGTCAGATTCATAAGTCGCCGACTTTCGCCAAAGTCGGGTTTCGTTGACCGAAACACGACCATAGCGTGCAGTCGGCCATGTGTTCAGCAAAACGAACGCCAAAGTCGGTTTTCCCAGAATGCTTTCAGGCGCCTTTTTTCAGCCAATGAGCAAGGACGTACACTGTGGGCAACGAGATGATATGTGCAGCGTCCACCACCATCTTAGAGAAGGGCATTGCAGTGATTGGCTTGCTTTGGGGGGCGTCATAGTGTTTATAAAAGCCCTGAGCGCCGACCTCCATTTTACTTCTGCCGATCTTAGCTTAGGGAGAGGTTGCTGCTGCTGGTTCTCAGTAGGGAGAGTGTTGTGAATGGGTTTGAGATGAGTTATGAGCAGAGGCTCCCTCTGGTGGTTACAAGCGGTACTAGTGAGGATTGTGAGGACTGGGAATCAGGTGTTACTGATTGGTCTTATGTAAGGGAGTCATTTTCCCATCAGGGTTTCCGGTGATCAATTGTTCTGGTCTGAATCCTTCTTTCCAGTTTCCCTTGTAGCCTGCTGTGTCGTGTCTGCATCTCCTGCTATCAGATAAGACAATTTCTTATTTTGTGTTTTTGCTATATTTTTGCATTTTGTCCTGCACTTCTGTGGGGGCCTTCAGGGTCCCCTCCGGGGGCTTCTGCCCTCTCAGTTTAGTCCAGCCACTGAGTTTTGTACTTTTGCTTTTTCCAGTTTTTTCAGTGGCTGCTGTCTTGATTTTTTTACACCAGAGAACTAATTTAGGTGGTAGAGGTCGTGTGATCTCAGGTGATTTTGAAATTAGTAGAGTTGGTGTTTTTTCAGGGTTTTCTGAGAGTGCAGTAAGTACCCTTCCTATCCTTTTCTATTTAGATAGTTTGGGCCCCAGCGTTTGCTCATACTATTTTCTTTCTGTGTCAGTATTTCCTCTTGTCTAACCGCCATTACATGTTTGGGGGCTTTCTATTATCTTTGGGGTTCTGCTCCGGGGCAGATAGCTTTCCTATTTCTATCTTTAGGTGTAGTTAGTTTCTCAGGCTGTGACGAGGCGTCTAGGACCAACGTAGGAACGCTCCACGGCTGCCTGTAGTTGCGGTGGTTAGTCAGGGTACTGCAATCTCATAGATTCCAACTGCTCTGGTGTATTTCCTTTTTTACCTGCACTCCTCAGCTACCGTAACATAACAGTATCACCGGCCATAAAAATTGTATGGTACTCACAGAAGGGAAAAAATTTTTGAAGGAAGAAAAGTTGTCAGAGATATTTTTCTGTTTGTTGCATTTTTTTTTTTTTTTCCCTCTGTATCTCTGGGTGCTGGGGAGGATCTTTTCTCCCAATGGAGTTTGCACAGTTGTCTGGCCGTGTGGATCAGCTTGCCACTGAGGTTCAGAGTATTGCTGCATATCTTGCTAGGTTGCCTGTTGTGGAACCTAGGATCCCCATGCCAGATTTGTTTTTAGGGGATCGAGCTAAGTTTCAGAATTTCAAAAATAATTGTAAATTGTTTCATGCCTTAAAATCTAAGTCCTCAGGAAACGCAGCGCAGCAGGTTCAAATTATCATCTCTCTCCTGCGCGGCGATCCTCAGGATTGGGCTTTTTCCCTGATACCTGGGGATCCTATTTTGAGTGATGTTGATGCATTTTTTCAGGCTTTGGGGTTATTGTACGATGAGCCTAATGTCACTGATCAAGCTGAAAAAGCCTTGTTGGCATTAAATCAGGGGCTTGATGACGCTGAGTTATACTGTCAGAGATTCTGTAGGTGGGCAGTCCTGACCAAGTGGAATGACGACGCTTTGGCGGCCCTTTTCCGGAAGGGTCTGTCGGATATGTAAAGGATGTTATGGTGGGATTCCCTGTCCCCTCTGGTCTCAATGATTCTATGTCATTAGCGATTCAAGTTGACAGACGTTTGCGTGAGCGGAGAAGTATGCGTGGAGTGGTGTTGCCTTGTGAGCCAGCTGCTGAGCCCATGCAGTGTGATGGAGTGGTGTCTGGGGCACAGCGTCATGAGTTTCGAAAGCGCAATAGGTTATGTTTCTACTGTGGTGATGCCTCTCATGCTATTTCAGTCTGCCCTAAGCGGGGAAGACATTTTGCACGCTCAGTTGTCTTGGGTAGTGTTCAGACTAAGTTTTTATTAACTGTCACTCTGATATGCTCTCTGTCCTCATTTTCTGCTCAGGCTTTCGTTTATTCTGGAGCAGCTATTAACCTGATGGATTATGATTTTGCTAAACGTTGTGGGTTTCCCTTGATACCCCTACAGAAGTCTATTCCTTTACTGGGGATCGATTCTACCCCTTTGGCTGAGAATAAACCCCAGTTTTCTACTCAGGTGATAATGAGGGTTGAACCTGATCACCAGGAGTGCTGCAAATTTTTGGTTCTATATAATCTGCATGACATTATAGTGCTGGGTTTCCCTTGGTTACAGTCTCATAATCCTGTTTTGGATTGGAAATCTGTGTCTGTAACCAGTTGGGGCTGCCAATGTGTTAATACCAACACTCCTGTTTTTTCTGCCTCCCCCAGGCTGAGGATGTTCCTGACTTTTTGTTTGATTTTTCTGATGTGTTTAGCGAAAGTAAATCTGCATCCTTACCTCCCCATAGGAGCTATGACTGCGCTATTGAATTAGTGCCAGGTAGTAAATTCCCTAAAGGTCGCCTTTTTAACTTGTCTGTACCTGAACATGACGCTATGCGGTCTTATATCAAGGAATCATTGGAGAAGGGTCATATCAGACCATCCTCTTCACCCTTAGGTGCCGGTTTTTTCTTTGTGGCCAAAAAAGATGGTTCATTAAGGCCGTGTATTGATTATCGTCTCTTGAACAATATTACTGTGAAATATCAATACCCGTTACCCTTGATTTCTGACCTGTTTTCCAGGGTGAAAAACGCTACTTGGTTTACCAAGCTTGACCTCAGGGGGCGTATAACCTTATTCGCATTAAGCATGGGGATGAATGGAAGACGGCATTTAACACCCCTGAAGGGCATTTTGAGTACCTTGTGATGCCCTTTGGGCTCACTAATGCTCCTTCCGTCTTCCAGTCCTTCATGAATGACATTTTCAGGGATTTTGTGGACAAGTTTCTGATTGTTTATTTGGATGATATCTTGATTTTTTCTAATGACTGGGACTCTCATGTGAAACATGTTCGGACTGTGTTCCAGATTTTGAGAGAGAATGCTCTGTATGTGAAGGGATCAAAGTGTCTTTTTGGCGTACAGAAGATCTCATTTCTGGGATTCATTTTGTCCCCATCTGTTATTGAAATGGACCCGGTCAAGGTTCAGGCCATCTGTGATTGGGTCCAACCTACTTCATTAAAGGCTCTTCAGAGATTTTTGGGTTTTGCCAATTTTTATCGTAAATTTATTGGTAATTTCTCGGTTATTGTTAAACCATTAACTGATTTGACCAGAAAGGGTTCTGATGTGGTGAATTGGCCTCCTGAGTCAGTCTCTGCGTTTCAGGAACTTAAGCAGAGATTCACTTCTGCTCCTGTTCTACGGCAGCCTGATGTTTCTCTGCCATTTCAGGTGGAGGTTGATGCCTCTGAAATTGGGGCAGGTGCCGTTTTGTCCCAAAAAGATCCAGAGACCTCTAAAAGTAACCCTTGTGCCTTTTTCTCTCGAAAATTTTCTCCTACTGAACGTAATTATGACGTGGGTAATCGGGAGTTATTGGCCATGAAGTGGGCTTTTGAAGAGTGGAGACATTGGCTGGAGGGAGCCAAACATCAGGTGGTGGTCCTTACGGACCATAAGAATCTGGTCTATCTGGAATCTGCCAAGCGACTCAATCCTAGACAGGCCAGGTGGGCCTTGTTTTTCACACGTTTTAATTTTGTGGTTTCCTTTCTTCCTGGCACTAAGAATGTTAAGGCGGATGCCCTCTCGAGGAGTTTCCTTGCGGACTCTCCTGAGCTATCTGATCCCTCTGTTATTTTGAAGGAGGGTGTAGTTCTTTCCGCCATCTCGCCCAATTTGAGACTTGCTCTGGAGGGGTGTCAGGAGGATAGGCCCGAGCGCTGCCCTGTTGGAAAATTGTTTGTCCCGGACCAATGGAAAAAGAGTGTGATGTCTGAGATTCATTGTTCCGCATTGGCTGGGCATCCCGGAATTTTTGGTACCAGAGACTTGGTTAGTCGGTCCTTTTGGTGGCCTACCTTGTCTCGCGATGTCAGGGAATTTGTGCAGTCCTGCGGGACTTGCTCTCGCTCCAAGCCTTGCTCTCGCTCTAGTGGTTTGTTGATGACATTGCCTGTGCCCAAGAGACCATGGACCCATATCTCTATGGATTTCATTTCCGATCTTCCTGTTTCTCAGAGAATGACCACCATCTGGGTAATTTGTGATAGGTTTTCCAAAATGATACATCTTGTGCCATTACCTAAGTTGCCTTCCTCCTCTGAATTGGTGCCGTTGTTCCTTCAGCACGTGGTTCGTTTACACGGCATTCCTGAGAACATTGTGTCTGACAGAGGAGTCCAGTTTGTTTCCAGATTTTGGAGGACTTTTTGTTCTAAACTGGGTGTTCAATTGTCTTTCTCCTCGGCATTTCATCCTCAGACCAATGGTCAAACTGAGAGAACAAACCAGACATTGGAGACTTATCTAAGATGCTTTGTGTCTGCTGATCAGGATGACTGGGTCTCTTTTTTGCCTTTGGCTGAGTTTGCTCTTAATAATAGGGCTAGCTCTGCCACTTTGATGTCTCTGTTTTTCTGTAATTCTGGGTTTCACCCTCGATTTTCTTCAGGACAGACGGAGGCTTCTGTCTGTCCAGGTGTTGACTCTGTTGTTGAGCGTATGCAGCAGATTTGGGACCAGGTAGTGGAGAGGTTGTCCCTCTCTCAGGAGAAGGCCCAGCGGTTTGCTAACCGGCATAGGACTGATGGTCCTCGGTTTAAAGTGGGGGACTTGGTCTGGTTGTCCTCAAAGAATATTCCTATGAGAGTAGCATCTCCTAAATTTAAGCCTAGGTTCATTGGACCTTATAAGATCATGGAGATTATTAATCCTGTTTATTTTTGTTTGCTTCTTCCAGGGACATTTAAGATCCATAACGTGTTCCACAAGTCCTTGTTGAAGAGGTTTGTTGAGCCAGTGGTTCCTGCTGCTGTGCCTCCTGACCCTGTTTTGGTTGAGGGCAATCTGGAGTATGTGGTTGAGAAAATATTGGATTCTCGTTTTTCTAGACGAAGACTCCAGTATTTGATTAAATGGAGAGGTTATGGTCAGGAAGACAATTCTTGGGTGTTTGCTTCGGACATCCATGCTAGGAGACTTATCCGTGCGTATCATAGAACTCATCCTGACCGACCTGGTTGCTCAAATGAGGGTTCGGTGACCCCTCCTCAAGGGGGGGGTACTGTTGTGAATGGGTTTGAGATGAGTTCTGAGCAGAGGCTCCCTCTGGTGGTTACAAGCGGTACTAGTGAGGATTGTGAGGACTGGGAATCAGGTGTTACTGATTGGTCTTATGTAAGGGAGTCATTTTCCCATCAGGGTTGCCGGTGATCAATTGTTCTGGTCTGAATCCTTCTTTCCAGTTTCCCTTGTAGCCTGCTGTGTCGTGTCTGCATCTCCTGCTATCAGATAAGACAATTTCTTATTTTGTGTTTTTGCTATATTTTTGCATTTTGTCCTGCACTTCTGTGGGGGCCTTCAGGGTCCCCTCCGGGGGCTTCTGCCCTCTCAGTTTAGTCCAGCCACTGAGTTTTGTACTTTTGCTTTTTCCAGTTTTTTCAGTGGCTGCTGTCTTGATTTTTTTACACCAGAGAACTAATTTAGGTGGTAGAGGTCGTGTGATCTCAGGTGATTTTGAAATTAGTAGAGTTGGTGTTTTTTCAGGGTTTTCTGAGATTGCAGTAAGTACCCTTCCTATCCTTTTCTATTTAGATAGTTTGGGCCCCAGCGTTTGCTCATACTATTTTCTTTCTGTGTCAGTATTTCCTCTTGTCTAACCGCCATTACATGTTTGGGGGCTTTCTATTATCTTTGGGGTTCTGCTCCGGGGCAGATAGCTTTCCTATTTCTATCTTTAGGTGTAGTTAGTTTCTCAGGCTGTGACGAGGCGTCTAGGACCAATGTAGGAACGCTCCACGGCTGCCTCTAGTTGCGGTGGTTAGTCAGGGTACTGCAATCTCATAGATTCCAACTGCTCTGGTGTATTTCCTTTTTTACCTGCACTCCTCAGCTACCGTAACATAACAGGAGAGAGTTAGGGCTGGAAAGAGAAGTTCTTATGTGCTTGTGCTGATAGCAATTGTGCTGTACAGTTAGTGTGCAGTGACAGGGGAGGATTTTCTTGTGAGCAGCAGCACTGGTTATTAGGCTGCCTGATAGCTGTATTGATGTGTGTACACTGCTGTGCAGACTGCTTTTTACACAGCACTAATACTTTTATTCTTTTTTTCTGCACAGTTACCGAGCGTTCATTTTTTCCCACATCGTATAGAGCTGCACGCTCCCCACACACTACCGTGTACCGGCTGGTATCACGGACAAATACATGCTGACTATCTGTGTGTGACTCCGGAAATATATACGGAGATTTAAATTTTCCCCTACACCGTATACAGCTGTCCACTTCTGATACAGTACCGTATATCTGCTCTTTGTATTAGGGTCAAATCCATACTGAGTGAGCGTCTGTGTGTGACTCCGGAAATATATACGGAGTGTGAGACAGTGAAGGAATATGTGTTGAATGGGGTGTACATTTCACCTAGGTATAAGGGAAATGTGTGGCTTTGTAAACCTAGTGGTAGAGAAAGGTCACTACACCTTGCATTCATTACACACTTGCAGCTCAGGCCTGAAACTACTCAGGTCTTAATTAGGAGACCAGAAGTAGGTGTCTGCAAACACAATCTGGGAGCTGTCTTTAGTCTGGACACAGGGAGGTGTCCCGGCACAAGAAGCAGTCTCCAGGATTGGGAGTACGCTCAGTCTGGACACAGGGAGGTGTCCCGGCACAAGGAGCGTCTCCAGGAGTGTGAGCTATCTCAGTCTGGGTGCAGGAAGTACCCCGGACACAGGAGTAGTCGCAGTGAGAATCCGTGCGAATAGCGGCTGAATAGGAATGGATCTCTCTCAAGTCTGGACATTGAAGGTGCCTTCAGACACAAGGAGGAGTATCTGAAACTCCATACTGGTAACATATATCATATGTGTTCTTTTGGGCCAGGCTGGTAGAGCCGGGACCCGGATAGACAGGGCAATCTATCTAAGTGTAATTAGTGGCTAGACAAGCCCAGGTTTTCTGTTTATGATTTGTTTTTATCTGTTTGCTGTGGACTTTAATAAAGCTGGTTGCGGCCAGTTTTACACCAGAACTGCTGTCTGAATGAACTGTTTTCATGCCATTCTGTCTACCCAGACAGCGATCCTAGAGCTAAATCCCCTGGAAATGTTACAATTGGCGGAGAATGCTGGGGCAGCGCAGTGGCTGATACAGTTAGTGCTGGAGTGTGCATGCAGCACAGAGGCTTAGAGACAGCAATAAAGGTGAAGTCTGTTGAAATAGCAGCAGAGAAAAAAAAAGTGTGTCAGCAGAAACGTCTGTTTGGAGCAGTCTTAAAGAGACAGGAGCCCTAATAGACTTTGCAAAAAAAAAAAAAAAAAAAAAAAAGTGTCTGCACAGCAGAGCTGAATTTTTCTATGGAAAAGACTGTAGAGTGTGTATGTCTTGAGTGAAGACTGCCGTTGTTAAGACAGAGAAGTCTGACAGCATGGATGACAGCATGGAGTCGCGGTTTGAACAAATGGCGCAAGTTGGTGTGCAACATAAGACTGCCGTTGTCAAGACAAATAAATCCGGCAGTATGGAGGAGCTCATTAAGCACCTGGTCCAGGACCTGCAGAGCATACAGCAGGTCCGGCAGAGCATGCAGAGCTGGCGGCAGCAGCAGCAGGAGGCTAACGGTTGTTTCTTGAGGAGATTGCAGCACTAGAAAAACCTCTCAGCGCCTTGTCCCCGAGTAATGTTGTAAAGGCACCTGCGTTGCCTACAGGAAAGAAGGACTGCGAGTCTGCCATCAGCAAACTTGGTCATGGAGTTGAAGAGGTGATAGTGGACCACTACAGCCAAGCATGTCCTCCTGAGGTACAGCCATCTGAGAGGTCGTCACTTCAGAGTTCCCGGACGCTGAACTCTTGCGGTAAGAGCGTTCCAGCTGTAGGGGACATATGGGAGGGTGATTGTGGTGGACAGTGTTGGAGATGTCGTGAAATTGCAGCCGGCTGTTCACTAGAGGGGGAGCCTATGTGCCGTGATGTTGGCAGGTCTCTCTCTCTCTGCGCAGAACCTGTGTGTGTGACCACCGCAGCCGAGGAGACTGGACCACAGGTGTCCCCGGTGGTTGTAAATGACTGCCCAGCACAGGCCCTCTTAGACTCAGAGAGTCCAGCGACTTCCGTATGTGACAGCCTGATTGATAGGGACTTCATCCCTGATAAGCACCTGAGTGTGGTGTGCATCCATGGAGACACCAAAGTCTACCCAGAGACTGCCGTGGACTTGGTCCCTAAACTCGGGGAGGTTTCATATGAAGTGGGGGTAGTGAAGAGCCGGGTGCACCCCGTCATATTGGGTGGAGACTTTCCCCGATCTAAGGATCTCTGGGGGAAAAATGTTTCTGATGGACAGTGTGATGAAGCTCCTATTGAGGGTGCGCAGTCCCGAGGGGCGGAACACAATGCTAGTGGGCCGTTAAACTTATGTGATAATGATGATGACCATGATAATGATGCTGATGCTGATAATGATAATGATGGTGATCATGATAGTGATGATGATACTGATCATAATCATGATAATGATATTGATAATAATGATGACTGTGATAGTGATGAAATTCCTTTGCAGGTGATGTTGGGAGACGAGGATGGTGGTTCTCGGGAACCGAGTGTCCTTGACTTACCTGTGTCCTGTGACAATTTTGAGAGTGAGCAGTGGCGAGACCCCTCTCTTAAAACGGCCCAGGAAAATAGGGATGTTCTAAATGAGGTTTCCCAAGAGCCTGGCTCTGAGGAGAGGTTTCTTCATGTTGCCATAAACACTGAAGTCCAGGGAGAGGTAGTGAGCCAGCTCCTAGCACCTGAGCTATATGGAAGCATAGTGCTGGGGTTGTCACATAGTCACATACTTGAGGGACCAGATGGTGAAGTTAATGTTGTGGATGACATGTTAACTAAGGTTCCAGATCAGGATGTGAATGAAAATGAATTATATAACCCTGACAGTGAGCAGGATATGAATGAAAATGAAGGGTATAGCTCTGACAGTGAGCCAGATGTGACTGAAGAAGTGGAGTATGGGACGGACGGTGGGACTTCTGGGCGTGTCTTGCCAGAAGAGCCTGAAGGTGGGGAACTGGAGAAAAGGAAAAAACCCCCTATACCTTCTGTGATAGTTGGTGACACATGGTCAGTGCACCAGGGACAGGAGGTACGTGTGTTTCTGAGGAAGAGACAGCAGAAGTGTCCTGATGTGCCGGGTCGTACTTCTTTGGCCAGGCACTATATCGAAACTGAGCCCGGCCCTAAGGTCAAGATGAAACCGTGCAGGATACCCGAGGCCCGCAGAGAGCATAGGCCTGGGAGGGTACAGGGTAGTACGGATGCTTCAGATGAAGATGAAGCAGATGAGGGCCATGACTGGTCCAGAGTTCACTGTCTCTGTTGGATTGTTGACCAGCCCTCCGGTCTGGATGGCCAGCCCTCCGGTCTGGAGAAGAGGGAGGAATTATGTGAGACAGTGAAGGAATATGTGTTGAATGGGGTGTACATTTCACCTAGGTATAAGGGAAATGTGTGGCTTTGTAAACCTAGTGGTAGAGAAAGGTCACTACACCTTGCATTCATTACACACTTGCAGCTCAGGCCTGAAACTACTCAGGTCTTAATTAGGAGACCAGAAGTAGGTGTCTGCAAACACAATCTGGGAGCTGTCTTTAGTCTGGACACAGGGAGGTGTCCCGGCACAAGAAGCAGTCTCCAGGATTGGGAGTACGCTCAGTCTGGACACAGGGAGGTGTCCCGGCACAAGGAGCGTCTCCAGGAGTGTGAGCTATCTCAGTCTGGGTGCAGGAAGTACCCCGGACACAGGAGTAGTCGCAGTGAGAATCCGTGCGAATAGCGGCTGAATAGGAGTGGATCTCTCTCAAGTCTGGACATTGAAGGTGCCTTCAGACACAAGGAGGAGTATCTGAAACTCCATACTGGTAACATATATCATATGTGTTCTTTTGGGCCAGGCTGGTAGAGCCGGGACCCGGATAGACAGGGCAATCTATCTATGTGTAATTAGTGGCTAGACAAGCCCAGGTTTTCTGTTTATGATTTGTTTTTATCTGTTTGCTGTGGACTTTAATAAAGCTGGTTGCGGCCAGTTTTACACCAGAACTGCTGTCTGAATGAACTGTTTTCATGCCATTCTGTCTACCCAGACAGCGTCCTAGAGCTAAATCCCCTGGAAATGTAACAGGAGATTAAAATTTTCCCTTACACCGTATACAGCTGTCCGCTTCTGAAACAGTACCGTATATCTGCTCTTTGTATTACGGTCAAATCCATACTGAGTGAGCGTCTGTGTGTGACTCCGGAAATATATATGGTGATTGAAATTTTCCCCTACACCGTATACAGCTGTCCGCTTCTGATACATTACTGTTATGTATGGTAGCTGAGGAGGACAGGAACAACAGCAGGGCAGCCGAACACCTGAGATGTTGGTAACTAATGGGTTGCAGAAACCTGAACTAACCACACAACTAGAGGTAGCCATGGAGCGTTCCTACGTTGATCCTAGACGCCTCGTCACAGCCTGAGAGCTAGCTATACCTAAAGATAGAAACAGGAAAGCTAACTGCCCCGGAGTAGAGCCACAAAGGAATAGGCAGCCCCCAAACATATAATGGCGGTTAGACAAGATGAAAACACAAACGTAGGCAGAAAACAGATTGAGCAAACGCTGGGGCCACAAGCTGACTAAATAGGAAAGGACAGGAGAGATTACTTTCTGCAACCCAGAAAACAGTACAAAAATCCAACAATTCTGATTACAAAAATACTGAGATCACATTATCTCGCCACCCACTAAATCAGATCTCAACCAAGCTGCAGCCGCTGAAAAAGCAGGAAAAAGCAAATGAAAAAACAACAGTGGCTACAGACAAACTGTGAGGCGCTCAGGCCCCAGGAGGGGACCTGGCTGTCCTCCACAAATGTGCAGAAAAAAATGCAAATAGCAAGCACAAAAAGAAAAGCAGAAAATAACTTATCTGAAAGCAGAAGATGCAGGCAAGACACCAGCAAACTTCCAAATGAACCAGGAACAACAATTGAGACCAGAACAATTGATCACCGGCGACCATCATGGGAGGGAACCTCCCTTATATCAGTCCAGTCCGTGATCCCAGATTGCCATTCCTCTCTGGAAGGTTCAGCACTGTCTGTAACCACCAGAGGGAGCCTCTGCTCATTCACAACACAGTACCGTATATCTGCTCTTTGTATTACGGTCAAATTCATACTGAGTGAGCGTCTGTGACTCCGGAAATATATACAGAGATTTAAATTTTCCCCTACACCGTATACAGTTGTACGCTTCTGATATAGTACCATATTTCTGCTGTTTGTATTACGGTCAAATCCATACTGTGAGAGCGTCTGTGTGTGACTCTGGAATTATATACGGAGATTGAAATTTTCCCCTACACTGTATACAGCTGTACGCTCCTCATACAGTACCATATACAGGTCCTTCTCAAAAAATTAGCATATAGTGCTAAATTTCATTATTTTCCATAATGTAATGATTACAATTAAACTTTCATATATTTTAGATTCATTACACACCAACTGAAATTTGTCAGGTCTTTTATTGTTTTAATACTGATGATTTTGGCATACAACTCCTGATAACCCAAAAAACCTGTCTCAAAAAATTAACATATTTCAACCGTCCAATAAAAAAAAAGTGTTTTTTAAAAACAAACAAAAAAACCATCAAATAATAATGTTCAGTTATGCACTCAATACTTGGTCGGGAATCCTTTTGCAGAAATGACTGCTTCAATGCGGCGTGGCATGGAGGCAATCAGCCTGTGACACTGCTGAGGTGTTATGGAGGCCCAGGATGCTTCGATAGCGGCCTTAAGCTCATCCAGAGTGTTGGGTCTTGCGTCTCTCAACTTTCTCTTAACAATATCCCATAGATTCTCTATGGGGTTCAGGTCAGGAGAGTTGGCAGGCCAACTGAGCACAGTAATACCATGGTCAGTAAACCATTTACCAGTGGTTTTGGCACTGTGAGCAGGTGCCAGGTCGTGCTGAAAAATGAAATCTTCATCTCCATAAAGCATTTCAGCCGATGGAAGCATGAAGTGCTCCAAAATCTCCTGATAGCTAGCTGCATTGACCCTGCCCTTGATGAAACACAGTGGACCAACACCAGCAGCTGACATGGCACCCCACACCATCACTGACTGTGGGTACTTGACACTGGACTTCAGGCATTTTGGCATTTCCTTCTCCCCAGTCTTCCTCCAGACTCTGGCACCTTGATTTCCGAATGACATGCAAAATTTGCTTTCATCAGAAAAAAGTACTTGGGACCACTTAGCAACAGTCCAGTGCTGCTTCTCTGTAGCCCAGGTCAGGCGCTTCTGTAGCCCAGGTCAGGCGGTTCAAAAGTGGCTTTACTGGGGAATGCGGCACCTGTAGCCCATTTCCTGCACACGCCTGTGCACGGTGGCTATGGATGTTTCTACACCAGACTCAGTCCACTGCTTCCTCAGGTCCCCCAAGGTCTGGAATCGGTCCTTCTCCACAATCTTCCTCAGGGTCCGGTCACCTCTTCTCATTGTACAGCGTTTTCTGCCACATTGTTTCCTTCCAACAGACTTCCCATTGAGGTGCCTTGATACAGCACTCTGGGAACAGCCTATTTGTTGAGAAATTTCTTTCTGGGTCTTACCCTCTTGCTTGAGGGTGTCAATGATGGCCTTCTTGACATCAGTCAGGTCGCTAGTCTTACCCATGATGGGGGTTTTGAGTAATGAACCAGGCAGGGAGTTTTTAAAAGCCTCAGGAATCTTTTGCATGTGTTTAGAGTTAATTAGTTGATTCAGAAGATTAGGGTAATAGGTCGTTTAGAGAACCTTTTCTTGATATGCTAATTTTTTGAGACAGGTTTTTTGGGTTATCAGGAGTTGTATGCCAAAATCATCAGTATTAAAACAATAAAAGACCTGACAAATTTCAGTTGGTGTGTAATGAATCTAAAATATATGAAAGTTTAATTGTAATCATTACATTATGGAAAATAATGAAATTTAGCACTATATGCTAATTTTTTGAGAAGGACCTGTATCTGCTGGTATTTTTGGTACATTTTCCCAAACATGAGTAAGTATGGTGGAAGAAGCCGCGGACGTGGGCGGCGGGGCCAGCTGGTACTGATGGTGGTGGTGGTGCATCTGCTGGTAGTGCCTAAAGAACAATAGCTACTAAGGCAGGAGGTGTTGAACCTGCGTCATCCTCTGGCTCCAGAAGGCCTGGAAGGCTCCCTTTTCTGGGAGTAGGTAAACCGCTTTTAAAGCCGGAGCATCAGGAACAGGTTTTGGCTTACATTGCCAAAACAGCCTCCAGCTCTATCTCCTCCTCTTCTGAAATTTCAAAAAATGCAAGCACTGAGTCATCAGTGCAGGCTCCTGGTCAGGAACAACATCTTTCCTTGTGTCCTTCACCCCCTCCAAAAGTGAAGGATGCGGCAGGCCACACTTCAGATTACTCCCTGGAGCTCTTTTCACATACCATGCCTGGGTTACCAAGTGAAATCCTGAATTCCCCAGTCCAAGATGAATATGACATGGAGTGCACTGATGCACAGCCACTGCTATATTATTCTGCTGGTACATTCACCCAGAACACTGCATTGCCCTCGCAGTCTACTGAGCCAGATTCTGACCCTGATGAAACTCAGGTGCCCCTTCCCCGCATACTATACTACCTTACACGGTGACACAGAGGAAGGTGCAGATGAAATTGAAGAGGAGGTGAAGGATGATCCAGTTGTTGACCCGGATTGGCATCCATTGGGGAAGAGGGTGCTGCTGGCAATAGCTTAGAAGAGGAGGATGATCCGCAGCAGGCATCGACATCGCAGCTGCGGTTATCTGGCAGGCCTGTAGCAGTCCAAAAACGTGTAAAAAAACAAACAAAAACAGTTGCAGGATAAATTAGCACAGCGTGCAAGCCCTGAAAATTTATCCCATAGTAGGAAGAGTGCAGAGTGGCACTTTTTTGACCAAAATCCTATTGATGAGGCAAAGGTTATCTGTAAGAAGTGCAGAAGGACCTTTAGCCGAGGGAAAAATCTCAGAAATTTGAATACCAGTTGCATGCTTAGACATTTAAACACCATGCACTTGCAAGCGTGGACGGACTACAAAACCTCAGGTAGCACACGTGCACCTGCTCCGACTGAAGGTAGCCAGCAACGTTGCATCGCTTCCCCCACTGTAAGTCCACTGGTTAGCACACCACCAGCAAGAAATGTTGAGGTGTCATCGCAAGGCCAAAGCAGTCAGGGAATCACAATGTTTTTCCAACGAAAGACTGAATTTAGGCCACACCACCACCACCATCACCAACCCCGTCTCAGTCCGCCATGTCCACCGCCAGTTCCACCATATGCAGCTCTCAAGTCCAGCTCACCCTAGCAGACACTCTCAGTTGGACAAGAAAGTACTCATCCTCTCATCCGCGTACACTGGTTTTGAACGCCTACATTGCCAAACTGATCTCATTAGAGATGATGCCCTTCCATTTGGTTGAAAGCGCAGCGTTCTGAGAGCTCACGGCCTACGCTGTCCCACGCTATGACCTACCCAGTCGGCATTTCTTTTCTGAGTGGAAAGGTGCACCTCACAACAGATGCATGGGCCTTTAGGCATGGCCAGGGCCGTTACGTGTCTATCACTGCGCACTGGGTTAATGTGGTGGATGCAGGGTCCACAGGGGACAGCGGCGGTGTGACAGTGCTGCCTAGCCCACGGTATAGGCAACAGTTGGCTGTAGGCGTTCGACCCTCCTCCTCCTCCAGAAGCAAAAGCTCGTCAACAGAGCGCAGTCGCATGAGCACTCCATCCGCAGCTGCCAGTGTTGCACACGAGGTGTCCCACTATCGAACAGCTAGTGGTAAGTGTCAGCAGGCTGTTTTAAAGATGATGTCTTTGGGCGACAACAGACACACCGCGGAGGTACTGGCGACTACTTGCAGCGAGAAACTGAGTCATGGCTGGGCAATCTACATCTTGAGCCAGGCAAGGTAGTCAGTGATAATGGACCTAATTTTGTGGCGGCCATAGCCCTGGCAAAACTCAGACACATACCTTGCCTGGCTCACACCTTGAACCTGGTGGTGCAGTGCTTCATAAATAATTATCCGGAGTTACCAGCCCTGCTCCATAAGGTGCGAAGACTGTGCTCGCACATCCGTTGCTCGCCCGTAGACTCCAGTCGTATGCAGAGGCTGCAACAATCGCTCCACCTACCCAAGCACCACCTAATCATAGATGTTGCAACAAGGTGGAACTCCACCATGCACATGATTGAGAGGCTGTGTGAACAGAGGCAGGCTGTAATGCATTTGTGGGAGGATACACAGGCAGGCAATTTGAGGGCAGACATCGAGTTGTCGGGTGTGCAGTGGTCAAAGCTGATAAACCTCTGTAAAGTCCTTCAGTGTTTTGAGGAATGCACACGGCTGGTAAGCGCAGACGACGCCATCATAAGCATGAGCATCCCACTTATGTATCTGCTCATGCAAACTTTGACGCACATTAAGGATCAGGCGTCTGCAGCGGAGGAGGAGGAGGAGGAGGGAAGCCGTGATGATAGTCAGGCATAGTCTGCTCAGGGAACTGTCCTGGACGAGGTGGAGGAGGATGAGGGGGATGATTATTTTGGGGAGGAGGATGCTTCTCAGGGGGCAAGAGAAAATGTTGGCTTGCCAAGGTCAGGTACAGGGTTTGTGCGTGACTGGAGGGATGTGGATTTGGCAGAAAGTGCTCCTCCACCCACCACTGGCAGTGCATCATTGACACTTGGAACATTGGCCCATATGTGTGATTATGTCTTGCGGATCCTAAAATGGGACCCCCGCATTGCCAAAATTATGAAGGATGACGACTACTGGTTGGCCAGCATCCTCGATCCACGCTATAAAGGCAAATTACAGAACATCTTGCCACAGGAGAACCTAGAGCTAATATTGGCGAACAAACAAGCAACTCTGGTAAACCGTTTGTTAGAGGCATTCCCAGCACACAGCAGCGGTGCAGGTTCTACCACGAGCCGTACTGGGCCAAATGGAAGAGGTGTTTGTGGTGCACACAGCCGAAGTGGCGTTGGATACAGGGGTTTCATGATCATGTTGTGGTCTGATTTCTCGAGTAACTCTCACATGACTGGTAATACTGAATCGATTGCAACAAACAGGAGACAGCAGATGTCAACTATGGTTCAAAATAACCTCTCCTCCCCTATCGATGTTCTCCCTCACAATTTATTCCCCTTTCACTACTGGTCCTGTAATCTGGACACCTGGCCTGAATTTGCACAATATGCCTTACAGGAGCTTGCTTGCCCTGCTGGTAGTGTGCTATCAGAAAGAGTCTTCAGTGCTGCTGGATCAATCCTGACAGAAAGAAGGACCCGGCTGTCGACCCATAATGTAGGTGATCTCACCTTCATTAAAATGAACCATGCCTGGGTTTCAAAGGATTTTGTACCACCTTCCCCTGATGACACATAGGTTGCCAGCAAAATGGCTCACTTTTTCCTCCTCTTCCTCCGACTTCTCCAATTCCTCCATTTGCAGCTGCTGAACGTCCAGCCTACACCTCAACATATGCCAGTTTTTCCACCTCCCTAACTGAGCTGTACCCCCCCAGGGCTGGCGTCAGCACCTGGCACACCCGGGCAAGTGCCCTGAGCAGGTGGGGGGGCCCACTCGCCGTCAGAGACACCGGCGTACTATGAGGGGCCCTGTGCCAGTTCCCGGCGCCCATGGGCCCCAGCACAAGCAATACTTACCTCTTCCTGCTCCACCGCTGTGACGTCTTCCGCGTTTCCTGACAGTGACTTTCAGGTCAGAGAGCGTGATGACGTCACATCTGTGCGCCCTCTGCCTGAACAGTCATAGTGCAGAGAGCTGGAAGATGGCGACGCTGAGGAGTCCAGAGTAGAGCAGTGCCCAGCGAGGAGAGGTATTTCATTTTTTTTTTAATGTTTGGAGCAATATATGGGGAGCATTATACACTGGAGAATTATATATGGGGCCCATCATACACTTGAGCATCATAGATAGGGCCCATTATGCATTGGACCATTATATATGGGGCCCATCATACACTGGAGCATTATAAATGGGGCCCATTATACACTGGAGCATCATATGGGGCCCATTATATATGGAGCATTATATAGGCCCATCTTACATTGGAGCATCATCCATGGGGCACATCATATACTGGAGCATCATATGGGGCACATTATATATGGAGCATCACATGGAGCCCATTATATATGGAGCATTATATATGGGGACCATTATATTTGGAGCATTATATGGGGCTCATCATACACTGGAGCATCATATATGGGGCCCATCATATACTAGAGCATCATATGGGGTTCATTATTTATGGGGCATCATATAGGGCCCTTTATATATGGAACATCATATGAAGCACATATGGGGCCTATTCTGTATGGAGCATTATATGGAGCCCATTCTGTATGGAGCAATATATGGGGCTCATTATTCTGTATAGAGCAATATATGGGGCTCATTATTCTGTATGGCGCACTATGTGATGCCCATAATACTGTATGGAGGACTATACTGTCCGGTTTTTGAGCTATTGTAGAATTTACAATAGATATCACTCATGTAATGTAAGAAGTGAAGTATTTGGCATTGTACTATACCTATATTTCTCTGCCGTATCTGAGCATCATGAATTATGGTCTGTGTTAAACGGGCCCACTGAGACTCTTTCGTCTGGGGCCCACGAAAACCTGGAACCAGCCCTGCCCCCCCAACTTTAGCCAAATAACCCCCAGTTTTCAATGCGTTACTATTACTGTATTATAAAGTAAATTAAGGTTGACAAGCTTAAGTAATAAGAATTGATGTCGTTGGCATTGAAATTGTCACTGTAGGTGTGTTTACTGTCCTCCACTCACTTTTATTCACAATTGACTTACATTGGGGTCGTGTTCCGATCGAAACACGACTTTTGCTGCTAATTGGCCGATTTCGTTCGACTCGACTTTTGGGAAAGTCGGTGGTCCGAAACCTGACTAGACCCTCCCAGAGGCAAAGTCGCTCATCTCTAGTCATAAGTATTCAGACCTTTTTCTCAGTATTGAGTAGAAGCACCCTTTTGAGCTTGTACAGCCACGAGTCTTCTTGAGAATGATGCAACAAGTTTTTCACACCTGGATTTGGTTATCCTCTGCCATTCTTCCTTGCAGATTCTCTGTAGTTCCGTCAGGTTGGATGGTGAATGTTGGTGGACAGCCATTTTCAGATCTCTCCAGAGATGCTCAGTTAGGTTTAGATTAGGGGTCTGGCTGGGCCAGTCAAGAATGGTCACAGAGTTGTTCTGAAGCCACTCCTTTATTATTTTAGCTGTGTGCTTAAGGTCATTGTCTTGTTGGAGGGTGAACCTTTGGCCAAGTCTGAGGTCCAGAGCTCTCTGGAAGAGTTTTTCATCCAGGATATCTCTGTACTTGGCCGCATTCATGTTTTCTTTAATTGCAACTAGTCGTCCTGTCACTGCAGCTGAAAAACACTGTTGGGATTGTATTGGGCAAATTATTGCAATTTTTGCCTCTACTGAGTCTTTTTTTGCAAATTTGGCAAATAACGTGAGTTGGATCATTCTTTGCGGTCTCAAATAGAGACCCAGGCTAGGCAACCATTCCTGCCCCTGCGGTGCTGGCCAAAGTTGTGGCTGAGGATGCAGTGCTTATCGTGGTTGTATCACTCCGTGTCTGTGTAAGCAGGTTGCGGGATGCAGTGACAGGCAAGAGGCAGAGCAAGGGTTAACACGATGTAACAGTTTAATATAACATGATATTAAGTCCTCGCAGGGAGGTAAATGGTTAAGGTATGGATAATAGGAATACAATGGCAGTCCAGTTAAGGAACTTATCGTGTCCTTTGTGCTCCTCGCAATCGATGATCCCGCAGGGGTTGTAGAACCGGCAAAGGCCGGGGAAATGTCCTCAGGTGGGTGCTTTAAACGAGGGTCCGTCTTCTGATGGCAGCAGTCGGTCCCCAGTACCTTCCGCTGAGCCCCTAGTCCATGAATATGTGCGGCCGAAGCAAACAGGTTCGCGACACTCCCGGGGTTAAACGTGAATTGGCGAGAAGCAACTGACAGGGAAGGCCGCCGAAGTATGTCCGGTACTCAGCTGTATTTGTTCTGCACATGCGCGGTACTAACAGTCACTGAGTGCATGTCACGTCTCTCTCTCGCAGTCACTGGGTGCACAGCACCTCTGTCCTTAGCGATCCCGCTGGAGATGGCGGTGACAACACAATGCAGCCTGTCACGGCGCCAGTGCTCAGGGACGGAGCACGATGCTTACCCAGCTGCTCGCTGCTGCTAATTGGCGCCAAGCTCCCTGCTGCTGCACGCGCTTTTCCTTTTATGTTACCCCTCCTACCCGGATGATGAGGTTCCTCATTTCTTCCCCCAGGCAACATGGGAGGCAGCCTCAACAGTTCCGGACCTGGCTCAGTACAGGCACCTGCAACCCGGTCTTCCTCCTTACATCTGTGCGGCAATCCGCTCGTCTTCCTCCTCCTCCACCTCCTCTGCTGAGCCACTCAGCTGTGTGCCTCTGGGTCCACACCAAGTGGGATCTACAACCTCATCGTCATACTCTCTGTTCTCCCACTCCCTGCCCTGAGAGTCACCCTCCTCCTTTTCCTTCCCTCACACCACAGTACAGTTTGTGTTCACCTCTGGTATCTGAGTCTCATCAGGATTACCTCTACCACCGGGGGTTAACATCTGGTGACGAGGGTCTGGATTCTGCTTGCACCCTACTTCGTCTGCATTCCACTGAAATAGGGCCTCCTGATTCCTCACAGCAACACAGTTTTATCAGAAACAATTTGGATAAGCAAATAGGGCCTCCTGGCTGAACCCCAATATTAGGACTAACGATTGGTAAGAGGAAATGGGGCCTCCTGATTCCTCACTGCAACACAGTTTCTGCCCAAACGATTTCGATTAGAAAATGGTGCCTCCTGATTGCAACGCAGTTTTAGTATAATCTAGTTAGATGCTGGAAGATTGATTTCACACAGGACAGGATATTATCTAGCAAACTGAGAAGTTCACTTTCAGCAGCAACAGTAACGGAAGCATCCTCTCTGTGCTGTTACACTGAGAAAATGGCGCCAGCAAAACAAGATGTCCACTTTTTATTTGGACAGGAACATGTGGCTTCGCCAGCCAATCACAGAAAACCTTGTGTCATGACGTTGTGAATGGTTTCTTCTTCCTGATTGGCTGCCGGTTTGTACATACATAAAGTTTCTACGGAACCAAAAAAATGAAAAAAAAAATTTACACTGCTGCTCCTCTGACCTAGACACACCCCCCCCCTCATAAAACACATCTCCCATGCTCATCATACAGCACCACTATCCTAGACAAAGTCAAAACAAAATCATTAGTGGAAACGCGATCATTACCGATCTGTGACTAAATTTTGCAGACTTTGAGTCATGAGAAACCGAACACGTATCCGATTGTGCTACATTCATGCTGAATTTGAGATTGGCAAATGTTTTCCGAACAAGTTTGCACATCTCTACTCTGAAGAGAGGAAGGCATTTGGATTTGAGAGAGCAGGAAGTGTGGAAGCCCCCTATATTTACAATGACAGACCTGAGGGGGACTTGCTTTTTTTGTGGATTGAGTTGAAGCTTTTATGGGAACATTTTACATAACATTTTGGATCACATTTATCCTGCGCTCTACGCTAAGCACTTACATTGAGATTTCCATCGAAATCTCTGAATGAAGTGGTTCACATAAATCCCCTGAGGGATCCATCCATGAGACAGTAGAGATATTCAGGACTCCATCTGGCCTGTGTTCAGCGGCGTTCTTCTTTTCAAAGGTGCACAAAACTGTGGCCGACTGTGCTTTTAGGAACTCTTAAAATTACGGACACTGCCAGATCATAGGTCAGGCAACATCCGAAGTGACACCAGCTGCCACATTAGGGAATCTTTCATCGGGGGTTCCATCGGAATCAGGTCAGAGATTTACATGAAAACATCGATGTAAGCTCTCATCTTAGGCTACTTTCACACTTGCGTTTTTTAGCGCTGCGCATCGTGCGCTATCGGTCGCATGCGCAATGTTCCCCTATCATTAACATGGCGGGCGCAGGGTCTAGCGCTTGCACGCGCTCATTAGCGTTTGGCGTGCGCTGCGCATTTTCCAGGTGTGCGCCCAGACGCGCTAGACGCTACATGTTGCATTTTTTTTTTCAGCACACCAATTTAAAAAGGCGCGTGCGCACGTGTGCGCACGCTATGCGCATATAAATATCATTGCCGTCTATGTGGGCGCTGGCGTGCGCGTGGCTGTGCGCTTGTCAGCGCTTGTGCGCGCACGCGATTTTTTAGTAAACAATGTCTAGACACTTGTCTAAACACCCCCTACACAAGATACATTGTTTGTGACGGGAAGAAGATAAAGGAAGGTGTCTTCAGTGCCAAACAGACCCCTACTCAGACTGCCTGGAGACTGCATGCTGATAAAGAGACCTGAAGATACAGCCTGGATCCCTATAAAAGGCCTGCAAACAGCGTGCACCATACTACACTGCCTGGATACTGCCTGGAGACACATCGCCTGGACCCCAAGTACAGCGTGGACTATAAAACTGACTGGAGACAGTGCGCCTGGACTCAAGACCGATCCAAAGTGCAAGAATGTGAGTATTCTTTAACCAAATGACTGCCTGTCCTTTACAATGTAATATGTGCTCATGTTATTTATTTTTTTTCTTTGCAGCATGTCTTCTGGATCACAATATTCCCCATCCCAGCAAGAACTGGCCGAAGCAGAGCGTGATGTGAGTATCTTCCTGCCTTTGGGTAAGTATAGCTGCTGAATCTACAAATGGCTAAAATTTGTGTTCCTTTTTCAGACATCATCGTCGGACACGGACATTGAGGAGTCACAGCAGGAGCAGTCGCAGCCGAGTCAAGTCCCGGTGGCGAGACGGAATGTAAGTATCTAGCCTTTGAATGTCTATTTCTTTTGTACTCCTATCGTTATTTTCTTTCTAAAAAATATACAAGATTGTAATTTTTATTTTGTTTCTTCTAGGTTCCACAACGGGACGACGACCTGTATGTGGACAACGAGGCCCTCATCTACCAGGTCCATGAGCGTGTCCCGTTGTGGGACAGCCGTGATCCGCAGTACAAGGACAATGTGTTGACCCGGCGGCTATGGAACGAGGTGGCCGCAGCGTTGATGGATGGCTGGGACAGCGCCTCTCCAAACCTCAAAAAGGCGTTTAGTGTGTATTTTCATTCTCTGTAATGCCGCAGTCACTCTTGTTCCTGATGGCACTGATGGGTTTGCTGGCAGATATATTCTACCAGCAAACCCAACAGTGTCATCTGGTTCAACAGTGACTGCCCTGTTTATGCTATTGCTATGTTTGTGCATTCTATTGAGTTTTTTATTGCTGCAGTCACTCTTGTTCCTCATGGTACTGTTTTGTTTGCTGCCAGATATATTCTACCAGCAAACACAACAGTGTCATGTGGTTCAACAGTGATTATCCTGTGGATTCTTGAGTTATGTGTTGTGCATTCTATTGAGTTTTTTATTGCTGCAGTCACTCTTGTTCCTCATGGTACTGTTTTGTTTGCTGCCAGATATATTATACCAGCAAACACAACAGTGTCATGTGGTTCAACAGTGACTGCCCTGTGTATGCTATTGCTATGTATTGTGCATTGTATTGAGTTTTTTATTGCTGCAGTCACTCTTGTTCCTCATGGTACTGTTTTGTTTGCTGCCAGATATATTCTACAGAAAACACAACAGTGTCATGTGGTTCAACAGTGACTGTCCTGTGGATTCTTGATCTATGTGTTGTGCATTCTATTGATTTTTTTATTGCCGCAGTCACTCTTGTTCCTCATGGTACTGTTTTGTTTGCTGCCAGATATATTCTACCAGCAAACACAACAGTGTCATGTGGTTCAACAGTGACTATCCTGTGGATTCTTGAGCTATGTGTTGTGCATTGTATTGAGTTTTTTATTGCTGCAGTCACTCTTGTTCCTCATGGTACTGTTTTGTTTGCTGCCAGATATATTCTACCAGCAAACACAACAGTGTCATGTGGTTCAACAGTGACTATTCTGTGGATTCTTGAGCTATGTGTTGTGCATTCTATTGAGTTTTTTTTGCCGCAGTCACTCTTGTTCCTCATGGTACTGTTTTGTTTGCTGCCAGATATATTCTACCAGCAAACACAACAGTGTCATGTGGTTCAACAGTGACTATCCTGTGCATTGTATAGCTTTTTATAATGCTGCATTGACAGTTTGACATTTTCATTCAGGTATGTGTGTTGCCCTGACTGCATTGTATAATTTTTTTTTTTTCTCAACAGTGAACAAAGTCCGCACACGATGGCGCTCGATGAAGGACCGCTTCAACACTGATGTTCGAGCAGAGGGACAGGTTCGCAGTGGTTCAGCAGCAAGGCCCAGAAGGAAATATCGCTACTATCGCGAGTTGGCGTTCCTGAGACCGGTCCTTGCCAGCAGAGCGTAAGTTTTTTGATTTTCTTTTAATTTTTTTTTTTTTTTTAATTTTTTTTTATTTTTTCTACAGCTGATGCTTCTTGTTAATGCATTATAGTAATGTTTTGGTTTTCTTTCCACAGCACCTGGAGCAGCACCATGCAGCCTGTCCCTGAAGCGGTCCTTCCTCGGACGAACTTGGACCCGTCCCAGCCATCCGACAGCCTGGAAGCAACTTGCAGGTCAGCAACACGGACAGCTGGTGACCAGGAAGCTGGTCCATCAGGTCTTCCCCTCTCCCAGGTCTCTGCCACTGGTTATGCGGGCACTTCCCGCCAGCGGCAGAGGGCCATGGAGAGGAATGTCTTGCCCGAGTTCATGCACTTGAGCGAGGCCTTTCATGGCAATATCAAGTCGCTGGCAGGCACAGTTGGAAGCGGTTTTTCACTGATGGAACGGGGTTTTACCCACATGGATCACCACTTCAACAGTGTCGAACAGCGTCTTGATCGCCTGGAGGCCGACCTCAACAGACCAGCGCACCACTTTTTCAGTAAAATTGAACGGGGCATGGCGGAACACCTCAGTCCTGAGCAACAGCTGAGTGTGTTGCAGGCCTGCAACACTGCTTACTTTCAGGCTATGCAGCAGAATCGGTACGTGCAGCAGTCAGTGGTTGCATATCCAACAGTGCCACCACTGACTCGACACACATCCCTACCGACTTCTGCTGCATACCACTGCACGGCCACCAGCATTCCGAGTCACCACTACACCACCACAAGTCCGAGTACTGTTGAACACTCCACCGTCGCCACCACCATGGCAAGCGCTGCTCCTGTGTGGAGCAACACCACCACAGACACTGGTCCACAGTCATGGACTCAAGCCACCGCAGTACCTGCTTGGGCCACCGCACCCACTTCTCCTTCTAGGAGTACTGCCAGCAGTCAGCAACAATTTATGGCCACCGCACCCACTTCTCCTTCTAGGAGTACTGCCAGCAGTCTGCAACAATTTATGGCCACCGCACCCACTTCTCCTTCTAGGAGTACCGCCACCAGTCGGCAACAATTTACGGCCACAGCACCCACTGATCCTAGGAGTACTGCCACCAGTCAGCAACAATCTATTTCAACCGCACCCACTTCTCCTTCTAGGAATACCGCCACCATTCAGCAGCAATTTAGGAGCACAGCTCCCAGTTCTCCTCCTTGGAACACCGCCACCACTTATGCTACTCAGAGCACTGCCAACACTTCCACCGCCACTGCCACCACCGAGCATGAGAGGGGTGACCCACATTCACTCTTTTTTGGGTCAAAGCCACGGTCAACCAGCTCAAGGCGGACACAGAGAAGTCGGTCCATGCATGGTACTCCTGTCCCCAAGAAGAAAAAAAGCAAAACTTTGTTGGTCCATCCACCCTCTCCTCCTAATGTGTCTCAAACTGCCTCTACTTCGATGTCTGATCTTCCTTCACCCACTACTTTTGTTGCCCCTTCCCCTCGAACCCCTTCATCGCTTTCCAGCCGCTCTTCATCTCTGCACACCCCCAGAGTATCCAAATCTCCACCAAAACGTCAGTCGCAATAAAAAAAAAATTTTTTTATCTGTACAAATCACATTTCTCTACAACTTCTGTGGCAGTGACAATACGATGGTCATGTTGGACACATATTGTACTAATCTGATTTTTCTATAACTTCTGGGGCAGTGACAATACGATGGTCATGTTGGACACAAATTGTACTAATCTGATTTTTCTATAACTTCTGGGGCAGTGACAATACCAATGGCATGTTGTACACATATTGTACTAATCTGATTTTTCTATAACTTCTGGGCAGTGACAATACCAATGGCATGTTGTACACATATTGTACTAATCTGATTTTTCTATAACTTCTGGGGCAGTGACAATACGATGGTCATGTTGTACACATATTGTACTAATCTGATTTTTCTATAACTTCTGGGGCAGTGACAATACCAATGGCATGTTGTACACATATTGTACTAATCTGATTTTTCTATAACTTCTGGGGCAGTGACAATACCAATGGCATGTTGTACACATATTGTACTAATCTGATTTTTCTATAACTTCTGGGGCAGTGACAATACGATGGTCATGTTGGACACAAATTGTACTAATCTGATTTTTCTATAACTTCTGGGGCAGTGACAATACCAATGGCATGTTGTACACATATTGTACTAATCTGATTTTTCTATAACTTCTGGGGCAGTGACAATACGATGGTCATGTTGGACACAAATTGTACTAATCTGTTTTTTCTATAACTTCTGGGGCAGTGACAATACCAATGGCATGTTGTACACATATTGTACTAATCTGATTTTTCTATAACTTCTGGGGCAGTGACAATACGATGGTCATGTTTGGACACATATTGTACTAATCTGATTTTTCTATAACTTCTGGGGCAGTGACAATACGATGGTCATGTTGTACACATATTGTACTAATCTGATTTTTCTATAACTTCTGGGGCAGTGACAATACGATGGTCATGTTGTACACATATTGTACTAATCTGATTTTTCTATGACTTCTGGGCAGTGACAATCCAGTGGTCATGTTATACACAATAAATGTACTAATCTGATCTATCCAAAACCTTTGTGTGAATATAAATATTGTTTTCTTTTTGTACTAAAAAAATGTAATAATGTGATCTATACAAATGTCATCCAAAACCTCATTGCCAATTAAAATGTGGTTTTCCTGTTGTACAAAATAAATGTGCCAATCTTCTTTTAGTAATTTTGGTTTGCTTTGTGTTTATTTCGCCGCCTACACACTGCGCCGTACACACACTGCGCCGTACACTTTGCGTTTTTGACTACACATAGCTCCAGGAATGACACATGTTTGTGTATTTCATGGAGATATGTTTACTCCAAAACACAAATATATGACTTGTATTTTCACCACCAGTCTGTCTGTCTGCTAATATTGCACAGACTGAATAGAGGATGGTGTTGAGTGCAAGGCATATCTATTTAACCTTGCCAGATATACTAAAAAGTGAAATGAGTGTGGTGTGTTTTTGACATTATTTCACTTTTGTGATACAAGGCCATGTATTCTAGATATAGCTTGTAATTGAGCACATCCTCTATTCAGTGTGTGTTGAAGAAACTGAGGAGATGATGGTGAAAATACACTTTATATGTACAATACCCTGGCCTTGTATCATTACTATCATCACCTGGGCAGGTGAATAGACATGAGTTTTAACCAGCAGCTTGTTGCTCTTCATGTCTGCATTGTATATTGAAGCATACTGTAATGCGATGCTGGCTGTTTAATAACTCATGTGTACTCTACCTGCCCAGGCCTGATACATTCTGAAGTGACAATGCGTTATTTGGGGCATCACCACTTCAGCATGCACCAGGCATTGGTATAGAACAAGATGTATAATCAAGTCTACAGTGATGAAAATACAAATTATATTTATAGTCACATGGTCATGTATAAAAAGTTACAGATGCTTGTGCATCCCCAAATCAATCTTTGAAACAGCAGGCCAGGTGACACAAATATTTGTTGTGTTATCTCCACCGTCACTGAAAATGGAAGCAAAACTGGAGAGATAATAAAGGTCATACAACTTGTGTGCATGTATAGTTAACTACCTAGTCAGGATTACAAATAAATTCATGATGCACCCAAAAATATGCATCATGAATTCACTGGTAAACCTGGCAAGTTCATTATTGTTTGTGACTTTAACTTCTTCAAGACCCAGCCTATTTTGACCTTAAAGACCTTGCCATTTTTTGCAATTCTGACCAGTGTCCCTTTATGAGGTAATAACTCAGGAACGCTTCAACGGATCCTAGCGATTCTGAGATTGTTTTTTCGTGACATATTGGGCTTCATGTTAGTGGTAAATTTAGGTCGATAATTTTTGCGTTTATTTGTGAAAAAAATGGAAATTTGGCGAAAATTCTGAAAATTTTGTAATTTTCAAATTTTTAATTTTTATTCTGTTAAACCAGAGAGTTATGTGGCACAATATAGTTAATAAATAACATTTCCCACATGTCTACTTTACATCAGCACAATTTTGGGAACAACATTTTTTTTTGTTAGGAAGTTATAAGGGTTAAAAGTTGACCAGCGATTTCTCATTTTTACATGTCGCGTATGAAGACCCCCTGATGTGCCTAAATAGTGGAAACCCCTCAATTCTAACTCCAACCCTAACCCCAACACACCCCTAACCCCAACCCTAACCCCTACACACACCTAACCCTAATACAAACCCTAATCATAACCCTAACCCCAACACACCCCTAACCCTAATCCCAACTCTAACCATAAACCTAACTACAAGCCTAACCCTAATTCCAACCCTAACCCTAATTCCAACCCTAACCCAAATTCCAACCCTAACCGTAATTCTAACCTTAACCCTAATGCTAACCCTAACCCTAGTTCTAACCCTAAGGCTGGGTTCATATTGCGTTTTACCAGCCCGTTCAACACGTAGCGGTGACCGGCTGGTAACGGTATAGCATAACGCGATCGCGTTATGCTATACCCGCTAGCGCAGATGAATCAGCAGATAATCAGCTGCGGATCCGCAGCAAAATCCGCCGCGGATCTGCAGCGAATCAGCAGCGAAATCCGCCGCAGATCAGCAGCGAAATCAGCCGCGGATCAGCAGCGAAATCAGCCGCGGATCAGCAGCGAAATCAGCCGCGGATCAGTAGCGAAATCAGCCGCGGATCAGCAGCGAAATCCGCTGCGGATCCACAGCGAATCAGCAGCAAAATCAGTCGCGGATCAGCAGCGAAATCCGCCGCGGATCAGCAGCAAAATCAGCCGCGGATCCGCAGCGAATCAGCAGCGAAATCCGCCGCGGATCAGCAGCGAAATCCGGCGCGGATCAGCAGCGAAATCAGCCGCGGATCAGCAGCGAAATAAGCCGCGGATCAGCAGCGAAATCCACTGCGGATCCACAGCGGATCAGCAGCGAAATCAGCCGCGGATCAGCAGCGAAATCCGCTGCGGATCCGCAACGAATCAGCAGCAAAATCAGTCGTGGATCAGCAGCGAAATCCGCCGCGAATCAGCAGCGAAATCCGCCGCGAATCAGCAGCGAAATCAGCCGCGGATCAGCAGCGAAATCCGCCACGGATCAGCAGCGAAATCAGCCGCGGATCAGCAGCGAAATCAGCCGCGGATCAGCAGCGAAATCAGCCGCGGATCAGCAGCGAAATCAGCCGCGGATCAGTAGCGAAATCAGCCGCGGATCAGCAGCGAAATCAGCAGCGAATCAGCAGCGGATCAGCAGCGAAATCCGCCGTGGATCAGCAGCAAAATCAGCCGCGGATCCGCAGCGAATCAGCAGCGAAATCCGCCGCGGATCAGCAGCGAAATCAGCCGCGGATCAGCAGCGAAATCAGCCGCGGATCAGCAGCGAAATCAGCAGCGGATCAGCAGCGAAATCAGCCGCGGATCAGCAGCGAAATCCGCTGCGGATCCGCAGCGAATCAGCAGCAAAATCAGTCGTGGATCAGCAGCGAAATCCTCCGCGGATCCGCAGCGAAATCCGCAGTGGATCAGCAGCGAAATCCGCCGCGAATCAGCAGCGAAATCCGCCGCGAATCAGCAGCGAAATCAGCCGCGGATCCGCCGCAGATCAGCAGCGAAATCCGCCGCGGATCAGCAGCGAAATCCACCACGGATCAGCAGTGAAATCAGTCGCGGATCCGCAGCGAAATCAGCCGCGGATCAGTAGCGAAATCAGCCGCGGATCAGCAGCGAAATCAGCAGCGAATCAGCAGCGGATCAGCAGCGAAATCCGCCGTGGATCAGCAGCAAAATCAGCCGCGGATCCGCAGCGAATCAGCAGCGAAATCCGCCGCGGATCAGCAGCGAAATCAGCCGCGGATCAGCAGCGAAATCAGCCGCGGATCAGCAGCGAAATCAGCAGCGGATCAGCAGCGAAATCAGCCGCGGATCAGCAGCGAAATCCGCTGCGGATCCGCAGCGAATCAGCAGCAAAATCAGTCGTGGATCAGCAGCGAAATCCGCCGCGGATCGCAGCGAAATCCGCAGTGGATCGCAGCGAAATCCGCCGCGAATCAGCAGCGAAATCCGCCGCGAATCAGCAGCGAAATCAGCCGCGGATCCGCCGCAGATCAGCAGCGAAATCCGCCGCGGATCAGCAGCGAAATCCACCGCGGATCAGCAGTGAAATCAGTCGCGGATCCGCAGCGAAATCAGTCGCGGATCAGCAGCGAAATCCGCCGCGGATCCGCAGCGAAATCCGCGGCGGATCAGCAGCGAAATCAGCCGCGGATCAGCAGCGAAATCTGCCGCGGATCTGCAGCGAAATCCGCCGCGGATCCGCAGCGAAATCCGCCACACGTTGCGTATTTTGTTGCGGATCCGCTGCGTATTTTGCTGCGGATCCGCGGCGGATTTCGCTGCTGATCTGCGGCGGATATCGCTGCGCATCCGCGGCTGATTTCGCTGCTGATCCGCCGCGGATCAGCAGCGAAATCCGCCGCGGATCCGCAGCAAAATACGCCGCGAATCAGCAGCGAAATCAGCCGCGGATCCTCCGCAGATCAGCAGCGAAATCCGCCGCGGATCAGCAGCGAAATCCACCGCGGATGAGCAGTGAAATCAGTCGCGGATCCGCAGCGAAATCAGTCGCGGATCAGCAGCGAAATCCGCCGCGGATCCGCAGCGAAATCCGCGGCGGATCAGCAGCGAAATCAGCCGCGGATCAGCAGCGAAATCTGCCGCGGATCTGCAGCGAAATCCGCCGCGGATCCGCAGCGAAATCCGCCACACGTTGCGGATTTTGTTGCGGATCCGCGGCGTATTTTGCTGCGGATCCGCGGCTGATTTCGCTGCTGATCCGCCGCGGATCAGCAGCGAAATCCGCCGCGGATCCGCAGCAAAATACGCCGCGGATCCGCAGCAAAATCCGCAACGTGTGCACAGGGCCTAATAGGAAAAAAAAAAAAAAAAAAAATCTTTATTTTTTTTATTTGTCCCTACCTATGATAAAGGGGGGGTTCATTTACTTTTTTTTATTTTGATCACTGTGACAGTTTATCACAGTGATCAAAATAAATTTTTGGACACTGGGGGGCGCACTGCGCATGCGCCGGCCGGCGGGCGCACTGCGCATGCGCCCGCCATTTTCCAAGATGGCGGCGCCCATGAAGAGGCCCGGGCGGACGCCGGGACCGATCCAGGGACATCGGTGGATCGGGAGAGGTGAGTAGGGTGGTCGGAAGGTTAGGGGGGGGGATCGGAAGGTGGGGGCACCGGATGTAATGTATGTAGTACAGTTCCTATAGCGTCTTGTGCTTGGGTGCGATGAAAACACAGGAGTCACAGGTTTGATATAGAAAAGTCCTGTATTACTTCATACAAGTTGGCAGAAATAGTCACACAGTTTGCAGACACAGAAACAGGAGACACAGCAGGCCAGAGTAATCCAAGCTCAGCAATCACTCTCCAATACAGATTCAGGATCTTCTTCTCTGTTACCGTAAGTCCATGCAAACGTGGGTCTTTCAAAGAGCAGGGTTCAGAGTCCACAAGTGCTTCAGAGTTCCTCAGTAGGAATAGCTGGAGTACAAGGTCCAAGGCTTACAGGAGTCAAGTCACAGGTTCACTGCAGGCTAGATTCTGAAGCACTGATTGCTCAGCTGTGGCTGCTTAAGAAGCAAAGGAGAGAATCAGGGCGGGAACATGCAAGCTGGAAACTCCATTTTGACTGAGGGCAAGATAGCTGCAGCAAGACAGAAAGTAAAATGGCTGACGAACAAACTGAGTTTCAGGAATATATACATAGAACCTTACATTACTCCCCCCTTAAGGACAACCTCCGGATGACCTCAGACCAGGCTTGTGTGGGTACCTCTGATGAAACTGACGGAGCAAGCGAGGAGCATTAACGTTATTGACCGGTTCCCATGAGTTGTCCTCCACTGGGTAGCCCTGCCATTTAATCAGATATTGTAACTGATTTCTATACAACCTGGAATCTAAAATCTTTTCCACCACAAATTCTTCCTGACCATCGACTAGCACTGGGTCAGGGCAAGGAGAGGAACGTCCAGGAAACGTATTGGGTGTCGCAGCCTTTAGTAGGGATACATGAAAGACAGGGTGGATTCTCATAGTTCTGGGCAGTTGAAGACGACAAGCAACGGCACTTATAATTTTACTGATTTTATAGGGTCCAATGTACTTATGTCCCAACTTAGACGATGGAATCCTTAACTTAAGATTTCTGGTTGACAGCCAGACCAAGTCTCCTACCTTGAAAGCTGGTGCAGGTTTACGAAATTTATCTGCTGCTTTCTTGTACCTTTCTTGAGCCGATTCCAGATTTTCCTTTAGGAACAGAGCAAGCTGAAACTTTTGGACTCATCTGTTTCTCTGGAAAGTGTAATTCCTTGGTCTCCCAGTTAATGGTAGGATTCTGAGCCTGCAGCCATGGTAGCCCTAGAATAATGGGAAAGTGGGGAGAAGAGATAAGCATAAAGGACAGTTTCTCTTGATGATCTTTACCCATAAGAACCCTCAAAGGCTCTGTTTCCTGATCCACTGGTCCAGAGGTCAGCAGGGAGCCATCCACAGTTTCCATCTGTACTGGAGTAGCCTTCTTCACTGAACGTATTCCCTGTTTCAGAGCAAAGGAGACATCCATAAAATTTCCACTTGCCCCTGAGTCGATCATAGCAGAGCTAGACACCCAAGCTGAGTCAACCCAGAGTTTGATGGAAAGAAAGCAATGAGAATTGTTTTTCTTACAACTCAGCTGGGACACCGCTGAGGAAACTTGAAAAATGGCAGCGTTTACACAGTCAACGTCCTCAGAGGTAACGGAGTTTAAGTCCGAGAAATCAAGATCTGTTGCTGCAGATCTCTCTGGAGCCTGAGGCTCGGACCTGACAGATCCCCTCTCGCAACACTCACAATGAATGAGTGCTGCAGTAGTCTTACGAGAATGGCTGGGGCAGTTTATAATGAAGTGCCCTGACTTACCACAATAGAAACATAGAATCTCCTTAAAACGATGTTCCTTGCGTGCATCACTAACCCGTCGTTGTAAAGAGTCTACCTGCATGGGTTCAGGTTCAGGTTCCCGTGTAATCCTACTCAAAGGTTCCTTAGCTGGAGAGGAAGGTAGGAAAAGGTTAGTACGATTGCTTTCGAACCATCTCTCTTGCCTGCGTTCAGTCAGACGAGTATCAATACGGATGCAGTAGTTAATAAAGTCACCTAACGCAGTGGGAGGGTCGGCACGAGCAAGTTCATCCTTAATCAGTGGAGATAACCCCTTTCGAAAAATAGATTTTTTGGCGGAACTGTCCCAGGTGGTATCAAGGGCCCATCTCCTGAAATCCAAGGCATATTCAGCTACCGAGTGCTTACCTTGGCGCAAAGCTAACATGGCTGCTTCAGCTGTTGCACCTCGATTGGGGTCATCAAACACCTGCCCCATGGCTGAAATAAAAGCATCAAGGTGATTCAAACAATCATCCTCAGTCTCAATCAGAGGGTTTGCCCACATTAAAGCCTTGTTGGTAAGCAACATAATTATAGTAAGCACCTTAGATCGTTCAGTGGGAAATTGTGAAGCATGTGCAGAAAAAAAAAGATTGCATTGATTAATAAATCCCCTGAATTTCTCACGTTCACCGCCAAAACGAAAAGGGGGCAACTTGGGAATCCCAGCACTCGGGGCTACGGCAGGAGCCTGGACTCGCCCCTCTAGAACCTCAATCCTGGCTCGCAAATCCTGGGTAGTCTGTCCAACCACTTGCAAATTGTGATTATTGAGGTCCTGTAGATTTGTAAAACGGGTCTTTATATTCTGCAAATCTGCAAGGATATTATCAGTCACTCCGCAAAGTTCCTTTATGCGGGCCTCCATTTTCCAGATCTTTTAAGACAGGATTACTGGAAGAAGAGGAGAGAAAAAAAACAATAGTGTTCACCTGTGGCAACACTGCAGAGAGAAAAAAAAATTAAGGGAACTGCTCACCTGGAATGGTTGTGAGAAGTCACAACCACTATCATCACAGAAAGTTTCAACCAGACATCTGGAATGGTTGTGAGAAGTCACAACCACTGTCATCACAGAAAGTACAACCGGACGTCTGATATCCACAGTACAGCAGACACAGCCTTCCAGACCCAGCAGACACTAACGTTTTGGCTTCAGAATCTTGTAATGTATGTAGTACAGTTCCTATAGCGTCTTGTGCTTGGGTGCGATGAAAACACAGGAGTCACAGGTTTGATATAGAAAAGTCCTGTATTACTTCATACAAGTTGGCAGAAATAGTCACACAGTTTGCAGACACAGAAACAGGAGACACAGCAGGCCAGAGTAATCCAAGCTCAGCAATCACTCTCCAATACAGATTCAGGATCTTCTTCTCTGTTACCGTAAGTCCATGCAAACGTGGGTCTTTCAAAGAGCAGGGTTCAGAGTCCACAAGTGCTTCAGAGTTCCTCAGTAGGAATAGCTGGAGTACAAGGTCCAAGGCTTACAGGAGTCAAGTCACAGGTTCACTGCAGGCTAGATTCTGAAGCACTGATTGCTCAGCTGTGGCTGCTTAAGAAGCAAAGGAGAGAATCAGGGCGGGAACATGCAAGCTGGAAACTCCATTTTGACTGAGGGCAAGATAGCTGCAGCAAGACAGAAAGTAAAATGGCTGACGAACAAACTGAGTTTCAGGAATATATACATAGAACCTTACACCGGAGCAAAGGAGGAGGGGAGCTGTTAGTGACGGCGGTGACCGATCGCTGCCATCTTTCGGTGGTGGCGGCCGATCGCCGCCGTGACTACGTGTGGGGGGGTCAGGTCTCGGTGTCCAGCCATGGCAGATGCTATTGCAGCATCGGCCATGGCTGGATTGTAATATTTCACCAATTAAATTGGTGAAATATTACAGATTGCTCTGATTGGCTGTTTCACTTTTAACAGCCAATCAGAGCGATCGTGGCCACGGGGGGGTTAAGCCAACCCCCCTGTGGTGAAGCACAAAGGGTCCTGTAACTGCGGGTCGGGTGACCTTTGAGTGACCCCGGTCTCCCGGCCCGCAGTAACGCGATACTTTCATGACGCAGGGTATGCGTCATAGGTCGGATTGGCACCGACTTTCATGACGCATACGCTGTGTCAAAGGTCGGGAAGGGTTAAAAACAGAGACTGCACGTGGTACAGGTATAAACAGAGGTATTTTATTAACATACAGACAAAAAGGTATTTTATAGACATACAGACAAGAACATTATTTTACACCATTTGTTCTTGCCATTCCACCCGTCCTACATCTGAGATGAAGTAGGCCGCAAATTGGTCTCTCATTTGGCTGACTTCAACAGAAGACCTGAGAGGGTGCTGAGTGAACTCAGGCAATGGGTTAGGAGCTGCATCATCAAGTTCAAAGTTTGGGTGCTCTTTCGCCATGACAAAGTTATGTAGCACCACACAGGCCTTCACAACTTCATCCACTGTTTGCACTTTCAGATGAATGGCTGTGCCCAGAATGCGCCATCTGGAAACCAGTATACCGAAGGCACACTCTACAGTTCTTCTTGCCCTGGTCAGCCTGTAATTGAAAATTTTTTTCTTGTGGTCCAAGTCCCGGCTGGAGTAGGGTTTAAGCAGGTGTTGGCTCATCTGGAATGCCTCATCCCCAACCATTACAAATGGCATTGGTGGACCTTTGGTGTGGGGAAGAGGCCGTGGCATGGGGAAATTAAACTGGTTTCCATACAACCTCCGTCCCATGTCCGAGTTCTTAAACGCCTGTGAGTCATTCCCACGGCCAAATGCACCAATGTCCACCGCAACAAACATACAGTCTGCATCCGCAATGGCCATGAGAACTGTTGAAACGTACTTCTTGTAATTGTAGTACTCCGAGCCTGTTCTTTTAGGTTTGATGATGCGGATGTGTTTCCCATCAACTGCTCCCAAACAGTTGGGGAAATTGCAGGTTGTCCAGAATTTTTCGGCTATTTCTAGCCACTTTTCTGTGGTGGGCAGGGGCATAAATTCCGGACAGAGAACAGTCCACAATGCCCGGCAGGTGTAAACAACAATTCCTGACAACGTGGAGATACCAATCCGGTACTGGAAGTGGAGTGAAGACAGGCTCTCTCCAGTAGCAAGGAATCTAGAGAAAGAAAAAAAAATATATTATTGTATATGTTTTTTTAAAACATTAATAAAAAAAAGTACATGGCATAAAAATAATTGTGCAGGTCTTTGTTTACTAGATAGCAGAACAATAATTCTGTCATCTTTGGAATAGTACATGGCATAAGTAATACAATGATGCAGGCATTGGTTTCTCAATAATACGTACTGTAATGTCACCAGGAGTCTTTCCTCTGGAGGAATCGCCCGACAGAGCTGTGTGTCCTGTCTCCTTATTAATTGTTGGACCCGAGCAAGTAAATCCATGAAGGTTTGTTGTGACATCCGGGTGTAGTCGGTAAATTTCTCAGGGTTTGACTGCAGCTCACTGTAGAGGGTGTGATACGCTCCACGGCTCTCCCGGAGTTCTACAATGGGATGTACCCACAAACGCCGCCGCTGCCGTCTCCGATGTCTCTCTCTCTCCCTTTCTTCATGGCAAGCAACGGCATAAGCCTGAGCCATAGCAATGTCCAGATCGAGGTTGAAGTGGAAAGTCTTCATAAGCAGATCCATGTTCACCAAGGCAAATGCAAGCAAATGTAAAAAAGGGCTGTGAACAGGCTCTATATAAATATTTTCAATAAGACACGCCCACTGGTGTCCCATTGGTGGGTTCTGTTGCAAGAATTTTTCAAGGATTTTCATCATGTGAAATGCACAGAAAAAACGCAAACGCATACAAAAACGCTTGAAATCGCATACAATCGCTGCGTTTTTTAAAAGCAATGCGCACTCTTCGACTGCAAAATATCGCAGCGATTACACGCGTTTGCACGTGTTTTTTTCATGCGTTTTATGTGCGCTCGATACGCAGCGCTAAAAAACGCAAGTGTGAAAGTAGCCTTAGAGTGCAGAATAAATGTGAGCCGAGTCTTACTACAATCTTCGAGAGGTAGAATGAACAAATCAGCAGCAGGTCAAGAATTGGTTTTATTTAATTTTTTTATGCTGTTCTCATGCGGTATAAGTGATTAGATGGCTTTATTCTTCAGTTCGGTGCGATTACAGTGATACCAGATTTATATAATTTTTTTATGTCTGGCTACTATCACACACTAAAAAACGCATAACATTTTTTTATCACTTTCTATTCCAATTTTTGGTAGGCAGAATAAACAAAAACCAGCAATTCAGTAATTGTTTTCTGCTTTTTATGTCATTCACCGTGTGGTAAAAGTGATAAGGTAGCTTTATTCTTCGGGTTAGAACAATTATAACGATACTACATTTATATAATTGTTTTTATGTTTTTGCTGCATTTACACAATTAAAACTATTTTTAGGAAAAGTAATTGTTTTTGTATCGCAATATTCTGAGAGCTATAGCTTTTTCATTTTTCCACTGTTGGAGCTGATTGGCAGCTTATTTTTTGCGTGACATGATGACGTTTTCAGCAACACAATTTTTATTCCATTCAACTTTTTTATTACGTTTTATTCCACTTTTTGTTCAGCAGTATAATGAAAAAGCACTTTTTTTGCCACTTTTTTTTTTACCGTGTTCACTGAAGGGCTAACTAGTGCGACAGTTGTATAGGTTGGGTTGTTCCAGACACGGTGATACTTAATATGTGTACTTTTTTGTTTATTTTTGTTTTTCCATATATACCTATTTGTTGGTGTAATATTTTTAAATTATTTATTTTGCAATTTAAAAAAATATATTTTTACAGTTTATTTTTACTTTTTTACTTAGTCCTTCTGATCACTGGTATAATGCATTGCAATGCATCAGCACTGCAATGCATTATACTTGTTAGTGTTACGCTGACAGAAGCCTCTTAGATCATACTCCTGGCATGGTCTAAACAGGCTACCGTAGCTGGCAGACCCAGTGGTCATCATGACGATGTCGAGTTGCCATTACAACGACATCACGGGGTGCTGATCGCGTAGGAGCCCCATCCCTCTCCTAGCCTCCCAAATGCTGTGAACGATATTGATTTAAGGCATTTAAGGAATTAAACAGCCTGGGGCGGTGGAGGCAGCGCTAATGGCTGTGACAGTCAGGGCTTAGCTATCATGGAAGTAGAGCTCCTGGCCGTGACCACTCGGACACAACTCCTGCACCGCGCACAATTGCTATGGATTAGCCATACGTCAGAGTTCGGTAACCCATTCCCAAGTATGATATACAGGTACATCAAAGGTCGAGAAGGGGTTAAGTGGTTAATACTCATCAAAAAACACCAGATTAAGGTTTAAGCTTTCTTATTCACTTAATTTAAGGAAGGAGATAAATGTAATATCTTCCTTTTCAGACCATGCCTAGGTCCATTTGTGACAACATTTAATGAGGGTGAGGATTGCTCTCAGGCTTGCAATCT
Organism: Oophaga sylvatica; assembly: GCA_033576555.1. Classification (NCBI taxonomy): domain Eukaryota; kingdom Metazoa; phylum Chordata; class Amphibia; order Anura; family Dendrobatidae; genus Oophaga; species Oophaga sylvatica. Next base: position 316,563,129 of record JARQOD010000001.1, read on the forward strand.
ATTCTATCATGAACTTTCACTCCAACACATTGATTAGATCCAAAGACTGAAGCATCCAGGCTTATTTTCATCATACTTAGAAAAGAAAATTTAGAACTCATTGAACAAATAAATATTAGGTCTTCTATCCTCGAACTAAAATTACCCCATACCCATACCTCAAAATAAAACATATATAGTCGGATTCATCAAAGCCACACCAGAATTCTGGTGTCTTTATAGGAAGATAGACCGGGCTAGGGCAGCTTCTTGTGTGTCTGGGCTGGAACCATTGGGGCTGTCACCAGTGTTGCTGGGGAAGGACTTTCTGACCAGAGCAGTCCTTTGCACCTGACTGCAGGGGGTGGGGTGGAGATAAAAGGAGCTGAACGCGCGAAAACGGGGCTTCTGGCGGGAAGACAAGGAACACGCAAGTAGAAGGTTGATGCCGTCTCCACTGCTCCACACCAACCAGCAGGCCTACTCCGCGGCCAATCCTCTCCTACGCGCACAACCTGTGTACAGATAGAGCAGAGCACCTTGCAGACTTCTGTACCCAAGAGCCCTGACTGGTTAGCACCCCTCACAGTAACTGACAATCTTGACAATACTGACCTCGCGCAACACGCTGATTCAGTAGGCCCTGCTGTGAATTTCACTCCGGGACTTTGTGCCACACTTGTACCATCTTCTTCTTCCCGTACGACACCGTGTACCAGGACCGGGAGATCGCGTCTGGAAAAGCCAGGAAACGCCGTTTCGGTACAGAGACAATGCCTCAACTTCATCGCTTCAGAGACGTCTCACGTCACCTGCGTTGACATCGTGGGATCTTTCAACCTCTTCCGTCCGGGAGCCACAGACTGATAAGTTGATTCATTTATACTGATTGTTATTAACCTTTCATCTTCACTGTTTACCTTCCCTATATTTGTATTATTATTATATTTCTGCGTACTCCCTGCGTGGAGTATTTACTGACAAGTATTTTCTGCATAAAGTATGCATTAACTCTTGCTCTGCCTCCTGCTCATCACTGCATCCCCGCGTTCCTGCTAGGGTGGGACAGGATTGTGATTACCTTGAAATTACACATAGTTACTTAAGAATGTATATAAAAGACTAGACATACAGATCATGTCATGCATGAACACATGACAACTAGTATATATTGTAAGACAGTGAAGGGGTGCGTATGGACGGGGTGTACATCTCGCCCAGGTTTCTTAGCTGGGTGGCATGAGGAATGTAGGAGAGAAGGTAGGTTGGCAGTACGACGTTCACTCCACTCCCCATCCAGTACAGGCTTGCAGCTCAACACTGCTTACTTGCAGGCTATGCAGCAGAATCGGTACGTGCAGCAGTCAGTGGTTGCATATCCAACAGTGCCACCACTGACTCGACACACATCCCTACCGACTTCTGCTGCATACCACTGCACGGCCACCAGCATTCCGAGTCACCACTACACCACCACAAGTCTGAGTACTGTTGAACACTCCACCGTCGCCACCACCATGGCAAGCGCTGCTCCTGTGTGGAGCAACACCATCACAGACACTGGTCCACAGACATGGACTCAAGCCACCGCAGTACCTGCTTGGGCCACCGCACCCACTTCTCCTTCTAGGAGTACTGCCAGCAGTCAGCAACAATTTATGGCCACCGCACCCACTTCTCCTTCTAGGAGTACTGCCAGCAGTCTGCAACAATTTATGGCCACCGCACCCACTTCTCCTTCTAGGAGTACCGCCACCAGTCGGCAACAATTTACGGCCACAGCACCCACTGATCCTAGGAGTACTGCCACCAGTCAGCAACAATCTATTTCAACCGCACCCACTTCTCCTTATAGGAATACCGCCACCATTCAGCAGCAATTTAGGAGCACAGCTCCCAGTTCTCCTCCTTGGAACACCGCCACCACTTGTGCTACTCAGAGCACTGCCAACACTTCCACCGCCACTGCCACCACCGAGCATGAGAGGGGTGACCCACATTCACTCTTTTTTGGGTCAAGGCCACGGTCAACCAGCTCAAGGCGGACACAGAGAAGTCGGTCCATGCATGGTACTCCTGTCCCCAAGAAGAAAAAAAGCAAAACTTTGTTGGTCCATCCACCCTCTCCTCCTAATGTATCTCAAACTGCCTCTACTTCGATGTCTGATCTTCCTTCACCCACTACTTTTGTTGCCCCTTCCCCTCGAACCCCTTTATCGCTTTCCAGCTGCTCTTCATCTCTGCACACCCCCAGAGTATCCAAATCTCCACCAAAACGTCAGTCGCAATAAAAAAAAATTTTTTTTATCTGTACAAATCACATTTCTCTACAACTTCTGTGGCAGTGACAATACGATGGTCATGTTGGACACATATTGTACTAATCTGATTTTTCTATAACTTCTGGGGCAGTGACAATACGATGGTCATGTTGGACACAAATTGTACTAATCTGATTTTTCTATAACTTCTGGGGCAGTGACAATACCAATGGCATGTTGTACACATATTGTACTAATCTGATTTTTCTATAACTTCTGGGGCAGTGACAATACCAATGGCATGTTGTACACATATTGTACTAATCTGATTTTTCTATAACTTCTGGGGCAGTGACAATACCAATGGCATGTTGTACACATATTGTACTAATCTGATTTTTCTATAACTTCTGGGGCAGTGACAATACGATGGTCATGTTGGACACAAATTGTACTAATCTGATTTTTCTATAACTTCTGGGGCAGTGACAATACCAATGGCATGTTGTACACATATTGTACTAATCTGATTTTTCTATAACTTCTGGGGCAGTGACAATACCAATGGCATGTTGTACACATATTGTACTAATCTGATTTTTCTATAACTTCTGGGGCAGTGACAATACCAATGGCATGTTGTACACATATTGTACTAATCTGATTTTTCTATAACTTCTGGGGCAGTGACAATACCAATGGCATGTTGTACACATATTGTACTAATCTGATTTTTCTATAACTTCTGGGGCAGTGACAATACGATGGTCATGTTGGACACAAATTGTACTAATCTGATTTTTCTATAACTTCTGGGGCAGTGACAATACCAATGGCATGTTGTACACATATTGTACTAATCTGATTTTTCTATAACTTCTGGGGCAGTGACAATACCAATGGCATGTTGTACACATATTGTACTAATCTGATTTTTCTATAACTTCTGGGGCAGTGACAATACGATGATCATGTTGGACACAAATTGTACTAATCTGATTTTTCTATAACTTCTGGGGCAGTGACAATACGATGGTCATGTTGTACACATATTGTACTAATCTGATTTTTCTATAACTTCTGGGGCAGTGACAATACGATGGTCATGTTGGACACAAATTGTACTAATCTGATTTTTCTATAACTTCTGGGGCAGTGACAATACGATGGTCATGTTGGACACAAATTGTACTAATCTGATTTTTCTAACTTCTGGGGCAGTGACAATACGATGGTCATGTTGTACACATATTGTACTAATCTGATTTTTCTATAACTTCTGGGGCAGTGACAATACCAATGGCATGTTGTACACATATTGTACTAATCTGATTTTTCTATAACTTCTGGGGCAGTGACAATACCAATGGCATGTTGTACACATATTGTACTAATCTGATTTTTCTATAACTTCTGGGGCAGTGACAATACGATGGTCATGTTGGACACAAATTGTACTAATCTGATTTTTCTATAACTTCTGGGGCAGTGACAATACCAATGGCATGTTGTTGTCACGCTGTGTAGCAGATATATATAATATATATATATATGTGATGTCAGTAATCTATATCAAAAGGGCAACATCCTATATAACATGCGCATAGATATATGATAACATAGAATTACCTGACAATGTCCAGTGGTCAATACGGAATCCGTTATACACTGTCTCCGGCTAGAGGGTGACCGGGGTCTATGCTGACCCTAAACTGGGGTCCTAACTAATCCCTCTACCTGGAGGTACTGTTAAAGGTACAGAGGTCCAGGCCACCAGCGTAAACCCTGTCTCCTATCAATCCCTGCCAACTGTAATCTAGTCCTAAGAAGGACCCTGATTACCACCAAAGGGAATGAACAGGTAACGGTTAATGAACAGAAAGACATACAAGAAAGACAAGAAATAAAGTAAATAAAGTCTTACATACAACACTCACACACAGTAGGAACACCTAAGGTCTCAGAGATAAACTATAAGCTATAAGAGTAAAAACAACTAAGGAGCTCTTAGCTTAAGTATTCTCAGAACCGATCCAGTCTGCTAGACTACATGAATACTTTCACCGGCATCTAACACCCAGACTGGCAGCTATATAAAGGAAGCTAATTAGAACATAATCAAAAGCAGCCGGGCGAGGCTGGACCTAGTCTTAGCAAAGAGCTAGGTAAAATTAACTCCCTCATTACCAAACACAAAGAAACAGCAACTCAGCTGTGAGAAGTCAGAGTGTGTAATCGCGACGATCCTCGTGGCGATACACCCATGACAGTTGTACACATATTGTACTAATCTGATTTTTCTATAACTTCTGGGGCAGTGACAATACCAATGGCATGTTGTACACATATTGTACTAATCTGATTTTTCTATAACTTCTGGGGCAGTGACAATACCATTGTCATGTTGTACAGTCATGGCCAAAAGTTTTGAGAATGACACAAATATTATATTTTCACATGATCTGCTGCCCTCTGGTTTTTATGTGTGTTTGACAGATGTTTTTATCACAGACAGAAATATAATAATTGCAAACATATGAGTAACAAAAGCTTATATTGACAGTTAGAATGAGTTAATGCAGCAAGTCAATATTTGCAGTGCTGACCCTTCTTCTTCAGGACCTCTGCAATTCTCCCTGGCATGCTCTCAATCAACTTCTGGACCAAATCCTGAATGATAGCAGTCCATTCTTGCACAATCAATGCTTTCATTTTGTCAGAATTTTTAGGTTTTTGTTTGTCCACCCGTCTCTTGATGATTGACCACAAGTTCTCAATGGGATTAAGATCTGGGGAGTTTCCAGGCCATGGACCCAAAATCTCTATGTTTTGTTCCCTGAGCCATTTAGTTATCACCTTTGCTTTATGGCAGGTGCTCCATCATGCTGGAAAAGGCATTGTTGATCGCCAAACTGCTCTTGGAGGGTTGGGAGAAGTTGCTCTTGGAGGACATTCTGGTACCATTCTTTATTCATGGCTGTGTTTTTAGGCAAGACTGTGAGAGAGCCGATTCCCTTGGCTGAGAAGCAACCCCACACATGAATGGTTTCATGATGCTTAACAGTTGGCATGAGACAAGACTGGTGGTAGCGCTCACCTTGTCTTCTCCGAATGAGGCGTTTTCCTGATGTCCCAAACAATCGAAAAGGGGATTCATCAGAGAAAATAACTTTACCCCAGTCGTCAGCAGTCCACTGCCTGTACCTTTTGCAGAATATCAGTCTGTCCATGATGTTTTTTCTGGAGAGAAGTGGCTTCTTTGCTGCCCTCCTTGAGACCAGGCCTTGCTCCAAGAGTCTCCGCCTCACAGTGCGTGCAGATGCACCCACACCTGCCTGCTGCTATTCCTGAGCAAGCTCTGCACTGCTGGTAGCCCGATCCCGCAGCTGAAACACTTTTAAGAAACGGTCCTGGCGCTTGCTGGTCTTTCTTGGGCTCTGAAGCCTTTTTGGCAACAATGGAACCTCTCTCCTTGAAGTTCTTGATGATGCGATAGATTGTTGACTGAGGTGCAATCTTTCTAGCTGCGATACTCTTCCCTGTTAGGCCATTTTTGTGCATTGCAATGATGACTGCACGTGTTTCTTTAGAGATAACCATGGTTAACAGAAGAGAAACAATGATGCCAAGCACCAGCCTCCTTTTAAAGTGTCCAGTGGTGTCATTCTTACTTAATCATGACAGATTGATCTCCAGCCATGTCCTCATCAACACCCATTGATCCATTGGGGGATAAAGCTCATTTTCTAGCCAAATATTGATTTTGCAAGTAATTGCTGTTAAGCTGATCACTCTTTATAACATTCTGGAGTATATGCAAATTGCCATTAGAAAAAGTGAAGCAGTAGACTTTGTAAAAATTAATATTTGTGTCATTCTCAAAACTTTTGGCCATGACTGTACACATATTGTACTAATCTGATTTTTTTATGACTTCTGGGGCAGTGACAATCCAGTGGTCATGTTATACACAATAAATGTACTAATCTGATCTATCCAAAACCTTTGTGTGAATATAAATATTGTTTTCTTTTTGTACTAAAAAAATGTAATAATGTGATCTATACAAATGTCATCCAAAACCTCATTGCCTATTAAAATGTGGTTTTCCTGTTGTACAAAATAAATGTGCCAATCTTCTTTTAGTAATTTTGGTTTGCTTTGTGTTTATTTCGCCGCCTACACACTGCGCCGAACACACACTGCGCCGTACACTTTGCGTTTTTGACTACACATAGCTCCAGGAATGACACATGTTTGTGTATTTCATGGAGATATGTTTACTCCAAAACACAAATATATGACTTGTATTTTCACCACCAGTCTGTCTGTCTGCTAATATTGCACAGACTGAATAGAGGATGGTGTTGAGTGCAAGGCATATCTTTTAACCTTGCCAGATATACTAAAAAGTGAAATGAGTCTGGTGTGTTTTTGACATTATTTCACTATGTGATACAAGGCCATGTATTCTAGATATAGCTTGTAATTGAGCACATCCTCTATTCAGTGTGTGTTGAAGAAACTGAGGAGATGATGGTGAAAATACACTTTATATGTACAATACCCTGGCCTTGTATCATTACTATCAAACCTGGGCAGGTGAATAGACATGAGTTTTAACCAGCAGCGTTGCTTCAGTCTGCATTTTGTTTAAGCATACTGTAGCGATGCTGCTGTTTATAACTCATGTGTACTCACCTGCCCAGCCTTGTATCATTACTATCACACCTGGGCAGGTGAATAGACATGAGTTTTAACCAGCAGCGTTGCTTCAGTCTGCATTTATTTGAAGCATACTGTAGCGATGCTGCTGTTTAGAACTCATGTGTACTCACCTGCCCAGGCATGATACATTCTGAAGTGACGATGCGTTATTTGGGGCATCACCACTTCAGCATGACACCAGGCATTGGTATTGAACAAGATGTATAATCTTTATTATCTCTGCGTTCCAAATCAAGTCACAGTGATGAAAATACAAATTATATTTATAGTCACATGGTCAGGAATAAAAATTTACAGATGCTTGCTTGTGCATCCCCAAATCAATCTTTGAAACAGCAGGCCAGGTGACACAAATATTTGTTGTGTTATCTCCACCGTCACTGAAAATGGAAGCAAAACTGGAGAGATAATAAAGGTCATACAACTTGTGTGCATGTATAGTTAACTACCTAGTCAGGATTACAAATAAATTCATGATGCACCCAAAAATATGCATCATGAATTCACTGGTAAACCTGGCCATTTCATTATTGTTTTTGACTTTAAAAACAGAGACTGCACGTGGTACAGGTATAAACAGAGGTATTTTATTAACATACAGACAAAAAGGTATTTTATTGACATACAGACAAGAACATTATTTTACACCATTTGTTCTTGCCATTCCACCCGTCCTACATCTGAGATGAAGTAGGCCGCAAATTGGTCTCTCATTTGGCTGACTTCAACAGAAGACCTGAGAGGGTGCTGAGTGAACTCAGGCAATGGGTTAGGAGCTGCATCATCAAGTTCAAAGTTTGGGTGCTCTTTCGCCATGACAAAGTTATGTAGCACCACACAGGCCTTCACAACTTCATCCACTGTTTGCACTTTCAGATGAATGGCTGTGCCCAGAATGCGCCATCTGGAAACCAGTATACCGAAGGCACACTCTACAGTTCTTCTTGCCCTGGTCAGCCTGTAATTGAAAATTTTTTTCTTGTGGTCCAAGTCCCGGCTGGAGTAGGGTTTAAGCAGGTATTAGCTCATCTGGAATGCCTCATCCCCAACCATTACAAATGGCATTGGTGGACCTTCGGTGTGGGAAGAGGCCGTGGCATGGGGAAATTAAACTGGTTTCCATACAACCTCCGTCCCATGTCCGAGTTCTTAAACGCCTGTGAGTCATTCCCATGGCCAAATGCACCAATGTCCACCGCAACAAACATACAGTCTGCATCCGCAATGGCCATGAGAACTGTCGAAACGTACTTCTTGTAATTGTAGTACTCCGAGCCTGTTCTTTTAGGTTTGATGATGCGGATGTGTTTCCCATCAACTGCTCCCAAACAGTTGGGGAAATTGCAGGTTGTCCAGAATTTTTCGGCTATTTCTAGCCACTTTTCTGTGGTGGGCAGGGGCATAAATTCCAGACAGAGAACAGTCCACAATGCCCGGCAGGTGTAAACAACAATTCCTGACAACGTGGAGATACCAATCCGGTACTGGAAGTGGAGTGAAGACAGGCTCTCTCCAGTAGCAAGGAATCTAGAGAAAGAAAAAAAAAAATATTATTGTATATGTTTTTTTAAAACATTAATAAAAAAAAGTACATGGCATAAAAATAATTGTGCAGGCCTTTGTTTACTAGATAGCAGAACAATAATTCTGTCATCTTTGGAATAGTACATGGCATAAGTAATACAATGATGCAGGCATTGGTTTCTCAATAATACGTACCGTAATGTCACCAGGAGTCTTTCCTCTGGAGGAATCGCCCGACGGAGCTGTGTGTCCTGTCTCCTGATTAATTGTTGGACCCGAGCAAGTAAATCCATGAAGGTTTGTTGTGACATCCGGGTGTAGTCGGTAAATTTCTCAGGGTTTGACTGCAGCTCACTGTAGAGGGTGTGATACGCTCCACGGCTCTCCCGGAGTTCTACAATGGGATGTACCCACAAACGCCGCCGCTGCCGTCTCCGATGTCTCTCTCTCCCTTTCTTCATGGCAAGCAACGGCATAAGCCTGAGCCATAGCAATGTCCAGATCGAGGTTGAAGTGGAAAGTCTTCATAAGCAGATCCATGTTCACCAAGGCAAATGCAAGCAAATGTAAAAAAGGGCTGTGAACAGGCTCTATATAAATATTTTCAATAAGACACGCCCACTGGTGTCCCATTGGTGGGTTCTGTTGCAAGAATTTTTCAAGGATTTTCATCATGTGAAATGCACAGAAAAAACGCAAACGCATACAAAAACGCTTGAAATCGCATACAATCGCATACAATCGCTGCATTTTTTAAAAGCAATGCGCACTCTTCGACTGCAAAATATCGCAGCGATTACACGCGTTTGCACGTGTTTTTTTCATGCGTTTTATGTGCGCTCGATACGCAGCGCTAAAAAACGCAAGTGTGAAAGTAGCCTTAGAGTGCAGAATAAATGTGAGCCGAGTCTTACTACAATCTTCGAGAGGTAGAATGAACAAATCAGCAGCAGGTCAAGAATTGGTTTTATTTAATTTTTTTATGCTGTTCTCATGCGGTATAAGTGATTAGATGACTTTATTCTTCAGTTCGGTGCGATTACAGTGATACCAGATTTATATAATTTTTTTATGTCTGGCTACTATCACACACTAAAAAACGCATAACATTTTTTTATCACTTTCTATTCCAATTTTTGGTAGGCAGAATAAACAAAAACCAGCAATTCAGTAATTGTTTTCTGTTTTTTATGTCATTCACCGTGTGGTAAAAGTGATAAGGTAGCTTTATTCTTCGGGTTAGAACAATTATAACGATACTACATTTATATAATTGTTTTTATGTTTTTGCTGCATTTACACAATTAAAACTATTTTTAGGAAAAAGTAAGGCTAAGTGCACACGATCAGGAATAATTGCGTTTTTTTCGCGGTTTTTCCGCGGTTTTCCGCGGTAAAAACGCGATAAAAACGCAAGCATTAAGCATCCTATACATGTTAATTGATTCCGCATGTTTTGGGCCACATGTTGCGTTTTTTTCCGCGAAAAAAACGCTTCGCGGAAAAAATAGCAACATGTTCATTAATTTAGCGTAATCGCGGTGATTCCGCCGCCATAGGAATGCATTGAACCGCTTACTTTCCGCATGTGGCTATGCCCACCATGCGCAATGTAAGCGGTTCATGTGCGATGGTACCCAGGGTCTGGAGGAGAGGAGACTCTCCTCCAGGCCCTGGGTACCATATCCCTGGTAAAACAATAATTAAAATAAAAAATAATGATATTCTCACCTTCCGGCGGCCCCTGCAGCCTTCCCGCGGCCCCCGCAGCCTTCCCGCCTTCAGCGACGCTCCCGGCAACTTACGGTCCCAAGAGTCCTTTGCGAGAATCACCCAGATGGCATAGCGGTCTCGCGAGATGCTACGTCATCGGTGTGATTTGTCGCAAAGCACTCCTGGGACCGGAGTTGCCGGGAGCGTCGCTGAAGGTGGGAAGGCTGCGGGGGCCGCCGGAAGGTGAGAATATCATTATTTATTATTTTTTTTATTATTTTTACATTAGATCTTTTTACTATTGATGCGGCATAGGCGGCATCAATAGTAAAAAGTTGGTCACACTTGTCAAACACTATGTTTGACTCGTGTGACCAACCTGTCAATCAGTTTTCCAAGCGATGCTACAGATCGCTAGGAAAACGCTAGCATTCTGCAAGCTAATTACGCTTGCAAAACGCTATTATTCTGGCGGGAATCAGCATACAAAAAACGTGCGTATTTCCTGTGGGAGAAGTGCGGGATTGCCGCGGAAATTTCCGCGGCAATTCCGCAACGTGTGAACTTAGCCTAATTGTTTTTGTAACGCAATATTCTGAGAGCTATAGCTTTTTCATTTTTCCACTGTTGGAGCTGATTGGCAGCTTATTTTTTGCGTGACATGATGACGTTTTCAGCAACACAATTTTTATTCCATTCAACTTTTTTATTGCGTTTTATTCCACTTTTTGTTCAGCAGTATAATGAAAAAGCACTTTTTTTGCCACTTTTTTTTTACCGTGTTCACTGAAGGGGCTAACTAGTGCGACAGTTGTATAGGTTGGGTTGTTCCAGACACGGTGATACTTAATATGTGTACTTTTTTGTTTATTTTTGTTTTTCCATATATACCTATTTGTTGGTGTAATATTTTTAAATTATTTATTTTGCAATTTAAAAAAAAATATTTTTACAGTTTATTTTTACTTTTTTACTTAGTCCTTCTGATCACTGGTATAATGCATTGCAATGCATCAGCACTGCAATGCATTATACTTGTTAGTGTTACGCTGACAGAAGCCTCTTAGATCATACTCCTGGCATGGTCTAAACAGGCTACCGTAGCTGGCAGACCCAGTGGTCATCATGACGATGTCGAGTTGCCATTACAACGACATCACGGGGTGCTGATCGCGTAGGAGCCCCATCCCTCTCCTAGCCTCCCAAATGCTGTGAACGATATTGATTTAAGGCATTTAAGGAATTAAACAGCCTGGGGCGGTGCAGGCAGCGCTAATGGCTGTGACAGTCAGGGCTTAGCTATCATGGAAGTAGAGCTCCTGGCCGTGACCACTCGGACACAACTCCTGCACCGCGCACAATTGCCATGGATTATCCATACGTCAGAGTTCGGTAACCCATTCCCAAGTATGATATACAGGTACATCAAAGGTCGAGAAGGGGTTAAGTGGTTAATACTCATCAAAAAACACCAGATTAAGGTTTAAGCTTTCTTATTCACTTAATTTAAGGAAGGAGATAAATGTAATATCTTCCTTTTCAGACCATGCCTAGGTCCATTTGTGACAACATTTAATGAGGGTGAGGATTGCTCTCAGGCTTGCAATCTATTCTATCATGAACTTTCACTCCAACACATTGATTAGATCCAAAGACTGAAGCATCCAGGCTTATTTTCATCATACTTAGAAAAGAAAATTTAGAACTCATTGAACAAATAAATATTAGGTCTTCTATCCTCGAACTAAAATTACCCATACCCATACCTCAAAATAAAACATATATGGTCGGATTCATCAAAGCCACACCAGAATTCTGGTGTCTTTATAGGAAGATAGACCGGGCTAGGGCAGCTTCTTGTGTGTCTGGGCTGGAACCATTGGGGCTGTCACCAGTGTTGCTGGGGGAAGGACTTTCTGACCAGAGCAGTCCTTTGCACCTGACTGCAGGGGGTGGGGTGGAGATAAAAGGAGCTGAACGCGCGAAAACGGGGCTTCTGGCGGGAAGACAAGGAACACGCAAGTAGAAGGTTGATGCCGTCTCCACTGCTCCACACCAACCAGCAGGCCTACTCCGCGGCCAATCCTCTCCTACGCGCACAACCTGTGTACAGATAGAGCAGAGCACCTTGCAGACTTCTGTACCCAAGAGCCCTGACTGGTTAGCACCCCTCACAGTAACTGACAATCTTGACAATACTGACCTCGCGCAACACGCTGATTCAGTAGGCCCTGCTGTGAATTTCACTCCGGGACTTTGTGCCACACTTGTACCATCTTCTTCTTCCCGTACGACACCGTGTACCAGGACCGGGAGATCGCGTCTGGAAAAGCCAGGAAACTGTCACGGGTGTGTCGCGGCGGAGATCGTCGCGATTACACACCCTGACTTCGCACAGCTGAGTTTCTGGTGCTGGGTGTTTTTCGGCACTGAGGGAGTTAATTCTTTCTCTCTCGGTGCTGGACTGACCAGCCTCGCCCAGCTGCGATTGATGTTTTTTTAATTAGCTTCCTTCTTATTCCTGCTGGTCTGCTGGGGAAGTTGCCGGTGAAAGCATTCATTCAGACCAGCAGAGCGGATCGTTTCTGAGAAGACTTAAGCTAAGAGTGCCTGTTGTGGTTTTTCCTCTCCTCGCTTATTGTTTATCTCCTTAACCTTTTGTGTTCCTCTGTAGTGGAAGTTTTGTATGGAAGGCTGTGTTTCCTTTACCCCTTGTCTGTCTCGTTTGTCTTAGACTGTGTGTAAGGTGTGACCTGCCCATTCCCTGTGGTGGTAATCAGGGTCCTTCTCAGGACTAGATTACAGTGGTCAGGGATCTACAGGAGACAGGGTTACGCTGGCGGCCTGGACCTCTGTACCATTAACAGTACCTCCAGGTAGAGGGACTAGTCAGGACCCCAGTTCAGGGTCAGCATAGACCCCGGTCCATCTCTATCCAGAGACAGCGTGACACGTACACAGTATTGACCCACAATACATGGGATATTATGTCAGGTAAGACATTGCTGGCAGATACTATGTATACATGTTGATTTTCTCTATTATATGAAATTTGGAATGATGTCACATTAGATATAGGTTACTATCATTGAATATATCTGTTATACGTCGTGACATTTTCACCGGCCACACTACAGATTCTCCCCAGCAACCATGGATCCAGTAGCCCATTTAGCTCAACAGTTGCAGTGTTTGTCCATGGAGCTGACGGACGTTAAATCCAAGGTTTTGTACCCCCGGGAGCAAGCCAGATCTGAACTTAAAGTGGCTCTCCCGGACAGGTTTACTGGTGGGCGGGACAAGTTTTTTACTTTCCGGGAAGCATGTAAATTGTATTTTCGGCTGCGGCCGCAGTCGTCGGGGAGTGAGGATCAGAGGGTGGGAATTGTCATCTCGCTCTTACAAGGGGACCCTCAATCCTGGGCATTCTCTCTCCCCCCGGGCTCCCCGGCTCTCCAGTCAGTGGACCGATTTTTTACAGCCCTGGGTCTGGTATATGATGACCCGGATCGGGTCTCCCTTGCTGAAATGAGGTTACGTAGGATACAGCAGGGAGATCGTCCGGCGGAGGAATTTTCTTCAGAGTTCCGTAGGTGGGCCACGGATACTCAGTGGAATGACCCGGCTCTTAAGAGCCAGTTTTGTCAACGTTTATCTGACAAATTAAAAGATGTGTTGGCTCAGTATGATTCTCCCCCGTCACTGGAGGCCGCTATGGCTCTTGCAATTCGCATTGATAGACGGCTTCGGGAGAGGTGTGGGGTAACTCCGCCCCCTGTGATGACTCCACCTCCTTCTAAAGTCCCTAATATTGAGGTTCCCCTGGTTTGTTCCGAGGAACCTATGCAGTTGGGAGGGACATCATTCCGAGGGAGGGGATCAGCGGTGCGCCGCAAAACAAGAAGGTGTTTCTTCTGCGGGAGAAAGGGACATTTTATTGAGGGGTGTCCATCCCGTACTGTACTGAGCAAAAAGTCACCAGAAAACTATTAATCCCAGGTTGTGTGGTGGACGACAATCTGGGAGTATGTATTTCGTCCCCAAGTCCGTCTCAGTTTCTCGTACCAGCGGAGGTGGTGGTAGGTACGAGAACTGAGAGGATTTCTGTTCTTCTGGATAGTGGGGCCGCGGCTAATCTGGTGGACGCTCGGTTTGCCCAGGTGCAAGGTATGCAACTGAGTGTATTGGCCAAACCTATCCCTATATTCTCTATTGACGCCAGGCCTCTCGGTCAAGGTAGCTTTGTGCAAGCCGTGCATAACATAGACCTTCGAGTGGGGGCAATACATAAAGAACTATTGTCTTGTTATGTGTTGGAGGGCCTTCCCACTCCTATTGTGTTGGGACTTCCTTGGTTAACTAAACATAACCCAGTTATTAATTGGCAATCCAGAGAGATAAGCCAGTGGGGTGAATTTTGCAATAGTAACTGCATGAACACGGTCATCGGTACGGTCGTGCCTAGAACCTTACCTCCTTTTCTGGAGGACTTTGAGGATGTGTTTTCAGAGGAAGGGTGTCAAGAATTACCTCCTCATCGCGCATATGACTGTGCTATAAAATTGCTTCCTGATGCTAAGTTACCAAAATCTAGGTTATATAACCTTTCTGGTCCTGAGAGGCAAGCTATGAAGGATTATATTTCGGAAAGTCTGGCCAAGGGGCATATTAGACCTTCATCTTCCCCAGTGGCCGCGGGGTTCTTCTTTGTGAAGAAAAAAGATGGAGGCCTACGCCCTTGCCTGGATTTCCGTGAGCTTAATCGGATTACGGTCCGAGATCCGTATCCGCTCCCACTTATTCCTGATCTCTTCAATCAGATTGTGGGCGCCAAATGGTTCTCTAAGTTGGATCTCAGGGGGGCGTATAATCTGATTAGGATAAAGGAGGGGGATGAGTGGAAGACGGTGTTTAACACTCCGGAGGGACATTATGAGAACCTTGTCATGCCTTTCGGTCTGACTACTGCCCGGCGGTGTTTCAACATTTTGTTAATGACATCTTTCGCCACCTAGTGGGACAGTTTGTTGTCATTTATCTAGATGACATCTTAATTTACTCGCCGGATCTTGTGTCTCATCAGGAGCATGTGAGACAAGTGTTGCAGATCTTGCGAGACAATAAACTGTACGCCAAATGGGGAAAAGTGTGTATTCGCCGTACAAGAACTTCAGTTTTTAGGATTCCTGGTGTCAGCCTCCGGTTTCCGTATGGACCCTGGGAAAGTGAAGGCTGTGCTTGAATGGGATCGGCCAGAGGATCTTAAAGCACTGCAGCGTTTCCTGGGGTTTGCTAACTACTATCGGAAATTTATTCGTAATTTCTCATCCGTTGTCAAACCTCTCACTGACATGACAAAAAAAGGGACGGATTTTTCTAGGTGGTCTGACAAAGCTTGTCAAGCATTTTCCTCCTTGAAAAAATGTTTTGCTTCAGCACCCATACTCATCCAACCTGATGCATCACAACCGTTCATTGTGGAGGTAGACGCATCTGACGTAGGAGTGGGTGCAGTATTATCTCAAGGTCCGTCCCCTGGTAAATGGCATCCGTGCGCTTTCTTCTCTAAAAAATTGTCGTCCGCTGAGAGGAATTATGATGTCGGCAATAGGGAACTCTTGGCCATTAAGTTGGCTTTTGAAGAGTGGCGTCACTTTTTGGAGGGGGCAGTCCACCCGGTCACCGTCATTACTGATCACAAGAATCTGCTGTATTTAGAGTCTGCTAAACTCTGAATTCCAGACAAGCTAGATGGTCGTTGTTTTTTACCAGGTTTAATTTTGTCGTCACATATCGTCCTGGGTCAAAAAATGTAAAGGCTGATGCCTTATCTCGTAGTTTCCCGGGGCCGGGAAGACAGATGACCCGGTTTCTATTCTTCAGGAGGGAGTTGTGGTGTCGGCTGTATGCTCTGAGCTTGAGGAGGAGGTATTGGAGGCTCAGGGGACGCCCCTGTAGGACCTCCAGGGAACTGTTTGTTCCAGATCAGTTAAGACAAAAGGTTATCGAGGCACATCATAATTCTGCTTTGGCAGGACACCCAGGGAGTAAAGCAACTGTAGATCTCGTTTCTCGCCGGTTTTGGTGGCCTAACTTAAATAAAGAGGTGGTAACTTTTGTCGCGTCCTGTGGGGTATGTGCGCGCTCTAAGACCCCACATACCCGTCCGTCTGGGGCCCTTTTACCGTTGAAAATCCCGGAGCGTCCATGGACCCATCTGTCTATGGACTTCATTACGGACCTTCCTCGTCTTCAGGTAAAACTGTCATACTAGTTGTAGTTGACAGGTTCAGCAAAATGGCACATTTTATTGCTCTTCCTGCTCTTCCTAATGCTAAAACTCTGGCGCAGGTGTTCATTGGGGAGATTGTGAGACTTCACGGGTTGCCTTCGATGTGGTGTCGGATCGGGGGTCTCAGTTTGTGTCCAAATTCTGGAAGGCATTTTGTTCTCGTCGGGGGATGCAGTTGTCATTTTCTTCGGCTTTTCATCCGCAGACCAATGGTCAGACAGAGCGTCTGAATCAGAGCTTAGAGACATATCTCCGGTGTTTTGTCTCAGAGAACCAAGAGGACTGGTCTTCTTTCTTGCCTCTGGCAGAGTTCGCTCTTAACAATAGGCGGAGCGAGTCCACTGGTAAGTCCCCGTTTTTTGGGGCATATGGTTTTCACCCCCAGTTTTGTACTTTCAATGGGGGGGGCTCTTCTGGGGTTCCTGAGGAGGAACGATTTTCGTCGTCACTTGCTTCAGTGTGGAGAGGAGTGCTTAATAATCTGAGCACTATGGGGAACCGATACAAACGTATGGCTGATAGGAGGAGAGTGTCTGGTCCGGACCTAAGTGTGAACGATCTGGTATGGTTGTCTACCAAGAATATAAAACTTAAGGTTCCCTCCTGGAAACTCGGTCCCAGATTCATCGGGCCATGCAGGATCAGTTCAATAGTTAATCCGGTGGCTTTCCGTCTTGACCTCCCTCCTACATTTAAAATCCACAATGTGTTCCACAAATCGTTGCTTAAGAGGTACGTGGCACCAGTTATACCGTCACCTCTACCTCCTCCTCCAGTGGTGGTCAATGGTAATTTGGAGTTTCAGGTATCGAAGATCATTGACTCACGTCTGAATCGCCGGTCCCTTCAGTACCTTGTTCATTGGAGGGGGTATGGTCCTGAGGAGAGGATGTGGGTTTCTGCGTCGGATATTAACGCAGACCGTTTGGTTCGGGCCTTCCACACTACTCACCCAGATAGACCAGGCCCTGAGGGTCCAGAGGCCCCTCGTAGAAGGGGGGGTACTGTCACGGGTGTGTCGCGGCGGAGATCGTCGCGATTACACACCCTGACTTCGCACAGCTGAGTTTCTGGTGCTGGGTGTTTTTCGGCACTGAGGGAGTTAATTCTTTCTCTCTCGGTGCTGGACTGACCAGCCTCGCCCAGCTGCGATTGATGTTTTGTTAATTAGCTTCCTTCTTATTCCTGCTGGTCTGCTGGGGAAGTTGCCGGTGAAAGCATTCATTCAGACCAGCAGAGCGGATCGTTTCTGAGAAGTCTTAAGCTAAGAGTGCCTGTTGTGGTTTTTCCTCTCCTCGCTTATTGTTTATCTCCTTAACCTTTTGTGTTCCTCTGTAGTGGAAGTTTTGTATGCAAGGCTGTGTTTCCTTTACCCCTTGTCTGTCTTGTTTGTCTTAGACTGTGTGTAAGCTGTGACCTGCCCATTCCCTGTGGTGGTAATCAGGGTCCTTCTCAGGACTAGATTACAGTGGTCAGGGATCTACAAAAGACAGGGTTACGCTGGCGGCCTGGACTTCTGTACCATTAACAGTACCTCCAGGTAGAGGGACTAGTCAGGACCCCAGTTCAGGGTCAGCATAGACCCCGGTCCATCTCTATCCAGAGACAGCGTGACACGTACACAGTATTGACCCACAATACATAGGATATTATGTCAGGTAAGACATTGCTGGCAGATATTATGTATACATGTTGATTTTCTCTATTATATGAAATTTGGAATGATGTCACATGAGATATAGGTTACTATCATTGAATATATCTGTTATACGTCGTGACAGAAACGCCGTTTCGGTACAGAGACAATGCCTCAACTTCATCCGGGATCGCTTCAGAGACGTCTCACGTCACCTGCGTCGACATCGTGGGATCTTTCAACCTCTTCCGTCCGGGAGCCACAGACTGATAAGTTGATTCATTTATACTGATTGTTATTAACCTTTCATCTTCACTGTTTACCTTCCCTATATTTGTATTATTATTATATTTCTGCGTACTCCCTGCGTGGAGTATTTACTGACAAGTATTTTCTGCATAAAGTATGCATTAACTCTTGCTCTGCCTCCTGCTCATCACTGCATCCCCGCGTTCCTGCTAGGGTGGGACAGGATTGTGATTACCTTGAAATTACACATAGTTACTTAAGAATGTATATAAAAGACTAGACATACAGATCATGTCATGCATCAACACATGACAACTAGTATATATTGTAAGACAGTGAAGGGGTGCGTACTGGACGGGGTGTACATCTCGCCCAGGTTTCTTAGCTGGGTGGCATGAGGAATGTAGGAGTGAAGGTAGGTTGGCAGTACGACGTTCACTCCACTCCCCATCCAGTACAGGCTTGCAGCCCAACCCTGAGTGCACTCAGCTGTCCAATTAAGCAGCCAGAAGTAGGTGGTTGAGTTTCATAGACGGGGCTGTCAGTGGGAATCTGGCTTCAGACGCTGCTGGAGTCTCCTGGAAGCCAAGCTCTGGTAATTACAAAATCTGTGTTGTTTGGCTAGGCTGTTAAAGCCTAGACCACGGTAGTGAGGGAACTTACTGTGTCTAGCTAGCAGCCTGCCAGGCTTAGGACTTTGTTTTATGGTTTGGTTTATGTTTGTTGTTGTGAACTTTAATAAAAACTGGTTGGCGCCAGTTTACACCAGTACTGCTGTCGGTGCTTGGACTCTTTTATGCCACTACGTCTACCCGAGACGGCGATCCCAGAGCTATACCCCCTGAACTGGCTACAATTGGTGCTGGTTACAATATATATACAAATACGAAGCCCATACAGTAATTACTAACCAGTATTCAGTGCAGGAATCTACCATTGTAGTGTAGGCCTTGATGCACACTACTTACACGATACATCAAGTTTGTTAAGGTGTTCCATGATACATCATTGTTTCCAAAATGCCTGATAACGTCTAACTAAAACTTGTTAAATTCTGCCTTTTACACTTTAAAATGCAGATTTGATAAGCACATTACTCAGTCTAGTCATGAGATACAAAGAATCAAACATTGCATGAAGGAAATAATTAGCTTGTGGCTTTCTGTAGTATGTAATGTTTGCTGTATAAAATCCATTTGGATCAAAGTCACGCTTTTCTAAGCAAACATTTTAGAAAACTACAGTCACTTTGAAGTGAATATTTCAATGATCTGTACTAATACTAATGATTTCATAGTATATACCGTAGATATAAAATGTTTACACACCCTTGTTAAAATAATAGATTTTTATTATGGAAAAAATCATACCAAGTAGAATCATTTCAGAACTTTTCCACCTTTATTGTTATACATATCTGTATAATTCAATTAAAAAACAAACTGACATCTTTTCAGGTGGAAAATTAAAATAAAGAATTAAAATAATGTGATGGCATAAATATGCACACCCTTAAACTAATACTTTGTTGAAGAATCCTTTCAATTTATGACAACATTCAGTCTTTTTGGGTAGGTGTCGATCAGCATCGTACATCTAGTGTTGGTAATCTTGGCCCACTCTTCCTTGCAGTAGTTCCAAATCTGACATATATTGTGCACAGCACTCTTCAAGTCAACCTGCAGATTTTCAATTGAATTCAGATCTAGCTTCTGACTGGCCCATTCCAAACCTTTGATCTTCTGGTGAAGTCATTCTTTTGTTGATTTGGAGGTGTACTTATGGCAGAGGCCTGAAGGTTTGGATACAAAATTGACTGATTTTGAAATATTCATACTTCCTTCCACCTTTACTAAAGCCTCAGTTCCAGCTGCCGAAAGAGTCACAAAGCATAATGCTGCCTTCACCATGCTTCTGTGACGTCCGCTTACTGCAGGTAAGACAGCACCCCGAGAAACCCCGAGACCCTTTACCCCTATACAGGGATCTGGAATTACAGCGAAGCCCAGGGGGTAGCTGCCTATGAGAGCAGTGGACCGGAGTAGGAAGCACGCTAGGAAGGGAATAAAAAGCGAGACCAAATGCGTAGCCAGAAGTCCAAGGGTCAAAACCAGGAGGGAAGCAAGGTACAAAATCGGCAGGCATAGAAGGGTCAGAAATTCAGGCTAAAGTTAAAGTCAAAACCAGGCGGGCAGCAGAGGTACAAAATCAGCAAGCAGTAGAACAGTCAGAAATCCAGGCAAAGGTCAGAAATACAATAGCAAAACAAACTAGCACACTGGGGAAACCAAGACTATATCTGGCGGCTTGCAAGCCAGGCTCCAAGGCATTTGAAGGGCATGGCTACCTCTCACAGGCTCACAGTCTGATGACCTCATCTGGACTGCCCCCATAACCAGGCCAGATGGTGATGCATGACTGACACCAACCACTTCACCTCTGACAGAAGAGCGAAGCCTACGCCCACCAGACGACTGCGCAGGGACCCCTTCTCTGTCGCCAACATTACCCACAGGCGAAACATGGCGATGCGCAGCGACAGAGGCCGGCGTCAAAGGAGCGGAACCATATGAGGATACCGCTCTCCTATCACCGGCACCACCAGCCGAAGGAGTCCGGCGCCTCCCAGCGGCCGAGGCAGGAACACCAGCCACTGAATCCAACGGCGACGTGACAGCTTCACTGTGGATTTGGTATTCTTTTGATGATGCCTACTGTTGGCTTTATGCCAAACATATGCTTTTGGAAGACTTGATGTAGGTTTTAGCAAAACGTAGTAGTGCTTGGATGCTTTTTTTATTGCTACCCTACCTCACAGGGTAAACATATGAAGAATACGGGAGATTGTTGTCACATGCAGTACACAACCAATATTTGCAAGAAATTCTGCTTGTTTTATCATAAATTTTAGAGGGACGTCCTGTTTTAAGTAAACTGACTATTGTGCCAAATTTAAGCCACTTCTTGACAGTTTTCACCGTGTTCCATGCTATGTCTAATGCCTTGGAAATTTTCTTGTACCCTTCTGGCTGACAACTTTCAACAATGAAATCCCTTTAGTGTTTTGTAAGCTGTTTATGGACCATGCATTTGCTATAAAATACCACTAAGACAATGTCAGGAAAATCTTACAACAGCTAAACTTCACACGGAGTTAATCAGAACCACTTTAAATGATGGCAGCTGTGTATTGAGTACTATTTAACATGAATTTAAATGTAGTTGGCTAATTCTGAGCAAAACTAAATCATCAGTTATAAGCGTGTGTTCACACTTTTGCAACTAAATTATTTAAGATTTGTCATTTATATTTCCCCTTAAAATGATTTCAATTTGTTTCTCAATGGATTTGCACACATTATGAGTGACATTAAAAGTGGAATTAAGTTCTGAAATTCTTCTTGATATGATTATTTTACATAATGAAAACCTGGCATTTCATCTTAACAGAGGTTTGTAGACATTTTATATCCATTATACATGTATATATATATATATATATATACAGTACAGACCAAAAGTTTGGACACACCTTCTCATTCAAAGATTTCTCTGTATTTTCATGACTATGAAAATTGTACATTCACACTGAAGGCATCAAAACTATGAATTAACACATGTAGAATTATATACTTAACAAAAAAGTGTGAAACAACTGAAAATATGTCTTATATTCTAAGTTCTTCAAAGTAGCCACCTTTTGCTTTGATTACTGCTTTGCACACTCTTGGCATTCTCTTGATGAGCTTCAAGAGATAGTCACCGGAAATGGTCTTCCAACAGTCTTGAAGGAGTTCCCAGAGATGCGTAGCACTTGTTAGGCCTTTTGCCTTCACTCTGCAGTCCAGCTCACTCCAAACCATCTCGATTGGGTTCAGGTCTGGTGACTGTGGAGGCCAGGTCATCTGTTGTAGCACCCCATCACTCTCCTTCTTGGTCAAATAGCCCTTACACAGCCTGGAGGTGTGTTTGGGGTCATTGTCCTGTTGAAAAATAATGGATGGTCCAACTAAACGCAAACCGGATGTAATAGCATGCTGCTGCAAGATGCTGTGGTAGCCATGCTGGTTCAGTATACCTTCAAATTTGAATAAATCCCCAACAGTGTCACCAGCAAAGCACCCCCACACCATCACACCCCCTCCTCCATGCTTCACGGTGGGAACCAGGCATGTAGAGTCCATCCGTTCACCTTTTCTGCGTTGCACAAAAACACGGTGGTTGGAACCAAAGATCTCAAATTCGGACTCATCAGACCAAAGCACAGATTTCCACTGGTCTAATGTCCATTCCTTGTGTTCTTTAGCCCAAACAAGTCTCTTCTGCTTGTTGCCTGTCCTTAGAAGTGGTCTCATAGCAGCTATTTTATCAAGAAGGCCTGCTGCACAAAGTCTCCTCTTAACAGTTGTTGTAGAGATGTGTCTGCTGCTAGAACTCTGTATGGCATTGACCTAGTCGCTAATCTGAGCTGCTGTAAACCTGCGATTTCTGAGACTGGTGACTCGGATAAACTTATCCTCAGAAGCAGAGGTGACTCTTGGCCTTCCTTTCCTGGGGCGGTCCTCATGTGAGCCAGTTTCTTTGTAGCGCTTGATGGTTTTGGCAACTGCACTTGGGGACACTTTCAAAGTTTTCCCAATTTTTCGGACTGCCTGACCTTCATTTCTTAAAGTAATGATGGCCACTCGTTTTTCTTTACTTAGCTGCTTTTTTCTTGCCATAATACAAATTCTAACAGTCTATTCAGTAGGACTATCTGCTGTGTATCCACCAGACTTCTGCACAACACAACTGATGGTCCCAACCCCATTTATAAGGCAAGAAATCACACTTATTAAACCTGACAGGGCACACCTGTGAAGTGAAAACCATTTCCGGTGACGACCTCTTGAAACTCATCAAGAGAATGCCAAGAGTGTGCAAAGCAGTAATCAAAGCAAAAGGTGGTGTCATGTGTGCATCGCCACGAAGATCGTCGCGGTTGCACATTCTGACTTCTCACAGCTGAGTTGCTGTTTCTTTGTGTTTGGCAGTTAGGGAGTTAATTCTGTCTGTGCTCAGTTCTGGGAATGGGTGCAGTCTCTCCCGGATGCAATTAATTATTTGTTGATTGGTTTCCTTTAAATCTCTGGTTGTCTGTTTGGGAGTTGCCAGTGAAATTCTTCATGCAGACCACAGATAGGATTGTATCTGTATAGACTTAAAGTTAAAGAGCTCCTTAGTTGTTTTAAGCTCACCTTTCTTAGAGTTTAATATCCCAGATCATTTATGTTCCTTCTGTGTTTGAGTGTGTATGCAAGTCTGTGTTTTCTCCAGTCTGTCTTATATTGCTAATCTGTGTATTTAGCAGAGATCAGCCCATATCCCTTTGGTGGTAATCAGAATCCTTCTTAGGACTGATTACAGGGTTCAGGGACTGATAGGAGACAGGGTTAGGCTGGAGACTTGGACCTCTGAACCATTATCAGTACCTCCAAGGTGAGGGATTAGTTAGGACCCCAGTTTAGGGTCAGGTTAGACCCCGGTCCTCTTCTTTCCTGTGACAGTGTATCAAGTCCTCAAGATTAACCCTGAGTTCAACGGATATCGTGTCAGGTAAATCTATTCTATATTTACATGCTTATGTTGCTAATCTATATGTTGTATAGAGTGTTGTTCTTTTAAGAATAGTTTACTGACATCGTACACATATCATAAGACCGCGTGACATTTTCACTGGCCCATAAAATTATTCCCAGTTGCCATGGATCCAGTAGCCCAGCTGGCTCTGCAGTTGCAGGGTTTATCCATGGAGCTGACGGACATTAAATCCAAAGTTTTGTCTCCCCTGGAGCAAACCAGAGTTGAACCTAAGGTTGCTCTCCCGGACAGGTTCACTGGTGGGCGAGACAAATTTTTTACCTTCAGGGAAGCATGTAAATTGTATTTTCGGCTTCGGCCTCGATCATCAGGGAGTGAAGAGCAGAGAGTGGGAATTGTTATCTCGCTCCTACAAGGGGACCCTCAATCCTGGGCATTTTCCCTTCCTCCGGGATCCCCGGCTCTACTGTCTGTAGATCAATTTTTTACTGCCCTGGATTGGTATATGATGACCCAGATCGGGTCTCTCTTGCTGAGACAAAATTACGTAAGTTACAGCAGGGAGATCGTCCGGCAGAGGAATTTGCTTCTGAGTTTCGTAGATGGGCCAGAGATACTCAGTGGAATGACCCAGCTCTTAGGAGTCAGTTTTGTCATGGGCTTTCTGACAAATTAAAGGACGTTTTGGCTCAGTATGATTCTCCTCCATCACTGGAGGCTGCTATGGCCCTGGCTATCCGTACTGATAGACGGCTTCGGGAGAGGGGTGAGGTAACTCCACTCCCTGTTGTTTCTCCACCTACCACTAAAGTCCCTTATGTTGAGGTTCCCCTTGTCTGTTCGGATGAGCCTATGCAGTTGGGAGGGACATCATTTCGTAGGAGGGGATTGGCGGTACGCCGCAGGACTAGAAGGTGTTTCTTTTGCGGGAAAGAGGGACATTTTGTTGGGGGATGTCCGTCCCGTGCCTTGTTGAGCAAGAAGTCGCCGGAAAACTGTTAATCCCAGGTTGTGTGGTGGACGACAACCTGGGAGTATGTATTTCGTCCGCTAGTTCTTCTCAGTTCCTTGTACCAGTGGAGGTGGTGGTTGGTACGAGAGTGGAGAGATTTTCTGTTCTTCTTGATAGTGGGTCCGGGGCTAATCTGGTTGACGCTCAGTTTGCTCAGGCTCAAGGTATGCATCTGAGTGTATTGGTCAAACCGATCCCTATATTCTCCATTGACGCCAGGCCTCTCGGCCAAGGTAGCTTTGTTCATGAGGTTCATAACATTGACCTTCGGGTAGGGGCAATACATAGGGAACAATTATCTTGTTATGTGTTGGAGGGTCTACCTACTCCTATTGTGTTGGGACTTCCTTGGTTGGTTAAACATAACCCTGTGATTAATTGGCAGTCCAGAGAGATAAGCCAATGGGGTGAGTTTTGCAAAAGTAACTGCATGAACACAGTCATCAGTGCGGTCGTGCCTAGTACTTTGCCTCCTTTTTTGGAGGACTTTGGGGATGTGTTCTCTGAGGAGGGGTGTCAGGAGTTGCCTCCTCATCGTGTGTATGACTGCTCTATTAATTTACTTCCTGATGCTAAGTTACCTAAAGCTAGGTTATATAACCTTTCTGGTCCTGAGAGGCAGGCTATGAAAGATTATATTTCGGAAAGTCTGGCTAAAGGGCATATTAGACCTTCATCTTCCCCAGTGGCCGCGGGTTCTTCTTTGTGAAGAAGAAAGATGGAGGCCTACGCCCTTGCTTGGATTTCCGCGAACTTAATCGGATTACTGTTCGAGATCCGTATCCACTCCCTCTGATTCCTGATCTCTTCAATCAAATTGTTGGCGCCAAATGGTTCTCTAAATTGGATCTCAGGGGGGCGTATAATCTGATTAGGATAAAAGAGGGGGATGAGTGGAAAACGGCGTTTAACACGCCGGAGGGACATTATGAGAACCTTGTCATGCCTTTTGGTCTGACTACTGCACCAGCAGTATTCCAACATTTTGTTAATGACATTTTTCGTCATCTGGTGGGGCTGTTTGTGGTCGTATATTTGGATGACATTTTAATTTACTCGCCAGATCTTGTGTCTCACCAGGAGCATGTGAGACAGGTGTTGCAGATCTTGCGAGACAATAAACTATACGCCAAACTGGAAAAGTGTGTATTCGCCGTACAGGAACTTCAGTTTTTGGGTTTCTTGGTGTCAGCCTCCGGTTTCCGTATGGACCCTGAAAAGGTGAGAGCAGTGCTTGAATGGGATCAGCCAGAGGATCTTAAGGCTCTGCAGCGTTTTCTGGGGTTTGCTAACTACTACCGGAAATTTATTTGTAATTTCTCATCTGTTGTCAAACCTCTCACTGACATGACAAGAAAAGGGACGGATTTTTCTAAATGGTCGGACAAAGCTTGCCAAGCTTTTTCCTCTTTGAAAAAATGTTTTGCTTCGGCACCCGTTCTCATCCAACCAGATGCATCACAGCCGTTCGTTGTGGAGGTGGACGCGTCTGACGTAGGGGTGGGTGCAATATTGTCCCAGGGTCCGTCCCCTGGTAAATGGCATCCGTGCGCTTTCTTTTCTAAGAAATTGTCGTCCGCCGAAAGGAATTATGATATCGGCAATAGGGAACTTTTGGCCATTAAGTTGGCTTTTGAAGAATGGCGTCACTTTTTGGAGGGGGCAGTCCACCCGGTCACCGTCATTACTGATCACAAGAACCTGCTGTATTTGGAATCTGCTAAGCGTCTGAATTCCAGACAAGCTCGATGGTCGTTGTTTTTTACCAGGTTTAATTTTGTTGTCACTTATCGCCCTGGATCTAAGAATGTTAAGGCTGATGCCTTGTCTCGCAGTTTCCCAGGGGCCGGGAAAACGGATGACCCGATTCCTATCCTTCAGGAGGGGGTGGTAGTGTCGGCTGTATGTTCTGAGCTTGAGGAGGAGGTGTTAGAGGCTCAGGGGGACGCCCCTGCAGGACCTCCAGGGAGACTGTTTGTCCCAAATCAGTTGAGACAAAAGGTTATTGAGGCACATCATAATTCTGCTTTAGCAGGACATCCAGGGAGTAAGGCTACTTTAGATCTCCTTTCTCGCCGGTTTTGGTGGCCTAACGTTAATAAAGATGTTTTAACTTTTGTCGCGTCCTGTGGGGTTTGTGCTCGTTCTAAGACCCCTCATACCCGTCCGTCTGGGACCCTCTTACCCTTGAAACTTCCGGAGCGTCCATGGACTCATTTGTCTATGGACTTCATCACGGACCTTCCTCAGTCGTCAGGGAAGACTGTCATACTGGTGGTTGTTGACAGGTTCAGTAAGATGGCACATTTCATTGCTCTTCCTGCCCTCCCTAATGCTAAAACTCTGGCGCAGGTGTTCATTGGGGAGATTGTGAGACTTCATGGGTTGCCTTCTGATGTGGTGTCAGATAGGGGGTCTCAGTTTGTGTCCAAGTTTTGGAGGGCATTTTGTTTACGTCGGGGGATGCAATTGTCATTTTCCTCGGCTTTTCATCCGCAGACCAATGGTCAGACAGAGCGTCTGAATCAAAGCCTAGAGACTTATCTTCGGTGTTTTGTCTCAGAGAACCAGGAGGACTGGTCTTCTTTCTTGCCTCTGGCAGAGTTCGCTCTTAACAACAGGCGGAGCGAGTCCACTGGTAAATCCCCGTTTTTTGGGGCATATGGTTTTCATCCCCAGTTTTGTACTTTCAATGGGGGGGGCCCTTCTGGGGTTCCTGAGGAGGAGCGTTTCTCGTCGTCACTTGCTTCAGTGTGGAGAGGTGTATTGAATAATCTGAGTGCTATGGGGAACCGTTATAAACGTATGGCTGATAGGAGGAGAGTTTCTGGTCCAGATCTTAATGTGAACGATCTGGTATGGTTGTCTACCAGGAATATAAAACTTAAAGTTCCCTCCTGGAAGCTGGGCCCCAGATTCATCGGGCCGTACAGGATCAGTTCCATAATTAATCCTGTGGCATTTCGTCTGGACCTCCCTCCTACGTTTAAAATTCATAATGTGTTCCACAAGTCATTACTTAAGAGGTACGTGGCACCAGTTATACCATCACCTCTACCTCCTCCTCCAGTGGTGGTCAATGGTAACTTGGAGTTTCAAGTGTCAAAGATCATTGACTCACGTCTGAATCGCCGGTCCCTTCAGTACTTGGTGCATTGGAAGGGGTATGGTCCAGAGGAGAGGACGTGGGTTCCTGCATCTGACATTAACGCAGATCGTTTGGTGCGGACCTTCCACAGAACTCACCCGGGCAAACCTGGCCTTGAGGGTCCGGAGGCCCCTCGTAGAAGGGGGGGTACTGTCATGTGTGCATCGCCACGAAGATCGTCGCGGTTGCACATTCTGACTTCTCACAGCTGAGTTGCTGTTTCTTTGTGTTTGGCAGTTAGGGAGTTAATTCTGTCTGTGCTCAGTTCTGGGAATGGGTGCAGTCTCTCCCGGCTGCAATTAATTATTTGTTGATTGGTTTCCTTTAAATCTCTGGTTGTCTGTTTGGGAGTTGCCAGTGAAATTCTTCATGCAGACCACAGATAGGATTGTATCTGTATAGACTTAAAGTTAAAGAGCTCCTTAGTTGTTTTAAGCTCACCTTTCTTAGAGTTTAATATCCCAGATCATTTATGTTCCTTCTGTGTTTGAGTGTGTATGCAAGTCTGTGTTTTCTCCAGTCTGTCTTATATTGCTAATCTGTGTATTTAGCAGAGATCAGCCCATATCCCTTTGGTGGTAATCAGAATCCTTCTTAGGACTGATTACAGGGTTCAGGGACTGATAGGAGACAGGGTTAGGCTGGAGACTTGGACCTCTGAACCATTATCAGTACCTCCAAGGTGAGGGATTAGTTAGGACCCCAGTTTAGGGTCAGGTTAGACCCCCGGTCCTCTTCTTTCCTGTGACAGTGTATCAAGTCCTCAAGATTAACCCTGAGTTCAACGGATATCGTGTCAGGTAAATCTATTCTATATTTACATGCTTATGTTGCTAATCTATATGTTGTATAGAGTGTTGTTCTTTTAAGAATAGTTTACTGACATCGTACACATATCATAAGACCGCGTGACAGGTGGCTACTTTGAAGAACCTAGAATATAAGAGATATTTTCAATTGTTTCACACTTTTTTGTTAAGTATATAATTCCACATGTGTTAATTCATAGTTTTGATGCCTTCAGTGTGAATGTACAATTCTCAGTCATGAAAATACAGAAAAATCTTTGAATGAGATGGTGTGTCAAACCTTTTGGTCTGTACTGTATATATATATATATATATATATATATATATATATATATATATATATACAGCTCTTGCAAAAATTAAGAGACCACTGCAAAATTTTCAGTTTGTCTGATTTTTCTCTTTATAGGTATATTTTTCAGTAAAATGTAAATTGCTCTTTTATTCTATAAACTACTGACAACATGTCTCCGAATTTCCAAGCAATAAATTTTGTATTTATTTTCAGAAAATGAAAAATGGTCAAAATAACAAAAATGCAATGCTTGCAGACCTCAAATAATGCTAAGAAAACAAGTTCATAATCATTTAGAAACAACAATACTAATGTTTTAACTCAGGAAGAGTTCAGAAATCCATATTTTGTGGAATAACCATGATTTTTAATCACAGCTTTCATGGATCTTGGCATGCTTTCCTCCAGTCTTTCACAGTTTATGCCACTCCTGGTACAAAAATTTAAGCAGTTCTTTGTTTGATGGCTTGTGACTATCCATCTTCCTCTTGATTACATTCCAGAGGTTTTCAATGGCGTTCAGGTCTGGAGATTGGGCTGGCCATGACAGGGATTTGATGTGGTGGTCCTTCATCCACACATTGATTGACCTAGGTGCGTGGCATGGCTCATTGTCCTGGTGGAAAAACCAGTTCTCAGAGTTAGGGAACATTGCGTGAGCAGAAGGAATCAACTGTTTTTCCAGTTGTATGCGGCTTGATTCATATGTCCTTTGCAAGAATACCAGCCCAATTCCAGCCTTGCTAAAGCATTCCCAGATCATCACTCATCCTCCACCAAATTTCACAGTGGGTGCAATACACTGTGGCTTCTACGCCTCTCCAGGTCTCCGTCTAACCATTAGACGACCAGGTGTTGGGCAAAGCTGAAAATTAGACTCATCAGAGAAGATTACCTTACTCCAGTCCTCTATGGTCTAATCCTTATGGTCTTTGGTAAACTTCAGCCTGGCTCTCCTTTGCTTCTCATTGATGAAAGGCTTTTTTTCTAGCTTTACATGACTTGAGCCCTGCCTCTAGGAGCCTGTTACGAACTGTTCTTGCCGTGCACTTCACCCCAGCTGCCATTTGCCATTCCTTTTGTAGGTCACTTGATGTCATCCTGTGGTTGCTGAGTGACATTCGAATAAGATGACGGTCATCCCGGTCATTGGAGTGTTGTTTTTGCGCTCTGCCGGTCTGCAGCTTTGTTGTCCCCAATGTCTGCTGCTTTACCTTGTTGTAATGGACTGCCGTCTTAGAAATATTTAGGATGGAGGCAACATGATGCTCACTGTATCCCTCTAATAGTAAAGCCAGAATTGAGCCCTTCTTTTCCTCACTCAAGACTTTTCTTTTCAACTCCTTTGGCGTGGTTAAAAGTTATTTTTTCATTCCTATTACTTTTGGGATATTACTAGCACTTCTTTTGCCATCCAGCTTGTCCTATTGCACGAGGATTGTGAACACCACAGCAGTGCTTTTTCTATTTTCCTTTGTTAAATAAGATTTGGTTCAGGTGATCACCTAACCAGAAAATATATATATATATATATATATATATATATATATATATAAATTATTGTAAGCTTTTCAGGGGATATAGCTCTGGGATCGCCGTCTGGGTAGACAGAGTGGCACGGAAACAGTTCATTCACAGCAGTACTGGTGCAACTGGCCGCAACCAGTTTTATTTAAAGTCACAAGCAAACAAGACATAAAACAAATCATAAACAGAAGACCTGGGCTTGTCTAGCCACTTACTACACTTAGATAGATTTCCCTATCTATCCGGGTCCCGACTCTAACAGCCAGGGCCAAAACAACACATATGTTCAGCATTTACCAGCATGTAGGTTCACAGTCTCCTCCTTGTGTCTGAAGGCACCTTCAACGTCCAGACTTGAGAGAGCTCCCCTCCTATTCAGCAGCTATCCGCATGGTTTCTCACAGAGACTACTCCTGTGTCCAGGGTACATCGAGCACCCAGACTGAGATAGCTCAAACTCCTGGAGACACCTTCTGTGCCTGGACCCCTCCTGTGTCCAGACTAAGCGAGCTCTCTGTCTGTGTTCGCAGACACCTACTTCTGGTCTCCTAATTAACACCTGAGTAGTTTCAGGCCTGAGCTGCAAGTGTGTAATGAATGTAAGGTGTAGTGACCTTTCTCTACCACTAGGTTTACAAAGCCATACATTTCCTTTATACCAGTCAGCAAAGTACCTAGGTGAAATGTACACCCCATTCATCACACATACCCTCACTGTCTCACAAACCCCCCCCCTCTTCTCCAGACCGGAGGGCTGGTCATCCAGACCGGAGGGCTGGTTAACAATCCAAAAGAGACAGTGAACTCTGGACCAGTCATGGCCCTCATCAGCTTCATCTTCAGTATTTTCATTTGTATCTTCACCTGAGCCATAGCCAACATGAGCTTTCTCTTCATCTGAAGCATCCGTACTACCCTGTACCCTCCCAGGCCTATGCTCTCTGCGGGCCTCGGGTCTCCTGCATGGTTTCATCTTGACCTTAGTGCCGGACTCAGTTTCGGTATAGTGCCTCCTCAGAGAAGTACGACCAGGCACGTCAGAACACCTCTGCTGATTCTTCTTCTTAAATATCGGTTGACTCATAAAGTCTATTTCACAGACCTTAAGCTCCTCTGCTATGGTCTCTGACCATTTTAAGCTACACTGTTCAAATGATTGGGACTGTAGAAGGAGCAGAACGTTTTTCTTTTGCAGTACACATAATTCATCCGCTAAGTCTCCAGCTGAATTGTAATGTTCTACCGTGACAACAGCATTCTTATATAGAGCCTTAGACTTATTGAGCAGCATTTGCTCTTGTAACGAAGAGATTCCCTCTATTCTTCCTTTTACTTCATTGACTTTCTCACGGAGATGCTCATGGCTTTCATCACACTCCATCACAGTTTGGAGTTTTTTCTGAGAAGTAATCAATTCATCTGGTACCTGTTGGACGTCCTTTATGTCTTCGGCCCCTTCTTCAGGCTCTTCTGGTAGAACATGCTCAGAAGCCCTACCGTCAGTCTTACATTCTACCTCTTCAGGCACATCATTATGATATCCAATATCTCCATTTATTTCAACTTTCAAGTTCTCCTTGATAGCTGCATCTGTATACTCAGAACCCGCCTGGCTCTTCTCTTCCACCACGCTCTGCATCCCATCCGGGCTCCCGTGTATCTGCAGCGGCAACGGACCGACACATCGCTTCTCCCATTCGTTGGGACGTGGCTCAGATGCAGACTCCATGAAAGTGCGCCTGAGCTCACCAATGCCAGCCCGAACTTTGCGAGTTGCCGCTACTGATCCGGACAGTACACCATCCACGCCACTGTCTCTGGCCGAAACAGATTCCTGGGCAGAGTCAGCCCCCATATCTTCAGTCTTGTTCCTCACAGCTTCACTTGAGACCTCAGCTTCTGATGAGGCATCTGGCTTGATGACCACCACTTCCATGGCTTTTTCCACCTCTGCAGCATTACCTTCAGAGTCCTGGGCATGATGCAGCTCCATACCATACATTGATAACTTCTCATCTTCAACAGCATCCACTTGTGCTGTGTTCAGTTTCAGAGTCCTGCCTTTAAAGCTCAGCTCTCCTCCTTTCACCCTAGTCTTCGCCAGGGAACCGGCCAACTGTAAAACATCTTCAGATGCCATCTTCTGTCCAGCTGCAAGGTCAGCATCAGCCTTCCTCTCAGGACTCTCAACCTCCTCTGCTACCATGCCTTCCTCATTTGCACTGGTTGCTTGATTGTCAACAGATGATTCACTATCACTACCACTATCCCTGTCTGACCCCTTTTTCTCAGCCACATCCGGCTCACTTTCAGGTTATACAATTCATTCTCATTCACATCCTGATCTGGAACCTTAGTTAACATGTCATCCACAACATTAACTTCACCATCTGGTCCCTCAAGTATGTGACTATGTGACAACCCCAGCACTATACTTCTATATATAGCTCAGGTACTAGGAGCTGGCTCACGACCTCTCCCTGGACTTCAGTATCCCTATACAACAGGTGAGTGTTTATGGCAACATGAGGAAACCTCTCCTCAGAGCCAGGCTCTTGGGAAACCTCATTTAGAACAATTATATTTTCCTGTGCCGTTTTAAGAGTGGGGTCTCGCCATTGTTCACTCTCAAAATTGTCACAGGACACAGGTAAGTCAGGGACACTCGGTTCCCGAGAACCACCATCCTCGTCTCCCACCATCACCTGCAAAGGAATTTCATCTCTATCACAGTCATCATTATTATCAATATCATTATCATGACTATGATCAGTATCATCATCACTATCATGATCATCATCATTATCATTATCAGCATCAGCATCATTATCATGGTCATCATCATTATCATGATCATCATCATCATCACCCATTATCACATAAGTTTAACGGCCCACTAGCATTGTGTTCCGCCCCTCGGGACTGCGCACCCTCAGTAGGAGCTTCATCACACTGTCCATCAGAAACATTTTTCCCCCAGAGATCCTTAGACCGGGGAAAGTCATTACCCAATATGACGGGGTGCACCAGGTTTTTCACTACCCCCACTTCACATGAAACCTCCCCGCGTTTGGGGATCAAGTCCACGGCAGTCTCTGGGTAGACTTTGGTGTCTCCATGGACGCACACCACACTCAGGTGTTTATCAGGATAAAGTCCCTATCAATCAGGCTGTCCCATACGGAAGTCACTGGACTCTCTGAGTCCAAGAGGGCCTGTGCTGGGCAGTCATTTACAACCACCGGGGACCCCTGTGGTCCAGTCTCTTCGGCTGAGGTGGACACACACACAGGCTCTGCGCAGGGAGAGAGGGATCCGCCAACATCACAACATATAGGCTCCCCCTCTATTGGACAGTTGGCTGCAATTTCACGACATCTCCAACACTGTCCATCACACTCTCCCACCCACACGACCCCAACAGCTGGAACGCTCTTACCGGGAGAGTTCGGTGTCCAGGAACTCCGAAGTGACGACCTCTCAGACGGCTGGTCACGGAGGCAGTCCTTGGTGGCGAAGGCCCTCTCCATCAGGCTGACCAGACGATTGGCGTCCTGGTGGTCTCCTTGTCCGACCTCTGGCTGTACCTCAGGAGGACGTGCTTGGGTGTAGCGGTCCACTATCACCTTTTCAACTCCATAATCAGGTTTGCTGACTGCAGACTCCCAACTGCATTTCCAGTCATGAACTCCCCTGGCACGGGCTGTCACCGTAACACCCAGCCGGGTAAGAATCTCCGCTTTCAGCTTGGCATAGTCTTGGCTGTCCTGCTCGCTCAGGTCAGCATAGGCCCTTTGGGGTTCTCCAATCAGATAGGGTGCGACCATCATGGCCCATTCAGATAGGGGCAGATTCTCCTTCTCTGCCAGTCCCTCAAACCTAGTGAGATATACCTCCACATCATCACGAGGTGTCATCTTTTTCAGGGACCGTCTTACCGCCTTCTTTACAGCGGACAATGCAGGTGACTCTGCAACACCACTTTGGGACGATGCGCCGCAAGTCCCCTGCAGTGCTGCAACCTGCTCAAAAAACAACCGGTCATTCTCCTGCTGCTGCTGCAGGAATTGCTGCTGGGCCTGCTGCATGCGCTGCTGGTGCTGCAGGCGCTGCTGCTCCATGCTCTGCTGCATGCTTCGCTGGGCCTGGACCAGGTACTCAACGAGCTCCTCCATACTGCCAGACTTATCTGTCTCAACCACGGCAGTCTTATGTTGCACATTAACTTGTGCCATTTGTTCAAACAGCGCCTCCATGCTGTCATCCATTCTGTCAGACTTCTCTGTCTCAACAACGGCAGTCTTCACTCAAGACATACACACTCCACAGTCTTTTCCACAGAAAATTCAGCTTTGCTGTGCAGACACTTTTTTTTTTTTCTCTGCAAACTCTATTAGGGCCACTGTCTCTTTAAGACTGCTCCAACAGACGTTTCTCCTTTGCTGCTGCACACTCCACAGTCTTTTCCACAACAAGTTCAGCTTTGCTGTGCAGACACACTTTTTTTTTCTCTGCTGCTGCTTCAACAGACTTCTCTCCTTTATTGCTGTCTCTAAGCCACTGTGCTGCACGCACATTCCAGCACCAATTGTATCAGCCACTGTGCTGCCCGCATCCTCCACCAATTGTAAGCTTTTCAGGGATATAGCTCTGGGATCGCCGTCTGGGTAGACAGAGTGGCACGGAAACAGTTCATTCACAGCAGTACTGGTGCAACTGGCCGCAACCAGTTTTATTTAAAGTCACAAGCAAACAAGACATAAAACAAATCATAAACAGAAGACCTGGGCTTGTCTAGCCACTTACTACACTTAGATAGATTTCCCTATCTATCCGGGTCCCGACTCTAACAGCCGGGGCCAAAACAACACATATGTTCAGCATTTACCAGCATGTAGGTTCACAGAGTCTCCTCCTTGTGTCTGAAGGCACCTTCAACGTCCAGACTTGAGAGAGCTCCCCTCCTATTCAGCAGCTATCCGCATGGATTCTCACAGAGACTACTCCTGTGTCCGGGGTACATCGAGCACCCAGACTGAGATAGCTCAAACTCCTGGAGACACCTTCTGTGCCTGGACCCCTCCTGTGTCCAGACTAAGCGAGCTCTCTGTCTGTGTTCGCAGACACCTACTTCTGGTCTCCTAATTAACACCTGAGTAGTTTCAGGCCTGAGCTGCAAGTGTGTAATGAATGTAAGGTGTAGTGACCTTTCTCTACCACTAGGTTTACAAAGCCATACATTTCCTTTATACCAGTCAGCAAAGTACCTAGGTGAAATGTACACCCCATTCATCACACATACCCTCACTGTCTCACAAATATATATATATATATTATATATATATATGCATCGGGGCCCAGAGGTGGAGGGGGGCCCCTGCAGGGCGGCTAACACACAGGGCAATCTGACCTGTTTATCTGGCCCCAAGACTCTGGGTTGCCCCTGGCCAGATTGCCCTCATGTGTGCTCCCTGCAGCTCCGCTGCCTGCAGGAGAAAATGGCAGAGGAGCAGAGCTGCAGGGATCCATAATGTTCCCTGCCCACGCTTCCTGTCTGACACAGCAGCGTGGCTGGGTGACATCAGCATTCAGTGCGCTTCTGTGTCAGACAGAAAGCAGCCGGAGACGAAAATGCTGTGGGGAATGTGCAGTAGAGTGATGCTGTGTGTGTCTGCCTGTGTGTGTGTAGGTGGTAGAGATGACAGTGATAGAGAAGGCAATGATGAGGGGTGGTGTGGGAGAAAGCAATGATTGTTGAGGTGGAAAGGGAAATGATTGGGGTGGTGGGGAGAACAATGATGGGGTGGTGGGGGAGAAGGCAGTGATTGGGTTGGTGGAAAGGGCAATGATGGGGTGGTGGGGAGAAGGCAATGATTGGGGTGGAGAGCGCAATGATGGAGGTGGTGGAAATGGCAATGATAGAGATGGTGGAAAGGGCAGTGATTGGGTGGTGGTGGGGGAGAACAATGATGGGGTGGTGGAAAATGCAATGATAGGGTGGTGGGGAAGAAGGCGATGATGGAGGTGATGGAGAGGGCAATGATAGAGATGGTGGAAAGGGCAATGATTGGGTGGTGGTGGGGAGAACAATGATGGAGTGGTGGAAAAGGAAATTATGGGGGTGGTGGGAGAAGGCAATGATTGGGGTGATGGAGAGGGCAATGATGGAGGTGGTGGGAGAAGGCAATGATGGAGGTGATTGACAGGGCAATGATTGGGGTGGTGGTAAACAATGATGGAGGTGGTTGGAAGGGCAATGATTGGAGTGGTGAGAATAATGATGGAGTGGTGGGGGAGAACAATGATGGAGGTGGTGGAAAGGGCAATGATTGGGGTGGTGGGCGAGAAGGCAATGATTGGGGTGGTGGAAAGGGCAATGATGGGAGGTGGGAAGAATGCAATGATGGAGGTGGTGGAAAGGGCAATGATGGGGTTGGTGGGGAGAAGGCAATGATGGAGGTGGTGGGTGGTGGAAAGGGCAATGATGGGGTAGTGGGGAGAATGCAATGATGGTGGGTGGTGGAAAGGGCAATGATGGGGTAGTGGGGGAGAAGGCAATGATGGAAGTGGTGGGTGGTGGAAAGGGCAATGATGGGGTAGTGGGGAGAATGCAATGATGGTGGGTGGTGGAAAGGGCAATGATGGGGTAGTGGGGGAGAAGGCAATGATGGAGGTGGTGGAAAGGGCAATGATGGTGGTGATGGGGAGAAGGCAATGATGGAGGTTGTGGAGAGGACAATGATGGGTGGTGGTGGAAAGGGCAATGACGGAGGTGGTGGAAAGGGCAATGAAGGGGGTGGTGTTGGAGAAGGTAATGATGGAGGTGGTGGAAAGAGCACTGATGGGAGTGGTGGGGAGAAGGCAATGATGGAGGTTGTGGAGAGGACAATGATGGGTGGTGGTGGAAAGGGCAATGATTGAGTGGTGGGGAGAACAATGATGGGTTGGTGGGGAGAAGGCAATGAATGGGGTAGTGGAAAAGGTAGGTGGGGAGAACAATGATGGGGTGGTGGGGGAGAACAATGATGGAGGTGGTGGAAAGGGCATTGATTGGGGTGGGGGTGAACAATGATGGGGTGGTGGGGAGAAATCA
This sequence comes from Oophaga sylvatica, assembly GCA_033576555.1. NCBI lineage: Eukaryota > Metazoa > Chordata > Amphibia > Anura > Dendrobatidae > Oophaga > Oophaga sylvatica. The sequence continues at coordinate 316,600,975 of JARQOD010000001.1, forward strand.
ATGATTGGGGTGGTGGAAAAGGCAATGATGGGGTGGTGGGGAGAATTCAATGATGGAGGTGGTGGAAAGGGCAATGATGGGGTTGGTGGGGGAGAAGGCAATGATGGAGGTGGTGGGTGGTGGAAAGGGCAATGATCGGGGTGATAGGGGAAAAGGCAATGATGGAGGTGGTGGAAAGGGCACTGATGGGTAGTGGGGGAGGAGGCAATGATGGAGGTGGTGGAAAGGGCAGTGATGGTGGTAGTGGGGAGATGGCAATGATGGAGGTAATGGAGAGGGCAATGAAGGGGGTGGTGGGAGAAGGTAACAATGGGGGTAGTGTTGGAGACGGCAATGATGGAGGTGGTGGAAAGAGCACTGATGGGAGTGATGGGGAGAAGGCAATGATGGAGGTGGTGGAGAGGGCAATGATGAAGGTGATGGGGAGGGCAATGATTGGAGTGTTGAAGACAATGATGGGGTGTGTTGTGAATGTGCTAGAGATGGTTTCTGAGCAGAGGCTCCCTCTGGTGGTTACAGACAGTACTGAACCTTTCAGCGAGGAATGGCAATCTGGGTTCACTGACTGGTCTGATATAAGGGAGGTTCCCTCCCATGATGGTTGCTGGTGATCAATTGTTCTTGTCTCAATTGTGGTTCCTGGTTCATTTGGAAGTTTGCTGGAGTCTTGCCTGCATCTCCTGCTTTCAGATAAGATATGTTTTGCTTTTCTTTTTGTGCTTGCTTTTTGCATTGTTTTCTGCACTTTTGTGGAGGTCAGCCAGGTCCCCTCCTGGGGCCTGTGCTCCTCACAGTTTATCTGCAGCCACTGTTATTTGCTCATTTGCTTTTTCCTGTTTTTTCAGCGGCTGCAGTTTGGTTTTGTTCACACTGAGATCTGATTTAGCGGGTGGCGAGATCGTGTGATCTCAGTATTTTTGTAATCAGAATTGTTGGATTTTTGTAGGGTTTTCTGGGTTGCAGAAAGTAATCTCTCCTTTCCTATCCTATTTAGTCAGCTTGTGGCCCCAGCGTTTGCTCAATCTATTTTCTGCCTATGTTTGTGTTTTCATCTTGTCTAACCGCCATTATATGTTTGGGGGCTTCCTATTTTCTTTGGGTATCTGCTCCGGGGCAGATAGCTTTCATCTTTCTGCCTTTAGGTGTAGTTATCTCTCAGGCTGTGACGAGGCGTCTAGGATCAACGTAGGAACACTCCACGGCTACCTCTAGTTGTGTCGTTAGTTTAGGAATCTGCAACCCATCAGTTAACAACATCTCAGGTGTTCTGCTGCCCTGCTGTTGTTCCTGTCCTCCTCAACTACCGAAATATAACAGGGGTGGTTGTCATGAATGTGCTAGAGATGGTTTCTGAGCAGAGGCTCCCTCTGGTGGTTACAGACAGTACTGAACCTTTCAGCGAGGAATGGCAATCTTGGATCACGGACTGGTCTGATATAAGGGAGGTTCCCTCCCATGATGGTTGCCGGTGATCAATTGTTCTTGTCTCAATTGTGGTTCCTGGTTCATTTGGAAGTTTGCTGAGTCTTGCCTGCATCTTCTGCTATCAGATAAGATATTTTCTGCTTTTATTTTTGAGCTTGCTTTTTGCATTGTTCCCTGCACTTCTGTGGAGGTCAGCCAGGTCCCCTCCGGGGGCTTGTGCTCCTCTCAGTTTATCTGGAGCCACTGTTGTTTGTTCATTTGCTTTTTCCTGTTTTTTCAGTGGCTGCGGCTTAGTTTTGTTACACCAGAGATCTGATTAGGTGGTAGAGATCGTGTGATCTCAGGTGTTTTTTGCAATCAGAAGAGTTGGTATTTTTTAGGGGTTTTTTTGGATTGCAGTGAGTATCCTTTCCTGTACTTTTCTGTCTAGACAGATTGGGCCCCAGCGTTTGCTCATTCTATTTTCTGTCTGTGTCCGTGCTTCTTCTTGTCTAACCGCCATTACATGTTTGGGGGCTTCCTATTTACTTTGGGGATCTGCTCTGGGTCAGATAGCTTTCATCTTTCTACCTTTAGGTGTAGTTATCTCTCAGGCTGTAACGAGGTGTCTAGGATCAACGTAGGAACGCTCCACGGCTACCTCTAGTTATGTGGTTAGTTCAGGTTACTGCAATCCAATAGGTTCCAGCCTCTCTGGTGTATTGCCGTTTTTGCTTATTCTCCTAAGCTACCAAAGCATAACATTATCACCGGCCCAAACTGAAAATTATATGGTACTCACAGAAGGGAAAAATAGTGTGGAAAGAGAAAAAAAAAAGTTGTCAGAGTTGTCAGAATTTTTTTTTTTTTTCCCTGTTTGTTGCATTTTTTTCCTCTTTTTCTCTGGTGCTGAGGAGGATTTTTTTTCCTCTCAATGGAGCTTGCACAGTTGTTGGGCCGTGTGGATCAGCTTGCCACTGAGGTTCGGAGTATTGCTACCTATCTTGCTGGGTTGCCAGTTGTGGAACCTAGGATTCCCATGCCAGATTTTTTTGGGGGGATCGGGCTAAATTTCTGAATTTCAAAAATAACTGTAAGTTGTTTTTTGCCTTAAAGCCTAAGTCCTCAGGGAACGCAGCACAGCAGGTTCAAATTGTCATCTCTCTCCTGCGCGGCGACCCTCAGGATTGGGCTTTTTCCCTGACACCTGGGGATCCTGTTTTGAATGATGTTGATGTATTTTTTCTGGCTCTGGGGTTATTGTACGATGAACCTAATGTCACTGATCAAGCTGAAAAAACCTTGCTGGCATTAAATCTGGGTCTTGAAGACGCTGAGTTGTACTGTTAGAAATTCCGAAAGTGGGCAGTCCTGACCAAATGGAATGATGATGCTTTGGCAGCCCTTTTTCGGAAGGGGCTGTCAGAGAATGTAAAGTGTTATGTTTCGGTAGCTGAGGAGTGCAGGTAAAAAAGGAAATACACCAGAGCAGTTGGAATCTATGAGATTGCAGTACCCTGACTAACCACCACAACTAGAGGCAGCCGTGGAGCGTTCCTACGTTGGTCCTAGACGCCTCGTCACGGCCTGAGAAACTAACTACACCTAAAGATAGAAATAGGAAAGCTATCTGCCCCGGAGCAGAACCCCAAAGATAATAGAAAGCCCCCAAACATGTAATGGCGGTTAGACAAGATGAAATACTGACACAGAAAGAAAATAGTATGAGCAAACGCTGGGGCCCAAACTAACTAAATAGAAAAGGATAGGAAGGGTACTTACTGCAATCCCAGAAAACCCTGAAAGGCACCAACTCTACTAATTTCAAAAACACCTGAGATCACACGACCTCTTCCACCTAAATTAGTTCTCTGGTGTAACCAAAAACAAAACAGCAGCCACTGAAAAAACTGGAAAAAGCAAAAGTACAAACATCAGTGGCTGAACAAAACTGAGAGGGCAGAAGCCCCCGGAGGGGACCCTGAAGGCCCCCACAGAAGTGCAGGACAAAATGCAAAAATATAGCACAAACACAAAAGAAGAAAATGTCTTATCTGTTAGCAGGAGATGCAGACACGACACAGCAGGCTACAAGGGAAACAGGAATAAAGGATCCAGACCAGAACAATTGATCACCGGCAACCCTGATGCGAAGGTGACTCCCTTATATAAGACCAATCAGTAACACCTGATTCCCAGTCCTCACAATCTTCACTGGACAGACTAGCACCGCTTGTAACCACCAGAGGGAGCCTCTGCTCAGAACTCATCTCAAACCCATTCACAACAGTACCCCCCCCTTGAGGAGGGGTCACCGAACCCTCATTTGAGCAACCAGGTCGGTCAGGATGAGTTCTATGATACGCTCGGATAAGTCTCCTAGCATGGATGTCCGAAGCAAACACCCAAGAATTGTCTTCCTGACCATAACCTCTCCATTTAACCAAATACTGGAGTTTCCGTCTAGAAAAACGAGAATCTAATATTTTCTCAACCACATACTCCAGATTGCCCTCAACCAAAACAGGGTCAGGAGGCACAGCAGCAGGAACCACTGGCTCAACAAACCTCTTCAACAAGGACTTGTGTAACACGTTATGGATCTTAAATGTCCCTGGAAGAAGCAAACGAAAAGAAACAGGATTAATAATCTCCATGATCTTATAAGGTCCAATGAACCTAGGCTTAAATTTAGGAGATGCTACTCTCATAGGAATATTCTTTGAGGACAACCAGACCAAGTCCCCCACTTTAAACCGAGGACCATCAGTCCTATGCCGGTTAGCAAACCGCTGGGCCCTCTCCTGAGAGAGGGACAACCTCTCCACTACCTGGTCCCAAATCTGTTGCATACGCTCCACAACAGAGTCAACACCTGGACAGACAGAAGGCTCCGTCTGTCCTGAAGAAAATCGAGGGTGAAACCCAGAATTACAAAAAAATGGAGACATCAAAGTGGCAGAGCTAGCCCTATTATTAAGAGCAAACTCAGCCAAAGGCAAAAAAGAGACCCAGTCATCCTGATCAGCAGACACAAAGCATCTTAGATAAGTCTCCAATGTCTGGTTTGTTCTCTCAGTTTGACCATTGGTCTGAGGATGAAATGCCGAGGAGAAAGACAATTGAACACCCAGTTTAGAACAAAAAGTCCTCCAAAATCTGGAAACAAACTGGACTCCTCTGTCAGACACAATGTTCTCAGGAATGCCGTGTAAACGAACCACGTGCTGAAGGAACAACAGCACCAATTCAGAAGAGGAAGGCAACTTAGGTAATGGCACAAGATGTATCATTTTGGAAAACCTATCACAAATTACCCAGATGGTGGTCATTCTCTGAGAAACAGGAAGGTCGGAAATGAAATCCATAGAGATATGGGTCCATGGTCTCTTGGGCACAGGTAATGGCATCAACAAACCACTAGAGCGAGAGCAAGGCTTGGAGCGAGAGTAAGTCCCGCAGGACTGCACAAATTCCCTGACATCACGAGACAAGGTAGGCCACCAAAAGGACCGACTAACCAAGTCTCTGGTACCAAAAATTCCGGGATGACCAGCCAATGCGGAACAATGAATCTCAGACATCACACTCTTTTTCCACTGGTCCGGGACAAACAATTTTCCAACAGGGCAGCGCTCGGGCCTATCCTCCTGACACCCCTCCAGAGCAAGTCTCAAATTGGGCGAGATGGCGGAAAGAACTACACCCTCTTTCAAAATAACAGAAGGATCAGATAGCCCAGGAGAGTCCGCAAGGAAACTCCTCGAGAGGGCATCCGCCTTAACATTCTTAGTGCCAGGAAGAAAGGAAACCACAAAATTAAAACGTGTGAAAAACAAGGCCCACCTGGCCTGTCTAGGATTGAGTCGCTTGGCAGATTCCAGATAGACCAGATTCTTATGGTCCGTAAGGACCACCACCTGATGTTTGGCTCCCTCCAGCCAATGTCTCCACTCTTCAAAAGCCCACTTCATGGCCAATAACTCCCAATTACCCACGTCATAATTACGTTCAGTAGGAGAAAATTTTCGAGAGAAAAAGGCACAAGGGTTACTTTTAGAGGTCTCTGGATCTTTTTGGGACAAAACGGCACCTGCCCCAATTTCAGAGGCATCAACCTCCACCTGAAATGGCAGAGAAACATCAGGCTGCCGTAGAACAGGAGCAGAAGTGAATCTCTGCTTAAGTTCCTGAAATGCAGAGACTGCCTCAGGAGGCCAATTCACCACATCAGAACCCTTTCTGGTCAAATCAGTTAATGGTTTAACAATAACCGAGAAATTACCAATAAATTTACGATAAAAATTGGCAAAACCCAAAAATCTCTGAAGAGCCTTTAATGAAGTAGGTTGGACCCAATCACAGATGGCCTGAACCTTGACCGGGTCCATTTCAATAACAGATGGGGACAAAATGAATCCCAGAAATGAGATCCTATGTACGCCAAAAAGACACTTTGATCCCTTCACATACAGAGCATTCTCTCTCAAAATCTGGAATACAGTTCGAACATGTTTCACATGAGAGTCCCAGTCATTAGAAAAAATCAAGATATCATCCAAATAAACAATCAGAAATTTGTCCACAAAATCCCTGAAAATGTCATTCATGAAGGACTGGAAGACGGAAGGAGCATTAGTGAGCCCAAAGGGCATCACCAGGTACTCAAAATGCCCTTCAGGGGTATTGAATGCCGTCTTCCATTCATCCCCGTGCTTAATGCGAATAAGGTTATACGCCCCCCTGAGGTCAAGCTTGGTAAACCAAGTAGCGTTTTTCACCCTGGAAAACAGGTCAGAAATCAAGGGTAACGGGTATTGATATTTCACAGTAATATTGTTCAAGAGACGATAATCAATACACGGCCTTAATGAACCATCCTTTTGGCCACAAAGAAAAAACCGGCACCTAAGGGTGAAGAGGATGGTCTGATATGACCCTTCTCCAATGATTCCTTGATATAAGACCGCATAGCGTCATGTTCAGGTACAGACAAGTTAAAAAGGCGACCTTTAGGGAATTTACTACCTGGCACTAATTCAATAGCGCAGTCATAGCTCCTATGGGAGGCAAGGATGCAGATTTACTTTCGCTAAACACATCAGAAAAATCAATCAAAAAGTCAGGAACATCTTGAGCCTGGGGGGAGGCAGAAAAAACAGGAGTGTTGGCATTAACACATTGGCAGCCCCAACTGGTCACAGACACAGATTTCCAATCCAAAACAGGATTATGAGACTGTAACCAAGGAAAACCCAGCACGATAATGTCATGCAGATTATACAGAACCAAAAATTTGCAGCACTCCTGGTGATCAGGTTCAACCCTCATTATCACCTGAGTAGAAAACTGGGGTTTATTCTCAGCCAAAGGGGTAGAATCGATCCCCAGTAGGGGAATAGACTTCTGTAGGGGTATCAAGGGAAATCCACAACGTTTAGCAAAATCATAATCCATCAGGTTAATAGCTGCTCCAGAATCAACGAAAGCCTGAGCAGAAAATGAGGACAGAGAGCATATCAGAGTGACAGTTAATAAAAACTTAGTCTGAACACTACCCAAGACAACTGAGCGTGCAAAACGTCTTCCCCGCTTAGGGCAGACTGAAATAGCATGAGAGGCATCACCACAGTAGAAACATAACCCATTGCGCTTTCGAAACTCATGACGCTGTGCCCCAGACACCACTCTATCACACTGCATGGGTTCAGAAGCTGGTTCACAAGGCAACACCATTCCACGCATACTTCTCCGCTCACGCAAACGTCTGTCAATTTGAATCGCTAATGACATAGAATCATTGAGACCAGAGGGGACAGGGAATCCCACCATAACATCCTTTACATTATCAGACAGACCCTTCCGGAAAAGGGCTGCCAAAGCGTCGTCATTCCATTTGGTCAGGACTGCCCACCTACGGAATCTTTGACAGTATAACTCAGCGTCATCAAGCCCCTGATTTAATGCCAACAAGGCTTTTTCAGCTTGATCAGTGACATTAGGCTCATCGTACAATAACCCCAAGGCCTGAAAAAACGCATCAACATCACTCAAAACAGGATCCCCAGGTATCAGGGAAAAAGCCCAATCCTGAGGATCGCCGCGCAGGAGAGAGATGATAATTTGAACCTGCTGCGCTGCGTTCCCTGAGGACTTAGATTTTAAGGCAAAAAATAATTTACAATTATTTTTGAAATTCTGAAACTTAGCTCGATCCCCTAAAAACAAATCTGGCATGGGAATCCTAGGTTCCACAACAGGCAACCCAGCAAGATAGATAGCAATACTCCGAACCTCAGTGGCAAGCTGATCCACACGGCCAGACAACTGTGCAAACTCCATTGAGAGAAAAGATCCTCCCCAGCACCCAGAGATACAGAGGGAAAAAAAAAAAAAATGCAACAAACAGAAAAATATCTCTGACAACCTTTTTTCTTTCACAATATTTTTTCCCTTCTGTGAGTACCATACAATTTTCAATTTTTAGGCCGGTGATACTGTTATGTTTCGGTAGCTGAGGAGTGCAGGTAAAAAAGGCAATACACCAGAGCAGTTGGAATCTATGAGATTGCAGTACCCTGACTAACCACCACAACTAGAGGCAGCCGTGGAGCGTTCCTACGTTGGTCCTAGACGCCTCGTCACAGCCTGAGAAACTAACTACACCTAAAGATAGAAATAGGAAAGCTATCTGCCCCGGAGCAGAACCCCAAAGATAATAGAAAGCCCCCAAACATGTAATGGCGGTTAGACAAGATGAAATACTGACACAGAAAGAAAATAGTATGAGCAAACGCTGGGGCCCAAACTAACTAAATAGAAAAGGATAGGAAGGGTACTTACTGCAATCCCAGAAAACCCTGAAAGGCACCAACTCTACTAATTTCAAAAACACCTGAGATCACACGACCTCTTCCACCTAAATTAGTTCTCTGGTGTAACCAAAAACAAAACAGCAGCCACTGAAAAAACTGGAAAAAGCAAAAGTACAAACATCAGTGGCTGAACAAAACTGAGAGGGCAGAAGCCCCTGGAGGGGACCCTGAAGGCCCCCACAGAAGTGCAGGACAAAATGCAAAAATATAGCACAAACACAAAAGAAGAAAATGTCTTATCTGTTAGCAGGAGATGCAGACACGACACAGCAGGCTACAAGGGAAACAGGAATAAAGGATCCAGACCAGAACAATTGATCACCGGCAACCCTGATGGGAAGGTGACTCCCTTATATAAGACCAATCAGTAACACCTGATTCCCAGTCCTCACAATCTTCACTGGACAGACTAGCACCGCTTGTAACCACCAGAGGGAGCCTCTGCTCAGAACTCATCTCAAACCCATTCACAACAGTAAAGGATGCTATGGTGGGATTCCCTGCTCCCTCTGGTCTCAATGATTCTATGTCATTGGCTATTCAAATTGACAGACGTTTGCGTGAGCGCAGAGGTATGCGTGAGATAGTATTGCCTTGTGAGCCAGCTTCTGAGCCCATGCAGTGTGATAGAGTGACTTCTGGGCACAGCGTCATGAGTTTCGAAAGCGCAATGGGTTATGTTTCTACTGTGGTGACGCCTCTCATGCTATTTCAGTCTGCCCTAAGCGGGGAAGACGTTTTGCATGCTCAGTTGTCTTGGGTAGTGTTCAGACTAAATTTCTGTTGACTGTTACCCTGATTTGCTCCCTGTCCACATTTTCTGCTCAGGCTTTTGTTGATTCAGGAGCAGATATTAACCTGATGGATTTTGACTTTGCCAAACGTTGTGGGTTTCCCATGATACCCCTGCGGAAGTCTATTCCCCTACTGGGCATTGATTCTACCCCTTTGACGGAGAATAAACCCCAGTTTTCTACTCAGGTGATGAGGGTTGAAACAGATCATCAGGAGAGATGCAAATTTCTGGTGCTGTATAATCTGCATGACATTATTGAACTAGGTTTCCCTTGGTTACAGTCTCATAATCCTGTTTTGGATTGGAAATCTGTGTATGTGACCAGTTGGGGCTGCCAATGTGTTAATGCCGACACTCCTGTTTTTTCTGCCTCTCCCCAGTCTAAGGATGTTCCTGACTTTTTGACTGATTTTTCGGATGTATTTAGTGAAAGTAAATCTGCATCCTTGCCCCCTCACAGGAGCTATGATTGCGCTATTGAATTAGTGCCTGGTGGTAAATTTCCTAAAGGTCGCCTTTTTAACTTGTCTGTACCTGAACACGATGCTATGCGATCTTATATCAAGGAGTCATCGGAGAAGGGTCATATCAGACCATCCTCTTCACCCTTGGGTGCCGGTTTTTTCTTTGTGGCCAAAAAGGATGGTTCATTGAGGCCGTATATTGATTATCGTCTCTTGAATAAGATCACTGTGAAGTATCAATATCCGTTACCCTTGATTTCTGACCTGTTTTCCAGGGTGAAAAGTGCTAGTTGGTTTACCAAGCTTGACCTCAGGGGGGCGTATAACCTTATTCGCATTAAGCACGGGGATGAATGGAAGACGGCGTTTAATACCCCAGAGGGGCATTTTGAGTACCTAGTGATGCCCTTTGGGCTCACTAATGCTCCTTCCGTCTTCCAATCCTTCATGAATGATATTTTCAGGGATTTTGTGGATAAATTTCTGATTGTTTATTTGGATGATATCTTGATTTTTTCCAGTGACTGGGACTCTCATGTGAAACATGTTCAGACTGTGTTCCAGATTTTGAGAGAGAATGCACTGTATGTGTACAGAAGGTCTCATTTCTGGGATTCATTTTGTCTCTGTCTGTTATTGAAATGGACCCGGTCAAGGTTCAGGCCATCTGTGATTGGGTCCAACCTACTTCATTAAAGGCTCTTCAGAGATTTTTGGGTTTTGCCAATTTTTATCGTAAATTTATTGGTAATTTCTCCGGTATTGTTAAACCATTGACTGATTTGACCAAAAAGGGTTCTGATGTGGTGAATTGGCCTCCTGAGGCAGTCTCTGCATTTCAGGAACTTAAGCAGAGATTCACTTCTGCTCCTGTTCTACGGCAGCCTGATGTTTCTCTACCGTTTCAGCTGGAGGTTGATGCCTCTGAAATTGGGGCAGGTGCCGTTTTGTCCCAAAGAGATCCAGAGACCTCTAAGAGTAACCTTTGTGCCTTTTTCTCTCGAAAATTTTCTCCAACTGAACGTAATTATGACGTGGGTAATCGGGAGTTATTGGCCATGAAGTGGGCCTTTGAAGAGTGGAGACATTGGCTGGAAGGAGCCAAACATCAGGTGGTGGTCCTCACGGACCATAAGAATCTGGTTTATCTCGAATCAGCCAAGCGACTTAATCCTAGACAGGCCAGGTGGGCCTTGTTTTTCACACGTTTTAATTTTGTGGTTTCTTTTCTTCCTGGCACTAAGAATGTTAAGGCGGATGCCCTCTCGAGGAGTTTCTTTGCGGACTCTCCTGAGTTATCTGATCCTACTGTTATTTTGAAAGAGGGTGTAGTTCTTTCTGCCATCTCGCCCAATTTGAGACTGGCTCTGGAAGGGTGTCAGGAGGATAAACCTGAGCGCTGCCCTATTGGGAAATTGTTTGTCCCAGATCAGTGGAAGAAGAGTGTGATGTCTGAGATTCATTGTTCCGCGTTGGCTGGTCATCCCGGGATTTTTGGTACCAGAGACTTGGTGAGTCGGTCCTTTTGGTGGCCTACTTTGTCTTGTGACGTCAGGGAATTTGTGCAGTCCTGTGGGACTTACTCTCGCTCCAAGCCTTGCTCTCGCTCTAGTGGTTTGTTAATGCCATTACCTGTGCCCAAGAGGCCATGGACCCATATCTCTATGGATTTTATTTCCGACCTCCCTGTTTCTCAGAGAATGACCGTTATCTGGGTAATCTGTGATAGGTTTTCCAAGATGATACATCTTGTGCCAAGATGATACATCTTGTGCCATTACCTAAGTTGCCTTCCTCCTCCGAATTGGTGCCTTTGTTCCTACAGCACGTGGTTCGGTTACATGGCATTCCGGAGAACATTGTGTCTGACAGAGGAGTCCAGTTTGTTTCCAGATTTTGGAGGACATTTTGTTCTAAACTTGGTGTTCAATTATCTTTCTCCTCTGCTTTTCATCCTCAGACCAGTGGACAAACCGAGAGAACAAACCAGACCTTGGAGACTTATTGAGATGTTTTGTTTCTGCTGATCAAGATGACTGGGTCTCTTTTTTGCCTTTGGCTGAGTTTGCTCTTAATAATAGGGCTAACTCTGCCACCTTGATGTCTTCATTTTTCTACAATTTTGGGTTTCACCCTTGATTTTCTTCGGGGCAGGCGGAGGCTTCTGTCTGTCCGGGTGTTGACTCTGTTATGGAGCGAATGCAGCAGATTTGGGACCAGGTAGTGGAGAGGTTGTCACTCTCTCAGGAGAAGGCCCAACGGTTTGCCAACCGGCATAGACTGATGGTCCTCGGTTTAAAGTGGGGGACTTGGTTTGGTTGTCCTCAAGAAATATCCCTATGAGGGTTGCATCTCCAAAGTTTAAGCCTAGGTTCATTGGACCTTATAAGATCATGGAGATTCTTAATCCTGTTTCCTTCCGTTTGCTTCTTCCAGGGACATTTAAGATCCATAACGTGTTCCACAAGTCCTTATTGAAGAGGTTTGTCGAGCCAGTGGTTCCTATGGCTGCGCCTCCTGACCCTGTTTTGTTTGAGGGCAATCTGGAGTATGTGGTTGAGAAAATATTGGATTCTGGTTTTTCTAGACAGAAACTCCAGTATTTGGTTAAGTGGAGAGGTTATGGTCAGGAGGACTATTCTTGGGTGTTTGCTTCGGACATCCATGCTAGGAGACTGATCTGTGCCTATCACCGAGCTCATCCTGATCGGCCTGGTTGCACAAGTGAGGGTTCGGTGACCCCTCCTCTAGGGGGGTACTGTTATGAATGTGCTAGAGATGGTTTCTGAGCAGAGGCTCCCTCTGGTGGTTACAGACAGTACTGAACCTTTCAGCGAGGAATGGCAATCTGGGATCACAGACTGGTCTGATATAAAGGAGGTTCCCTCCCATGATGGTTGCCGGTGATCAATTGTTCTTGTCTCAATTGTGGTTCCTGGTTCATTTGGAAGTTTGCTGAGTCTTGCCTGCATCTTCTGCTATCAGATAAGATATTTTCTGCTTTTATTTTTGTGCTTGCTTTTTGCATTGTTCCCTGCACTTCTGTGGAGGTCAGCCAGGTCCCCTCCGGGGGCTTGTGCTCCTCTCAGTTTATCTGGAGCAACTGTTGTTTGTTCATTTGCTTTTTCCTGTTTTTTCAGTGGCTGCGGCTTAGTTTTGTTACACCAGAGATCTGATTAGGTGGTAGAGATCGTGTGATCTCAGGTGTTTTTTGCAATCAGAAGAGTAGGTATTTTTTAAGGGTTTTTTTGGATTGCAGTGAGTATCCTTTCCTGTACTTTTCTGTCTAGACAGATTGGGCCCCAGCGTTTGCTCATTCTATTTTCTGTCTGTGTCCATGCTTCTTGTCTAACCACCATTACATGTTTGGGGGCTTCCTATTTTCTTTGGGGATCTGCTCCGGGGCAGATAGCTTTCATCTTTCTACCTTTAGGTGTAGTTATCTCTCAGGCTGTGATGAGGCGTCTAGGATCAACGTAGGAACGCTCCACGGCTACCTCTATTTGTGTGGTTAGTTCAGGTTACTGCAATCCATTTTTGCTTATTCTCCTCAGCTACCAAAACATAACAGGTGGTGGAGAGGGCAATGATGGAGGTGGAGGAGGACAATGAGGGATGTAGGGGATTGAGATGGGAGGACTTATAATGGACTTACAGAGGGAGGTGGAGGAAGATGTTAGATATGGATGTAAAATGAATTGGGTGGTGGAGGAGGGGCTAAGCCCGATAGTGTCCTCCCTCTTCTCACAATTCATTGTGATGCTGTCGGGGACTTAACATTTATTGGGGAGTGGGAGAGGAGGCAATAGGGTGCATAGGACCATTTATAATGAATTGAAAAGTGGGAGAAGACTCTGTCAAGGACTTGTAATGAATTGTATATTTATATATATTTTTTATGAATATCTTGATTTAAAATGATGGGTACAGTTGTGTATTACAATGCAATTTTAACATGAGCTTTTACATACAGAGAACTGCTCTATGTAAAAGCTCATGTTAAAATCGCATTGCATAAGGATACTAGATGCGAGGAAGTCGCATCATCGCATTGCAAATGGACTACATATGGATCACCGTACGGAGAACATTGGTGCGATTCTCGGCCGTCAAAATCGGACCGATTTTTTATACAGTTATATGAAAAAGTTTGGGCACCCCTATTAATCTTAAGCTTAATGTTTGATAAAAATTGGTGTTTTTGCAACAGCTATTTCAGTTTGATATATCTAATAACTATTGGACACAGTAATGTTTCTGCCTTGAAATGAGGTTTATTGTACTAGCAGAAAATGTGCAATCTGCATTCAAACAAAATTTGACAGGTGCATAAGTATGGCCACCCTTATCATTTTCTTGTTTTAAATACTCCTACCTACTTTTTACTGACTTACTAAAGCACTTTTTTTGGTTTTGTAACCTCATTGAGCTTTGAACTTAATAGCCAGGTGTATGCAATCATGAGAAAAGCTACTTAAAGTGGCCACTTGCAAGTTGTTCTCCTGTTTGAATCTCCTCTGAAGAGTGGCATCATGGGCTCCTCAAAACAACTGTCAAATGATCTGAAAACAAAGATTATTCAACATAGTTGTTCAGGGAAGGATACAAAAAGCTGTCTCAGAGATTTAACCTGTCAGTTTCCACTGTGAGGAACATAGTAAGGAAATGGAAGAACACAGGGACAGTTCTTGTTAAGGTCAGAAGTGGCAGGCCAAGAAAAACATCAGAAAGGCAGAGAAGAAGAATGGTGAGATCAGTCAAGGACAATCCTCAGACCACCTCCAGAGAGCTGCAGCATCAACTTGCTGCAGATGGTGTCACTGTGCATCGGTCAACTATACAACGCACTTTGCAGAAGGAGAAGCTGTATGGGAGAGTGATGCGAAAGAAGCCGTTTCTGCAAGCACGCCACAAACAGAGTCGGCTGAGGTATGCAAAAGCACATTTGGAGAAGCCAGTTTCTTTTTGGAAGAAGGTCCTGTGGACTGATGAAACCAAGATTGAGTTGTTTGGTCATACAAAAAGGCGTTATGCATGGCGTCAAAAAAGCACAGCATTCCAAGAAAACACTTGATACCCACAGTAAAATTTGGTGGAGGTTCCATCATGCTTTGGGGCTGTGTGACCAATGCCAGCACCGGGAATCTTGTTAAAGTTGAGGGACGCATGGATTCCACTCAGTATCAGCAGATTCTTGACAATAATGTTCAAGAATCAGTGACAAAGTTGAAGTTACGCAGGGGATGGATCTTTCAGCAAGACAATGATCCAAAACACCGCTCCAAATCTACTCAGGCATTCATGCAGAGGAACAATTACAATGTTCTGGAATGGCCATCCCAGTCCCCAGACCTGAATATCATTGAACATCTGTGGGATCATTTGAAGAGGGCTGTCCATGCTCGGCGACCATCAAACTTAACTGAACTGGAATTATTTTGTAAAGAGGAATGGTCAAAAATACCTTCATCCAGGATCCAGGAACTCATTAAAAGCTACAGGAAGCGACTAGAGGCTGTTATTTTTGCAAAAGGAGGATCTACTAAATATTAATGTCACTTTTCTGGTGAGGTGCCCATACTTATGCACCTGTCAAATTTTGTTTGGATGCAGATTGCACATTTTCTGTTAGTACAATAAACCTCATTTCAAGGCAGAAACATTACTGTGTCCAGTAGTTATTAGATATATGAAACTGAAATAGCTGTTGCAAAAACACCAATTTTTATAAAACATTAAGCTTAAGATTAATAGGGTGCCCAAACTTTTTCATATAACTGTACATTAAGTGTGACTCCTGCCTTAAAACAAACACATTTGCAAGACAGAATTTATTAGTGCTTTTATCAGGTCAGCATTACACAGTAATAGAACCAGCTAACACAAGGAAAATAAGAACATATTTTCATTTACAATGTGAAATGTTGACAACTGAATTGAACTATTTCTATATGAACAGCAGGGTAAATAAGATGCAAAGAAAAATTTTTGCACATAACTATACTGGAAGCGAATCCATCTGCAGTATCGTAATTTGAAAATGTATGTATGTGTAAATCTGCATGGACCAAAAGAACCTAGATAAATTGATAAATAGTAGTAGATGCAATATATAGTCCAAAATGAGATTATAATGCCTTTATTTTACCAAAAAAATGGCTGGAGATTAGTATAAAAGGCTATCGGTCATTTTTGGAGCAAAAAGTAAGCAAAAAAAAATACCCATAGTAAGAACCCCTGAAATGAGGAAAAGTCAATTAACCACAAGTTTCAGAACCGCATAATGAATATTTAAAAAAAAAAAATCTAATTTCAAATTTACAGGGTCACTGGCGAGGTGTATGAGGGGAGATATATGTCACGGAGACTGCTTTCCTCTGTGATCTAGAAACCCATAATTTTCTTTTCAGCATGATATGTGCTGAAGGAGTTAAGCGGCCATGTCATGGGCGGGTTTTTAGGGGAGTAGGTAAGAGATGGGCAGGACATATACTCACCATAGCTCCACCTCAAGGGTCTGGCTGGGGAGATAAATGTCCAGACAGTTTTTTTTTCTGTGGTCTGTGTTGTGGAGAGGCAAGCAAGCCCTAGGCTGATGCTTATGTGAGAGCTGCCGTATTTGTTGGCCTAGAAGTGCTGGGCAGGACTGTCTATGAACTTTTCATTTCCTTTTGAGCCAGAAAGGCTATATTTCTGTTAACATTTTGGGGTTTATGATATAATAAACCACCCACAGACTTTAACCCACGTGTGCCTGTGTCTACATCGAGGAGCTGGTTTCACATTTGTGTCTGTGTGCGCAGCGTTTCATCCACATAGATCCGCATGCGTCATGCTTACATATCTTTCACATGGTGGACGCAGAGACATGCGTCATTTAGCAGTGTGGTGGTGTCCGGCAAACGCAACATGTTGCATTTTTTGAAGCGTCAAAAATCCACGAAATATGAGCAGTCATGCGTCAAAACAACGCATTACTGTCTATGGGAACACATTGGTACACAAGGACATGCGTACGGATGCGTTAGATACGGATGCGTTCTTCATGAGACACGCCCTTTTGCAGTCTTATCATATCGAACGCATGCTCATAAACGTAAATGCATGCAAAAAACCGCATACAAACGCATGCACTTGCGTTTTTTGGCGTCATGCGTAAGATATCCGGATAAAAACCACTGCGTATACATGCGTTTGCGTATGCAGATAATACACTGCGCACATAAACGCAAATGTGAACATAGCCTAAGTGAGCTGACCTGCCACAAGGGTTAAAAGCATCTCTGCGGAAAGGTGAGAATTTTTTTTTTTTACCTCTTTTGCAGATGATGAGGGCATTGGGGGAATAGGCGAGGTTGTAAGTATGGTTTAATTAAGAATATTAAAGGAGTCTGGGTCTTTCAATTAAAGGACTTTTTTCTGGGTGTCTGTGTTTTCTTACAATGTGACTATGGGGTTAGTAATGGGGGCGTCTTATTGATGCCTCTTCATTACTAACCTCGAGGCTTGATGTCACCTGACAATACAAAGGTAACATGAACCCCCCCAACTATCACCCCACTTGCCACTGCTACAGGGGAAGTGGGAAGAGGGAGGCTAAGTATCAGAACTGGCACATCTTAGAGGTGCGCCATTTCTGGGGCGGCTGAGAGCTGTTTTTATCCTGGGGGGGCAGTATCCATAACCCCTTCCTGAGCTGATATTAATAGCCTAGGAAGCTGCATGGATATTACCCCTTTCCCAGGCTATAAACATTGGCCCCCAGTTGCCAGCTTTCCCTCTGCTGGTTACAAAAATTGTGCAGGAGCCCACGCCATTTTTTTCCGAAAAATAATCTTTTATTAATCAAATACATGTACAGTAATCTGCACACACAGTGTACTAATTGCATTTGTCACAGACATTTATATATCTATTCTATTTGTAGAAAACGAAGAAAAAAAACGAAAACAAAAGTCCAAGATTTCAAATAAATAATTTGCTTTATTATACAAATAAGACAGACCAATGTGGTAAGGGTGGGAAAGCACAAGAAGAAATGGGACACATCACAAGGGAGTACGGCAATATGTACACAAAAATAAAAAAAATAATAAATAAATAAGTGAATACAAGGTAGCAGCAAAAAAAGTGTAAAAATCCCAAAAAATGTTTTAAAATTAAACTTGATGGATATTGAAGCTGTGCTTCTGTGCAGGATAGCAAAATTGCTAGAGATTGCAATGAGGAAAATTAATGCATGTGATGCTGCTGAAAAAAAGGAGGTGTAATTAAATAATAAATATCATAGGGCAGATGAAGTGAAAACTCAGGAAAAGTATACATAAAGTGCTAGTGCAGTGCATAAATCATCCTGAAAGACCACTGTACATTCAAAATGCCATATAGATAAGTGAATCCTCTATAAATACCTTGACAGTGTGCCGCGGATCCCTTGGATGCGCCCACCCCTATTCTATTTGTGTTTACAGTATGCAATCCATCTCTTCTAATCTGTCGGCTCCAGCAGTGATTGCACACTACATGGCACATTAATTGCCGGCTTTTCTTCTATCTATGTAATATATATAAATATATACAGTTAGGTCCATAAATATTTGGACAGAGACAACATTTATCTAATTTTGGTTCTAGACATTACCACAATGAATTTGAAACAAAACAAATCAGATGCAGTTGAAGTTCAGACTTTCAGCTTTCATTTGAGGGTATCCACATTAAAATTGGATGAAGGGTTTAGGAGTTTCAGCTCCTTAACATGTGCCACCCTGTTTTTAAAGGGACCAAAAGTAATTGGACAAATGACTCCAAGGCTATTTCATGGACAGGTGTGGGCAATCCCTTTGTTATGTCATTCTCAATTAAGCAGATGAAAGGGCCGGAGTTGATTTGAGGTGTGGTGTTTGCATTTGGAAGGTTTTGCTGTGAAGGAAACATGCGGTCACACGAGCTCTCCATGCAGGTGAAACAAGCCATCCTTAAGCTGCAAGAACAGAAAAAAACCCATCCAAGAAATTGCTACATTAGAAGTGGCAAAATCTACAATTTGGTACATCCTGAGAAAGAAAGAAAGCACTGGTGAACTCATCAATCCAAAAAGACCTGGGAGCCCACGGAAGACAACAGTGGTGGATGATCGCCGCATACTTTCTTTGGTGAAGAAGAACCCGTTCACAACATCAACTGAAGTCCAGAACACTCTCAGTGAAGTAGGTGTATCTGTCTCTAAGTCAACAGTAAAGAGAAGACTCCATGAAAGTAAATACAAAGGGTTCACATCTAGATGCAAACCATTCATCAATTCCAAAAATAGACAGGCCAGAGTTAAATTTGCTGAAAAACACCTCCAGAAGCCAGCTCAGTTCTGGAAAAGTATTCTATGGACAGATGAGACAAAGATCAACCTGTACCAGAATGATGGGAAGCCAAAAGTTTGGAGAAGAAAGGGAACGGCACATGATCCAAGGCACACCACATCCTCTGTAAAACATGGTGGAGGCAACGTGATGGCATGGGCATGCATGGCTTTCAATGGCACTGGGTCACTTGTGTTTATTGATGACATAACAGCAGACAAGAGTAGCCGGATGAATTCTGAAGTGTACCGGGATATACTTTCAGCCCAGATTCAGCCAAATGCTGCAAACTTGATTGGACGGCGCTTCATAGTACAGATGGATAATGACCCCAAGCATACAGCCAAAGCTACACAGGAGTTCATGAGTGCAAAAAAGTGGAACATTCTTCAATGGCCAAGTCAATCACCAGATCTTAACCCAATTGAGCATGCATTTCACTTGCTCAAATCCAGACTTAAGAGGGAAAGACCCACAAACAAGCAAGACCTGAAGGCTGCGGCTGTAAAGGCCTGGCAAAGCATTAAGAAGGAGGAAACCCAGCGTTTGGTGATGTCCATGGGTTCCAGACTTAAGGCAGTGATTGCCTCCAAAGGATTCGCCACAAAATATTGAAAATTAAAATATTTTGTTTGGGTTATGTTTATTTGTCCAATTACTTTTGACCTCCTAAAATGTGGAGTGTTTGTAAAGAAATGTGTATAATTCCTACATTTTCTAACACATATTTTTGTTCAACCCTTCAAATTAAACGTTACAATCTGCACTTGAATTCTGTTGTAGAGGTTTCATTTCAAATCCAATGTGGTGGCATGCAGAGCCCAACTTGCGAAAATTGTGTCACTGTCCAAATATTTCTGGCCCTGACTGTATATGTGTGTGTCACTGACATCGATATATACAGTACAGACCAAAAGTTTGGAAACTTCTCATTTAAAGATTTTTCTGCATTTTCATGACTATGAAAATTGTACATTCACACTGAAGGCATCAAAACTATGAATGAACACGTGGAATTATATAGTTAAAAAAAAGTGTGAAACAACTGAAAATATGTCTTCTATTCTAGGTTCTTCAAAGTAGCCACCTTTTGCTTTGATTACTGCTTTGCACACTTTTGGCATTCTCTTGATGAGCTTCAAGAGGTAGTCACCGGAAATGGTCTTCCAATAATCTTGAAGGCGTTTCCAGAGATGCTTAGCACTTGATGGCCCTTTTGCCTTCACTCTGCGGTCCAGCTCACCCCAAACCATCTCGATTGGGTTCAGGTCTGGTGACTGTGGAGGCCAGGTCATCTGGCGTAGCACCCTAACACTCTCATTCTTGGTCAAATAGCCCTTACACAACCCGGAGGTGTGTTTGGGGTCATTGTATTGTTGAAAAATAAATGATGGTCCAACTAAACGCAAACCGGATGGAATGGCATGCCGCTGCAAGATGCTGTGGTAGCCATGCTGCTTCAGTATGCCTTCAATTTTGAATAAATCCCCAACAGCATCACCAGCAAAGCACCCCCACACCATCACACCTCCTCCTCCATGCTTCACGGTGGGAACCAGGCATGTAGAGTCCATCCGTTCACCTTTTCTGCGTCGCACAAAGACACGGTGGTTGGAACCAAAGATCTCAAATTTGGACTCATCAGACCAAAGCACAGATTTCCACTGGTCTAATGTCCATTCCTTGTGTTCTTTAGCCCAAACAAGTCTCTTCTGCTTGTTGCCTGTCCTTAGCAGTGGTTTCCTAGCAGCTATTTTACCAAGAAGGCCTGCTGCACAAAGTCTCCTCTTAACAGTTGTTGTGGAGATGTGTCTGCTGCTAGAACTCTGTGTGGCATTGACCTGGTCTCTAATCTGAGCTGCTGTAAACCTGCGATTTCTGAGGCTGGTGACTTGGATAAACTTATCCTCAGAAGCAGAGGTGACTCTTGGTCTTCCTTTCCTGGGGTGGTCCTCATGTGAACCAGTTTCTTTGTAGCGCTTGATGGTTTTTGCAACTGCACTTGGGGACACTTTCAAAGTTTTCCCAATTTTTCGGACTGACTGACCTTCATTTCTTAAAGTAATGATGGCCACTCGATTTTCTTTACTTAGCTGCTTTTTTTGCCATAATACAAATTCTAGCTGTGTATTCAGTAGGACTATCAGCTGTGTATCCACCAGACTTCTGCACAACACAACTGATGGTCCCAACCCCATTTATAAGGCCAGAAATCCCACTTATTAAACCTGACAGGGCACACCTGTGAAGTGAAAACCATTCCCGGTGACTACCTCTTGAAGCTCATCAAGAGAATGCCAAGAGTGTGCAAAGCAGTCATCAAAGCAAAAGGTACAAAGAAACTCCAAAAATACATACTTTGAATAGAGACACTTGTGTGCCAAATATTCCCATAAATACTAATGCAAAGAGAGAGACTCATAAACATGTGAAAAGAAGGAGGAAAACTGAGTCAGCATTGCTATATAAATAACCACAATTTTTTATTAATTGCAAAAGGACATATGTAAGGACGAAACAGACATCATAAAATAGTCACATGATTAGTATCAAAAGACAAGGAAATCAATGACCAAAAAACCCAGAAAGGAGACAGGCCGGTGTGGCCCCACTAAACATGGACCCCTGGGTAGGGTATGCTGAGACTAGTCAAAAACCAAATGGAAGGACGACATGCAGTGGAAATTGACAGGTAATGCACATGTGTGGAAGTAAAAGCCCTGTCATACCGCTTGCATACCGACCACCAGATGGTAATGCTAAGTAGCAAAAAAATGGAGCGCAGCACACCATGTAAAATGGTAGTCACCAAGGAGGCTATGCATACGAGATGAAGCACGGAAGGTCTCAAATCACAGTGGAAATTTCCCTAGTAGAAAGGAGACCAGACCAAGCCATCCATATAACCATGATAGTTAATAGTGACCAAAAAGTAAATTGCCCATTGTAAGGATGCAGGGGAACACCGGTCCCCCCATATTTTCAGTTGTTTCACACTTTTTGTTAAGTATATAATTCCACATGTGTTAATTCATAGTTTTGATGCCTTCAGTGTGAATGTACAATTTTCATAGTCATGAAAATACAGAAAAATCTTTAAATGAGGTGTGTCCAAACTTTTGGTTTGTAGTGTATATATATATGTATTCTATGTGTATATATCTATTCTACCCCAACCTGTCAGTGTGATTTTACTGTAGGCAGCACATGAATTGCCAGTTTTTATTCTATTATATATATATATGTGTGTGTTTTGACAAATACTTCGTTTGTAAATGACAGAATTGCTGTATGTAAAAGCTCATGTTAAAATCGCATTGCAATCGCACTGCATATGGATGTAAATCTGATGTTAGGTGTGATAAATCGGGATTGTACTTGCATGACACTTGCATTACACTCATGCGACTCTCGGCAGGGAGACTCGGACCGATTTTTCGTATGTTTAGTGTAAAGGCACTGTCACACTTAGCGATCGCACCAGCGATCACGACAACGACTCGACCTGGCGAGATCGCTAGTGCGATCGCTAGTTAGATTCCAAACACAACTCATCAGCGATCTGTATAACGACCTCTGCGGTCGTTGGGAAAACCTAGTCCCACCTGTGACACTGGTAAAGTCGTTCATAAAGGGTGTCACACTCAGCGATTCAGGCTCACCAGCGGGACACCAACGACCAAAAAACGGCTCAGAACGTTCATGAGCGATCAGCGACATCGCAGCGGGGGCCACATCGCTGCCACATGTCACACACAGCGACGTCGCTAACGAGATCGCTACTGCGTCATAAAATCGGTGACTCATTAGCGATCTCGGCTAAGTGCACACGTTGAGGATTCTTAGCGTTTTTGCCGTGGTTTTTCGCTGCAAAAACGCTTGCCCAACGCAACTCATTCTATCCTATGGGATTCCGCAATGCTGTGCACATGCTGTGCTTTTTTCCGCGGTGCAATCGCATTGCGGAAAAAAAAGCAGCATGCTCATTCTTTTTGCGGAATCGCGGTGATTCCACCGCCATAGGAATGCATTGAACCGCTTACTTTCCGCATGTGGTTATGCCCACCATGCGCAATGTAAGCGGTTCATGTGCGGATGGTACCCAGGGTCTGGAGGACAGGAGACTTTCCTCCAGGCCCTGGGTACCATATCCTTGTTAAAACAATAATTAAAATAAAAAATAATGATATTCTCACCTTCCGGCGGCCCCTGCAGCTTTCCCGCCTCTCAGTGACGCTCCCGGCCAATCCCGTTCCCAGTAATGTATTGCGAGAATCACCCCAGATGATGTAGCAGTCTTGCGTGATGCTACGTCATCTGAGGTCATTGTCGCTATGCATTACTGGGAACGCGATTGGCCGGGAGCATCGCTGAGAGGCGGGAAAGCTGCGGGGGCCGCCGGATGGTGAGAATAGCACGATTTATTATTTTTTTAATTATTTTTACATTAGATCTTTTTACTATTGATGCGGCATAGGCGGTATCAATAGTAAAAAGTTGGTCACACGAGTCAAACACTAGTGTGACCAACCTGTTAATCAGTTTTCCAAGAGATGCTACAGATTGCTAGGAAAACGCTAGTATTCTGCAAGCTAAGATTCCGCTTGCAAAACGCTATTATTCTGGCGGGAATACGCATACCAAAAGAATTGCGTATTTCCCGCGGCAGGGAGGTGCGGGATTGCCGTGGAAATTACCGCAGCAATTCCGCAACGTGTGCACTTAGCCTAACTAAGGCCTAAGGGGGTGATTTGAACTTTAAGGCCGGCGTCACACTGGCGAGTTTGATGCGAGTTAGTCGCACGACTTTCTCGCATCAACACCCGGCACGGCCGCCCGCTCTCGGACCCGAGTGTGCGGCTGCATAGAAATACACGCAGCCGCACACTCCGGTCCGAGAGCGGGCGGCCGTGCCGGGTGTTGATGCGAGAAAGTCGTGCGACTAACTCGCATCAAACTCACCAGTGTGACGCCGGCCTAATAGTTTTTATTTTTCTCTGATGTTAACATTTTTATTAATCCCCCAAGGGGTCTTGAACATGTGATCACTTGAATAATACACTGTAATACTGTAATATCGTAGGGTATTGTAAATTTACAGATCTTCACAAGCCTGACTTCCTATGTGGAAACTCTACATAGGAAACAACACATGTACACTAATCTCACTAACTCCCCACTCCCCCTGTCTGACCACAACCTACTGACATTCTCTTCCCTCTCCTCTGTTAGTACGCATCCCCCACTCCAGAAACTCACTCACCCTCGCAGAAATCTCAAACACCTCAATTTACAATCGCTCTCTGAGTCCCTCCTCCCTCTCACAGACATAGCCTCACTTAATGACACAGATGCTGCTGCCACATTTTATAACACCACAATAAAAACCACACTTGATTCGGCCGCCCCCTCACGCAGAGCAAAACTCGTACAATCAACAGGCAACCCTGGCTGACCGACCTGACCAAAGAACTGAGACGGGCTTCCAGGGTTACCGAGCGGAGATGGAAGAGAACCCATTCTACCGAGCACCTCAACGCATACAAGCAGTCCCTCGCCAGCTTCAAGTCCACGCTCTCTGCCGCAAAACAAACTTACTTCGCATCTCTCATATCCTCCCTGTCTCACAACCCTAAACAGCTCTTCAACACTTTCAATTCTCTACTCCATCCCACAGCACCTCCTCCCTCTCCTCTCATTTCTGCCGAAGACTTTGCCTCCTTCTTTAAGCAAAAGATTGATACTATCAGAGAAGGCTTTGGCCCGCAGCCCCCAATGCCCCTCTTAGCCACTCAGCCCTGTTCTTCCAAAACCAGCTTCACCACCATGACAGAAGATCAGCTCTCCACTCTCCTGTCAAGATCACACCTCACCACTTGCGCACTTGACCCACTCCCTTCCCACCTCAGCCCTAACTTTGCCACAGTCTTCATCCCTACTCTCACACACCTCTTCAACCTTTCACTTACAAATGGTGTCTTTCCTTCATCCTTCAAACATGCTTCAATCACACCCATCCTCAAAAAGCCCTCCCTCGACCCATCCTCTGCGTCTAGCTATCGCCCGATATCTCTTCTCCCCTACGCCTCAAAACTACTGGAACAGCATGTATATCTTGAACTGTCCTCCCACCTTTCCTCCTGTTCCCTCTTTGACCGGTTACAATCCGGCTTTCGACCGCATCACTCAACTGAAACTGCCCTAACTAAAGTCACTAACGACCTGCTAACCGCCAAGAGCAAGCGACACTACTCTGTCCTCCTTCTCCTGGACCTGTCTTCTGCCTTCGACACTGTGGACCATTCCCTCCTGCTACAGATTCTCTCATCTCTTGGCATCACAGACCTGGCCCTATCCTGGATCTCATCATACCTAACAGACCGAACATTTAGTGTCTCCCTCTCACACACCACCTCCTCACCTCGCCCCCTGTCTGTCAGTGTTCCTCAAGGCTCAGTCCTAGGACCCCTACTCTTCTCCATCTACACCTTCGGCCTGGGACAGCTCATAGAATCCCACGGCTTGCAGTATCACCTCTACGCCGATGACACGCAGATCTACCTATCTGGACCTGACCTCACCTCCCTACTGACCAAAATCCCACAGTGTCTGTCTGCTATCTCAGCCTTCTTTTCTGCTCGCTTTCTCAAACTGAACATGGACAAAACAGAATTCATCATCTTTCCCCCACCTCACTCTACCCCTTCACCAGACCTATCCATCAATGTCAATGGCTGCTCGCTTTCCCCAGTCCCACATGCTCGGTGCCTTGGGGTGATCATCGACTCTGCCCTCTCTTTCAAACCACATATCCAAGCCCTCGCCACCTCCTGCCGCCTCAAACTCAAAAATATTTCCCGGATCCGCTCATTTCTCAACCATGAAACCACAAAAACACTAGTGCATGCCCTTATCATCTCCCGCCTCGACTACTGCAACCTCCTACTGTCTAGCCTCCCCTCTAGCACTCTGGCACCACTCCAGTCCATCCTACACTCTGCTGCACGACTAATCCACCTGTCTCCCCGCTATTCCCCAGCCTCCCCCCTATGCCAGGCCCTTCACTGGCTCCCTATTGCCCAGAGGCTCCAGTTCAAAACCTTAACCATGACATACAAAGCCATCCACAACCTTTCTCCTCCATACATCTGTGACATGGTCTCCCGCTACCTACCTACACGCAACCTTCGATCCTCTCAAGATCTCCTTCTTGACTCCCCCCTCATCTCTTCTTCCCACAACCGCATACAAGACTTCTCCCGGGCTTCCCCCATACTCTGGAACTCCCTGCCGCAAAACATCAGACTTTCACCAACAACGGAGACCTTCAAGAAAAACCTGAAGACCCACCTGTTCCGACAAGCCTACAACCTGCAATGATCCTCAGTCTACTGATCCATCGCACGACCAGCTCTACCCTTTCCTAGTGTATCCTCACCCATCCCTGCAGACTGTGAGCCCTCGCGGGCAGGGTCCTCTCTCCTTCTGTACTTGTGTGTCCCTTGTCCAGCACATGTTTATTGTACCTGTCTATATTTTTCCCCTTTTCATATGTAAAGCGCCATGGAATAAATGGCGCTATATAAATGTATAATAATAATAATGTACATTGAATGAAAAGACTCAACTCTTTCTTTTGCATTTAAAGAAATTGTCCACTACTTGGACAACCGCTTCCCATACCCTACACTTGGCCCCAATAAAAAAAGCTTATACTCACCTCCAGTGCAGTTCCAGCGGTGTTGGCACTCGCGTTCCTTGGGGCTCTTGTACGGTTGTTATGACACGTGAACCCGGCGCCCAATCAGTTCTGGCGTGACCACAGTGACTGTCTCTGATTTTTGTACGTAATTAACAGGAAGTGAGGGCTGCTGCTGCTATCAATTACTTAACAGTACGATGGAGGGGACAGTGACGCCAGAGCTGATTGGGCGCCGGGCTCACGTGTCATAACCGCACAAAGAGCCCCGGGACCGCGTGTGCCGACACCGCAGGAACGACACTGACTCAGGAGGTGAGTAGAAGCTTTTTTATCAGCGCCAAACATTTAGATCAAGTAGGGGCTGTCCTAGTAGTGGAAAACCCCTTTAAGCCTCTAATGAGCATGTGCAAAGGTCATTGTGAGGAAGGTCAGCGGTGACATCCCTATTGTGACGGGTGGATCCTGTGTTATCAGCTGTGTATAGAGGTGTTACCTGTCCTTGCAATCCTGTCTCTGCTGATAAAACCCTGCTGAAAACTCTTCCTGGAAGGACAGGACTTATAAAGCCTCACTGGCCAGTGTGATTATTAGAAGATTGCTCTCGTTTTCATTAACTAGTTCAGGACCAGGCTATTTCCCCCTTTCCTGACAAGGCACATTTTTCCATATATACCTTTTTAATACACATTTTTTCATATATACCTTTTTAATAGTTACACATTTCTTCCTATTTCGGATAGTGATTTCTGGACACACAGGGCTTCATATTTATGTCATTTTTACATTCTTTTGCTGAAATTGGGAAAACCGTAAAGAAAAATAGGGAATATACAGGTCCTTCTCAAAAAATTAGCATATAGTGCTAAATTTCATTATTTTCCATAATGTAATGATTACAATTAAACTTTCATATATTTTAGATTCATTACACACCAACTGAAATTTGTCAGGTCTTTTATTGTTTTAATACTGATGATTTTGGCATACAACTCCTGATAACCCAAAAAACCTGTCTCAAAAAATTAACATATTTCAACCATCCAATAAAATAAAAGTGTTTTTTAAAAACAAACAAAAAAAACATCAAATAATAAAGTTCAGTTATGCACTCAATACTTGGTCGGGAATCCTTTTGCAGAAATGACTGCTTCAATGCGGCGTGGCATGGAGGCAATCAGCCTGTGACACTGCTGAGGTGTTCTGGAGGCCCAGGATGCTTCGATAGCGGCCTTAAGCTCATCTAGAGTGTTGGGTCTTGCGTCTCTCAACTTTCTCTTCACAATATCCCACAGATTCTCTATGGGGTTCAGGTCAGGAGAGTTGGCAGGCCAATTGAGCACAGTAATACCATGGTCAGTAAACCATTTACCAGTGGTTTTGGCACTGTGAGCAGGTGCCAGGTCGTGCTGAAAAATGAAATCTTCATCTCCATAAAGCATTTCAGCCGATGGAAGCATGAAGTGCTCCAAAATCTCCTGATAGCTAGCTGCATTGACCCTGCCCTTGATGAAACACAGTGGACCAACACCAGCAGCTGACATGGCACCCCACACCATCACTGACTGTGGGTACTTGACACTGGACTTCAGGCATTTTGGCATTTCCTTCTCCCCAGCCTTCCTCCAGACTCTGGCACCTTGATTTCCGAATGACATGCAAAATTTGCTTTCATCAGAAAAAAGTACTTGGGACCACTTAGCAACAGTCCAGTGCTGCTTCTCTGTAGCCCAGGTCAGGCGCTTCTGTAGCCCAGGTCAGGCGGTTCAAAAGTGGCTTTACCTGGGGAATGCGGCACCTGTAGCCCATTTCCTGCACACGCCTGTGCACGGTGGCTATGGATGTTTCTACACCAGACTCAGTCCACTGCTTCCTCAGGTCCCCCAAGGTCTGGAATCGGTCCTTCTCCACAATCTTCCTCAGGGTCCGGTCACCTCTTCTCGTTGTACAGCGTTTTCTGCCACATTGTTTCCTTCCAACAGACTTCCCATTGAGGTGCCTTGATACAGCACTCTGGGAACAGCCTATTTGTTGAGAAATTTCTTTCTGGGTCTTACCCTCTTGCTTGAGGGTGTCAATGATGGCCTTCTTGACATCAGTAAGGTCGCTAGTCTTACCCATGATGGGGGTTTTGAGTAATGAACCAGGCAGGAGTTTTTAAAAGCCTCAGGAATCTTTTGCATGTGTTTAGAGTTAATTAGTTGATTCAGAAGATTAGGGTAATAGGTCGTTTAGAGAACCTTTTCTTGATATGCTAATTTTTTGAGACAGGTTTTTGGGTTATCAGGAGTTGTATGCCAAAATCATCAGTATTAAAACAATAAAAGACCTGACAAATTTCAGTTGGTGTGTAATGACTCTAAAATATATGAAAGTTTAATTGTAATCATTACATTATGGAAAATAATAAAATTTAGCACTATATGCTAATTTTTTGAGAAGGACCTGTATGTATATTTTTATTTCTTGGCATAAAACAACGGTCACAGAAAAAAGGGAACACGGACGAGCTGGAAATGCCCTGGAAACTAATTGGGAAACTTTGGCAGACAGGGTTGTAAACCATCAGCGCAAACGCCCCATTATTTCTGGCGCCCGCGAGCGGCCTGGAACCAGGGTCCCCTCTACAAGCCGCTGAGGGAGGGCGACACAAGTCTTAGTTCACACGGACTCCGGCTCGTGGAAGATGAGGCTGGTTACCGCCACTGCCAGAACGCTGACGGGACGCCCACAGCACCCAGCCTGCCATTGCGGCCTACTTGGTTGCCAGTGGCAACCCCTCAGTAGTTCTGCCAGCTCTCCTCCACAGCGCGCCATTGTGTGTGCCCGGCCCCTACACTTCTACATCCCTGCTCCGCGTCCTATGAGGCCGGTGTAAGGAGCGCCCCGTACAGGCAGGCAGCGGAGGCGCCCGCTCGCAGTCGGTGCAGTGTGTCAGGAGGAAGAGGAGGAGAGTGAGGAGGAAGCACACACACTCTCTGCTCTCTCACTAGGAGGAGGAGTCGGAGCAGCAGCTGCAGCGGCGGCGGCCTGAGCGATAGGATGTCCCGACATGAAGGTGAGAGCCGGGGGAGGACACTGGCGAGGTCCCGGGCTCCCCGGGTGTAGGCACAGGCTGGCACAGGACGCCCGCGGCCATTACATAGGCACACCGCTCAGCTCCCAGGCCTGGGCCTCCTCCCCCGGCGTAGCCGGCTCCTGTCTCCATGTCCGGGTGGCCTTGTGGTCGCGACATGTCGCCACGTCCCTGCCCATAGCTGTCGCCCTGTCCTGTGCCCACCTCGCCCAGAGCTTGCTCTTGCAGAGCCCGGGGCCTACCTTGCCTTGAGGCCGAGGCTTGAGGCCCGGCACCGGAGAGCGTCCGCCCGTGTCACTGTACACACGTGTGGTGCCTGCCTCCCCCACGTACATACTCGTGTGGAGCTACGTGTGCCCGGCAGGCGGCTGCCCGGCAGGCTGGGTGACTGGCGGCGGCGGACAGGAAGGAGAGGCCCGGGAGGAGGGATTGCACTGTCATCCGAGGGAGGAGGGGAGCACACCGGCACACGTCCATGGCCGCTGTGTACATGTGCTGAAGGGCCCTGTGTCCGGTGCCCGTCGCTTGTGCCATGTGTATAGCCTGGTGTGCTGCCATTGTGGCTCACATTCATGAAAGCTGCTGGAGTGGCTCCACTGACCAATCACACTCCGGCTATCATTCTTCCTGGGCAGTTTCAGAAATGAAACCAGCCACCTGATTGGTTATGATTAGACTAGCACTCCTAATGGACTAGTTGACAGGTCTACAGGTTAACCATGCATGTGACCACGTAGAGCAGGGACACGGTATCTAACAATGCCCTCACTCGCTATGGTAGTAGACGGAAAGGAGCACAAAAATACTGGAACGGAAAACGGACCTCGGTGTGGATTGGCAGCATGTGCTAGTTTCATAGACATTTGTGGGAAACCTAAAGTGTTAATATAAAGCCATTAACTACCTCATTGTGGGATCCGGCCAGCTGCGTGGTGTATATACAGGTTTAATAACCATCTACTGAGATTTTCTCTCGTTTGATAAAAACCCTTCAATCCAATGCAGGTCCATGGTGGTGTTAGAGCTGAGTATGATGGAAAGGTGAGATGGCTCGCTTATATCCAGTAGGCACAGGTTGTCTTGTCGGTTAGTCATCTGCCACCCCGGCCTACTGCACAGGCACATATCCCTTTTTGGTGTTAGTACAGCTGTTCTTGGATCGTTCTGTCTCGTATACCTTTTCTTCTGATATCGCGTATTTTGGGTTTGTTCAGACAGGCAATTACGCTGTGGATTCTTTGTCCCACAGCGTGTGGGTAATAGTGATGTATCTTGTAACACTGTCCCAACTAATGCAGCCCCTTCATCAGACCCCTACAGATGGCCCTAGTGTTGTTTATTCTAGTGATCTAGCAAAGCAAGGATCTCTGTCAGGCCTCATTCACACCAGTATTTCCTAAGTATTTCTTTTTAACCATCCGTCTTTTAAAGGAGTGGATCTTGACCTTAAAACTACCATTTCTACTTCCCTTTTTTTCGCATTCTCTCCTTGATTACTGAAATGTTGATTAGGCTGTTGTTGGCAAATCTTTTGAAAATGAAAGTGGTTCTTAAAGTAAAGGTTTGCCTTTAGGACGTTGCCCCAAGAACACCACAGAATGTACGGCAGCTCTCCTCTCAGTACTGTTCCCCTTAAGGTCATGTTGTCTAAGAGGTAAAGTTTTTCTTGTGGAGAGTGCCAAGATGACGTAGGGAGACTTATAGCAAATGCAGTGTTCCAGTGGAATTTGGCTACTCAAGTACTCACTTTAGAGGGAAAGAGGACCGAAAATATAGCGCCACATATTAAAGAAGGGTCCCTAAAATTCAATATTGGCCCTTTGAAGGGCCTTGCCACATGACTTGGGATATGAAGCCAAACCATAAATGCCCATTTGCTGACCCCTCAGCTGAAGTTCCGATTCACTTCTATGAGATGGCGTACACATTACAGGCTAACCTTTCTTCTGCCTATGGGGCTGCATTAAACCCATGTGTCAGTATTGTGTAGGTATCTTCATATCAGCATTATGTGACTTGTGGATGGAAGCAGCAATCCTTAAGGAACGTCTTTAAAGTGTTGCAGCATCTACATGATGTATACTGATGTCCTATATCTGTAAAACCTCTCCGGTGCTTCAGAACTTTAACGAGAAAAGAGTGAGCAGTCATCTCATGTTTTTTTTTTTTTTCCCCAGACCCCACACGTTCATATTTAAATATGAACTATCGGTTGACAATTTGGGCAGAGTTGTTAGGTGAAGTGGCTGACCTATGAGGATAACTTCTGTCAATATGACATTATACAGGTCAATCAGCCACGTGGACCCCTGCTTCATATACTGCTCTGATGGACCTCGCCTTTATTTCATAGGCCAGGATGTAATTCTACATTTCTCCTGCTTAGAAAAAATACATGCCACTTTCCATGGTGATATCGGCTGATCACTGCATGAGTCTTTATTCCAGTTTCACATGTCCAAACAACATGGACCGTGCTTAGATCGCAGGTCCCGGCCCGACTTTTGGTTCTCCTGATCTGAGTCAAATGCCTTATAGGCCAAGATCAGTAGACCCAACGATCAGGCTGGGTTTTATGGGTATGTGAAGCCCACTGCAGTTTCTTTCTCAGCTGAAGCTGATCTTTCAGTTTCTATGCTTTAGACAAAGTTCAGCCGTTGAGTATTTGGTGAGTTTATTTCAGTATCTGTAAAGGCCCCGTCTCACATAGCGACACACCAGCGATCCCGACAACGATCAGGATAGCTGGTGTGTCGCTACATGATCACTGCTGAGCTGCCAAACAGGCAGCGATCAGGACAGCGACACTGCGGGTAACGTTGCCTAGTTACCCGCAGTGTACGTTGGATACCTGCGCGCTGATGCAGGGAGCTGGTAACCAAGGTACACATCAGGTTTCCAGGCGCTGCGCGGTGCCTGGAAATCCGACGTGTACCTTGGTTACCATCTCCCCTGCAGCAGCATGCTGGTATCCAACGTACACGTCGGGTTTCCAGGCACAGCCCCGCGCCTGGAAACCCGATGTGTACCTTGGTTACCAGTAGATAGCTGGTCTCCTGCCTGTCACACGCAGCGATGCGTGCTGGCCAGCGGGAGACCAGCCATCAAAAAAAAGTCCTGGCTTTTCTGACACGACCAGCGATTTACAGCAGGGGCCTGATTGCTGGTACGTGTCAGACATAGCGAGATCGCTGCTGAGATCGCTGTTCAGCAGCGATCTCGCTATGTGAGACAGGGCAGACAAAACCAGGAGTGGAACAATCAGAGGAAAAGTATAATAGAAACACGTCACCACTTCTGTATTATCACCCACTCCTGGTTTTGGCTTACAAATACTGATGTAATACTGACCAAATACTGAATGTATGAATGTGGTCTTAAGCCCCCGTCTCACATAGCGATACACCAGCAATCCCGACAACGATCAGGATCGCTGGTGTGTCGCTACATGATCGCTGCTGAGCTGCCAAACAGGCAGCGATCAGCACAGCGACACTGCGGGTAACGTCGCTTAGTTACCCGCAGTGTACGTTGGATACCAGCGCCCTGATGCAGGGAGCTGGTAACCAAGGTACACATCTGGTTTCCAGGCGCTGCGCGGTGCCTGGAAACCCGCTGTGTACCTTGGTTACCAGCTCCCTGCATCAGGGCGCTGGTATCCAAGGTACACAGCAGGTTTCCAGGCACAGCCCCGCGCCTGGAAACCCGCTGTGTACCTTGGTTACCAGCGGATCTCTGGTCTCCCGCCTGTCACACGCAGCGATGCGTGCTAGCCAGCGGGAGACCGGCGATCAAAAAAATGTCCAGGACATTCAGCGATACCCAGCAGGGGGGCTGATCGTCGCTGAATGTCACACACAGCGATATCGCAGGGGAGATCGCTGTTGCGTCACAAAACTAGTGACTCAGCAGCGATCTTGCTAGCGAGATCGCTGTGTGAGACGGGGGCTTTACACTGCAGCTCTGTTTGTAGCACAAGGTCACAAAAAGGCTAGGTTCACACCAACATATTTTCTCTCATCTGACCCATTATGCAAATACAAGTTTGATCAGAGTGTGATCCAATTTTCTCGAATGATAAGAATATGGGAAAAAAAAATCTCTACTTGTCAGTCTCTGAAAATCTGACAGCACTCAGATATCATCTCGGCACAGTTCGATGTTTTCTAAGATTTCCATGACTTGCATGACCTAGTGTGATCTGAATATTTTATCAAACTCAGGCATGCTGCTCAATCCAAGGAAAAAAGTTTAGACATGTGCACTATCTCATAGAATAACATTGGTCTGAATGCAACTCAATGTTTTGTCTGGTCACACTCGGACCAAAAATACGGTCATAAAGCCTTAAGGCACTGTCACACTTGTCGTGATCGCTAGTGCGATCGCTATATGGTCGCTAGTTAGCTTCCAAACACAAAGATCTCAGCAGAGATCAGCTATCTGTATAACGACCTCTGCGGTCGTTGGGAAAACCTAGTCCCACCTGTGACGCTTGTAAAGTCGTTCATAAAGGGTGTCACACTCAGCGATTCAGGCTCACCAGCGGGACACCAACGACCAAAAAACGGCTCAGTACATTTATAAGCGATCAGCGACATCGCAGCGGGGGCCACATCGCCGCTACATGTCACATACAGCTGCGTCGCTAACGAGATCGCTACTGCGTCATAAAATCGGTGACTCGTTAGCGATCTCGCTTAGTGTGACAGTACCTTTAGTGAGATTAGGTTAAAGCTGATTTCCCTTACAGCAGTGATACTCACTACAAGGTACAAGTCAGTAAAAAAAGTGAGACTATAGGGAGAGTGAGCTCTTGCCACATGTGGTTGGTTCTGGGGCCAGAAACACAGCTGGCCCGTGACTTGCTTCCTCAATACAGACAGTACAATATGGCAGGGGTCGACAAAGTTGTTCAGAATCTAGGAGCCAGCCAAAAAATTTAGCAGCCTTATTTATAATGCACCCCCATAGGCAGCCTATTTATATGCACCCCATAGGCAGCCTTATTTATAATGCACCCCCATAGGCAGTCTTATTTATAATGCACCCCATAGGCAGCCTTATTTATAATGCACCCCATAGGCAGCCTTATTTATAATGCACCCCATAGGCAGCCTTACTTATAATGCACCGCATAGACAGCCTTATTTATAATGCACCCCCATAGGCAGCCTTATTTATAATGCACCCCCATAGGCAGCCTTATTTATAATGCACCCCCATAGGCAGCCTTATTTATAATGCACCCCCATAGGCAGCCTTATTTATAATGCACCCCCATAGGCAGCCTTATTTATAATGCACCCCCATAGGCAGCCTTACTTATAATGCACCCCATAGGCAGCCTTACCTATAATGCACTCCATAGGCAGCCTTATTTATAATGCACCCTCATAGGCAGCCTTATTTATAATGCACCCCATAGGTAGCCTTATTTATAATGCACCCCATAGGCAGTCATATATAATGCACCCCCATAGGGAGCCTTATTTATAATGCACCCCCATAGGCAGTTTTATTTATAATGCACCCCATAGGCAGCCTTATTATAATGTACCCCCATATGGAGCCTCTCTGTAATATAATGCAGCCCCCTTTACAAAAATAATAAATCCTGTACTCACCTCTCTTGCTCCCGGCTCCTGCGCTGCTCACTGCTCTCCCTCTCTCAGCGTCTGACTGCCGGCGCCGGGCAGTGACGTCATCGCTGAGAGGGGGATTATGGTAGAGAAGGAGCACTCGCTCCTTCTCTCTCAATGTGCTCCTTCTCAATGCGGTCAGCTGTATCGGCTGGATGCCGATACAGCTGACCCTCCGATGACGGGCGGGGGGCCCACTGCTGGCACCGGGCCCCCCACCGCCTGCTCAGGCCCCATAGCGGCCGGCGGCAGAGCAGGGAGAGCAATTCTCCCTGCTCTGCCGCAGAATGTAACTGTATCAGTGCGCTGTGCACGCCGATACAGTTACAGTAGCGTAGCTCTGGGTGGGCCCCCTCCGAGCGCGGGGCCCGGGGCCACCGCCACCTCTGCCCCCCCGGTAGCTACGCTACTGCCCGGGCGCCAGGCATGATTTTCTAGGCGCCACTGGCAACCTGGCGCCTGGGTTTGTCGAACCCTGCAATATGGTAATGTGATGACTGTCGGTGTGATTGAGGCCATAGTAGAAGAGAACCTTAGGATCTGTTGGTAACTGCTGGACTGGCATACCAAATGATATGCATTTGTATGAAAGAAAGGTCTGTATATACCAGCGCCTTACCCTTTACCACTGATGGTCACTGATGGATCTGTCTGTATACACAGTGGCCATCAGTCACTGAGGGGCAGGAGCACCAGGCTCATCAACACAGCAAATTGTCATGAAATCTACTGTTTTCTTTCTGTACTATACAATGGTGTAATTTTTTTTGTTTTGCAGTTTATTTATACCACATTACATATATGAAGTGACTACCTTAGGTTGCCATAACACTTTAATTTTAATATTGACAGCAATGTACCAGTTTAGGTTACTTTTTCACTGTTTCAGGCGACACAATAATCAGAAAGCATATATTACGGTAATATCTATGCGTAAAGGTGATCGGTCCTTACATACCAACCCGAAACCAGAACTTGCAGCACCCACTTGCCTGTACCAGTTGTAGCACTGTAATATGAATGCACAGTGCAGTTGTCGTCCTCGCACACTTGTGCACACCTCATGTCCTTTACTGACCGGTGCTCCAGTGTGGAAGTCTTAAGGTACTGCCACACTAAACGCTCCCGCTAGCGATCACGATAACGACGCATACTAATGCGATCGCTAGCGGGATCGTTTTAA
The DNA here is from genome assembly GCA_033576555.1 of Oophaga sylvatica. Taxonomy (NCBI): domain Eukaryota; kingdom Metazoa; phylum Chordata; class Amphibia; order Anura; family Dendrobatidae; genus Oophaga; species Oophaga sylvatica. The sequence continues at coordinate 316,637,470 of JARQOD010000001.1, forward strand.
TATCGCTAGTAGCGCACTAACTTAGCGATGTCGTTAAGGACGCTATCGCGGTTAGCGATCTCCTTAATGACTTTGGCGGTACAAAAACACCGCACATCGCTAAAAAAAAGGTGCCACACTCAGCGATATATACTCACCAGCGGGACGCCAACGATAAAAATAGGGTCCGTAACGATGAGAACGATGAACGAGATCACAGCAGGGCCACATCGTTAGTACATGCCACACACAACAATGTCACTAACGAGATTGCTAAATAGTGAAGTTTTTTAGCGATCTCGTTAGCGACGCTGTTTAGTGTGGCATACCCTTAAGGCTAAGTGCACACGTTCAGAATGTTTGCAGAATTTTCCTGAGCAAAAACGGACTTTTCAACGGTAAAAACGCGCGTTTTTGGTGCGTTTTTTGCGCGGATTTTGTGAGTTTTTACCGCGATTTTTTCCTGAACTTTCTGGTCAATAATATAGCGGGAAAAACGCTAGAATTCTGCGAAATTAATGAACATGTTGGTTCTTTTTCCGAGATGCGTTTTTTTCCACGAATGTCTACAAAAATTGCGGAATTTATTCTAAATGATAGGATGCTTAAATCATGCGTTTTTTGACGCGTTTTTTCCCGCGAAAAAACTCGAAAAAAACGCAAATAATCCTGAACGTGTGCACATAGCCTCATAGTTTACCACATGGAACCTCACAGCCTGTCAGCTGCTCTGAAATGGTCACATGACTGCTCAGACAGGAGTCCTGAGCTAAGCAGAACCATGTGACACGAACCAGGAAGTTTTTTTTTTAAGCACTCTCATTTTACACCCCTGGTACAATTCCCTATTTATTAGGTCTGCCTTATACTCAATATTGCAGATGCAGCCAATTGAAAGGGGTTTCCACCTATGTGGGGCCTTTTTTTCCTTATACTTAAATGCATGTTTTTGCGGCTAAAAATGATTCTTGCAATTGGGTTTCATTTAAAACTATTACTTCCTTTGGCTTTTACAGGCTCTTTATGTCCATGCACAGTCATCTTTGATGTTGTCTCTGATTATAAATCAGCTGAGAAAAGACTGGTAAAAAAAGCTCCACATCTGACCCTTAGGCTGTGTGCACACGTTCAGGATTTTTTGCGTTTTTTTTTCCACTGCAAAAATGCTTAAAAACGCATGTATTAAGCATCCTATGTATAGAATGCATTCTGCAATTTTGCGCACATGGTGCGTTTTTTCCCGCGAAAAAAACGCATCGCAGAAAAAAAACGCAGCATGTTCATTAATTTCGCTGTAAATTTGCGTATTTCCCGCTATATTATTGACCTAGAATGTTCAGGAAAAAATCGCGATAAAAACACATCCAGATTTCCTGGGAAAAAGTCAGTTTTTTCCTCAGGAAATTTCTGCAAAGATTCCTGAACGTGTGCACGTAGCCTCAGGGTATGTGCACACATTGCGGATTGCGCTCAGGAATTTCCTGAGTGGAGTCTGTTTCTCTTGGCAGAATCTGCAGGTAAAAATCAGTGCGTTTTTTATGTGGATTTTATGCGGATTGTCATGCGGATTTTGGCCTGCTGGTTTTCTATAATGAAATGGGAGTAGAAACGCTGCGGAATTCGCACAAAGAATTGACATGCTGCGGAAAATGAGCCTCTGCGGATTCCGTGCGGAATTTTCCGCAGCATGTGCACAGCAATTTTTTTTTTCATTGCCTAACATTGTATGGTCAAACACTTGCGGATCTGCTGCGATTCCGCGCGGAAAATCCTCTTTGGATCCGCAACATGTGCACATAGTTTTAGAACCAGCACACTGATGGCTTTTTAGTTACTCATTCTACTGGCAGCAATAGACAGTGCAACACAGAGGCTTTAGTAGGCTAGCGGTACAACATTTTTAATGAAGCCCAATTGCAGAAATGATTTTATCAGTCCAAAATACATGCATTCAAGTAAGAAAAAAATGTATCGATAGGTGGGGCAACCTCTTGACTAGTCAGATAAAAAAATAAGTACTTGAAATATGGTGTGGGGCAAATACAGGAGCCAGGAACATGGGCGTACCCAGGATCAAAACTAGGGGGGGGCAAGCCATGGTTGTTCAGGTTTAAAATTTTAGAACGAAAAATGTGAATGAAACGAAAATTGACCAGCCCCAACGCCCCAGCATACCTGTATATACTTAAGGCCCGGCCCAGCACCTTTATATACATCTTCAGCCCCAGCACCTGTATATTTGTATATATATCGCCAGCCCCAGCACCTATATATACATCACCAGCCCCACCGTATACACACCAGCCACTGTATATACATACCAGCCCCAGCACCTGTATATACATTACCACCCAGCACCTGTATATACATCACCAGCCCCAGCACCTGTATATACATCACCAGCCCCAGCACCTGTATATACATCACCAGCCCCAGCACCTGTATATACATCACCAGCCCCAGCACCTGTATATACATCACCAGCCCCAGCACCTGATATACATCACCAGCCCCAGCACCTGCATATACATCACCAGCCCAGCACCTGCATATACATCACCAGCCCAGCACCTGCATATACATCACCAGCCCAGCACCTGCATATACATCACCAGCCCAGCACCTGCATATACATCACCAGCCCAGCACCTGTATATACATCACCAGCCCAGCACCTGTATATACGTCACCACCCAGCACCTGTATATACGTCACCACCCAGCACCTGTATATACGTCACCACCCAGCACCTGTATAACGTCACCACCCAGCACCTGTATCCGTCACCAGCCCAGCACCTGTATCCGTCACCAGCCCAGCACCTGTATCCGTCCCACCAGCCCATGCACACTGTATCCGTCACCAGCCCAGCACCTGTATCCGTCACCAGCCCAGCACCTGTATCCGTCACCAGCCCAGCACCTGTATCCGTCACCAGCCCAGCACCTGTACCGTCCACCAGCCCAGCACCTTACATCAGCCCAGCTCCAGCCCAGCACCTGTTATACATCAGCCCCAGCCTCCAGCCCAGCACCTGTGTATACATCAGCCCCAGCCTCCAGCCCAGCACCTGTTATACGTCACCAGCCTCCTAGCCCAGCACCTGTATATACGTCACAGCCAGCCCAGCACCTGTAACTCACAGCTCCAGCCCAGCACCTGTATATACATCAGCCGCAGCCTGCAGCCCAGCACCTGTATATACATCAACAGCCTGGCCTGCAGCCCAGCACCTGTATATACATCAACAGCCCTGGCCTCCAGCCCAGCACCTGTATATACGTGACCAGCCCCGGCCTCCAGCCCAGCACCTGTATATTCGTCTCCAGCCCAGCACCTGTATATACATCAGCCCCACTGTATTACAGGTGCTGGCCGCTGGGCTGATGTAGTTTACTTTAAATATCTTTCTGGATCAATTATTATTATTATACACTCAGTCTGAGTGACTCACTTACCCAGTCCCAGAGAGACCGGCGTCACTGATGTGGTGATACCCCCCCACCCGACCTAACGCCACGCGATTGCAGCAGGCAGGCCGCAATCATCAGGCACGCGTGGGTAGGGAGTGTGTCCTGCCTGGATCCCTGATGCCTGATACGTTGAGGCTGCAGCTCTCACAACCAACTGCTGCAGGCCTGCAGCCAGGGGCGGGAGAGCAGCTCTCCGCCCACAAAGAATGTCCTGACATATAGTCAGGACGTTCTTAACCTCTATGTGCGTCGCAGGCACCTTTTAAAGGGCCGGCAGAAGAAAAAGGGGCTGGGTGGCCTCATCATGATAGGTGCGCGCGGGCGCCCCTGCTTCTAGGGGGGTCAGCTGCCCCATGGTGGAGCCAGGAAGTAGATGCACCTAGAAATCTGCATCTGTTTGAGTTGTTTCCTGTTGATGTATATGGTGGTCCTTGGCAACTAAAAGTTTTGGATTTCCTACAACAGCTTCTGATGTCTATTAAGTTGTAGGGTTACTCCCATATCAGCCATTTATGGCAGAGATGGTGTTTTGTCTATTTGTGTCATTCTAAATATCACTTGTCATTGACTTCAATGGAAGCTACAGAAATGGTAAAGTGCTGTTGTTCTGCTGTTTCCCCGAGATCTGACTCTTCATAGCCAGAACCTTTGACATATTAATATTATTTTTAATAGGGTGAAAAGCCCCACATAGATGGGGAAATATGTCCAAACAGACTGATGCCTGAGCAGAATCCAAGGGCCCAATGGTGTCTGTCTAGTGCCATTGATGTTTTGCTGTGCAATGGAAGTCACAGCGCACTCTGAAGATGAAGCCACAACGTAGATTTTAATTGAGCCATAAAGAAGATCTATGAGCCAGAAGTCTTTTAGGCTGGGGATCACACATGCGAGAAACTCGCGCGATTCTCGTGAGTCTCTCGCATGAACACCCGGCACTGCACAAGAGATGAATGGACCCTGACAAAAATGCAGCACTCTGCAAAATATGCTTTTTTGATGTTGCTTCTTTAGTGCCAAGAGAGCAGGGTTTGGCTGCGGAAAAAAAAATGCGTTGTGTGAACATGGCTTTAAGTGGCCATAGACCTTAGCAGTCAGCTGATAAACAGCTGCTTCTCCCAACCTCCCCATATAATGCACACTCGGCTCAGGTGTGCAATACTTTTGTGAAGGGGATCACAGTGAGCAAACTACCATGAGAAGAGAGGACATTTGATTTTTTCTTTCTCTCTTGACAACTGCTGTCTGGTGTGGGGGTGTAGTCAGTTTCAGACAAAACCTCTTGAAATCATGTGATCAGTAGAATTATTTGGCTTTCTGAATTAAGTCAGTAGACTAGGTGTGGACTGAAGGTGTGGACTATTTATAGCACTACATTCTTTAACATAAAAATATTGACACCTGAAAGTTACTGGAGATTTTTAAGAGACTTTCTTTTTATTTGTTTTAAATTATAAAAAAATAAAAAAAATAAAAAGTTTCCATCCCACAACTATTACTAGAGTAATAATTGCTATCACATCCATGATCATAGTAGTTTGCTGTTATCTTTCCTGTGGTATAGGCGCCATGAATTGTGGATCTATGGACTTCTGAAGGTTCTCATGTAGGAAAGTATAAAAGTAGTACCGTAGTGTGCACTTCTTCTACATATATAATGGCAAGACTTGGTGCTAGGCCTAGCTGAAAGGTTCCCATAGTCGTCAGTGTGCGGAGTGAAGCATGAATCACAGCTTCTAGTCCTGCCCTGTCTCACATGTTTCTAAATATTTCCTGCTTTCTCCTTCCTCCTGGTGAAGTGTTTCTTAACTTAGTCATTTCATGAAGCTCCTTATTGTGTGCATGTTTCTGAGACTTCAGATTCTAGTGCCGTTAATAATATTGCCCTTAAAGGGAACCTGTCAGCAGGATTGTGCACAGTAACCTACAGTGTCAGGTCGGCGCTGTTATACTGATTACAGTGATACCTTGGTTGATGAAATCCATCTTGTGGTTGTTGTGTAATCTTTATTTTCAGTTTTGAGTTAATGATATGCTCGTGCTTCGGGGCGGCCTGTAGGGTCTGCATGTGCTCAGTGGGAGTAAAATTTGCCAAATATGTTCGGAACTGATCATAAGACAAATGTTCGTCACGAATAGTGTTCGAATGTGGCCCGAATATATCAAAATCAGATTCGGGCCAAAATCCGAACAAATTCGCTCAGTTGGGATGTGCACACAGTTAAAATGAACATTGGTTGATAGTCCTATGATTGTCGCACCAGTCCTCCAACATGTTTTATTTTTTTTTTTGTCTGATCTTTGGTGACCATACACTTTGCAAAGTGGTCATCTGAATGCTTCCTATTGAGTACCCATTCTTGGCTTAGACTGATGTACATGTATTCTCATGCAGAGAGGGGACTAAGCTGCCACTATATTTCTCTAGCAGTGCCTATCTTCTCAATCATATTGAAATCTAGCATGCAGAATTCTTTTCTTTCTGCCTACCTATAATTTATATACAGTGCCTACAAGTAGTATTCAACCCCCTGCAGATTTAGCTGGTTTGATAAGATGCAAATAAGTTAGAGCCTTCAAACTGCAAACGAGAGTAGGATTTATTAACAGAAGCATAAATCTTACAAACCAAAAAGTTATGTTGCTCAGTTGAATTTTAATAAATTTTAAACATAAAAGTGTGGGTCAATTATTATACAACCCCTATGTTTAATATTTCATGGAATAACCCTTGTTTGCAATTACAGCTAATAATCGTCTTTTATAAGACCTGATCAGGCCGGCACAGGTCTGTGGAGTTATCTTGGCCCACTCCTCCATGCAGATCTTCTCCAAGTTATCTAGGTTCTTTGGGTGTCTCATGTGGACTTTAATCTTGAGCTCCTTCCACAAGTTTTCAATTGGGTTAAGGTCAGGAGACTGACTAGGCCACTCCAACACCTTGACTTTTTCCCTCTTGAACCAGGCCTTGGTTTTCTTGGCTGTGTGCTTTGGGTCGTTGTCTTGTTGGAAGATGAAATTACGACCCATCTTAAGATCCTTGATGGAGGAGCGGAGGTTCTTGGCCAAAATCTCCAGGTAGGCCGTGCTATCCATCCTCCCATGGATGCGGACCAGATGGCCAGGCCCCTTGGCTGAGAAACAGCCCCTCAGCATGATGCTGCCACCACCATGCTTGACTGTAGGGATGGTATTCTTGGGGTCGTATGCAGTGCCATCCAGTCTCCAAACGTCACGTGTGTGGTTGGCACCAAAGATCTCGATCTTGGTCTCATCAGACCATAGAACCTTGAACCAGTCTGTCTCAGAGTCCTCCAAGTGATCATGAGCAAACTGTAGACGAGCCTTGACATGACGCTTTGAAAGTAAAGGTACCTTACGGGCTCGTCTGGAACGGAGACCATTGCGGTGGAGTACGTTACTTATGGTATTGACTGAAACCAATGTCCCCACTGCCATGAGATCTTCCCGGAGCTCCTTCCTTGTTGTCCTTGGGTTAGCCTTGACTCTTCGGACAAGCCTGGCCTCGGCACGGGAGGAAACTTTCAAAGGCTGTCCAGGCCGTGGAAGGCTAACAGTAGTTCCATAAGCCTTCCACTTACGGATGATGCTCCCAACAGTGGAGACAGGTAGGCCCAACTCCTTGGAAAGGGTTTTGTACCCCTTGCCAGCCTTGTGACCCTCCACGATCTTGTCTCTGATGGCCTTGGAATGCTCCTTTGTCTTTCCCATGTTGACCATGTATGAGTGCTGTTCACAAGTTTGGGGAGGGTCTTAAACAGTCAGAAAAGGCTGGCAAAAGAGATCATTAATCCACACATGTGAAGCTCATTATTCTTGGTGCCTGAACTACTTCTTAATACTTTAGGGGGACCAAACAGAATTCTTGTGGTTTGAGGGGTTGAATAATAAATGACACTCTGAATTAACTTTTAACCCCTCTCTGACATTAGACGTACTATCCCGTCCATAAAACCCGTGCCATTCTGCCCATGGACGGGATAGTACGTCATAGGCGATCAGCTGCGCTCCTGAGGGGAGCGCAGCTAATCGCCGCCGGGTGTCAGCTGATTATTACAGCTGACACCCGTGACTGTGTGTCAGGAGCGGTCACGGACCGCTCCCGGCACATTAACCCCTAGCACACCGCGATCAAACATGATCGCGGTGTACTGGGGGCACAGGGGAGGATCGCGCAGGGTGGGGGCTCCCTGCGCGCCCCCCTGAGACCCTCAGAGCAGCGCGATGTGATCGCGCTGTTCTGAGGGCTTCCTCCCTCCCAGGACCTGGATCCAAGATGGCGCCGGGGTCCTGGAGGGAGGCGGCTTCCTCAGTGCCTGCTGAGAGCAGGCACTGAGAAGCCTGCAGCTATGCCTGAGCGATCGCTGGTGTGACAGAGTGCTGTGCACACTGTCACACCAGCGATTTGATAAAATACAGTGATGTCCCACCCTGGGACAAAGTAAAAAAGTTAAAAAAATAAAAATAAACATGTTATAAAAAAAAATCCAAAATAAATAAATAAAAAAAAAAATTTCCCCAATAAATTCATTTCTTCCTGTAAATAAAAAAAACAAAACAATAAAAGTACACATATTTGGTATCGCCGTGTCCGTAACGACCCCCCCTATAAAACTATCCCACTAGTTAACCCCTTTAGTGAACCCCTTAAAAAAAAAAAACGAAGCAAAAAATCAATGCTTTATCATCATACCGCCGAACAAAAAGTGGAATAACGCGCGATCAAAAAGACCAATAAAATAAACATAGTACCGCTGAAAACGTCATCTTGTCCCGCAAAAAACGAGCCGCCATACAGCATCATCAGCGAAAAAATAAAAAAGTTATAGCTCGCAGAATAAAGCGATGCAAAAATAATTATTTTTTATATAAAATTGTTTTTATTTTATAAAAGCGCCAAAACATAAAAAAATGATATAAATGAGGTATCGCCATAATCGTACTGACCCGAAGAATAAAACTGCTTTATCAATTTTACCACACGCGGAACAATAAAAACGCCTCCCCCAAAAGAAATTCATGAATTGCTGATTTTTGTTCATTCTAACCTCCCAAAAATCGAAATAAAAAGCGATCAAAAAATGTCACCTGCTCAAAAATGGTACAAATAAAAACGTCAACTCGTACCGCAAAAAATAAGACCTCACATGACTCTGTGGGCCAAAATATGCAAAAATTATAGCTCTCAAAATGTGGCGATGCAAAAAACTATTTTTGCAATAAAAAGCGTCTTTTAGCGTGACAGCTGCCAATCATAAAAACCCGCTATAAATAGTAAATCAAACCCCCCTTTATCACCCCCTTAGTTAGGGAAAAATAATAAAATTTAAAAAATGTATTTATTTCCATTTTCCCATTAGGGTTAGGGTTAGGGTTGCGGCTAAAGTTAGGGTTAGGGTTGGCGCTAAAGTTAGGATTAGGTTAGGGTTGGGATTAGGGGTGTGTTAGGGTTTGGTTTGTGGTTAGGGTTGGGACTAGGGTTAGGGGTGTGTTGGGGTTAGGGTTGGAGTTAGAATTGGGGGGTTTCCGCTGTTTAGGCACATCAGGGGCTCTCCAAATGTGACATGGCGTCTGATCTCAATTCCAGCCAATTCTGCGTTGAAAAAGTCAAACGGTGCTCCTTCACTTCTGAGCTCTGCCATGCGTCCAAACAGTAGTTTATCCCCACATATGGGGTATCAGCGTACTCTGGACCCCAAGAGATATTGTGCAATTTATCCTATTTCTTCTGTTACCCTTGGGAAAATAAAAAACTGGGGGCGAAAATATCATTTTTGTACAAAAAAAAAATATTTTTTTTTGTTTTTACGGCTGTACATTATAAACATCTGTGAAGCACTTGGGGCTTCATAGCGCTCACCACACACCTAGATAAGTTCCTTGTGGGGTCTATTTTCCAAAATGGGTCACTTGTTGGGGATTTCCACTGTTTAGGCGCATCAGGGGTTCTCCAAATGCGACATGATGCCCCCAGACCATTCCATCAAAGTCTGCAATCCAAAACGTCACTACTTCCCTTCCGAGCCCCAACGTGTACCCATACAGTAGTTTTCTCCCACATATTGGGTATCAGCGTACTCAGGACAAATTGGGCAACAACTTTTGGGGTCCAATTTCTCCTGTTACCCTTGTAAAAATAAAATATTGGGGCGAAAAAATCATTTTTGCAAAAAAAAAAAAAAAGATTTTTTATTTTTACGGCTGTGCGTTATAAACTTCTGCGAAGCACTTCGGGTTCAAAGTGCTCACCACACATCTAGATAAGTTCCTTGTGGGGTCTATTTGCCAAAATGGGGTCACTTGTGGGGGTTTCCACTGTTTAGGTGCATCAGGGGCTCTCCAAATGTGACATGACGCCCCCAGACCATTCCATCAAAGTCTGCAATCCAAAACGTCACTACTTCCCTTCCGAGCCCCGACGTGTGCCCATACAGTAGTTTTCGCCCACATATTGGGTATCAGTGTACTCAGGACAAATTGGACAACAACTTTTGGGTTCCAATTTCTTCTGTTACCCTTGTGAAAATAAAATATTGGGGGCGAAAAAAATCATTTTTGTAAAAAAAAAAAAAAAAAAAAAAAGATTTTTTATTTTACGGCTGTACGTTATAAACTTTAGTGAAACACCTGGGGGTTCAAAGTTCTCACCACACATCTAGATAAGTTCCTTGAGGGGTCTAGTTTCCAAAATGGTGTCATTTATGGGGGTTTCCACTGTTTAGGCAGATCAGGAGCTCTCCAAACACGACATGGCGTCCAGCCAATTCTGCGTTGAAAAAGTCAGACGGCGCTCCTTCCCTTCCAAACTCTGCCATGCACCCAAACAGTGGTTTACCCCCACATATGGGGTATCAGCGCACTCAGGACAAATTGCACAATAACTTTTGGAGTCTTGTTACCCTTGGAAAAATAAAAATTGGGGTGAAAAGATCATTTTTGTGGAAAAAATATGATTTTTAAATTTTACGGCTCTACTTTATAAACTTGTGTGAAGCACTTGGGGGTTCAAATTGCTCATCAAAAATCTAGATAAGTTCCTTAGGGGGTCTAGTTTCCCAAATGGGGTCATTTGTGGGGGGTTTCCACTGTTTAGGCACATCAGGGGCTCTCCAAATGCAACATGGCATCCAAACTCAATTCCAGCCAATTTTGGTTGGAAAAAGTCAAATGGTGCTCCTTCCATTCCGAGCTCTGCCGTGCGCCCAAACAGTGGTTCCCCCCCACATATGGGGTATCAGCGTACTCAGGACAAATTGTACAACAACTTATGTGGTCCAATTTCTCCTGTTACCCTTGGGAAAATAAAAAATTAGTGACTAAAAGATAATTTTTGTGGGAAAAAAATAGGATTTTTTATTTTCATGCCCGGGCATTATAAACTTGTGTGAAGCACTTGGGGTTCAAAGTGCTCACCAAAGATCTAGATAAGTTCCTTAGGGGGTCTAGTTTCCAAAATGGGGTCACTTGTGGGGGTTTCCACTGTTTAGGCTCATCTGGGGCACTGCAAACGGAACATGACCCCCATTAACGTCTGCATTCCAAAACGTTACTACTTCCTTTCCAAGCCCTGCCGTGCGCCCAAACAGTTTCCCCCCCCACATATGGGGTATCAGCGTACTCAGCACAAATTGGACAACAACTTTTGGGGTCCAATTTCCTTGGGAAAATTCAAAAATTTGGGACTAAAAAATCATTTTTGTGGAAAATTGATTTTTTTTTTTTCACACCCAGGCTTTATAAACTTTTGTGAAACACTTGAGGGTTCAAAGTGCTCACAACAGATCTAGATAAGTACCTTAGGGGGTCTAGTTTCCAAAATGGTGTCACTTGTGGGGGTTTCCACTGTTTAGGCGCATCAGGGCTCTCCAAACGCGACATGGCATCCAATCGAAATTCCAGCCAATTTTAGTTTAAAAAAGTCAAACGTCGCTCCTTCCCTTACGAGCTCTGCCGTGTGCCCAAACAGTGGTTTTCCCCCACATATGGGGTATTGGCGTACTCAGGAGAAATTGCATAACAACCTTATCTGCCCATTTTCTCCTTTTACCCTTGTGAAAAAAAAAAAAAGTTTGTAAAAGATAATTTTTGTGGCTAAAAAGTAAAATATTCATTTTTTCCTTCCACGTTGCTTTAGTTACTGTGAAGCACCTGAAGGGTTAATAATCTTCTTGAATGTGGTTTTGAGTACCTTGAGGGATGCAGTTTTTAGAATGGTGTCACTTTTGGGTATTTTCTGCCATATAGACCCCTCAAAGTGACTTCAAATGTGAGGTGGTCCCTAAAAAAAATGGCTTTGTAAATTTTGCTGTAAAAATGAGAAATCGCTGGTCAACTTTTAACCCTTATAACTTCCTAAGAAAAAAAAATTTTGGTTCCAAAATTGTGCTGATGTAAAGTAGACATGTGGGAAATGTTATTTCTTAATTATTTTGTGTGATATATTTCTCTGTTTTAAGGGAATAAAAATTCAAAGTTTGAAAATTGCAAAATTTTAAAAATTTTCGCCATATTTGCGTTTTTTTCAAAAATAAACGCAAGTTATATAGAAGAAATTTTACCACTAACATGAAGTACAATATGTCACGAGAAAACAATCTCAGAATCGCGAAGATCCGTTGAAGCGTTCCAGAGTTATAACCTCATAAAGAGACAGTGGTCAGAATTGTAAAAATTGGCCCGGTCATTAACGTGCAAACCACCCTTGGGGGTGAAGGGTTAATGTTTAAAAAAAAAAAAAAAAATATAAAAATTTTTTTTGCTGCAGTGCATTTCCCACTTCCAGGCTGATCTACAGTACAAATGTCACAATGCCAAGGTAATTCCGCATGTGTCAACCAGCTAAATCTGCAGGGGGTTGAATACTACTTGTAGGCACTGTAAGTACTGTAAATCCAACTTCTGTAGAGTCCTCGCCAGTCAGAACATGCTTGGCCTTCATCTTTTGCTGCATTCAGACCTTGGTGGTTTTTCTGGCATGCATGCTAAAAGAGGTTTGATTTTCATCAATGTTTTTGCCATCTGTGTTACATCAGTAATCTTTCTTGTATTAGAAAATAGATAAAATGCAAAGCTTCTACCCATTACAGTGTTAATCGTGGACTGCACACAGATGAGTGTGCTGCTGCTAGTGACTTTTCACAGACCCATAGACTTGCATGGGTAATTTTGATCCATAACTCAAATAAAAAACGAACATGTCTCTGAGTTTATTATGGACACACTTTCTGTAAAAAAAACAAACAAAAAAAGACATATGAACAGCTATAATTTGTACGTCTCCTATGGATAAAACTTCTACGTGACCGTCATCTGAGACCTTAAAGGGAGCCTGTAAACCTAATCTGACAACATAAATAAGCACATAAGGCGATATAGCTTCTATAAAAAAAAAAAAATCCCACCTTCAGGCTAAGTGCACACGTTCAGGAATGTTTGCAAATATTCCTGAGCAAAAACGGACATTTTCCGTGGTAAAAACGCGCGTTTTTTCGCGGTTTTCTTGCACGGATTTTGCTTTTACCGCGATTTTTTCCTGAACTTTCTAGGTCAATAATATAGCGGGAAAAACGCTAGAATTCCGCGAAATTAATGAACATGTTGGTTCTTTTTCCGAGATGCTTTTTTTAGTGGAAAAAAACGCACCATGTGCACAAAAATTGCGGAATTCATTCTAAATGATAGGATGTTTAAATCAGGGTGGATAAAAATCAATGATTTTTTTTAAAAAATCAAAAAAATCAGATTTTTTTGATTTAAATCGGATTTTTTTGATTTAAATCGGATTTTTTTGATTTAAATCGGATTTTTTTCAATAAACTGCTTTTTTAGGAAAATATTTTACCATCCAAAGGTTCTTCCATCATGAGATAAAGCTGAGTTGTTTAACTCAGTAGAATAAAGGCTGTATATGTGTAACATTCACAATGCCATGCTCTTCCAGAGGTTTCTGTAGGATTAGTGGGCAGTTTCTCTCCTATATTATCACAGACGCTCGCTTTACTTACGCAGTTCTCAAAACTGAATTTGACTCCGCAGAGGTCCCAGCCTCTTCTTCACGGCAAAAATGTTACAACATGAACAGAGTTGAGAAAAAGACCTTAATCCTATTGTTCTACAAACCTATGAATACAGAATCAACCCCTTCAGTGCCAAGTCCAAGAAGTTAGACAATATGTTTCTGATTGTTTGGAGTGGAATAGATCTGCACAACACAAGAAGAATGTGAATCTAAGTGTGAGGAGGAGGAAGGGCAAGCAGACAAGAAAATTAAAGTGAAACTTTGAGCACAATACTGCAGCATAGCCACAGACAAACAAGTCTGGATCTGTTTGTGTGTACGATCTGAGGTTTATTACATTCTTTCCTTATAATGGCAGCAGGCCGAGAAATAAAATCTGAAAAATAATTGTAAAATGTTTGGTATTTCCACTTTTAAACACTAGGCAGAGCAGCTGCTGAAATATAAACTGCTAGCTCGTATTGCGACAGTAGTAAATGCAGGCGGGTCTGATCACGTGTGACTTCTCTCCTCCGTTACTAGGTGTTTGTAATAACAGAGGATGTAGTTTAGGCTCACAGAGCGGAGCCATTGCGGAGCCATTTTGTTGGGGACTGCCAGTGATACTGACAAGTAGGCTGTCACTGAGGACGACCGGCAGCATCTATTCTGTTAGTCCATGCTGCTCGCTGTATTATAAACTGAGCACAGATACGTGGAGAGTATCACACACTGGGATTATTCACAGCACATGACACACTGCATGTATCTAGATACAGTGCTGAGTGTAGTGTATCGCATTATGGGATTAGATACACCGGTCTGGGGCATATCACGCATGATGAAATTAGATACACCAGTCTGGGGCGTATCGCACATGATGAAATTAGATATACCGGTCTGGTAGAAACTTTGATTTAAATCACTGATTTAAATCAAGCCTTACTGACTAGTGATTTAAATCGTGATTTAAATCGTGATTTAAATCAGTTTGATTTAAATCAAATCCACCCTGGTTTAAATCATGCGTTTTTGACGCGTTTTTTCCCGCGAAAAAAACGCAAATAATCCTGAATGTGTGCACATAGCCTCAGTGTTATGATTGCTGCCTCCATCTCCAGAAAAAAAAATGTGATTTAAACATGGTGATTAGGCTGCTTGGTGCACTGGTTTCACCACTGACAGTGCTGGCTTGCTTGCAGAGAAAGCCTGGTGATGGTGTTTACATCTCCATTGGAGGCTTTGTCATTTGTGACTAAAGGCCACATTAGACTAATTGTGGCTCGGACTCCCTGATCTCAGCTCCTGACTCTCCTCTAACATGATGTCAGAAGACAGACAGAAGGTTCAGGTAGTTTTAATGCACGATCCTTTGTTATAAAGGAGAATAGTTGTCCCCAAAGGTGTCTTCTGCTTATTCCTCTCTTCCCATTGAGAAAACATGAATGGTCAGCAGAATTGTACATTCATGTGTATGGAGAGTTGGGGGAGCGCTCCTTTAACCACTTAATTGACAGATAAATATCTAATTTCTAAGCCATTGCCTCAAGTTCCTAAATGGATAATTCGGAAAGTGTTTGTAAAAACATGGAATTAAACATTCTTTTCATTAAGAATGGAGGGAATTTGAATTTTTATTAGTGTTAGATTGTTGACAAGGCATTGTGCTCCTGAAGCTTGATCTTAAGACAACCCCTTTAAGATGGGGCTTTGTAGAGTTATGAAAAAGGGACTGTGTACCTACGCAGAAATGCTGCTGTTACCATAACGATAGGATAACATGGGAAATGAGGAGAAACGGTTGATAGGAAATACCTCCATTTACTGTACTTACACCTAACACAAAACACTGGTGGTGTCTTTCAATAACATCAGCCCTCCAACCTGCAGTGGTGAGGAGAAAAAGAGCACCAGGTCAGAGGTCTGCAAAAGGGAACATTGCTTTAAATATACCGTAGCTTATTCATTAATATAGGAGGCTGTAGGGAGGAAATGTAATGAGAAGACATGATACTGACTGAAACAACAAGTCTTGTGTAGCTATCACTTTGATTCTGAATCAGCAGAGTCATTTTGTTATCTGTACTCCATTTGCTTCTAGTCTTAAGATGCATTTACACTGCACTTTACACTGAATTATCATTCCTGGGAACACTCATCTCCTGATTGATAATTGCCCAGTGTAAACAGGCCGTTGGTATCCTACTATCAAGCCAAATGCTTGTTCATTGGGTGAAAAAAAAAAAAAAAAATCCTCATTTATGGCAATTAGTGATGAGCGAGTATACTCGTTGCTCGGGTGGTCTCCGAGTATTTGGAAGTCCTCGGAGATTTAGTTTCTGTTGCCATTGCTGCATGATTTATGGTTGCTGGACAGCCTGAATACATATGGGAATTCCCTAACAAACAGGTGTTCCACACATGTATTCAGCCAGTCCAGCAGCCGCAAATCATACAGCTGAGACAACAGAAACTAAATCTCCGAGCACGCCCAAATACTCGGAGATCACCTGAGCAACGAGCATGCTCACTAATGGCAATGCATCATCCTGTGGAAACAGTACGTGCTGCCGAGAACAATGACAGCCTATGCTCACTGAATGATCTAGTACAGATCGTTTTGTGCATACCGAAAACGTGGTCGACCTGTCTAAATGAGAACAGAATGACAGTCGTTTAATGTCAGATTGTGTAAATGAGCCCTTGGATTCCATCATCAGCCACTCTGTACAGGAGGTCTGACTATGGCATACATCAAAGACCCATTTCGATGGGCGAATAATTGGGGAGTGAGTGTTTATTTACAACAGTCGGTCTGTCTAAAGAGGCCGGCAAACGCCTGACTGACAAGCAAAATGCTCATTGGGTGTGATTTATTAGCTTGCTTAATGGCCTTGTCTGGTGAAAACAAGTTAACACCTGTCCATAGCTTAGGACCTATGCTGGGAACTGCACCAATCGACAACTGGAATCTTAGGCTGGCTTCACACATCCGGCGGGCGCCTTGCGGCGCCCCCGGCATTTTCCCGCAGCGCCGCATCTGAAAATCTGATGCGCCGCATGCGGCTTTTTTCGCATTGACATGCATTAGCGCCGCATGGCGCCCATGTCAATGCGTTGCATGCGGTTTTGTCCGGATGCGGCGCAAATGTACATTGCGGCGTCCGGAAAAAACGCTGCATGTAACATTTTTTTTTTTTCCGGATGGTTTCTTATCTCTCCAAGCATCAGAAACCATCCGGCAAAAAAACCGCATTTTGGGCGCCGGAAGTGTGAAAGCTTTTCACATGCGGCGCTGCGGTAAAATGCCGGGGGCGCCGCCAGGCGCCCGCCGGATGTGTGAAAGAGGCCTAACACCAGTTAAAATGGAGCGGCAGTGCGCATGCTCAATTGCTGCACTTCATTCCAATAGGGCTGCACTCTACTCTTTTTCCATCAGGCCATTAGCGATTACTAGAATGGCAGTCGGGTACCCAACCTGCTGCTCCATTTCAGAAATAAACTATTGTGGATGAAAATAACCATTGGTAAAAAAGAGAGGACTCCAGTTGAAAAATGAAGGTCATGACCGCCCAAATTATAAATAAAAAATATATATATTTACCAAGTAATTATACTGTGGGTAATACCAAGACAAAATGTAATAACGATCAAAGCGTAAGGCTATGTTCCCACAATGAGCATTTGGTGCATTTTTGTTGTTGCAGAATTTTTGCACCTACTATGTAAATTAGGTTATTTGTGGTTATTTGTCGCATGCTAATTTAGTTTCTTTGGCATGCTCTAATACAATGTTTGAGTCGCCACGGCTGCATGTCTCACGGCTGTTCAACAACCGCAACACATGCAGGGATTGCCTGTTTTTGAACAGCCACAAGACATGCAGCTGCTGTGACCCGAACATAGTATTCGAGCACGCCGAAGATACTCTATTAGCACGTGCTCTGCTATCACCTTATCTCATTATGTTCGCTCATCACTAGTGTCGTGTTTAAATAAAGCCCTTCATTTATGATACTTTCTGTGTTTGTTTTCTTTGTCAAAACTTTGATTTACGTAAATGTGTATTGCATGCGTTTTTGATGCGTTTCTGAATCTAATGCAAGTTTATGTAGAAAGTCTGCTTACAAAACTCAGCATACCGCCAGGAAAATTGACATGTCGTGGATTTAAAAAAAAAGCACCAAAGGTGAGTTTATGAATTGTTAAAAAGAAGCCCAATGGGCATGAGATTTCTATAAATCCTATCCACTTTGCTGGAACTGTAAGACGCTGCGTTTTTGACATAAAAAAACACACCTCCAAAAACGCACCAAAAGCTCATTGTGGGAATGTAGCCTGATAGTAACCATTCAAAATGTGGTAGAGTACGAAGGCTCAGCACCGAAGAAGTCCATGTGAAACGCCGTTCTGGACATAGAGGTGTACACTCCTGGCATGGGTAGCATGTTGCTACTTATAGTGCTTGTGGTTATTACATTTTCCAATCCCAATGTTTTACCACGCTGGTGGAGTATACACTGTGCTGAACCCATGTTCTTTTATTTGGCATGACTATTCATTGGTCATTTGTCAGTGGAAGACTCGGTTGCTACCCATTTGATTTGGTGTGTCTCCATCTTTTTTTGCTCTAATAGAGAACCTCGCACCCTACTACATTTTGAATTATTGTTCTGCTTTCATCTGTTTACATATTGTATTGATATTATCTGCATTAGTAATTACTTGGATCTCTTTAAGCGGTTGTTAATAAAAATAAAGTTTTTATTTATTGGATGTTGTGAAGTCATTGTTCTATAGGTTAATCCTGCCCATTTGTGGATAAAAGTGCCCCGTTCTGAGGATAGGCGATAATGCTTTTTAAAGGGATTGTCACATGAAAATAAGTTATTGGCTGCACATCATCCTTATTAGACAGGATATATCCTGACATTACGCCCCGATATTTAGTGTACAGAACGAGCAGGTTAAAGTATTCTGTATGCATAAAACTGCTGTCGCCCTGTGTACTCAGTCTAGTACATGACTGCTCATTTACTTGCAAGTAGTTGGACGCTAGTGTGTAACTGAGAGCAGTCTTAACCAACCATTGCTACAGACCTTATTGGTAGTGCCGTATGGTTAGTAACTACACATATATGCACAAATGATAAAGAACCTGAGCTTCCATGTTGTGATCGCTCTGGAGTTTTGCACTATATTGGCTGAACTGCACCCTGTCACACCTTGTAGAAGTATTTTGTCAGTGCTCACTTACGTTGGCCCCTACTATAGCAGTGAAGGTTCATGTTATTAGGGGTAGATAAGTATGCATCACACTCAATATAATGTGCAGAATGCGAAGTAAGGAGGTAATGTTAGTGGTGGCACTTCATTTACGTGAGAGGAGTCCACATTCAGGCATTTACATTACAATTTGTCTATCATGGCCATGGCAATCATGGCAAAAAGCAAACGAACAAAAAAAAACCTTAAAACAAACTAAAGTGAAATTGTAAGCAACATTCTGGTAATCTTAATTAGAAATATCCTATTATGATTAGTTTCCACAGCTCCTATGCAGTTTATGCTTCTCCTTGGTAACAAGCATCAAGCACATTCGGAGTAGTGTAACGCTGCGGGCTTGCAGTGTCATACTTTCTTCTGTTTGTCTCCTACTTTGTTCTTCCAGACATTGAGTACACTAGTCATATCTGCAAAATGGATAAAAGGGAATATAACTTTGGGGGTCAGAATAAATGAGGTTTGTTCTCATGGAGATGTTTAGCAACTATAAAAAAAAAAAAAAAAAACCAATAGAACATTTTGAATCAATACAAGTTTTTTTAAGTGGACATACTCGTTAATTTTCTTAATTTATTTTCACAAGTCGTTTTACATTTACTGATCTTTCAAACATCATGAGGTGACACAGTACAGCTTAATGATTTAGAAGTGAAATAATGTGGTTGTGGGACTATCTAGAAAAGAGGTTTTATTTCACCAGGACATATTTCTTAGTCTTTGTGAAAACCTGACAAATTATATTTATTCAGCTCAAAGCTACTTGTAGCATTGAAAAAATGTTGGAACAGATCAAATAAAAGTAAAAATTTAGTTGTTCTCTTCCCTGCAATTTCCCACCTTCTACTTGTATAAAGTTGATCATAGCTTGTTAATGAAATATAGGACATTTCATAACTTTCCCAAATTCTTCTGAAAGAATTTACAGCCCATCCTGCCTTGTACTATTGTACCCAATGTGTTAATATTTTAGGATTCTGTGTCCCCCCATTTCATACCAACTCCACCAAAATGGACACAGATTCCATAACTCCACAGCCCTGTACCAGACTCAGCCAGACTCTCCATAAAAAAGGCACAGATGGTTTAATTCTAGAGATGGGCGGACACCTGGATGTTCGGGTCTGTCTGGTTCTGCCGAACAGTTGCAAAAAGTTTGGGTACCAGGACAGTACCCGGACCCCATTCACTTGAATGGGGGCCCGAACATCCAGTATTTGCCACAATGTCATGTGCATGGCGGTGAAATTATCCCTGCCGTTCAGAGATCCGCGATTCCCACTCTGTCAAATGACAGTGTGAGTGTTAAACTGTGATCGGAGGTATAAAGTTTACTTCCGGTCACTGGTGTCAGCAAATGGAACAACTGCTGCCGCTAATAACAGCGAGAGCAGAAGCTGCTGATGGGTGTATTCATTAGCCGGCTCCTGCGCTGTAAATAAATAATTTAAAAAAAAAATGGGTAGTTTCCTCTATATTTTTGATAACCAGCCAGGCCAAACTCACAGCTGGGGGCTGCAACCCTCAGCTGTCAGCTTCAACAAGGCTGGTTATCAAGAATAGAGGGATCCCAACGCTGTTCTTTAAAACTATTTAAATAAATAACTTTAAAAACGGTGTGGGGTCCCCCCATTTTTGACAACCAGCCTTGCTAAAGCTCACAGCTGGGGGCTGGAAATCATTGACTGGTAAGGAGCTATGGATATTAGCCCCCTCCAGACTTTAAATAGCAGCCGCAGCTGCCCAGAAAAGGCACATCTATTAGATGCTCCAATTCTGGCGCTTTGCCTGGCTCTTCCCAATTGCCCTGTAAAGTTGGCAAGTGGGATTCATATTTGTGGGGTTGATGTCACCTTTGTATTGTCAGCTGACATCAAGCCCACGGTTTAATAATGGAGGTGTTTGAGACACCGATCCATTACTAATCCTATAGTTATATGGTAAATAAAGACACAGCCAGAATAAAGTCCTTTATTAGAAATAAAACAACAGTTTTCCATTTTTATTTAAAAATAACAGTTATACTCACCTAATGCCTAATTCCACCGAAGCCCTCGACCTCCTGTAATAAATCAGAAATAAAAAACAATATCCCTCACATCTCTGTCATTCTGTCCCACGCCGTAATCCATGTCTGGAGGAAAAACAGTTTTCAACCTGGACGTTGCCTAGATGCGACCGTCCAGACTGAGAACCACTTGTGAATGAGCTGCTGAGAGCGCAACCTCAGTGACCGGCGGTGACGTCATCGAGGTTACCTCCGGTCACTGAGGCTGAACTGCCGTGACCTCGGTGAGATCCCCGCTAGCACCGTGAGAAAAACTATAACTGTTTCAGAATGTACCAAACTGAATCTGTCACGGACAAGGCGACCTTTGTGTCTGAGAAAAATAAATGTAGGGTAATTTGTAAAAGACTGTTTCATCTTTCCACAGAATAGTGGCGTGTGAGCATTCATTTACTGGTACATGTCAGTAGACTTTAACACCTTTACGCTGCAGCCCTTTTTTGTTTTTTTGCGTTTGTTTTTTGGTCCCTTTCTACCCAGAAGGGATCAATAGGGCTTGTTTTTTGCGGGACGAGTTGTACTTTTGACTGACACCATTTCTTTTATCATATCGTGTACTTGAAAACAGGAAAAAAAATTCCAAGTCCGGTGAAATTTCAAAAAAAGTGCAATTTCACAACTGTATTTTTTTTTTTTTTTGTGCCATGTTCACCAAATGCTAAAACTGACCTGCCATTATGATTCATTACCAGTTGTAGATGCCAAACATGTATAGGTTTTTTTAAGTGGTAAAGAAAAAATTTAAAGCTTGTTAAAATTGCAGCATTTTCCGAGACCCGTAGCGTCTCCATTTTTCTGGGGCTGGGTGAGAGCTTATTTTTTGCTTGCCGAGTTGTCGCTTTTAATGATACAATTTTGGTGTGGATGCAGTCTTTTGATCGCCTGTTATTGCATTTTAAGGCAATGTTGTGGTGACCAAAAAAATGCAATTCTGGCGTTTTGACTTTTTTTTTTTTTTTCTCGCTGCACCGTGTCCCAACTAAATTAATTCTATTTATATCTTGATAGATCGGAAGGTTCTGAATGTTTTTTTTTTATTTTGTTTTATTTTGAATGGGGCAAATGGAAGGTGATTTGAACTTTAATATATATAATATTTTTTAATATTTTTAAAAACTTTTTTTTTTACTTTTTGCATTCTTCAATAGTCTCCATGGGAGACTAGAAGCTGTGATAATCCTATCGCCTCTGTGTAGCAGAAATGCTCACTTGCTATGAGTGCCGACCGGTCGTCGGTGCTCATAGCAATCCGACAATGACAACCATAGGTGTCTGCTGCAGACCCTGGGTTGTCATGCCAACCCATTGGCGACCCGTGGTCATGTGACATGGGCGCGATCAGTGACATGATTCAGACGCAATCACATTAAATGCCACATTTAACAGGTTAACAGCTGCGGATGGATCTCAATTCCACCCACGGCTGTTAAAGGCACATGTCAGCTGTTCAAAACAGCTAACATGTGCTGGGAAAGATGTGGACTCACTGCCTAGCCCACATCAAAGGGAGGGACACGACATGTGCAGCATATGTACAGCGCATGTCATGAAGGGGCTAAAGAGAAGCTTCCACCTGATTTATGCTGCCCAGACATCGGGCAGCATGAATCACAGCCTTGCTGCACGATTGCAGCCAGCATATTTTTCTTGGGAATGCTCCTGCATTTGAGAGAAAATAGAGCTAGAGGAGAGACTAGTGTGTTGCCAACCCCAACAGGATCTTCTAACAATATTTTCTTTGAGAAAAACATACCTTCCTGCATATCTGTAGGCAGAGTGTGATTAATGCTTCCCAAACCAGTCACCATGAGTCAGGTGACAGGTTCACGTTAAAGGTTTGTTCACATGTTGTGTATTTACTGCAGAAAGTTCTTAAAGTGTCCCAATAATATGAAAGATCCCCATTAAGATGAACAAATTTCCGGTTGAAGAAATGTCTGCAACAAAATCTGCAGTATGGGAATTTATGATGCTGATATATTGCATAGAAAGAGGGAGATGGTTCATTTCCTTTCCCCTTCAAACTCTCATTATAGTAGGCGTTGCAGGCTACATAGCAGATCATGGGCACAGTCGATGGTAGGGCGTGAGACAAGCTGACTGGCGTACAAGACGAAAAGTGCAGAACTGACGTTCCTTAATGGGCAGCTTATGCTGTGAAATGCTCATAAGAGCTATTTACAGCATGACCTTGTAAAACCGAGCAACAGGCATGGCTCTTATTAGTTTCTTGTGAGTGAATTGTTGTAAAATACATATATACCAACTACCGTATATACTCGAGTATAAGCCGACCAGATTATAAGCCGACCCCCCCTAATTTTGCCACAAAAAACTGGGAAAACTTATCGACTCGAGTATAAGCCTAGGGTGGAAAATGAGGCGGCCACTGGTAAATTTAAAAAAAAAAATAGATACCAATAAAAGTAAAATTAAAGTAGGTTAAATGTTTTTGAATGGCCATATTGAATCAGGAGCCCCATATGCTGCTCCATAGATTATGCCTGCTCCATAGATTATGCCCCATATGCTGCTCCATAGATTATGCCCATATGCTGCTCCACAGATTATGCCCCATATATTATTATGCCCCATGATATTATGCCTCACAAGATGCTCCATAGATTGTGCCCCATATGCTGCCCATATATTATGCCCAACCTCACAAGATGCTCCATAGATTTGCCCCATATGCTGCCCATGTATTATGCCTCACAAGATGCTCCATAGATTGTGCCCCATATGCTGCCCATTATTATGCCTCACAAGATGCTCCATAGATTGTGCCCCTTATGCTGCCCATGTATTATGCCCCACAAGATGCTCCATAGATTGTGCCGATATGCTGCCCATGATATGCCCATATGATGCTCCATAAATGTGCCCATATGCTGCCCATGTATTGTGCCCCATATGCTGCCCATGTATTGTGCCCCATATGCTGCCCATGTATTGTGCCCCATATGCTGCCCATGTATTGTGCCCCATATGCTGCCCATGTATTATGCCCCACAAGATGCTCCATAGATTGTGCCCCATATGCTGCCCCATATATTATGCCCTATATATTATGCCTCACAAGATGCTCCATAGATTATGCCCCTTATGCTGCCCATGTATTATGCCCCCACAAGATGCTCCATAGATTGTGCCCCATATGCTGCCCCATGTATTATGCCCCACAAGATGCTCCATAGATTGTGCCCTATATGCTGCCCATGTATTATGCCCCCATATGATGCTCCATAGATTGTGCCCCATATGCTGCCCATGTATTGTGCCCCATATGCTGCCCATGTATTGTGCCCCATATGCTGCCCATGTATTGTGCCCCATATGCTGCCCATGTATTGTGCCCCATATGCTGCCCATGTATTGTGCCCCATATGCTGCCCATGTATTGTGCCCCATATGCTGCCCATGTATTGTGCCAATAGATGCTCCATGTATTGCCCACAAGATGCTCCATAGATTGTGCCCATATGCTGCCCATGTATTATGCCCCACAAGATGCTCCATGTATTATGCCCCACAAGATGCTCCATAGATTGTGCCCCATATTCTGTCCCATGTATTATGCCCCACAAGATGCTCCATGTATTATGCCCCACAAGATGCTCCATAGATTGTGCCCCATATTCTGCCCATGTATTATGCCCCACAAGATGCTCCATGTATTATGCCCCACAAGATGCTCCATAGATTGTGCCCCATATGCTGCCCATGTATTATGCCCCCATATGATGCTCCATGATTGTGCCCCATATGCTGCCCATGTATTGTGCCCCTATGCTGCCCATGTATTGTGCCCCATATGATGCCCATGATTGTGCCCCATATGCTGCCCATGTATTGTGCCCCATATGCTGCCCATGTATTGTGCCCCATATGCTGCCCATGTATTGTGCCCCATATGCTGCCCATGTATTGTTGTGCCCATATGCTGCCCATGTATTGTGCCCCATATGCTGCCCATGTATTGTGCCCCATATGCTGCCCATGTATTGTGCCCCATATGCTGCCCATGTATTGTGCCCCATATGCTGCCCATGTATTGTGCCCCATATGCTGCCCATGTATTGTGCCCCATATGCTGCCCATGTATTGTGCCCCATATGCTGCCCATGTATTGTGCCCCATATGCTGCCCATGTATTGTGCCCCATATGCTGCCCATGTATTGTGCCCCATATGCTGCCCATGTATTGTGCCCCATATGCTGCCCATGTATTGTGCCCCATATGCTGCCCATGTATTGTGCCCCATATGCTGCCCATGTATTGTGCCCCATATGCTGCCCATGTATTGTGCCCCATATGCTGCCCATGTATTGTGCCCCATATGCTGCCCATGTATTGTGCCCCATATGCTGCCCATGTATTGTGCCCCATATGCTGCCCATGTATTGTGCCCCATATGCTGCCCATGTATTGTGCCCCATATGCTGCCCATGTATTGTGCCCCATATGCTGCCCATGTATTGTGCCCCATATGCTGCCCATGTATTGTGCCCCATATGCTGCCCATGTATTGTGCCCCATATGCTGCCCATGTATTGTGCCCCATATGCTGCCCATGTATTGTTTGTGCCCCATATGCTGCCCATGTATTGTGCCCCATATGCTGCCCATGGTTTATGCCCCACAAGATGCTCCATGTATTATGCCCCACAAGATGCTCCATGTATTATGCCCCACAAGATGCTCCATGATTATGCCCCAAGATGTCATATTGTGCCCCATATATGCTGCCCCATATATTATGCCCCATAAGATGCTCCATAGATTATGCCCCTTATGCTGCCCATGTATTATGCCCCCACAAGATGCTCCATAGATTGTGCCCCATATGCTGCCCATGTATTGTGCCCCATATGCTGCCCATGTATTGTGCCCCATATGCTGCCCATGTATTGTGTTTGTGCCCCATATGCTGCCCATGTATTGTGCCCCATATGCTGCCCATGGTTTATGCCCCACAAGATGCTCCATGTATTATGCCCCACAAGATGCTCCATAGATTGTGCCCCATATTCTGCCCCATGTATTATGCCCCCATATGCTGCTGCGAATAATATTAATTAAAAGAAAAAAAAATGACATACCTCTTGTGGCTGGGGGCCAGGTGCCAGTGTCCTGAGCAGGCCCCCCCCCCTCCTGGAGCGTGTCTGCAGCCCCTGCTCTTCTCCCAGGTCTCCGGCAGCTATGCCTAACTAAAGCGGTCACGTGGTACGGCTCATTAAAGTCATGAATATGTGCATATTCATGACTTTAATGAGCGGTACCACTGATGGCTGAACACAGGCGCCAGAGACCATGGGAGAAGAGCAGGGGCTGCAGAGACCGTGCCTGGAGGGGGTGAGTATATAGGACATCCCCGCTGCCCCTCCCCCGCCGACCCCTGGTATATGACTCAAGTATAAGCCGAGAGGGGCACTTTCAGCCCTAAAAAATGGGCTGAAAATCTCAGCTTATACTCGAGTATATACGGTAAGTAGCTGTGCCAATGTACATCTCCATAGATTAACCCCTTTGCCAATTTTTTTTACATCCCCTTCTTCCAAGAGCTCATCTATTTTTCTGTCAACATACATCAGCCATATGGGGGCTTGTTTTTGTGGGACAAGTCATTCATCAGACTGACGTGGGATGAAATGGCAAAAAAAAAATGCAATTTGCCATTGTTTTTTTTTCGTTATTGTCTCTAGGCCCTCAATGTATGTTGGCAATGACTTGGAAGCACGATTCTCCATGTCAGTACCATTCTGGCTATAGCGCACGTATAGGCTGAGACCTGTCAATCGAGAGCAGCCAGAGGGGAGGACCAAGTTGTCTGGCAAGTCTCCTGTCTGGCTTGGTCCCAAGCAGCTATTAGTATGTTTTTCTCTGGAACGCCATAGCGTTTGTGTCAAACATACCCAGCTGAGATCATACAGCCAGTGCTCATAGGTTCACGTTAAGAAGTGCAGCATAAAAAATCTTCCTCTAATGACAGGTCTGTTGGGGACTACAGTGCATCGTTTTAAATGCTAAAAAGAAAAGCAGAGGAGAAACCTGATTTTGTTACACATGTGACTCAACTTTGGATGGGTCATAAGTGGCATAAATTCATCTACAACTAGATCACCCAAAGTTTACTGAAAAACAGCAAAACAAAAATCTTTTAAATGTTAACTCCCTTCCCAAAGCCAAAACGCTTTAATTTTCTGTCCACATAGACATGAGGGCTTATTTTTTTTTCTGCGGGACGAGTTACGTTTTTGAATGACATAATTTATTTTATCACATAGTGTACTGGAAAACTGGGAAAAAATTAGAGTAATTTTTTTTTCTTCATTTTTAACAACTTTATATCTTATATTTTTTAGTCCCTTAGCAGACTTGAACCTGCGATCATCTTCTTGCTTGTTCTTGCATATTCTGTTCTCATTGTATTGCTTTAAGTAGACAAAATGACGTTCTCTTGTGAAACTGTGCCACGGGAGGACAAAGATGGCAGCTGATAAAGGTCGCTGTCATTTAAATGGTTATTGCTCTAGTCGCCGCCATTACAGGATATGATACGGACTCATCATCTGAGTCTAGTCCTTACACCTGCACCACACATGTGACATACTATTATGTCACATGTTTGTTAGGGATTTAGATGTGATGGAACTGTAGACTTTAACCTGTTCACCCCCTAAGCCTGTTTTTCACTTTCATGAGTTGGCCAAATGTTACAATTCTGACCACTGTCACTTTATAATGTTATAACTCTGGAACGCTTCAACGGATCCCAGTGATTCTGAGATTGTTGTTTGTGAAATATTGTACTTAATGATTGGTAAAATTTGTTCATTATGAATTGCTTTTATTTGTGTAAAAATCTGAAAATTTGACATTTTGCAATTTTCAAACTTTCAGTTTTTATGCCTTTAAACCAGAGAGTTGTGTCACACAAAATAGTTAAAGGGAACCGGCTGTCACCATTTTTTATTCTGTGCCAACTAATACTATGACCTTAACCAGCGGTCTGATTTCTGTTGTCTCCATCCCTCCTGCTGTAATTGACGTGGATGACGCCTTCTGCGTCATCCACGTAACCGGGCGAAATTACGCCTGTGCAGAGAAATCGCTGACCCGTACCTGCGCCCTATGCTGGGCCTGGTGACGCTGTCGTTGCTAGGCTTCAGCCTACGATCCGTGCTGTTACAGCACGGATCATAGGCTGGACTTCAGTGTTTTAGGCAACTTCATTGCCTGAATCACTGAAAACGCTGTGATAGTGAGAGTCAGCAGGCACATTAATGCGAATCTACGCGACTGCAGTTCCGGTTCTGCATTAATGTTGAAATGTATGGATATGTCCAAGGTCATGAAGGGGTTAAAGGGAACCTGTCACTAGGTTTGTCATATGTGAGGTAAGGCCAGTACCTTCTAATATGCTGTATATATCCCCCAATCCGGCCTAGAAGGCAAGAAAAACACCTTTTTATTATACTCCCTACGTGGCGGACAGGTCCGATTGGCGTTGCTCCCTTGGTCCTGTGCCTTGCTTCTTTTTGCGTTGCCGTTTGACCTTTCTTGGCGCCTGCGCACTGCAGTACTTTGCTCTGCCCTCGTCAGGGCATAGAAGTACACCTGCGCAATAACGCAATGTCGAGGACACTGTGGATGACGTCGGACACATCATCCACACGAAGCAAGAAGGAGTTTGGCATCGCAAGAAGGGAGGAATCGGACTGAAATGGCGATGCCTATTGAACCTGACTGCCCATAGGCGAGTATAATAAAAGGTCTTTTTCTTGTCTTGCTGGCTGGATTGGGGGCATATATACAGCATATTAGAATACTGTATATAAGGGATGAAAAGTGGTTGCATTATCTCGGGACAAACCTGGTGACAGGTTCCCTTAGATCTTTATTTCAAGGGGTTTAAAAAAAAATGTAATTAAAGGGGTTTTCCATTTTCAGAAAACTCGTATCCGCCGACACTGTTTGTTCTAAATAAACTGTGCTTTACACACTTTCCCCGAGTGCAGCACTGAGACTGTGCCAGTGGTTCCGGTATTTGTTATTGTTTGCAACCCTGACATTACCTTGCTAGCACGGCAGCCAATCATTGACCTCAGCGGGCAGGCAGAGCTGCTGATCTCGTTATTGGCTGAAGTGCTATCAACATGTCAGTGTTGCAGACGATAACACACCGGGTGAAGTACAATTTATACAAAAAAAACAAATAAAATAATGATGGCTTTCCTTTTGCTGTATTGGAATATTGGGCAATATCCATCATTGTCTTGTTCAGATCCAGTCAAATGCTGGTGAACTGGTAGGATGACACTTCACAGTATATGTGGCTCTATAAAACTCAATTCTCATTATAGAGCTGGTTGCTTTTTTTTTTTTAGATGTTATTAAGCA
Source organism: Oophaga sylvatica (assembly GCA_033576555.1). NCBI lineage: Eukaryota > Metazoa > Chordata > Amphibia > Anura > Dendrobatidae > Oophaga > Oophaga sylvatica. The sequence continues at coordinate 316,666,695 of JARQOD010000001.1, forward strand.
AAGTCTAACTTGGTCCTTCTTGAGTGTTACCAGTGGTTTGTATCCATAATACTTCCATCACGACATATCTTGGCTGTAGACTTTGGCACGTATTCATCCACCTACAGAGCGGCCTTGACTTGAAGGTGAAGGTGTTTTTAGTTTATAAAAGAAAAAGAGAATTCTGCAATCATGCCATTTAGTTATCCTCCATATTTTCTAAGTTTATTGGTGTTAGAGATTGCAAATGAATTCCTAGTTTAAGAAGGTGTCACTTGCACTGACTTCTCTTAGCATTGCATGTATACTTTTGATAGTAATGATTAATTACCAAATGCAGATTAAATACTGGAAATCCACTACATCCTAATAAAGGAGTTTTCCACCACTAGGACGACCCGTTCTCATTCCCCACGTTTGTCCCCGATTAAAATAAAAAAGCCTATACTTTCCTCCCGTGCCAACGCCGTTCCTGCGGTGTTGGCACTCGCGGTCCTGGGGAGGATCTTGTGTGGTTGTGTTGACATGTGAGCCTGGTGCCCAATCACTCTCGCGTCACATTCTCCGCCTTTGTACGAATTGAACATGAAGAGGAAGTCAGAGGGCAGCCGCACTTCCTCTTCATGTTCAATTTGTATGAAGGTGGGGACAGTGGCACCAGCGCTGATTTGTTGCCAGGGTCACATGTTGCAACAACCGCATGAGCGCTTCGGGACCGCGAGTGTCAACGCTGCAGGAATGGCAGCGGCATGAGAGGTGAGTATAGGCTTTTTTATTTTATCCGGGACCAGCCGTGGGGAATGAGAAAGTGTCGTCTTAGTAATAGAGAACCCCTTTAAAGTGGTTGTCCATATTATTTGAAAACCCTGCTGTACTGCTAAAGCAATGATATAATACGTACTATCTTTCCGTTCCGGTGCTGCATTTCCTCTGGTATACAGTTTACTTTGGCTGGAGACGTCACATCCGTATACCACACAAGACCTCTTCCACCAATTACTGTCCTGGGGGGTATACAGCCCAAGACTGCGGAGGACACTGATTGTCTGCAGATATCAAATGTAGTATATAGGCTGTGTCTTAGCAGTGTACAGTGACATGTAAAAGTTTGGGCACCCCTGGTCAAAATTACTGTTCTTGTGAACGGTTAAGCAAGTTGAAGATGAAATGATCTCTAAAAGGGCTAAAGTTAAAGCTGACACTTTGTGTTATAGTCAAAAAAAGTGATATATATATATTTTTATATTTTACATTTTCAAAATTACTAAAAGGAAAATGGGCTGATGCAAAAATGTGGGCACCCTGCATGGTTAATTATACCTAGTAGCACCCTATTTTGCAAGTATCACAGCTTGTAAATGCATTTTGTAGCCAATTCTTGTTTGTTTTTTTACACTACCAGTCATGTAATTAATTGATCATGTGATTCTGAGATTTCACATAGAATTACTTCAGTTGCAAAGGAAGCAAATGCTTCCAAAACCTAGAGTTTGCTGCATGGTTTTAGTCTGATGCTTTCTTGCAAAGTAGCAGACAACATAATGGAAACAAGTAGGATGCTTCTAATTCCATACGCATCCAATGAGTAACAGATCCATCATCCTCGTGACTCCTAAAATAGAGCAGACATGTAGTTGAAAAACGTAGGTGTAAACGGAGCCTAAGGCTACGTTTCCACGCTGCGTGCTAGCAGCGCTTTGGACGCAGCGGATACCTGCTCTGCCTAAAGCGCTGCCCCCTTTGTACGCCCGTTGATACCGCATGTAGTCATTGAAGAAATGCGGAATCACCGCATCCTATCCATAGACTGGGTTATTTAACTTGCGGAGACAGAGTGACTCCCCAAGATAAATAGACATGCTGCGGTCTGGAAAGACGAGCCGCATGTCCGGATGCGACCCTGCACCCATAGTGGAGACGGGATTTCATAAAATCCCCTCCACTATGCTGTAACAGCTGGACGCTACGGATTGAACGCTGCGGCTGTACGCCATTTTAATAATTGCAATTTTGACATTAAAGGCATTCTGCCAGTTATGAGGAAATTTTCTCATTGTGCATATGTTGATGAAAAAAGTTTTGAACAATCATTAAATTGACAAATACTCAACTAATTGGAATGTTGATGAATAAAAATATTTGCACCTCTACAGGCCACAATGGCAGAAGTGACTAGTTTGTTGCTGGGTGGGTGACTTGTCTCCGAGACGGCATTATTGTAGCAAGCTCCTTTGTCCATTATGGTGTTGTGGGCTTCTTGTTTCCATGGCTAAGACAGACTCTACCTACTCTACCTGCTGATCCGCTTGTACAGTTATTATCCAGTGCCCCAAAGTCCAGGAGCACAGTCACATGCAGATTATGCAGCAAGAGAAGTAGAGAAAAAACCCCAAAACTAGTGAGATATTAAAAATTACTTGCCTGTTAAATTTCCTGCTGCTCCAATGCTGATGTTCCAGTGACTCTCCTGATCAATTTCCTGGAACAGTGACATGTTGTTCAACCACATGACCACTGAAGTTAATGACTGATGATTGGCCACTACATTCACGTGGATCCAAGCCACTTAAAGTAATCATGGCAGTAAGAATTGATTTACAGGACACTATTCCAGCACCACGTCAGTAGTCTATGCCTGCCAGACTGGCCCTGCAGTATGCCTACCTGTCAGCATTTCTGGCTCCTCTTTTGACTTGTGGTCCTGGCGTGATTTCGTCATTGTTACATGTGCATGACATTGTACCAGGACTGCAAATCAAAAGCGGAGCCATATACCATCACTGTTTTAAAAAGCTCCATAATATTTAATAATGCTCTTAATCATTTGAATAGAATGATGAAAAATTTTCTTATAGCACCTACAGCTACTGGGAGACAAAATGTAATACAGAGCCTAGCCTACGAAAATAAGTGTCCTTAAAGGGGTTGTTTCGTCTTCAGGCTACAAGTCCGCGGTCACTCTATGTGACCACAGACTTGTGAATCCTCATATTGTGCTCGCTGTGAGGATTCTCCGGTGCCAGAGCCGGGAGCGAGCGGGCACATGACCACAAGTATGCGTTTTGCGTACTTCCAACCACATTACAAGTACACTTCCATTGAGCCAGGCCGTGCCCGACTATTTAGATGGTGACCACCAGCATTGGAGAATCCTCAAAGCGCACAGTGCGCACCATGTGAGATTCGAAGTCTGCAAGCCACATTTTGTACTGCAGATTGTAGCCAAACACGGACAACTCTATAACTGACCTCATAATTTTTCTAAGTCTTAAACAAAGATAGCTGTCCAATTGCCACTGCCACTCTATTGGGATAGTTTTTTTTTTTTAATATTGCCTTTCGTCAAAGTTTACACCCACAGTAATAATGACATTTTCCCTTCAACCAAAACTGGGGTATACCACAGATTTGTTACCTTTTACCTGATCCGCATAAAAGTGATTTATGTAAGGAAGATTTGATGTTTATTGCGTCAGGATATACTTGAACAGACAGGCACAAGAAAAGAGATAAAAACTGTTCGAATTTGGATAGCATAAATTAGAGGGTACTTTACAAAAAAAATCTATGAGGTCCTCTTTAAGGCCATGGTTAATTTCATATCTGCATGAGGCTCAGTTTTATCAATTCGCTCTCAATAGATAGTTTATAGAAAAATTCCCAGCAACAGATGTTCCTTCATTATTTATTGTAGTTGAACATTGCCTGGCATATCCACAACACGATTTCATTATAGACAATAGTTTAAGTCCACTTTTTAAATAATTTATAGATTAGGTCTTTTTCTATTAGTCAAAGCAGAGAACTATTGCAAAAGCATTTACCCTTGGTATGTGCACACTTGATATTTGTTGCAAAAATTCTGCAAGTTCTGCATCTCTGGCAGCAAAATGCTGCGGCAAAACATTTGGTTTGTTGCAGTTTTGCATGCGGTTTTTATGCTTTATTGTACTGCAATGAATACTTCTTTAGCGCTAAATGAAGATATTGAAACAAGTTTTGTGATGTAGTTTCCTTGTTCAACGTATTTTTCATGCTATATTTTCCCGTCCAAGGCTAAAGGCACTGCCACACTTAGCGTCGCACTAGCGATCACAACAACACGACCTGGCGAGACGCTAGTGCAAACGCTAAGTGATCGCTGTTAATTCCAAACACATACTCATCAGCGATCTGTGATTCAAAAATTCTCATCACGATCTGTATAACACCTCTTTGGTCGTTGGGAACCAGTCCACCTGCGATGCTGGTGAATTTCGTTTCATAAAGGTTCACATCAGAATTCAGGCTCACCAGCGGGACACCAACGACCAGAAAAAGGCTCAGAGAAGTTATAAGCGATCACGACATCTCAGCAGGGCACATCGCTTACATGTACACACGCTGTCGCTAACGAGATCGCTACTGCGTCTATAAAATGGTGACGAGTAGTGATCTCGTTAGCGAATTCGTTAGCGATCTCGCAGTGTGGCATACCCTTAAATTACAGCCTAACTGCCCAAAATGGCACTTCATATTTGAAGCGCAGGTCTGGCTTTGAATCAAGCATCAGATACCTGGACTATCACACAGGGTATGGATTAGGGTTGGTGTCAGCATCTGTCACAGACCCCAAGCCTAGGTTTAATAATAAAGATTCATCAACACCCTCATTACTAAACTGTAAGTAAAAGTTAAATAAATACACACTCCGAAATATAGAATCGTAACATGCTGCGATTGCCTCGTATATCGGTGATACTCGCCGTTGCAGTAAACTGGTGAAGAAAAATATTAAATTGCGTGTCACTTGGACATGCAATGCAAGTTCCGTCCCAAAAAATTGAAATAGATATATACACATAGAATTGATTTAAAGATATCAGTCACATATAATTAGTACAGTTCATGTGCAGCTTACTGTACATGTATTTAATTATTTTTCTTAAAAAAAAAAAAAAAAAAAATATGGCATGGGCTTCCGTGTAATTTTCATAACCAGCAGAGGGAAAGCTGACAGCTGGAGACAGATGTTTATAGCCTGGGAAGAGGGTAATACCCATGGAGCTTCCCAGGCTATTAATATCAGTTCACAGCTGTAAACATAGCCTTTCCTGGAAATTAAAATGGGGTCCCCCTATATTTAATAATCAGCAAAAGCTAGGCAAACAATACTACTCACCTGTTCGAAGTGAAGAGATAATCCATAATGTCCCACAATGATCCTGATAACTTTAAGAGCAGTCACTGATGTGTCTGCTCTCAAGGACATCCAGCTACACACTGACACAGGAGGTAATTGCTCCTGCAGTGTGTAGCGCTGAGCTGTGGTGGGAAAGTTCACCGGAGTTCATCAGTTGATGAGCCCTGGTGATTTCACTTATGGCACCTCTGCTGCTTGAGAACTTTCTCATACAGAGGTGTCATAAGTAAGGTTACTGACGCTTATCAGCTGATGAACTCTGGTGAACTTTCTCAGCGCACACACTGAAGGAGTGATTACAAGCTCCTGCCAGGGTGTCACCTGCTGTGGTGTAGATTAGTCGCATCAGCTGATGTGACTGCTCTACAAGTGATCCGAATCGCCGTGGGACAGTATGGATTATGGCGGGTAGATGAGGTATATGGTGGTTTATTATTTTTTCTCTTTTCCAGGTGACATGGGCATCGAGGATTAGGGGTTAAGGTGAGTATATGCTGTGTTTTTTATTTTTTGTCTATTTATTTCTTTATTCTAACTTTTTTTTTACTCTTTGAGCACAGGCATCGGCTGATGACTACTCTCATCAGCTGCTGTCTGCTCCATCTGATGGGAGTAGTAGTCTCATCAGCTGGTGACATGCGGTATGCTTTTTACCGCGGGTCACAGTCACATATGTGGGGTTACGATGACATTTAACAGCGTGACCCTGCAGCGCTCTGACCGACGGTAGCTATCTACTGGCGGTTACTGCTGATTAGAACCGCCGAGCCAGTGTTTCTCATGCTGTCACACAGATGACCGCGTGGGAAACACCATAGGAAGTCCGTAAAAACGCAAAACAAAAACTCTGCAAATCCGCAAGCATTTTTATACCTGCTTTTTTGCTGCATATTTCACTGACTCAGTTGAAGTCAATGGGTGAAAAATGCAGCAAAAACGCCCAAATAATTGTAATGCTGCGGATTTAAAAGCAGCTCAAATCCAGAAAGGAAAATTACTGATCATGTGCATAGCACTTCAGGATTCTCATTGACTTTGCTGGCATAAAGATTCCCTAGCTGTTTTGGGCCAATTCTGTGAGGAAAAAACACCAAAAACGCACCTTGTGTACACAGCCTTATAAGAAATATGACTGCTATTCATTTGACATTGGGTAGTGTGTTATGATTACTTTTTCCTATAGGAGGTAGTAATGAATACTTGTGTGCTTCTCTGGGGAATTGCAACTGATCAGGATGGTCCCATCCCAGCAGCACCCCCTCTATGATCAGAACTCTTTAGGCTCTTTTATATTTGTGTTATTGTTATTTCTCATTTCTAACCTAGTTATTTGTATTATATAGGTGTCAGCTGCGATGCATGTTTAAAAGGAAACTTCAGAGGCAGACGATACAAGTGCTTAATTTGCTATGACTACGACCTTTGTGCATCTTGCTATGAAAGTGGCGCAACAACAACAAGGCACACGACTGACCATCCAATGCAGTGCATATTAACAAGGGTAGACTTTGGTAAGAGTGCTTTTATTCCTATTTTTCACCAATTTTTGGAAATCGTTGTGAATGTATCCTCTGGCCTGCTGGCCCAAAATATTAGATGTTCTCAGTAAATTAAAACATTTTTGTAATCGGCCTATAATAAATACCACCTCTCCACCCCCTCCCCCCCCCAAAAAAAAAACCACTTCTCATTGTATTATATTGAAAATTCATACTAGTTTTTCCAAAGTTATAGCCAAAATCCTGCTTACAGGTGCTCTGAACTTTTTACTATATTATGCTGAACCTCTCATATCAGTGACTATGGTGTTAAAGGGTTTTCCAGGCTGAACAGAAATTTCTCTGGTCATTGTGCAGATAGTTGAATCCTGACTGTGTACATTATGCACACTGTCAAGATTCCTATCTATTGCCCGCTTAAGCCCCCGTCTCACACAGCGATCTCGCTAGCGAGATCGCTGCTGAGTCACTAGTTTTGTGACGCAACAGCGATCTCCCCAGCGATATCGCTGTGTGTGACATTCAGCGACGATCAGCCCCCCTACTGGGTATCGCTGATTGTCGCTGAATGTTCTGGACATTTTTTTGATCGCTGGTCTCCCGCTGACAGGCACGCATTGCTGCGTGTGACAGGCGGGAGACCAGCGATCCGCTGGTAACCAAGGTACACAGCGGGTTTCCAGGCGCGGGGCTGTGCCTGGAAACCCGCTGTGTACCTTGGATACCAGCGCCCTGATGCAGGGAGCTGGTAACCAAGGTACACAGCGGGTTTCCAGGCACCGCGCAGTGCCTGGAAACCCGACGTGTACCTTGGTTACCAGCTCCCTGCATTAGGGCGCTGGTATCTAACGTACACTGCGGGTAACTAAGCGATGTTACCCGCAGTGTCGCTGTGCTGATCGCTGCCTGAGCTGCCTGTTTGGCAGCTCAGCAGCGATCATGTAGCGACACACCAGCGATCCTGATTGTTGTCGGGATCGCTGGTGTATCGCTATGTGAGACCCGGGCTTTAATCTATTTGTGGTAACTTACAAGCTTATCTACCTCTTCTTCATTCAATGTTGTTTGGAGAGAAGTGATGAGAATCTAAAAGTGCTTCTCACTAAAGGTACTGTCACACTAAACGAGATCGCTAATGCGTCACCGATTTTATGACGCAGTAGCGATCTCATTAGCGACTTAGCTGTGTGTGACATGTAGCGGCGATGTGGCCCCTGCTGAGATGTCGCTGATCGCTTATGAACGTTCTGAGCCGTTTTTTGGTCGTTGGTGTCCCGCTGGTGAGCCTGAATCGCTGAGTGTGACACCCTTTATGTGCGACTTTACCAGCATCGCAGGTGGGACTAGGTTTTCCCAACGACCGCAAAGGTCGCTATACAGATCGCTGATGAGTTGTGTTTGGAATCTAACTAGTGATCACATAGCGATCACACCAACGATCTCGCCAGGTCGTGTCGTTGTCGTGATCGCTGGTGCGATCGCTAAGTGTGACAGTGCCTTAAATTAGAATATCCTCAAAAAGTTTATATATTATGAGTTTCACTATTTGTATTGAAGAACTGAAATAAATTAACTTTTTGATGATATTCTAATTTAGTGAGAAGCACTTGTAGTTGCCATTCTGCAAATCGCGTACTTGTGGTCAATCAGTCACTCAACAAAGCAGAATTTTGATAGTACATATAATGCACACCGTTGACATTCAGCAATCTGTAGTCACAATGATTGCAGAAACTTATTCAACCAGGAAAACCCCTGTTTTTGCTGCGTTTTTTGTTAATTCAAATTTTCAGCTGTTTTACAGTACCAGCAAAGTCTGAGATTTCAGAAATCTCGTGCTCACAGCTTTTTTTTTTTGTCCTCAGTATTTTGTGCTTTGCCTATTTTTTTTGCAGAATAGAGCATGTCACTTCTTTCAGCGTTTTTGCAGCGTGTTTCACCCATAAAAGTAATGGATGTTGAAATAACATATCAGGTATCAGGTTTTGTTGTGTTTTTTGTGCCAAAACCTTATGAAGTAGAATGACTTTTTTTTTTTTGGCACTGAACTTTATCAGCATGCACAAAAGACAAATTTGCAGCAAAAAAAACAAGCAAAACCTGCAAAAACACCACGTGTGAACATTGCCTAATACGGAGTACAGTTGTTAATGTGTCACTACTTGGCAGAGATATCACAGACTGATGCTGCGAGAAGGTTGTCTGATGGGTGCAATCATGGCCAAAAGTTTTGAGTGATTCAAATTTTGGATTTGATTTCACAAAAATTGCAGCTTCATTGTTTTTCAATCTTTTAGTCAGATTTTTGTATTTCAGCTGCAGATGGAAGGAAGAGAGCCACAGTATTCATTACTGATGGGTAGGCGGAGCCCCAGATCAGGATGTCACCTCAGATCAAAAGAGTGCTGACTGGCTGGCCCCTCCAGCTCGGGCTCCTCCTACTCAGCTCCAGTCTAAGATTTGAGGTCCAGAGGATGGTCGCTGCTAATGCAGCTCCTCAGAAGATTTTATTATTTTATATTCGGACAGGAGACTTGGATCACTAGTTGGTCTAGAGGTCTCAGGGGTACCAGCGCTGCTGTACCCCAACCTCTCCCTTGGCGGATCTGTATTTACTCAAAGTCCCTGCAGAATCCTTGCCGGCCCTGGGGATGAGGAGAGCTTCCCTGGCGGGACGCAAACCACACGTGCGGTCACTGCGTTCTTCGCCCTGGGGGGAAGCATGGGCACAGCGCCAGAAACCCCTGAGGGTCCCTGTGGCGCCTTGGCTGGTGAGTACTCCACACAAATTTTTGATTATAATTATGTGTGAGTGCTTTAGCGTCTGAGTGAGCAGCGCTATTACTTGTATATCAGTATGCTTCAGCGCTGCTGTGACAGCGCTACTACATGTATGTCAGTATGCTTCAGCGCTGCTGTGACAGCGCTGTTACAAGTAGATGTGGTGATTTTTTGTCCGCAGGCAGATACCTGCAGGACAGAGAGGGAGCAGGAGCGGGGGAGTTCGCGCTCAATATTCGAGCTGGCGGGGGGCGTGGCCTAACTATTCCCGGTCTTCTGAGCAGGAAGACGCGCGCTCTGGCGTTTCTCCTGCGACTCCCTCACTGTGGCGGCCATTACACAGGCTCCTGGGCTCCTCAGACCGCTCCTCTCCTCATAAGACACCACGGCCAGCTGGGTGAGTGCTGATTCCTCACCCCGCAGCGCAGCGATCGCTATCCTGCAGCTGCAGTCTCATTAGAGACATAAAAATTGGCTGGGGCTCACAAATATATATATTGTGGTGAGTTTGCAATATTAACCCCTCTGAGGGTTATTTCTACCAGCTAAATTTTTTGACTGAATACCGCTGGGGTAACCCTGCTTGGTGGAGCGTTAACCCTTCAGCGTTTAAAAAAAAAAAAAAAAAAAAAACGCATAGTTTTTGCTGGTATTACCGCTTTGACCTGCTCATACAGGTGAGACATGTCTGAACAGAGTTCAGATGCCGCGGACCATGTCCCAGTGCCATTACGGCAATCAGATACGCAGACCTCCACAGCGTCTAGCGCTGCGGTCGACAGCGGTGGAAAATTGGACGATATCGCTCGATCGATCAACAACTTGTCTGACCTTTTAGGTCAATATGTGTCTGCTAATTCCTCTCAGAGGAAGCGACGCAGGCCGTTACCGGCCTCTACACGGAGCGAGTCAGATGTATCTGATATTGGGCAGAGTTCCCCTTTAAATTCGGATGGAGAAATATCCGATTCAGATGCGGACGAGCCGCAGGGGCGTTCCTCTATGGCGAAGCGTACGGAGGCATTGATTGAAGCCATGAGAGATATATTACAGTTACCGGAGGAGGTAACTAGTCGTCCTGGTAAATCAGCACGCATGTTCCAGGAGTCCCGTGCTTCGCGTACAACATTGCCAGCTCTGGATGAGCTTAATAGTGTAATAGAGGAGGAACGTCTATGTCCAGATAAGCGTTTTCATGGAACGCATTTCTTTGATACACTTTATCCTTGCTCTGCGGAGTTAAAGGCTAATTGGACTTCTGCTCCTGAAGTGGATGTGTCTTTATCTCAGCTTAGTAAATCCTCACTACTCCCTATTAAGGGAAAAGCGAGCTTACAGGAGCCTTTGGATAGAAAGGCAGAATTGGCGGCAAAAGCAAGCTATGAGGCTGCGGGTCATGGATTTCGAGCAGTGCTAGGATCCATGTGTGCTGCTAGAGCTTCTCTAAGCTGGTTGGCACGTCTGAAGACGGAGTTGAAAAATGAATCTCCGTTATCTGAGATACGGGAAACTTGTGAATGGTTAGAAACGGCAGCCTGTTATATCTTTGATGCCGGTCTGGATACGGCATCTCTGCTGGCCAAAGCGCAAGCTTCAGCGGTCACAGTCAGAAGAGCTTTATGGCTCAGACAGTGGGCCGGGGACGCAGTTTCCAAACAAGGGTTGTTGGCCTTACCTTACAAGGGTGGCCATCTTTTTGGATCCGACCTCACAGAGCTGATTTCCAAGGCTAAGGCGAAGGAATCAGCATTACCACAGCGTAGGGCCATGGCCTCGGTGTCCAGTAAGCCTGGTGTCTATAGTGGTCGGCGGTCCTTTCGGGGCCGAGGACGATCTAGTCACTCCTCGTGGGGATCGGGTCGTCCTTCCTTCTCAGGAAAGAAATCCTCTCAGAAAACTCGTACTCCCTGGAAGCAGAGTTTCCGCCAGGACAAGCGGGAACTTGACAAGAAGCCCGCAAAGTCGGATTGACGCCAGGGGTCCACTCGAGGATTCTCGAGTGGGGGGTCGCCTGCTTCTTTTCAAGGAGACTTGGATGGCTCGCGTTCCAGATTCCTGGGTAACGCGGATAGTGTCGGCAGGCTATTTCATAGAGTTTGCTTCTCGACCCCCAAATGTTTTTTGTCAATCTCACGTTCCGTCGGAACCCGAGCTTGTTGTCGCTCTACAGCGAGAGGTCGAATCTCTGCTACAAAAGGGTGTAGTGATACCGGTTCCGTCAGAGGACCGAGGGAAAGGTTTTTATTCCAACCTTTTTATAGTTCCCAAAAAGGAGAACAAATTTCGCCCGATTCTGGATCTCAAGCGATTAAACCGGCATGTCCATGCCCGGAAATTTCGCATGGAGTCGCTTCGTTCCGTTGTGGCAGCTCTGTCACAGAACGATTTTCTGGTGTCAATCGACATTCGCGACGCCTATTTGCATATTCCCATCGGAAAGGCTCATCAGCGCTTTCTTCGATTTGCCATAGGTCAGAATCATTACCAGTTCGTGGCTCTGCCGTTCGGCTTAGCCTCAGCGCCAAGGGTCTTTACAAAAATTCTGGCGCCCCTCATGGCAATCCTTCGAAGACAGGGGATTACGATTCTCCCTTATCTGGACGATCTTTTGATCGTGGCTTCCTCGGAGGAGGAGGCGTTGACGGCTCGGGATTTGTCTCTTCAGTTTCTGAAGGACTTCGGTTGGCTGGTCAATTGGGAGAAGTCGTCCCTGGAACCATCGAGGACAATCCTCTTTTTGGGAATGCATCTCGACACGTTTCGGTCGGTAGTTTCCCTACCACCAGACAAACAGTCATGTCTTCTTCGACATGTACAGATTATGAAATCCTCAACGGCAATGTCCCTACGGAAGTGTATGCGTCTTCTGGGACTGATGGTGGCGTCCATGGAGGCAATTCCTTTTGCCCAGTTCCATTCCAGGACTCTCCAAAGGTTCATCTTGAGTCGATGGAACCAGTCGCAATCGCTGGATTGCAGTGTCACCATTTCTCGCGCGGTGCGGGATTCTCTAGAATGGTGGTTACGTCCAGGGGCATTCTCCCTGGGGAAGTCTTTCCTCCCTCCGAAGTGGTCAGTCATAACCACCGATGCCAGCCTGACGGGCTGGGGGGGTGTTTGGAACAATCTCTGGATTCAGGGGGTATGGTCATCGGAAGAGTCTTTTCTTCCGATCAACATCCTGGAATTGAGGGCGATTTTCCTTTGCCTCCAACATTGGACGGTCCCTTTGAGCGGTCTGCCAGTCCGAGTGCAGACAGACAATGCGACGGCTGTCGCGTATATCAATCACCAAGGTGGGACAAGGAGTTCCAGACTCATGGTAGAGGTGTCCCGAATTCTGATTTGGGCAGAGGCCAGTGTACCAGCCATTTCGGCGATTCACATTCCAGGGGTTCAGAATATTACAGCGGACTTTCTCAGTCGCAGAAGGATGGATCCCGGGGAATGGAGCCTCCACCCGGAAGTTTTTGCACTACTGTGCTCTCGCTGGGGAACCCCCCAAGTGGATTTGATGGCATCCAGGTCCAATGCCAAGTTACCGACATTCATGTCCAGGTACAAGGACCCGAAGGCTGTGGCGGTGGATGCTCTAGTGGCTCAGTGGGATCAGTTCGAGCTGATCTATGTATTCCCGCCGATATCCTTACTTCCTCTAGTACTGCGTCGGATCAGACTAGTGAGAATTCCAGCTATTTTGATAGCTCCAGACTGGCCAAGAAGGGTGTGGTTCTCGACAATAATGTCGCTGTTGGCGGCACCTCCTTTTCCACTCCCTCTTCAACCGGACTTGTTGACTCAGGGGCCCGTTTGTCATCCGGACTTGATGTCCCTGCGTTTGACGGCGTGGCTCTTGAGACCGAAATCTTGACCCGTAGAGGTTTCTCAGCCGAGGTCATTGCTACCCTTCGTGCTGCAAGATGTCCGGCTACTACTAGGATTTACCACAAAATTTGGGAAACCTTCTTTTCGTGGTGTTTGGGGTCCTCTCGGAACCCGAGAAAATTTTCCATTCCCAACCTGTTGGCTTTTCTGCAGCATGGGCTAGACAAGGGTTTGGCAGTCAGCACTCTGAAAGGTCAGATTTCTGCTCTGTCCTTATTGTTCCGGAGAACCATTGCTTCAAATAGAGACGTGCTCTCCTTTTTCCGAGGTATATCTCGTAAGTTTCCGCCGCGGAAGGCACCCGTGTCTCCTTGGCGGCTCAACCTTGTTTTGAAGGCTCTTCAGCATAAACCTTTTGAGCCTATGGTTTCTGCTAGCCTTTCTTTACTTTCTTGGAAGGTGGTTTTCCTTGTTGCAGTCACTTCCTTGAGGAGAGTTTCTGAGTTGGCAGCTCTTTCTTGTTCGCCTCCTTTTCTGGAGTTTTTTCCGGATCGTGTAGTGCTTCGCACTCGGGGTGATTTTTTGCCTAAAGTGGTGTCACAATTTCATGTTAACCAGGATATTGTTTGCCTTCACTCTGTCCGGATCCGAAGAATGCGAAAGAGCGAGATTTACACACATTGGATTTTAGTGCGGGCCTTGAAGTTTTATCTATCTATTACTCAAGGTTTTCGTAAGACGGACTCCCTGTTTGTGGTTCCAGCAGGTCGTCGGCGTGGTCAACGAGCTTCCAAGGATTCTATAGCTCGTTGGATCCGGTCAGCTATTTTGGAAGCTTACCGCCTTCGGGGTGAATCTTGCCCGATTAAGATTCGAGCCCATTCCACGAGAGCTGTGGCCTCATCGTGGGCTTTTCATCAAGGTGCCTCGGCAGTGCAGCTCTGCCGAGCGGCAACTTGGCGCTCTGTCCACACGTTTACAAGGTTTTATAAAGTGGACGTCAGTGCTTCCGCTGATGCAGCCCTCGGACGTAGGGTCCTGCAGGCAGCTGTAGTTTAAAGTTCTGGATGAACTTGTGTTTAGCGCTGGTTGCGCTTTGTTGTTAAGGTTGTTGGGTTTCTGCCTTTTGTTGGTTTTTCCCACCCTTATTTTTGAACTGCTTTGGGACGTCCCATCAGTAATGAATACTGTGGCTCTCTTCCTTCCATCTGCAGCTGAAACACGGATTTTGGTAAAAACTTACCTGTAAAATCCTTTTCAGCGAAGGAAGGAAGAGAGACACAGCACCCTCCCAAGGCAGAAGTGTGTTGATGTTTTCAGATGCAGCGCGATCCTTATCTGATAGCGATTATCTGGGTCGAGGTCAGCGCGCTAAGGCTCTATTCCAGCATCGCCAGCTCATCGCAGTGGTCAGGTTCCGTGAGTAGTACCTGGAACTCTGTGGTTTTTGGCTTTCTTTGCATGCATAACCTGTATCCTTGTGTTTTTTCTCTGAAGTTCCTTCAGAAGGGGTTATGTTGCTCCGCTGGTGATCTTGGCTCTTTTCCTAAAAGCTTTGGTACGACTGGAGCTGAGTAGGAGGAGCCCGAGCTGGAGGGGCCAGCCAGTCAGCACTCTTTTGATCTGAGGTGACATCCTGATCTGGGGCTCCGCCTACCCATCAGTAATGAATACTGTGTCTCTCTTCCTTCCTTCGCTGAAAAGGATTTTACAGGTAAGTTTTTACCAAAATCCGTGTTTTAAGTTTATACCCGTTTACCGACAAATATTCTTTAAGTCTTATGCAATTCGCCCTGGCATGCTGGATATCAGATGACAACCCATTTTTGTCTAATCAATGTTTGGAGTTTATTACAATTTGTGTTTTTGTTTGCCCACCCGCTTTTTGAGGATTAACCACAGGTTCTCAATGGGATTAACATCTGGGGAGTGTCTTTGCAATGGATCCAACATTTCTTTTTCCCCACTGAGCAACTTGGTGATCACTTTTGCCTTTGGCATGGGGCTCAATCATGCTGGAAATAGCATTGTTCATAACCAAATTGCTCCTGGATCGGTGGGAGAAGTTTGTCTTGGAGGATGTTTAGATAACATTCTTTATTCATGGCTCCATTCTTATGCAAAATTGTGAGTGAACACAACACATGAATAGTCTCAAGAGGTTGATATGACACAGGACTCATGGTAGCTCTCACCTTTTCTTCTCTGGACAAACAGTCTGAAGGGGCTTCATCAGAGCAAATATCTTTTACACCAGTCCTGTGCAGTTTAATCCCTGTACTTCATGCAGAATGTCATTTTGTCCTTGATGCTTTTCTTTGAGAGAAGTGGCTTCTTTACTGTACTCTTGAAACCAGGCCAGCCTCCTTTGTATCACTGTGCATGCAGATGCACTGACACCTCCCTGCTGGTATTCTGGGGCAAGCTCTGCACTGGTGTTGAATCTATCCTTATCTGAAGGAAACTGTCTTGGCACCTGCTATACTTTCTTGGAAGCCCTGAAGTAGCCTTTCCATCTCTTTATCCTCTCTCCTTGAATTGTATTTTCAGCTGCAGAATGGAAGGGAGGGAGACACAGGAATTCATTACTGATGGGTAGGCGGAGCCCCAGATCAGGATGTCACCTCAGATCAAAAGAGTGCTGACTGGCTGGCCCCTCCAGCTCGGGCTCCTCCTACTCAGCTCCAGTCTAAAGGTACTGCCACACTAAGCTATCCCGCTAGCGATCTCGTTAGCGTTGCATACTAATGAGATCGCTAGCGGGATTGTTTCTATATCGCTAAATGCTGCCGCATTTAGCGATATAGTTAACGACGCTATCGCCGTTAGCGATCTTCTTAACGACTTTAGCGGTACAAAAGTACCGCTAAATCGCTAAGAAAAGGTGCCACAAAGCGATAAGATACTTACCCAGCGGGAGCGCCAGCGATGAAATAGGGTCCGGAGCGATTCCAGCGACGAGCGAGATCACAGCAGGAAGCTCGTCGCTGGAAGCTGCCGCACTGAACAACATCGCTAACGGGATCGCTAAATAGTGACGTTTTTTAGCGATCCCGTTAGCGATATTGTTTAGTGTGGCATACCCTTAAGATTTGAGGTCTCAGAGGATGGTCGCTGCTAATGCAGCTCCTCAGAAGATTTTATTATTTTATATTCGGACAGGAGACTTGGATCACCAGTTGGTCTAGAGGTCTCAGGGGTACCAGCGCTGCTGTACCCCAACCTCTCCCTTGGCGGATCTGTATTTACTCAAAGTCCCTGCAGAATCCTTGCCGGCCCTGGGGGATGAGGAGAGCTTCCCTGGCGGGACGCAAACCACACGTGCGGTCACTGCGTTCTTCGCCCTGGGGGGAAGCATGGGCACAGCGCCAGAAACCCCTGAGGGTCCCTGTGGCGCTTTGGCTGGTGAGTACTCCACACAAATTTTTTATTATTATTATGTGTGAGTGCTTTAGCGTCCGAGTGAGCAGCGCTATTACTTGTTACAAGTAGATGTGGTGATTTTTTGTCCGCAGGCTGATACCTGCAGGACAGAGAGGGAGCAGGAGCGGGGGAGTTCGCGCTCAATATTTGAGCTGGCGGGGGGCGTGGCCTAACTATTCCCGGTCTTCTGAGCAGGAAGACGCGCGCCTCTGGCGTTTCTCCTGCGACTCCCCCACTGTGGCGGCCATTACACAGGCTCCTGGGCTCCTCAGACCGCTCCTCTCATAAGACACCACGGCCAGCTGGGTGAGTGCTGATTCCTCACCCCGCAGCGCAGCGATCGCTATCCTGCAGCTGCAGTCTCATTAGAGACATAAAATTGGCTGGGGCTCACAAATATATATTGTGGTGAGTTTGCAATATTAACCCCTCTGAGGGTTATTTCTACCAGCTAAATTTTTTGACTGAATACCGCTGGGGTAACCCTGCCTGGTGGAGCGTTAACCCTTCAGCGTTTAAAAAAAAAAAAAACGCATAGTTTTTGCTGGTATTACCGCTTTGACCTGCTCATACAGGTGAGACATGTCTGAACAGAGTTCAGATGCCGCGGACCATGTCCCAGTGCCATTACGGCAATCAGATACGCAGACCTCCACAGCGTCAAACGCTGCGGTCGACAGCGGTGAAAAATTGGACGATATCGCTCGATCGATCAACAACTTGTCTGACCTTTTAGGTCAATATGTGTCTGCTAATTCCTCTCAGAGGAAGCGACGCAGGCCGTTACTGGCCTCTACACGGAGCGAGTCAGATGTATCTGATATTGGGCAGAGTTCCCCTTTAAATTCGGATGGAGAAATATCCGATTCAGATGCGGACGAGCCGCAGGGGCGTTCCTCTATGGCGAAGCGTACGGAGGCATTAATTGAAGCCATGAGAGATATATTACAGTTACCGGAGGAGGTAACTAGTCGTCCTGGTAAATCAGCACGCATGTTCCAGGAGTCCCGTGCTTCGCATACAACATTGCCAGCTCTGGATGAGCTTAATAGTGTAATAGAGGAGGAACGTCTGTGTCCAGATAAGCGTTTTCATGGAACGCATTTCTTTGATACACTTTATCCTTGCTCTGCGGAGTTAAAGGCTAATTGGACTTCTGCTCCTGAAGTGGATGTGTCTTTATCTCAGCTTAGTAAATCCTCACTACTCCCTATTAAGGGGAAAGCGAGCTTACAGGAGCCTTTGGATAGAAAAACAGAATTGGCGGCAAAAGCAAGCTATGAGGCTGCGGGTCATGGATTCCGAGCAGTGCTAGGATCCATGTGCGCTGCTAGAGCTTCTCTAGGCTGGTTGGCACGTCTGAAGACGGAGTTGCAAAATGAATCTCCGTTATCTGAGATACGGGAAACTTGTGAATGGTTAGAAACGGCAGCCTGTTATATCTTTGATGCCGGTCTGGATACGGCATCTCTGCTGGCCAAAGCGCAAGCTTCAGCGGTCACAGTCAGAAGAGCTTTATGGCTCAGACAGTGGGCCGGGGACGCAGTTTCCAAACAAGGGTTGTTGGCCTTACCTTACAAGGGTGGCCATCTTTTTGGATCCGACCTCACAGAGCTGATTTCCAAGGCTAAGGCGAAGGAATCAGCATTACCACAGCGTAGGGCCATGGCCTCGGTGTCCAGTAAGCCTGGTGTCTATAGTGGTCGGCGGTCCTTTCGGGGCCGAGGACGATCTAGTCACTCCTCGTGGGGATCGGGTCGTCCTTCCTTCTCAGGAAAGAAATCCTCTCAGAAAACTCGTACTCCCTGGAAGCAGAGTTTCCGCCAGGACAAGCGGGAACTTGACAAGAAGCCCGCAAAGTCGGATTGACGCCAGGGGTCCACTCAGGATTCTCGAGTGGGGGTCGCCTGCTTCTTTCAAGGCGACTTGGATGGCTCGCGTTCCAGATTCCTGGGTAACGCGGATAGTGTCGGCAGGCTATTTCATAGAGTTTGCTTCTCGACCCCCAAATGTTTTTTGTCAATCTCGCGTTCCGTCGGAACCCGAGCTTGTTGTCGCTCTACAGCGAGAGGTCGAATCTCTGCTACAAAAGGGTGTAGTGATACCGGTTCCGTCAGAGGACCGAGGGAAAGGTTTTTATTCCAACCTTTTTATAGTTCCCAAAAAGGAGAACAAATTTCGCCCGATTCTGGATCTCAAGCGATTAAACCGGCATGTCCATGCCCGGAAATTTCGCATGGAGTCGCTTCGCTCCGTTGTGGCAGCTCTGTCACAGAACGATTTTCTGGTGTCAATCGACATTCGCGACGCCTATTTGCATATTCCCATCGGAAAGGCTCATCAGCGCTTTCTTCGATTTGCCATAGGTCAGAATCATTACCAGTTCGTGGCTCTGCCGTTCGGCTTAGCCTCAGCGCCAAGGGTCTTTACAAAAATTCTGGCGCCCCTCATGGCAATCCTTCGAAGACAGGGGATTACGATTCTCCCTTATCTGGACGATCTTTTGATCGAGGCTTCCTCGGAGGAGGAGGCGTTGACGGCTCGGGATTTGTCTCTTCAGTTTCTGAAGGACTTCGGTTGGCTGGTCATTTGGGAGAAGTCGTCCCTGGAACCATCGAGGACAATCCTCTTTTTGGGAATGCATCTCGACACGTTTCGGTCGGTAGTTTCCCTACCACCAGACGAACAGTCATGTCTTCTTCGACATGTACAGATTATGAAATCCTCAACGGCAATGTCCCTACGGAAGTGTATGCGTCTTCTGGGACTGATGGTGGCGTCCATGGAGGCAATTCCTTTTGCCCAGTTCCATTCCAGGACTCTCCAAAGGTTCATCTTGAGTCGATGGAACCAGTCGCAATCGCTGGATTGCAGTGTCACCATTTCTCGCGCGGTGCGGGATTCTCTAGAATGGTGGTTACGTCCAGGGGCATTCTCCCTGGGGAAGTCTTTCCTCCCTCCGAAGTGGTCAGTCATAACCACCGATGCCAGCCTGACGGGCTGGTGGGGTGTTTGGAACAATCTCTGGATTCAGGGGGTATGGTCATCGCAAGAGTCTGTTCTTCCGATCAACATCCTGGAATTGAGGTCGATTTTCCTTTGCCTCCAACATTGGACGGTCCCTTTGAGCGGTCTGCCAGTCCGAGTGCAGACAGACAATGCGACGGCTGTCGCGTATATCAATCACCAAGGTGGGACAAGGAGTTCCAGACTCATGGTAGAGGTGTCCCGAATTCTGATTTGGGCAGAGGCCAGTGTACCAGCCATTTCGGCGATTCACATTCCAGGGTTCAGAATATTACAGCGGACTTTCTCAGTCGCAGAAGGATGGATCCCGGGGAATGGAGCCTCCACCCGGAAGTTTTTGCACTACTGTGCTCTCGCTGGGGAACCCCCCAAGTGGATTTGATGGCATCCAGGTCCAATGCCAAGTTACCGACATTCATGTCCAGGTACAAGGACCCGAAGGCTGTGGCGGTGGATGCTCTAGTGGCTCAGTGGGATCAGTTCGAGCTGATCTATGTATTCCCGCCGATATCCTTACTTCCTCTAGTACTGCGTCGGATCAGACTAGAGAGAATTCCAGCTATTTTGATAGCTCCAGACTGGCAAAGAAGGGTGTGGTTCTCGACAATAATGTCGCTGTTGGCGGCACCTCCTTTTCCACTCCCTCTTCAACCGGACTTGTTGACTCAGGGGCCCGTTTGTCATCCGGACTTGATGTCCCTGCGTTTGACGGCGTGGCTCTTGAGACCGAAATCTTGACCCGTAGAGGTTTCTCAGCCGAGGTCATTGTTACCCTTCATGCTGCAAGAAGTCCGGCTACTACTAGGATTTACCACAAAATTTGGGAAACCTTCTTTTCGTGGTGTTTGGGGTCCTCTCGGAACCCGAGAAAATTTTCCATTCCCAACCTGTTGGCTTTTCTGCAGCATGGGCTAGACAAGGGTTTGGCAGTCAGCACCCTGAAAGGTCAGATTTCTGCTCTGTCCTTATTGTTCCGGAGAACCATTGCTTCAAATAGAGACGTGCTCTCCTTTTTCCGAGGTATATCTCGTAAGTTCCCGCCGCGGAAGGCACCCGTGTCTCCTTGGCGGCTCAACCTTGTTTTGGAGGCTCTTCAGCATAAACCTTTTGAGCCGATGGTTTCTGCTAGCCTTTCTTTACTTTCTTGGAAGGTGGCTTTCCTTGTTGCAGTCACTTCCTTGAGGAGAGTTTCTGAGTTGGCAGCTCTTTCTTGTTCACCTCCTTTTCTGGAGTTTTTTCCGGATCGTGTAGTGCTTCGCACTCGGGGTGATTTTTTGCCTAAAGTGGTGTCACAATTTCATGTCAACCAGGATATTGTGTTGCCTTCATTCTGCCCGGATCCGAAGAATGTGAAAGAGCGAGCTTTACACACATTGGATTTAGTGCGGGCCTTGAAGTTTTATCTATCTATTACTCAAGGTTTTCGTAAGACGGACTCCCTATTTGTGGTTCCAGTCGGTCGTCGGCGTGGTCAACGAGCTTCCAAGGATTCTATAGCTCGTTGGATTCGGTCAGCTATATTGGAAGCTTACCGTCTTCAGGATGAATCTTGCCCGATTAAGATTCAAGCCCATTCCACGAGGGCTGTGGCTTCATCGTGGGCTTTTCACCAAGGTGCTTCGGCAGTGCAGCTCTGCCGGGCGGCAACTTGGCGTTCTGTCCACACGTTTACGAAGTTTTATAAAGTGGACGTCAGTGCTTCCGCTGATGCAGCCCTCGGACGTAGGGTCCTGCAGGCAGCTGTAGTTTAAAGTTCTGGATGAACTTGTGTTTAGCGCTGGTTGCGCTTTGTTGTTAAGGTTGTTGGGTTTCTGCCTCTTGTTGGTTTTTTCCCACCCTTATTTTTGAACTGCTTTGGGACGTCCCATCAGTAATGAATTCCTGTGTCTCCCTCCCTTCCATTCTGCAGCTGAAACACGGATTTTGGTAAGAACTTACCGGTAAAATCCTTTTCAGCGAAGGAAGGGAGGGAGACACAGCACCCTCCCAAGGCAGAAGTGTGTTGATGTTTTCAGATGCAGCGCGACCCTTATCTGATAGCGATTATCTGGGCTGAGGTCAGCGCGCTAAGGCTCTGTTCCAGCATCGCCAGCTCATCGCAGTAGTCAGGTTCCGTGAGTAGTACCTGGAACTCTGTGGTTTTTGGCTTTCTTTGCATGCATAACCTGTATCCTTGTGTTTTTTCTCTGAAGTTCCTTCAGAAGGGGTTATGTTGCTCCGCTGGTGATCTTGGCTCTTTTCCTAAAAGCTTTGGTACGACTGGAGCTGAGTAGGAGGAGCCCGAGCTGGAGGGGCCAGCCAGTCAGCACTCTTTTGATCTGAGGTGACATCCTGATCTGGGGCTCCGCCTACCCATCAGTAATGAATTCCTGTGTCTCCCTCCCTTCCTTCGCTGAAAAGGATTTTACCGGTAAGTTCTTACCAAAATCCGTGTTCTATGATTAAATTAATTTTCGTAGCAAGGACCGTGCAGTTTTTTTTGTAGTTCATCTGAATGGAAGCAGAAAACTTTGTGAAAAACAAAATTTGTGTTGGTCTTGAAACTTTTGGCCATTTACTGTATGTGTCTTCGACTAGAATCTTCAGCAAACAGAATTGTGACAGTCACTCCATTACACTAGTTTCTCTTGAATCTTCTTTTTTTTTGGGGGCGGTGGGGAAATAGTAGTTATGTTTCTCGGATACAATTTTTTTGTTACAGGACAATTTATGTGAGAAATGGGACACTGCTTGACAGCCTTATGGGCAATATCTGCAGTTAGGTGGTAACACATCAAATACGAATTTAGTATATTCTGTGGCAATCTAAATTATGACTGCTTCATGTTCTAAGTTCATTTTCAGCAGAAGATTTTTATTTTCTTTACAGATTTATACTATGGTGGGGAAGCTTTCTCAGTCGAGCAGCCACAGTCTTTTACTTGTCCTTATTGTGGTAAAATGGGTTATACTGAGACCTCTCTACAAGAGCATGTGACTTCAGAGCACGCAGAAACCTCAACAGAAGTGGTAAGTGGATGCAGTATTGTCCTAAATCAAAGAATATCATAGCTCTGATTCCAGTATTATTTATTTTTTTTATACGGTAACTTAATTTTTATTAAATGTTTCAAAAATAAAATTACAGAATAACACATGCAAATAAATTTATATAATTTATACAATGTGATTTTCTGGATTTTATTTTTGATATTCTATTTCTCAATGTTAAAATTAACCTACCCTTAAAATTATAGACTGTTAATGTCTTTGTCAGTGGGCAAATTAAAAAATTAGCAAGGGATCAAATACTTATTTCACCCACTGTAGCAGCACTGTTCATGTGACGTAAAAGTTGTCGGTCTTTACGACTCATTTGAAACAGTGGGATATTACGTAGATAAAATTTAGAATCAAGGGTACTCGAAGACCAATGACTTTAATAAGCTTTTTAGCTAATTTCCAAAAGCCTAAAATACCTGTACAAGACCAGAGCAAGTGAGGTAAATTCCCCTAAGAGTTGACCCATCTCCAGCACCAGTTGGGAATATTGCGATTAAGTTTCTGTAATAGGGAAGGCTTGTGATAGCAATACATAGATAGCTTATGTTAATTTTCCCTATAGATT
Organism: Oophaga sylvatica; assembly: GCA_033576555.1. Taxonomy (NCBI): domain Eukaryota; kingdom Metazoa; phylum Chordata; class Amphibia; order Anura; family Dendrobatidae; genus Oophaga; species Oophaga sylvatica. Next base: position 316,690,018 of record JARQOD010000001.1, read on the forward strand.
AAGCATGTGGAGGTCTTGGCAAGTAATAGGGAATAGCTGAGCCAAGTACTAGGCAAGAGGGATTCCCTCAGAAGGCTTTCCGATTTGCTCATGTATGAGTGTTTCAAGTGATCTTCTACATAGGGGTCCACTACTTGAAGAACTTCTTGTCATACCTCTCGCTTGGCCCCCATAAAATAATAAAGCCTATACTCCCCTCTTGTGCTGGCGCCGGTCCCGCGATTTCGGTTATCACCCTCCCGGTGCTCCTGTGCTGCTGTTGTGATGTCAGCGCCCAATCAGTACCGGTGTCGCTGTCCCCGCCTCCTGTCGAATTGAACATGAAGAGGAAGTCCGAGATCAGCTGCTGCCCCGGACTTTGTCTTCATGCATGATTTGTCCGAAGAAGGGGGTCAATTACTTCACCGCTGATTGGACGCCGGTGTCACAACAACCCCAGGAGAGCGAGTGCAGACACCGCCAGAATAGCCGAAACTAATTTTCAAACTATCAGGTATTGCCAAATTAAATAAAAATGACGTGATCATTGGACATCAATCGGAATTTCTTAAAACGTATATCCCAGATCATTTTAGAAGGATTGGACCCTACATGGGAATCCAACTAATTTGAAGCAGTCACCCAAAGATAAGAATTTGGATGGATTGAGGCTAGCCACACTTTTTCAATTTCCATCCATGTATAGAGATCGGTTGACCCCTGGTGTTCGGGTTCGGCCGAAAAGTTTTAAAAAAAAGTTTGGGTTCACTTACCAGAACAGTACCCCGACTCCATTCATTTGAATGGCTGGCCCAAACATCCAGTGTTTTCCACACTGTCATATACATGACCGCTTGGCAAACATTGCCTCTGATCAGCCGTAAAATCATTACCGCTGGTCAGACAGCCGCGGTTCCCATGCTGTCAAATGACAGCATGAGCCCCAAAAGCTGCAATCGGAGGTAAAAAGTTTACTTCTGGTCACTGGCATCGGCTGATGGACTACTACTCCCATCAGCCTACGCATGCTGCCGCTAATAACAGCGTGAGCAGGCACGGCTGATGGGAGTGTTCATCAGCATGCGCTCTAAATGAATAATTTTTTTAAAAAAAACAACCGGCGTGGGTTCCCATGTAAATTTGATAACCAGCCAGGCAAAACTGACAGCTCTGGGCTGCAACCCTCAGCTGTCAGCTTTAGCAAGAATAAAGGGGTTTCCAAGCCATTTTTTTTTAAATTATTTAAATTAAATAATTTAAAAAAACTGGCGTGGGATTTGCATTTTTGACAACCAGCCACACTAAAGTGGACAACTGGGGGCTGGTGTTCTCTGGCTGGTAAGGGGCCGTGGATATTGCCCCCCCAGCCTAAAAATAGCAGTCTGCAACTGTCCAGTTCTCCCGCTTTGCCCGACTTTTCCCACTTTCTTTGTGGCGGTGGCAAGTGGGGTTGCTGTCACCTTTGTATTGTCAGGTGACATCAAGTCCACGCCTTAGTAATGGAGAATCATCTCTAAGACACATATACATGACTAATTCTATAGTTATATTGTAAATAAACACACAGCCACTTTTACTTTATTTAAAAATACCACAGTTATACTCGCCTACCGCCCTTTCCACTAAAGCCAACATCACCTGTAAAAAAAAAAAACAAAAATAAAAAAAACAACCATATACCTCACCTGTCCGTCGTTCTGTCCCATGCCGTAGATCCATGTCTGGGGATAAACGGTTTTCAACCTGGATGGTGCCAAATTGTAACCGTTTTTCTCAATGTGCTAGCGGTGATCTCACCGATGTCCTTACAGTTCAGAGGCTCGTCTGGGAACACAGCCTCAGTAACCTCATTACATCACCACTAGTTACTGAGGCTGAGCTCGCAGCAGCTCATTCCCCAGTGGTTCTCAGCCTGGATAGTCACATCTTGGCACCGTTAAGATTGAAAACGGTTTATCCCTAGACATGGATTATGACGAGGTACTGAACTTACAGACAGGTGAGGGATATGGTTGGTTTTTATTTTTGTTTTTTTTTACAGGCTTCAGTAAAATGAAGGTGAGTATAGCTGTGTTTTGTTATTTTTAAATAAAAAGCTAAGTGTTTTATTTAAAATGAGAATTTTATTCTGGCTGTATGTTTATTTACAATATAACTATTAGTAATGGATAAGCATCTTATAGACGCCTCTTTTACTAAGCTGTAGGCTTGATGTCACCGGACAATACAAAGTTGACGTCAACCCCACAAATATTAACCCCACTTGCCACCGCTACGCGACAGGTGAGGAGGGTCGGGCAAAGTGCCAGAATTTGCATATCTAATACGATTGTAGATGCTCCTTTTCTGGGCAGCAGCGGGCTGCTATTTTTAGGCTGGGGAGACCAATATCCATGGACCATTACCAGCCTGAGAATTCCAGCCCCCAGCTTTCTTCTTTTGCTGGGCTGGTTGTCAAAAAATGGAGGGTACCCCACGCAGTTTTTTTTTATTTATTTAAATAATTTAAAAAAAAAAAACCTTTTGGGGACCTCTCTATTCTTGATAACCAGCCTTTCTCTCACCCATGACAGCACCACAGAGAAAGGGGATCCACCCTTCAGGGACAGGAACCTACAGATAAAAGGGCGGCACCTCTCCTCCGCCCCCAGTTGGGTTCCTGTCCCTGACGGGTGACCTATAGTTGCGGTACCTTCTGGTGAAGACTGGAGTCCGGGTCCAGCCTGTCCGACCCCTGGCAGCGGGGAGGCCCCTGTCACTGCGGGCGCTGTTCCCGAAGCTGCCACCGCCGGGTCCGGGCTGCATGGTGAGCGGACGGGAGGACCCCAGCTGCCACTCCGGATAGGAGTTTGAGGCTGTGAGGGACCTGGGGCAGTTCCATCGCATGTTCAGTATCCAAGATGGCGTCTGCCCCGGAAGTAGGATAGCTCCTTCCAGGTCCCGGAGTCGGCACATGCGCAATGCGCACTCCCGGGAGCGCGGTGCAGGACGTGATGACGTCACAAGGCGGGAGATTTAAAAAATAGGCATTTGCAGCTGCTCCTGGCTGGAAGCGTCCCATGGTAATGGATAGCGACCAGCAACAGGAGCAGCCCAGGCAGCAGCAGGCCAAGCAGCAGCATCATCAGTGGCATAAGGACCGAGATGGACGAGATACCATGTCGAGTAGTCTCTTCACGCAGCACAGCAGATCCGCTGCAAAGAGCAGTTCGCCACCTGCGGATCATCCTATATTCAGGATCCGATTCCGCCTCCCGAACCGCATCTGCGTACCTGCGACCACATCCGTATGGTGAGTGATCTTCATGAATGTGCACCTTTGTAATAGCCTTCTTTTCCCTCATTAGGGAAAGAAGAAGGGGACGAGAAAGAACAGGGAATGCCCCAATTGTAGCAGAGCCCTTCCGATAACGTGGAATAAAAAGCTCTGCGAATCTTGTATGCAAGAAATTCTATATGAGGAAAACCCGGACTTCACCTCTGACCTCAGAGCCGTGATCAGGTCGGAAGTCCCTGATGTCCCTAAAGCAAGGGGATAAAGGAAGGAAAAAGGTTGCCTCAGTAAATCCCCAGTCAGATCGCTCCACGTCTGGGGAAGTGAACTCTGATACAGCAGATTCCGTTTCCTCATCAGATGAGGGGGAGGAAGGTCCCCATTGTTTTTCTCTGGACGAGGTGGACTCGCTAGTGAAGGCCGTGAGAGCCACCATGGGGGTGTCAGATCCCCGTCCTGACAAGTTCGTTCAGGACATAATGTTTGGAGGACTAGGCAAAAAAAAGCGTAAAGTCTTCCCCCTAAACGAGAACGTACAACGCCTGATCAAAAGGAATGGGATAAGGTGGATAGGAAGAACGCTACGGTCCCTTCCCTCAAAAGGAAATATCCTTTCGATGAGGAGGTATCAACATCATGGGACAAGTCCCCGAAACTCGATGTGGCCGTGGCTAAAGCCTCAAAAAGATTCTCTCCCCTTCGAAGATACACTTAAAGACCCCTTAGATAAACGGGCCGATACCTTCCTCAAAGGTACCTGGGAGTCTGCGGGGGGAAATATAAAAACTTCTATAGCGGCAACATGTACCTCCAGATCCCTCATGGTATGGGTAGATCAATTGGAAAAACAACTGAGGGAGGGGACACCTAGGAGTAAGATCTTAGAATCAATACCAGTAATAAGGGGAGCTGCGGCCTTTCTAGCGGACTCATCGGCTGATTCGGTTCGCCTAACATCCAAAGCGGCAGCACTCTCGAAAGCGGCCAGGAGATCTTTATGGCTTAAATGCTGGCCAGGGGATTTACAGACCAAAATTAAACTGTGTTCAATCCCATGTGATGGGAAATTCCTATACGGCGAGACACTGGACGACATCCTCCAGAAAGCAGGGGATAATAAAAAGGGTTTTCCGATCCCAGGTCCTCCGCCGTTTAAACGTTTCTTTCGGAGCAAAAAATGTTTTCGTAAGAGGCCACCGAGAGACCAAAGCAGATGGGAAGAAGGAAAGAAGAGGGACAGAGGGTTCCTCTTCGGCAGTTCTTCCCGGGACAAGAAGTCCTCTAAGTGACATTTTGCCCAATGTGGGGGGAAGATTAACCTCTTTACTTCAGGCCTGGAAAGAAATCTCGAACAGTGCCTGGATATTAAATCTAATCGAGTTGGGCCTATGGATAGACTTTATCTCCCTCCAAACCTCAGGAATACGTAGTAATCACCCTAAGATCATCCCCAAGAGAGCAAAAAGCCCTAGAAGGGGAAGTCCTGAAATTATTAGAAAAAGCAATTCAAGAGGTTCCCCCTCAGGAGAGGGGCAGGGGGTTCTACTCCCCACTATTTCTAGTGTCCAAACAGGACGGCACATACCGGACAATTATAAATTTACGAAATTTAAACAGATATGTCCAAAATCAAAAATTCAAGATGAAATCGATCAAGTCCACCATCAAAATCCTATTCCCAAACTGCTTCATGACTACTAGATCTCAGCGACACATACGATCACATCCCTATTCACGAGAATTTCCACAGATTTCTCAGAATAGCAGTTTCCATACAAGGGAGTTCCAATACATAGCACTGCCCTTTAGGGTATCTATAGCTCCACGGGTGTTCACGAAACTGATAGCGGAAGTGATGGCCCATCTGAGAGACATCTTGATAGTTCCATACTTGGACGACTTCCTGATAGCGAGCGACTCTGCCCAATGCTGCAGGGAGCAAAGGGACAGAGTGATAAATACCCTACAAAACCTTGGTTGGCTCCTAAACATGGGGAAATCCAAGCTGGAACCCAGCAAAGTACAGGAGTTCCTAGTATTGACACTGGACTCAAAGAAACAGGAATGTCGACTCCCAGACCACAAAAAAGGAAAACTGGTACAAATGGTATCAAGGGCCATAAGAAACCCATCCATGACTCTAAGGAAGGCGATGTCACTGATGGGATCCCTTTCCGCCTGTTTGCCAGTGGTCCAGTGGGCACAGCTACATACAAGGGAGCTTCAATGTGACGTTCTAGCAAATCAATCAGCATTAGGAGGTCATTTAGAGAGTCACATAACTCTAAGCTTAATAACTATTCATTCCCTTGCCTGGTGGGGAAATATAGACAACCTATCCAAAGGGGTCCCCTTGGTAACAAAAATATCTTGTATTGTCACCACAGACGCAAGTCCCAAGGGATGGGATGCGCACATGGACAACAGGGTTGCTCAGGGGGAGTGGGAACATCAACAGTTAGAAGCCTCCTTCAACCAGAAAGAACTGTGGGCAGTACGTCATGCGCTTTCACACTTCCTACCCTCACTACAGGGTCTCCACGTTCGCACATTTTCGGACAACCAAGTGATGGTGGCCTATATAAACCAGGGGGGAACGAGATCCCGGACCTTAATGAACGCCTCCTTCGAACTCCTCGGCCTTGCAGAGGAGAACCTACTATCCCTCTCTGCGTTACATATTCGAGGGGAAGACAACAAAAAGGCAGATTTTCTGAGTCGCGCTCGCTCGAGTAAGGGCGAGTGGGTCCTAAATCAGTCAGTTTTTCGACACATTGTGGGAATGAGGGGAACCCCAGACATAGATTTATTCGCAGATTTCAGGAACAAGAAGGTGGAACAGTTCTGCTCTCTAGACCCCAGGGGGAATCCTCGAGCCCTGGATGCCAGCGGTCATAAGGAAAGTCAGGGAGGACAAGACGAAGATGATATTGATAGCCCCCTTTTGGCCAAAAAGAACGTGGTTTTCCTGGCTGAGGATACTATTGATCTCCGACCCCTGGATCCTACCAGACCTATTATCTCAGGGGCCAATATTACACCCTCGGGCCGCGAACCTCCATTTAACAGCATGGATTTTGAGAGGTCATTACTGAGAGGGAGGGGGTTTTCGGAAAGTTTAGTAAATACACTACTAAAGAATAGAAAGCCAGTCAACTACAACAAGAGCTTATGGGAGAACTTGGAAAAAATTCCTGTCTGCCTCCTGGGTAAAAGTCCAGGATGGGGTCCAGGTCACTAAAATCCTTGAATTCCTGCCAAGGGGCCTTGAGCGGGGCTTAGCGGTAAATACGTTAAAGGTGCAGGTAGGAGCCTTAGGTGCCCTATGTAACCAGGATGTCGCAGGTAACCCCTGGGTAGCACATTCATAAAAGCTGCAGCTAGATCTAGACCAATAACCAGCCCAAGGCTGCCATCATGGAATCTTAATCTGGTATTGTCAGCATTAACAGGGCCCCCGTTCAAACCCACTGAGTCAGCCCCCTTGAAAATACTATCTCAAAAAATGACTCTACTAGTAGCACTAACATCAGCTCGTAGGGTAAGCGATATTCAGGCATTATCTGCAGTTCCTCCATTCACAAAGATCCTAGAAGACAGTCATCCTTAAACCTGATCCGGCGTACCTGCCTAAAGTAGCGTCTCATTTTCATAGATCCTAAGAGATAGTCCTCCCTTCCTTCTGCCCAAACCCTAGAAACAGGAGAAGAGAGATTTCATACCCTGATGTAAAGAGGTGCCTAGTACAGTACTTAGAGGCCACCAGGGGATGTAGGAAGGAAGGTTCTCTCTTTGTGTGTTTTCCGGGGCCCAGGAAGGGACTCAAAGCGTCCAAAGGTAGCCTGGCAAGGTGGATAAAGGATGCGATTGCCCTAGCCTATTCTTCCAGCGGGAATACCATCCCAGAAGGATTGAAAGCCCATTCCACTAGAGCTATGGCGACAATATGGGCTGAGAGATCTGAGGTATCAATAGAACAGATCTGTAAGGCTGCCACCTGGTCATCACCTTCGACCTTTTTTTAGGCACTATTGTCTAGATCAGACCTGGGCAAAGTGCGGCCCGCGGGCCACATCCGGCCCTCTTGTTGTCTCAGTCCGGCCCGCGGACCGAGACAGCCGTGGGGCTGAAAACCTGAGGTCCGCAGGCTGCACCGTGCCGCCCACTCGCTGTCTCTCTACCAGTGATTTTCAACCAGTGTTCCGCGGCACACTAGTGTGCCGCGACACATGGTCGGGTGTGCCGTGGGGAAAGTTCCCCAAACTATGGTGCCAGGAGCCGGTGGCTGGGATCATACTCACCCCTCCCCGTGCCATCGCTGAGGGTCCCTGCAATCCTGCATTCTCCCCGGCTCTGCAGCTCTCCAGCGCTGAGCGGTGATGTAATACCCGCTCATTAAGGTCATGTAATATGGACGCGACGCCACTCCCATGGGCGTGGCTTCCATAGTCGTGGCCTTAATGAGCGGTATTACGTCACCGCTCAGTGCCGGAGAGTTGCAGGAAGACAGGGAGAACACAGGATTGCAGGGACCCTCAGCGATGGCACGGGGAGGGGTGAGTATGATGGAGGAGAGGACAAGGAGCACGGAGCTGGACGGAGGATAGAACGGTGGATGGAGGAAGCATGGAGGACGGGGGGGAGAACGGAGGACGGGGGAAGCATGGAGCAGGAGGGGGGGGAGAACGGAGGATGGGGAAGCATGGAGGAGAACGGGGGGAGAACGGAGGACGGGGAAGCATGGAGGAGGACGGGGAAGCATGGAGCAGGACATGGGGGGAGAACGGTGGACGGGGGAAGCATGGAGGATGACCGGGGGGGAGAACGGAGGACGGGGGAAGCATGGAGGAGGACGGGGAAGCATGGAGCAGGACGGGGGAGGACGGGGGAAGCATGGAGGAGGACGGGGAAGCATGGAGCAGGACGGGGGGAGGACGGGGTAAGCATGGAGGAGGATGGGGGAGGACGGAGGACGGGGGGAGGATGGAGGAGGACAATGAGCACGGAGCAGGACGGGGGGAGAGGATGGAGGGCACAGAGGAGCATGGAGCAGGACGAGGGGGGGCACAGGAGGACGGAGAAGGAATGGGGGAGCACAGCGGAGGACGGAGCAGGAAGGGGTGAGTACAGAGGAGAATGGGGGAGCACAGAGCTGGATGGGGGAGCAAGGAGCAGGACGGGGGCAGCACAGAGCAGGAGGGCAGTTTATACACCCGGCTTATACACGAGTCAATAAGTTTTCCCAGTTTTTTGTGGCAAAATTAGGGGGGTCGACTTATACACGGGTCGGCTTATACACGAGTATATACGGTAGGTAGGAGACGTGTACAATAAGGGTGCTTTCACACGTTGCGGGTTGCAATGCGTGTTTCCTGATGCGCGCTATGTATAATATGACTGTTTTAGTGTCATTTTGTGCTATTTTGGTTGGTGGTGTGCCCCAGGATTTTCTAAGTATAAAAAGTGTGCCGCGGCTCAAAAAAGGTTGAAAATCACAGAGTCTAGGCGCAGTCAGCATTGGTGGAGGAGGGGCCTCAGACCACTTCCTCCACCAATCAGCGTGTGAAACAGCTGAAGTGATGACGTCATGTCATCGCATCAGCTGTGTACCGCCGGTGAGTCAGCGCATCGGAGACAGCAACAGCAGCAGCAGGGCGCCTGGGAACGGGACTGATGTGAGTATGTGGTGTTATTTTTTTTTTCATGTGTATGAACATGGGGATTCAATGGAAGTGAACATGGGGATTCTATGGGGGTGAACGTGGGGATTCTATGGGGGTGAACGTGGGGATTCTATGGAAGTGGAACATGGGGATTCTATGGGGTGAATATGGGGATTCTATGGGGTGAACATTGGGATTCTATGGAGGTGAACATGGGGATTCTATGGAGGTGAACGTGGGGATTCTATGGAGGTGAACGTGGGGATTCTATGTGGTGAACATGGGGATTCTATGGAGGTGAACACGGGGATTCTATGAAGGTGAACATGGGAATTCTATGGAGGTGAACGTGGGGATTCTATGTGGTGAACATGGGGATTCTTTGGGGGTGAACACGGGGATTCTATGAAGGTGAACATGGGAATTCTATGGGAGTGAACATGTGAATTCTATGAAAGTGAACATGGGGATTCTTTGGGGGTGAACATGGGGATTCTTTGGGGGTGAACATGGGGATTCTATGGGAGTGAACATGGGGATTCTATGGGAGTGAACACGGGGATTCTATGGGGTGAACATGAGGATTCTATGGAGGTGAACATGGGAATTCTATGGAAGTAAACATGGGGATTCTATGGGGGTGAACATGGGGATTCTATAGGGGTGAACGTGGGGATTCTATGGGGGTGACGTACAGCACATGGGGATTCTATGGGGGTGACGTGCAGCACATGGGGAGGCTATGGGAAGGCTGTATACTCATGCAGTATATGGAAAGGCTGTGTGGGGCTCATGCAGTATATAGGGAGGCCGTGTGGGGCTCATGCAATATATATTATTTATATATATATATATATATATATATAGGGAGGCTGTATGGCGCTCATGCAGTGTATATAGGAAGGCTGTGTGGCGCTCATGCAGTATATATCGGGAGGCTGTGGGGCTCATGCAGTGTATATAGGGGGGCTGTGTGGCACTCATGCAGTATGTAGGGAGGCTGTGTGGCGCTCATGCAGTATATAGGGAGACTGTGGGGCTCATGCAGTATATAGGGGGGCTGTGTGGCGCTCATGCAGTATATATATGGAGGCTGTGTGGGTCTCATGCAGTATATAGGGAGGCTATGTGGGGCTCATGCTGTATATATAGGGAGGCTGTGTGAGGCTCATGCTGTATATAAGGGGCTGTGGGGGGTACAAATATATATAGGGGGTGTCAGCATACTTAATTCTGCTCAATATTAAGTGATGCAATCAATATTAATAAGTTAATAAGTTGAGTAGAACTTAATTTCAAGCTATTGGTTCGGCCCTCCACAACAGTCATGGTCTCTCATGTGGCCCCTCGGGAAAATTAATTGCCCACCCCTGGTCTAGATATAGCCTCTGCGTCTGACTTGACTTTCGGGAGAAGGGTCCTTCAGGCTGTGGTCCCTCCCTAAGCTACCAATCTCTGTAATTCTCTCCGTGGTGCTGTCATGGGTGAGAGAGAAAATAGTTACCGTTAATGGTATTTCTCGGAGCCCATGACAGCACCCGCTTATTCTCCCCATCACGTGTGCGGTGAGCACGCTTTTTACTGTTCGTAGAGTGTTTTTGTTTAGGCACGTTGTTACTTGATACTAAGCAATATTATAATGTTATGTACATATTTCTCTTGTTTAACTAACCTTGAGACCCTCTGATGCTCTGTAACCAACTGGGGGCGGAGGAGAGGTGCCGCCCTTTTATCTGTAGGTTCCTGTCCCTGAAAGGCGGAACCCCTCTCTCCGTGGTGCTGTCATGGGCTCCGAGAAATACCGTTAACGGTAAGTAACTACTATTTTCTAACGGTGACAGGTGTGGGTTGCAGCCCGCATCTGTCCGTTTTGCCTGGCTGGTTAGCAACAACACTGGAACCCACGCCATTTTCTTTTTATATCATTTATTTAGAGCGCAGGTGTCTGCTCTCACTGTTATTAGCGGCAGCTGGTGTAGGCCGAGGGGAGTAGTAGTCCCATCAGCAGACACCAGTGACCACAGGTAACCTTTTTACCTTCGATCACAACTGCAGTCTCACGCTGTAATTTTACAGCGTGGGAACCGCACCTGTCTGACTGGCAGTAATGATTTTACCGCCAATCAGTATCAGTGTTTGCCGTACTTTCATGCACACGACAGCGTGAGAAACACCCGATGTTCGGGGTGCCGAACCTGAATAGTGACACTGACTTCCTGAAGTCAGTGTTCGGGGTCCGTGCTCAAACAGTAGGTGTTTACTTTATTGTTTGCGTTCGTCCATCTCTATCCGTGTAGAAAATGCTCCAAGATTTGACCAGGCAGGAATATGGCGTAAATGAGTTGGGCAATAGTATTAACATACGGTACATCTAGCCCACATCCGATTTTACTTGTTAATATTTGATTCTTGATTTTATTCCTTTTATAGGCTCAGATAATTTGGAGAATAGATGACTGTAGGCTTCTCATTTCCCTGTAGGGAACTCGAAGGGGTAACGTTTCAAATAGTATAGAAGCTTAGGAACTATGGTAATTTTACCTGAAGAGATTCTCCCAAACGTAGATAGTGGAAGACTTTCGTTTGTTAAGTAACCATTTGAGTTCGTTGAATTACTGAAGGTAGTTATGTTGATAGAATGATTTATACCTGGAAGTTAGTTGAACCTCCAGATATTTCAGAAAAGCATATATAGTTTTTTTTATTTTTATTAACGAGTGTAATGATGTGTTGGAGACATTGACAGGGAGGGCCTGATTCCTTTATTTTATTATGTGAGTAGTCACACATCACAGTGACTTTGTCTGCATCATTACAGTAAATGACTCTTTCAGAGCATACGCCCAAATCCCATTTTCCAGGACTGCAGAAGTAAACCCTGACACAGTCCAGGTAAAATGTGATGTGGACATGGCTTAACAGTAAAATTAATGTAGGTGTTGTAAGAAAGATGGAGTATGATTGATTATTATTTTTCCAGTCTGAGTAAACATGGGTAACTGGAAACGAAGGACCCATCTATATTGTTTTAAAATAATTTCTTTTACTATAGATCTCTCATCTGAAAAGTGAACTTTTTTTAAGTCAATGTGTATCTTTGCAGATTTGTCCAATTTGTGCAGCATTACCAGGGGGAGATCCAAATCACGTCACAGATGATTTTGCTGCCCACCTTACACTTGAACACAGAGCTCCCAGGGATCTAATATCCTTTTCTTAAATTTTGCACAGTGTTCTAAAATTTAGCAAACTTGTTTATACCATGAATTCAGAATGCGATTGATATTTGTAAAAAAAATAAATATATATATTTATTGATTGTGAGTGTATAATATGCTATCAAGGCATTAATAAGAGTGACTAGGTTTGGCTCATAATATTTTATTACAGTAATTTTTTTATTTTCTGTAAATTTCCAGGTTTATATTGAAATGTTAAACAATTGATTATTGAAAAGTTTTGTGGCTCTATAATATGCTTTCTGCTTCAATTCCTCAGCATTTTAAGATCTTTGCAGCTTTTTTCCCCCTCACTATAAGACGCACTATTTACCTAGATGTAATCTTGCTAAAAACTGTGGTCATCTTATGTTCGGGAGGCGGTTTCCTCTGTGATCGAGAGAAGACCTCCTAGAACGTCCTTCCCGATCACTGAGAAATATGCAGTGTCACAGTTCTATCTTGTCCTGCCCGACACTGATCTGATCAGTGTCTAGTGAACAATGCCTTCTCTAAACCAAAGTTAATGCAGTCTGGAGTTTACTCGGGACTTCCGGACATTTGAAAAGTTTATTTTTTCTTTCCTTTTGCTGTAAGCAGCTTCCAGAATTTTTTTTTTTTAAGACTGTAAAGACCATCATTTTACTATAGGGCATGTTGCAAAGATAAAGTATAATAGAATGACCATAGTGGTTTTATCTTTTGAACCTTTTATATTGTTATAGAAGACATTGTTACATAAAACGATAGCTTTGGTTATGTTTCCATGCGGCGTATTACATCAGGATTTGCTGCGGATTGGACGCTGCGTACAGCTGCAGCGTCCAATCCGCAGCGTCCAGATGTTACAGCATAGTGGAGGGGATTTTATGAAATCCCATCTCTACTATGCATGCACGGTTGCATCCGGCGGCCCTGCGTAACCGGAGTTGCGGCTCGTCTTTATAGACCGCAGAATGTCTGTTTATCTTGCGGGAGACGCTCAGTCTCTGCAAGATAAATAACCCAGTCTATGGATACAATGCGGTGATTCCGCATTTGTTCAGTGAGCACATGCGGAATCACCATGCGTACAACAGGGGGTGGAGCTTTGGGCAGAGCGGGGTATCCGCTGCGTCCAAAGTGCTGGGATTACGGACCGTGGATACATACCCTTATAGTTCCTGATGAATATGTTATAGGGTTTTTCTGGTTTTGGAAAACTATTGTCCCCCAACTGCAGTTTATCTTAAAAAAACAAACCAACAAAAAAAAACAAACACCCTTTCTATTTATGCAACTTCTCTGATTCCAGTGTTGACCCTGCATCCGGTGTTTATTGTCTGTAGCGCTGAGGTCAGGTTGACAGCACTGCAGTCAATCAATTTGTTCCGTGGCTTTTGTCAGCAACTCAAGCAGAACTGCTGAGCTTTGTTGACTGCAGCACTGTTGACTTGACGCCAGATCTGCACACAATACTGGAGCAGTGGCGGAGATTCATTGCTGGACCTGGAGAAGGTGAGAAAAAGACCAGTTTGTTTTAAAACAAACTGTAGGTGAACTGGGGCAGGAGATTTCTGCAACTTGTAAATCCTCTTTAAAGCTATGGTATAATATATACGTGAACAATGATCTTTTATTTTCTTAAGTATTAAGATTGCAAACACAGAAAATGAACTAAGTATGTTAATTTACTTTTTTGGGCTGTCGTTTCATTTTTATTGTCTCCCTTAACTGTTTCTATGATGAATCCAGTGGAGTTCGACACGTACGAAGGATGTTTCACCCGGCCGAGGGTTGGGTGGTCCACGAGCTCGCAGATCAAACATGCACTTTACTAGCAGTTCCACTGGAGGGCTTTCATCCTCACAGAGCTCTTACTCACCAAGCAATAGGGAAGCCATGGATCCTATAGCTGGTATGTTATCCATGTTAGAAATCTTAAACATAGTCAACAAAAGAAAATCTAGCTGTTAATGTGTTGTGATGCAGGGCATTGCTTTATTGAGAACACATAGAAGATGGACACATTGACACAATTGTAGCATATTTTGCTGTTCTATATCTAGATATATAATATATGTATAGATGTGCTTAATGTGTGTATATATATTTGTGTGTGTGTGTGTATGTATATATATATATATATATATATATACTGTATAATATATATTATGTGTGTGTATATATGTGTATATAATCTATATTTATATATATTTTTTCTTTAAGAATGGAAAGTCAAACAGTCTTCCTATATTTTATGCATGGAAACATAGGTGCACTGTAGCCTGAGCTTTCAAGATATCTTCATCCTCACAGATGTCAAGATCTCTGCTTGCAGTGATTCAATAGGAATGTTCATTGTATACTCCCAGGAGATAAGAAGAATCTGTCTTGGTGATTTGATGAACACATAGATGCATGGCTCCTTACAAGACACCACTCTGAATACACTGTACTTTAGTGCATTGTGCACCTTAGTGTCCATCACATGACTAGGAAAGATTTTTATGCACTGGAAGTAAGTACCGTATTTTTCGGACTATAAAACACACTTTTTCCCCAAAAAAAAATTGTGAATAAAATGGGGGGTGCGTCTTATTGTGTGAACGCAGGCTTACCGGGGGGTTGTGGCAGCGGCGGCAGACGTTCGGCGATGCTGAGGCTTGGTGTCAGCGGTGCGGAGTGCACCTGAGTAGGGTTCCTTCCTCAGGATGCCGACGGCAAAAATGTGGTGACGCTGCGGCCCGTGTCCTCGACAAGCAGAACTGGGTGAATCACGGGTTTCTCGGCGGTGGCCATCTTCCTGAGGCCGCGCGTGCGCAGATTGAGATCTCAACTGCCCAGAGCTTCAGGAAAATGGCCGCTGCGATCTCCGCCTGCGCACACGCGGGAGGCTGCCGGCATCCTGAGGAAGGGACCATGCCTATTGTGACCCGCTGTACCACCGCCGACCCTCAAGTAACATGCCTTAAGTTCAGACAATAAGACAGACCCCCATCTTATAAAAATCTTTTTTTCTCTATCGCTTCATTGAGGGACACAGAGACCATGGGTGTATGCTGCTGCCACTAGGAGGCTGACACTATGCATATGCAAAAACGGTTGGCTCCTCCTCTGCAGTATACACCCCACCGACTGGCACCAAGCTAATTAGTTTTAGCTTAGTGTCAGTAGGAGGTGGACACGGGTCTCTCCGGAGACCCATATCTACCTAATGTGCGTCGTTCCTTTTCAGGTACCTTCCGGAGGGATACAGTGTGAAAAGTCACTACTGTAGTCCCACGCAGAGACTGAGTGCGGCGTGTACTGCCACCCCGTATCCTCATATGTCTGTCTCCTGGCAGGACCCCCCCATCCTAATCCCTATCACGGACGGGTGTTTAGGTGGTCAGGGTGAAGCAGAGGACCCGGGCCTGCCTCCGTCTCCCACCTACTCGCCCACCAGAGCCTGTCGGACGAGGAGACGCGGACGCCCCTGTCAAGACCGCCGGGCATCCGATTTATTTTTGTCATGTATTGTCCCTCTTCCTCAACAGGGAAGAAAGAAGACATGAAGAGAAGAAGAAGAAAGAAGATGAAAAAAAAAAAATGTGCAGGATAGAGTTTTTTTTACACAAAGGCCTTATACCTTTTTGAGCCCCCTGAGGAGATTAGATGCCGGCCAGCTCCAGACACGCTTCGTCGTCGCTCTCCCGGGGGGGCCCCCTGTCTTCCCGAGGGTCTGAAGCCCCGTTTTGGCCAGGAACAGCAGCACTACGGCGCTTATCCCTCATTTCAGGCGCCGATTCATTCGGGGGCTTGCTTTTTATTAGATCGGCGTCCTCCGCGCCACCCCCCCCCCCCCTTCTCCGACGGCCGCAGGCCAAAATTTAGGTCCCGGCTTCATTCCGGGCCTACTTCCTGCGCCGGCTCCGCCCCCGCCTTTCAGGCTTCTAGGCGGGCTTTTCTCACCGCTCTCAGCGTTACTGGGAGCTGCAGCCGGCGCCATATTGCCCTTTTCGGACCCTGCGCCCGACGCTGTCCCTCCTGAATCCATAGGACAGCGCTCCCTTCAGCCTCAGCAGATCGCAGCCTCTGATCGCTGGCCCTCTGCTTTCATCGGCAGTTTCGGATCGCTGACTCCTCTGCTTCTATCGGCTTCTGACCAGAGGATCACCTCGGCAGCACACAGGATCTGTGAGTAAGCTCTGCACTGCAGAGCTGACACTCCTCTGTCTTTTTCTCTGTCCCCCAACCTTCTGGCACCAGTTATTGGGACTGCTCAACCATGCCTAAGCACAAGGGAAACCTGCTCGTCCCCATCTTCCTCTTCCTCCTCCATTCTGGTTAGGCACATCGTGTGCTCTTCTTGTAATGGCAGACTCCCTTCAGGTCAGTCATCTCCCCTCTGCCAGGCCTGCAGCGACCCCCACGGGACCCACCCAGGAGCCCCCTTCTGCCACAGGTGATTCTGAGACCCATACCCCCAGTGGGCAGCGTCTGTCACAATCTGCAGCGGATCTCACCAGGGTGTCGCAGACCCTAGTGTCCATACTAGACATATTGCCCCTCTCAGCACCTGCAGTCCGTCCAACCCAAGCCGTAAGAGACCCAGACTGGAGCACCGTTCTAGGTCCTCTTCCCGCTCCATCTCACCAGACAACCCTGCACGGCGTGATCCCTCCCTAGCGCCCTCCTCCCCGGAATCAGGCGAGGCGTCTCCGGATGCGCTTTCGGAGGATGAGTCGGACCTGGATTCAGATCAGGCCTCCGGCATGACGGATATGGTGCAGAGTCTGATTGTGGCAGTCAATCAGACCTTAGGCATCAAGGATACCTCTACGGAATCCGCAGAACAGGTGGTTTCGTTCAGACGGTCCAAACCACCTTCCAAGGTTTTTGCCCGTCACACTGAGCTCACGGACATACTCAAGAGGGAGAGGGAGAATCCGACCAGGCGCTTTCAAAGAGGGAAGCACCTCAGCATCCTATATCCTTTCCCCCCGGATCTTGCCACGAATTGGATGATTTCCCCTTCAGTGGACCCACCGGTCTCCAGACTGTCCACCAATACGGTCCTTCCTCTTTCTAGTGCTGCTTCCCTAAAGGACGCCAACGATAGGATTATAGAATCACTGGCAAAGTCAGCCTTTGAGGCGGCCGCTTCTGCCTTATGTCCGGCCTTTGCGTCCACTTGGGTCTCAAAGGCTATAGCCAGATGGGCCAAACAACTCCGTAAGGGCATATTGGACGGAGCACCTTCCAGAGAGCTGGCGGAGCTCACAGACCAAATTTCCCATGCTGGGCAATATTTAGTTTCTGCCTCCCTGGATGCAGCATCCTGTGCGGCGCAGGCATCCAGCAATACCGTGGCCATTCGGAGGTACATCTGGCTCAAAGCATGGCAGGCTGATCTTTCGTTAAAAAAGTCGCTCACAGGTCTCCCTTTTCAGGGAGAGCGTCTGTTCGGTGCCAGGTTGGATCAGATCATTAAGGATGCAACGGGAGGCACGAGATCCCTCCTCCCTCAGTCAAAGCCTCACAGACCCGTTCAAAGAAGGCAGTTCCGCTCCTTTCGGCCTTTTCGCCGTTTTCCAGTGTCAGAGGATCCCTCCAGTCAACGTAGGCCGCAGAATCGCCAGGTCAAGAAGAGGGCTTCCTTTCGGCCCACCCCCTCCTGGCGTTCCAATAACTCCCAGGGTAGTTCCACCAGACCAAGACCTGGCAGATCTTCCTCGGAATGACTCGGCCCCAGAGCCCAGCATTCCTCCCAAGCTCGGCGGTCGTCTCCTGCTGTTCAGGGACAGTTGGCTTGACTTGGTGGAGGACGCTTGGGTCAGGGAGGTTGTATCCTCAGGATACAAAATAGAGTTCACTTCCCGCCCAAGAGATCGGTTCCTCGAATCCCGCCCCCCAAGGGATCCTTCTATGGTCCAGGGTTTCTTTGCATCCATTGATTCCTTCTCAATGCTGGAGTTATTGTCCACGTTCCACAGCGAGAACGCTTGACAGGTTTTTATTCAAACCTGTTTGTTGTGCCAAAGAAGGGCGGCACAGTTCGTCCCATCCTGGACCTCAAGTTGCTGAACAGGAGGGTTCGCCTGCGTCACTTCAGGATGGAGTCTCTAAGTTCAGTAATCTCGTCAATGGACTCACAGGAATTTCTGTGTGCCATAGACATCCAAGACGCCTACCTCCACGTCCCAATTTGCCCAGCTCATCAGAGGTTCTTACGTTTCGCAGTTCAGCAGAACCATTTTCAGTTTGTCGCCCTGCCCTTCGGCCTTGCAACCGCTCCCAGGGTCTTCACCAAGATCTTGGCAGCATTGATGGTCATCTTGAGGATTCGAGGACTGGTTCTCATTCCTTACCTCGACGACATTCTCATCAAGGCCCCGTCCCTCCCCCAGGCCCAAGAAAGCCTGTCCATCGTTCTCGACACCCTGGCCCGGTTCGGGTGGATAGATAACAGGAAATAGTCCTGCCTTGTTCTCTCTCAGCGCCTGATCTTCTTGGGCATGCTGTTTAATACCCGACAGGCGAAGGTCTTTCTCCCCAAGGAGAAAAGAGCAATACTCCAGCAGGGAGTTTGGTCTCTGCGGGGCCCTCAGCTTCCTTCCTTCCGGTCAGCGATGAGGGTGCTGGGCAGAATGGTTGCGGCCTCAGAGGCAATTCCCTTTGCTCAGTTCCACTTGAGACCTCTTCAGCAGCCTATCCTGTCTCAGTGGGATAGGTCCGTTGGATCGTCCGCTTCGTCTCCCTCTGAGTCAAGCAGTCTCTCAACTGGTGGCTGTCATCCCGCCTCATCCTCCAGGGCCGGTCCTTCCTGCCAGTTCACTGGCAGGTCATAACGACGGATGCAAGCCTTCTGGGCTGGGTGGCAGTTTTTTCGACACCTAACGACTCAGGGTCGTTGGTCGGCACAGGAATCTTCCTACCGATCAACATCCTCGAAATCAGGGCCATCTTTCTCTCTCTCCGTCACTGGGAATCGGTTCTCAGGGGCCTGCCAGTCAGAATTCAGACGGACAATGGCGTACGTCAATCACCAGGGGGGGACCAGAAGTTCTCTGGCAATGGCCGAAGTGTCCAGGATCCTGTTGTGAATGGGCTTGAGATGAGTTCTGAGCAGAGGCTCCCTCTGGTGGTTACAAGCGGTACTGGTCTGTTCAGTGAAGATTGTGAGGACTGGGAATCAGGTGTTACTGACTGGTCTTATATAAGGGAGTCACCTTCCCATCAGAGTTGCCGGTGATCAATTGTTCGGGTCTCAATCCTTGATTCCTGTTTCCCTTGTAGCCTGCTGTGTCGTGTCTGCATCTCCTGCTAACAGATAAGACATTTTCTTCTTTTTGTTTCTGTGCTTAATTTTTGCATTTTGTCCTGCACTTCTGTGGGGGCCTTCTGGGTCCCCTCAGGGGCTTTTGCCCTCTCAGTTTAGTTCAGCCACTGATGTTTGTACTTTTGCTTTTTCCAGTTTTTTCAGTGGCTGCTGTTTTGATTTTGTTACACCAGAGAACTAATTTAGGTGGTAGAGGTCGTGTGATCTCAGGTGTTTTTGAAATTAGTAGAGTTGGTGCTTTCAGGGTTTTTTTTGGGATTGCAGTAAGTACCCTTCCTATCCTTTTCTATTTAGTTAGTTTGGGCCCCAACGTTTGCTCATACTATTTTCTGTCTGTGTCAATATTTCGTCTTGTCTAACCGCCATTACATGTTTGGGGGCTTGCTATTATCTTTGGGGTTCTGCTCCGGGGCAGATAGCTTTCCTATTTCTATCTTTAGGTGTTAGTTTCTCAGGCTGTGACGAGGCGTCTAGGACCAATGTAGGAACGCTCCACGGCTGCCTCTAGTTGTGGTGGTTAGTCAGGGTACTGCAATCTCATAGATTCCAACTGCTCTGGTGTATTGCCTTTTTGCCTGCACTCCTCAGCTACCGAATCATAACAGTATCACCGGCCCAAATTTAAAATTGTATGGTACTCACAGAAGGGAAAAATATTGTGAAAAAAAAAAAACGGTTGTCAGAGTTGTCAGAGATATTTTTCTGTTTGTTGCATTTTTTTTTTTTTTCCCTCTGTATCTCTGGGTGCTGGGGAGGATTTTTTCTCTCAATGGAGTTTGCACAGTTGTCTGGCCGTGTGGATCAGCTTGCCACTGAGGTTCAGAGTATTGCTGCATATCTTGCTAGGTTGCCTGTTGTGGAACCTAGGATTCCCATGCCAGATTTGTTTTTAGGGGATCGAGCTAAGTTTCAGAATTTCAAAAATAATTGTAAATTGTTTTTTGCCTTAAAATCTAAGTCCTCAGGAAACGCAGCGCAGCAGGTTCAAATTGTCATCTCTCTCCTGCGCGGCGATCCTCAGGATTGGGCTTTTTCCCTGACACCTGGGGATCCTGTTTTGAGTGATGTTGATGCATTTTTTCAGGCTTTGGGGTTATTGTACGATGAGCCTAATGTCACTGATCAAGCTGAAAAAGCCTTGTTGGCATTAAATCAGGGGCTTGATGACGCTGAGTTATACTGTCAGAGATTCCGTAGGTGGGCAGTCCTGACCAAGTGGAATGACAACGCTTTGGCGGCCCTTTTTCGGAAGGGGCTGTCAGATAATGTAAAGGATGTTATGGTGGGATTCCCTGTCCCCTCTGGTCTCAATGATTCTATGTCATTAGCGATTCAAATTGACAGACGTTTGCGTGAGCGGAGAAGTATGCGTGTGTTGCCTTGTGAACCTGCTTCTGAATCCATGCAGTGTGATAGAGTGGTGTCTGGGGCACAGCGTCATGAGTTTCGAAAGCGCAATGGGTTATGTTTCTACTGTGGTGATGCCTCTCATGCTATTTCAGTCTGCCCTAAGCGGGGAAGACGTTTTGCACTCTCAGTTGTCTTGGGTAGTGTTCAGACTAAGTTTTTACTAACTGTCACTCTGATATGCTCTCTGTCCTCATTTTCTGCTCAGGCTTTCGTTGATTCTGGAGCAGCTATTAACCTGATGGATTATGATTTTGCTAAACGTTGTGGGTTTCCCTTGATACCCCTACAGAAGTCTATTCCCCTTCTGGGGATCGATTCTACCCCTTTGGCTGAGAATAAACCTCAGTTCTCTACTCAGGTGATAATGAGGGTTGAACCTGATCATCAAGAGTGCTGCAAATTTTTGGTTCTGTATAATCTGCATGATATTATCGTACTGGGTTTCCCTTGGTTACAGTCTCATAATCCTGTTTTGGATTGGAAATCTGTGTCTGTAACCAGTTGGGGCTGCCAATGTGTTAATACCAACACTCCTGTTTTTTCTGCCTCCCCCCAGGCTCAGGATGTTCCTGACTTTTTGATTGATTTTTCTGATGTGTTTAGCGAAAGTAAATCTGCATCCTTGCCTCCCCATAGGAGCTATGACTGCGCTATTGAATTAGTGCCTGGTAGTAAATTCCCTAAAGGTCGCCTTTTTAACTTGTCTGTACCTGAACATGACGCTATGCGGTCTTATATCAAGGAGTCATTGGAGAAGGGTCATATCAGACCATCTTCTTCACCCTTAGGTGCCGGTTTTTTCTTTGTGGCCAAAAAGGATGGTTCATTAAGGCCGTGTATTGATTATCGTCTTTTGAACAATATTACTGTGAAATATCAATACCCGTTACCCTTGATTTCTGACCTGTTTTCCAGGGTGAAAAACGCTACTTGGTTTACCAAGCTTGACCTCAGGGGGGCATATAACCTTATTCGCATTAAGCACGGGGATGAATGGAAGACGGCATTCAATACCCCGGAGGGGCATTTTGAGTGCCTTGTGATGCCCTTTGGGCTCACTAATGCTCCTTCTGTCTTCCAGTCCTTCATGAATGACATTTTCAGGGATTTTGTGGATAAATTTCTGATTGTTTATTTGGATGATATCTTGATTTTTTCTAATGACTGGGACTCTCATGTGAAACATGTTCGAACTGTATTCCAGATTTTGAGAGAGAATGCTCTGTTTGTGAAGGGATCAAAGTGTCTTTTTGGCGTACAGAGGATCTCATTTCTGGGATTCATTTTGTCCCCATCTATTATTGAAATGGACCCGGTCAAGGTTCAGGCCATCTGTGATTGGGTCCAACCTACTTCATTAAAGGCTCTTCAAAGATTTTTGGGTTTTGCCAATTTTTATCGTAAATTTATTGGTAATTTCTCTGTTATTGTTAAACCATTAACTGATTTGACCAAAAAGGGTTCTGATGTGGTGAATTGGCCTCCTGAGGCAGTCTCTGCATTTCAGGAACTTAAGCAGAGATTCACTTCTGCTCCTGTTCTACGGCAGCCTGATGTTTCTCTGCCATTTCAGGTGGAGGTTGATGCCTCTGAAATTGGGGCAGGTGCCGTTTTGTCCCAAAAAGATCCAGAGACCTCTAAAAGTAACCCTTGTGCCTTTTTCTCTCGAAAATTTTCTCCTACTGAACGTAATTATGACGTGGGTAATCGGGAGTTATTGGCCATGAAGTGGGCTTTTGAAGAGTGGAGACATTGGCTGGAGGGAGCCAAACATCGGATGGTGGTCCTTACGGACCATAAGAATCTGGTTTATCTGGAATCTGCCAAGCGACTCAATCCTAGACAGGCCAGGTGGGCCTTGTTTTTCACACGTTTTAATTTTGTGGTTTCCTTTCTTCCTGGCACTAAGAATGTTAAGGCGGATGCCCTCTCGAGGAGTTTCCTTGCGGACTCTCCTGAGTTATCTGATCCTTCTGTTATTTTGAAAGAGGGTGTAGTTCTTTCCGCCATCTCACCCAATTTGAGACTTGCTCTGGAGGGGTGTCAGGAGGATAGGCCCGAGCGCTGCCCTGTTGGAAAATTGTTTGTCCCGGACCAGTGGAAAAAGAGTGTGATGTCTGAGATTCATTGTTCCGCGTTGGCTGGGCATCCCGGAATTTTTGGTACCAGAGACTTGGTGAGTCGGTCCTTTTGGTGGCCTACCTTGTCTCGTGAGTCAGGGAATTTGTGCAGTCCTGCGGGACTTGCTCTCGCTCCAAGCCTTGCTCTCGCTCTAGTGGTTTGTTGATGCCATTGCCTGTGCCCAAGAGACCATGGACCCATATCTCTATGGATTTCATTTCCGACCTTCCTGTTTCTCAGAGAATGACCGCCATCTGGGTGATTTGTGATAGGTTTTCCAAGATGATACATCTTGTGCCATTGCCTAAGTTGCCTTCCTCCTCTGAATTGGTGCCGTTGTTCCTTCAGCACGTGGTTCGTTTACACGGCATTCCTGAGAACATTGTGTCTGACAGAGGAGTCCAGTTTGTTTCCAGATTTTGGAGGACTTTTTGTTCTAAACTGGGTGTTCAATTGTCTTTCTCCTCGGCATTTCATTCTCAGACCTATGGTCAAACTGAGAGAACAAACCAGACATTGGAGACTTATCTAAGATGCTTTGTGTCTGCTGATCAGGATGACTGGGTCTCTTTTTTGCCTTTGGCTGAGTTTGCTCTTAATAATAGGGCTAGCTCTGCCACTTTGATGTCTCCATTTTTCTGTAATTCTGGGTTTCACCCTCGATTTTCTTCAGGACAGACGGAGGCTTCTGTCTGTCCAGGTGTTGACTCTGTTGTGGAGCGTATGCAACAGATTTGGGACCAGGTAGTGGAGAGGTTGTCCCTCTCTCAGGAGAGGGCCCAGCGGTTTGCTAACCGGCATAGGACTGATGGTCCTCGGTTTAAAGTAGGGGACTTGGTCTGGTTGTCCTCAAAAAATATTCCTATGAGAGTAGCATCTCCTAAATTTAAGCCAAGGTTCATTGGACCTTATAAGATCATGGAGATTCTTAATCCTGTTTCTTTTCGTTTGCTTCTTCCAGGGACATTTAAGATCCATAACGTGTTCCACAAGTCCTTGTTGAAGAGGTTTGTTGAGCCAGTGGTTCCTGCTGCTGTGCCTCCTGACCCTGTTTTGGTTGAGGGCAATCTGGAGTATGTGGTTGAGAAAATATTAGATTCTCGTTTTTCTAGACGGAAACTCCAGTATTTGGTTAAGTGGAGAGGTTATGGTCAGGAAGACAATTCTTGGGTGTTTGCTTCGGACATCCATGCTAGGAGACTCATCCGTGCGTATCATAGAACTCATCCTGACCGACCTGGTTGCTCAATGAGGGTTCGGTGACCCCTCCTCAAGGGGGGGGTACTGTTGTGAATGGGCTTGAGATGAGTTCTGAGCAGAGGCTCCCTCTGGTGGTTACAAGCGGTACTGGTCTGTTCAGTGAAGATTGTGAGGACTGGGAATCAGGTGTTACTGACTGGTCTTATATAAGGGAGTCACCTTCCCATCAGGGTTGCCAGTGATCAATTGTTCGGGTCTCAATCCTTGATTCCTGTTTCCCTTGTAGCCTGCTGTGTCGTGTCTGCATCTCCTGCTAACAGATAAGACATTTTCTTCTTTTTGTTTCTGTGCTTAATTTTTGCATTTTGTCCTGCACTTCTGTGGGGGCCTTCTGGGTCCCCTCAGGGGGCTTTTGCCCTCTCAGTTTAGTTCAGCCACTGATGTTTGTACTTTTGCTTTTTCCAGTTTTTTCAGTGGCTGCTGTTTTGATTTTGTTACACCAGAGAACTAATTTAGGTGGTAGAGGTCGTGTGATCTCAGGTGTTTTTGAAATTAGTAGAGTTGGTGCTTTCAGGGGTTTTTTTGGGATTGCAGTAAGTACCCTTCCTATCCTTTTCTGTTTAGTTAGTTTGGGCCCCAACGTTTGCTCATACTATTTTCTGTCTGTGTCAGTATTTCGTCTTGTCTAACCGCCATTACATGTTTGGGGGCTTGCTATTATCTTTGGGGTTCTGCTCCGGGGCAGATAGCTTTCCTATTTCTATCTTTAGGTATAGTTAGTTTCTCAGGCTGTGACGAGGCGTCTAGGACCAACGTAGGAACGCTCCACGGCTGCCTCTAGTTGTGGTGGTTAGTCAGGGTACTGCAATCTCATAGATTCCAACTGCTCTGGTGTATTGCCTTTTTGCCTGCACTCCTCAGCTACCGAATCATAACAGGATCCTCCTTTGGGCGGAGGCGACGGTTCCGGCAATATCCGCGGTGCATATCCCCGGCGTGGACAACTGGGCCGCCGACTTCCTCAGCCGCGAGGGTCTTGCGGCAGGAGAATGGTCCCTGCATCCAGACGTCTTCCATCAAATCTGCCTTCGATGGGGGACCCTGGATGTGGACCTCATGGCGTCCCGGCTCAACAGGAAGGTTCCTCTGTTCGTCTCCAGGTCCCGCGATCCTCTCGCGTTGGACGTAGACACTCTGGCCATTCCCTGGTCGCAGTTCGCTCTCCCTATTCCTGCCGCTTCCCCTTCTTCCCAGATTGCTGAAGATCAAGGCGGAAGGAGTGCCGGTCATTCTGATCGCCCCAGATTGGCCCAGGAGGTCCTGGTTCGCAGTCATCGTCAGTCTCCTGGCGGACGCCCCCTGGAGACTCCCAGACAGGCCAGATCTTCTGTCACAGGGCCGAACTGCCACCTGGGTTCTCGGTCGCTCAATTTAACGGCGTGGCTGTTGAGACCGCGGTACTGAGAGTGTCCGGGTTCTCCGATCGGGTGATTCGCACCATGATCCAAGCCAGGAAACCGTCGTCTTCCAGGGTCTACTATCGAACCTGGAAGGCCTATTTTCGCTGGTGTGAGTCCAACGTCATCCCGCCAATGAAGTCGTTCCCAGTCGTCTTGGCTTTCCTCCAAGTGGGACTGGACTCTGGTCTTTCTCTCGCTACTCTAAAAGGGCAGGTGTCAGCCCTTTCTATCCTCTTTCAGAAATCCTTGGCATCTCGTGCTCAAGTCAAGACTTTCCTTCAGGGAGTGGCGCATATGGCTCCCCCGTACCGGAATCCTGTGGACCCTTGGGACCTCAATCTTGTTTTGGAGGTTGAGGTGTGCTCCCTTTGAACCTCTCAGAGAGGTTCCTCTGTCTGTTTTGTCCTGGAAGGTGGCCTTTCTCGTAGTGATCACTTCCATCAGGCGAGTTTCAGAATTAATAATCCCCCAAATTCTGTGCATATGCTGCCCGAAAAAAACGCAGATTCTTCAATATATTAAACACGAAATAATTTTATTATCAAAAAAATTCAATATTATTATACAAAATAGTTCCATATCAAAAATTGGTGCAGAGATAAAAAGGGACAAACCTGAGCTTCCTATTAGAATGTATACAGGCACTACACACAGAGGTTAACAGCCACCACTTAATATAAAAGAACTAACACTGGGTCACAGGGACCAACCGTGTGATGTCCAATGAGTAAATATATTCACAAAGTGTCTTCAATGTGTCACCTATAAGCCATGATTCAAAATGATGAAAAAACACCTATATACTAATAAATGGCTAGGCACAATACAAGACTATCATTTAAATAATATATTAGTGGCTGATGCCTTTACCTTAGTGTCGGCCGTGAAGTTAGAATGGTGGGAGCTCCTGTCCCTCAGCCCCGACGTGCACGTTTCGCCCAGCTTCTTCTTCCGCCCCCGAAGAAGCTGGGCGAAACGTGCACGTCGGGCTGAGGGACAGGAGCTCCCACCATTCCAACTTCACGGCCGACACTCAGGTAAAGGCATCAGCCACTAATATATTATTTAAATGATAGTCTTGTATTGTGCCTAGCCATTTATTAGTATATAGGTGTTTTTTCATCATTTTGAATCATGGCTTATAGGTGACACATTGAAGACACTTTGTGAATATATTTACTCATTGGACATCACACGGTTGGTCCCTGTGACCCAGTGTTAGTTCTTTTATATTAAGTGGTGGCTGTTAACCTCTGTGTGTAGTGCCTGTATACATTCTAATAGGAAGCTCAGGTTTGTCCCTTTTTATCTCTGCACCAATTTTTGATATGGAACTATTTTGTATAATAATATTGAATTTTTTTGATAATAAAATTATTTCGTGTTTAATATATTGAAGAATCTGCGTTTTTTTCGGGCAGCATATGCACCCAATTTGGGGGATTATTAATATGATTGAGAGCAGATACGATAAATATAGGCAATTTTTTGGTATATTGAGTTTCAGAATTAGCGGCTCTGTCTTGTCGCCCCCCTTTCCTGGTCCTTCACCAGGATAAGGTAGTGTTGCGGCCTCCGCCTTCCTTTCTTCCCAAGGTGGTATCCACTTTCCACTTGAACGAGGATATTGTCCTGCCTTCCATTCTTTGGAGCGCTCGTTGAACAAGCTAGACCTGGTACGGGCAATGAGGATCTACCTGGATAGGACTGCTTCCTTCAGGAAGTCGGATCTCCTATTCGTCATTCCAGACGGAGCGCGGAGAGGCCTGCCGGCCTCCAAGGCTACGATTGCGCGTTGGATTAGGACTGCAATATTGGAGGCTTACCGGGTTAAGAACAGAGTGCCCCCACCTGGGATTAAGGCTCACTCCACCCGGGCCGTAGGCGCCTCCTGGGCGGTTCACCATGGGGCATCCGCCCTACAACTTTGCAAAGCGGCAACATGGTCTTCCATCCACACGTTTGCCAAATTTTACAAGGTCCACACCTACGCTTCGGCGGACGCCAACCTAGGCTGAAGGATCTTGCAGGCGGCATTGGGGACTTTTCCGACCTGAATGGAGTTTCTTGCCTTTTTTCTCCCACCCCAGGGACTGCTTTGGGATGTCCCATGGTCTGTGTCCCCCAATGAAGCGATAGAGAAAACAGGATTTTGGTACTTACCGTAAAATCTGTTTCTCGGAGCGCTCATTGGGGGACACAGCACCCTCCCATATGTTTACAAACTTTTGTCCTTTCTTTCAATTGTTATTCTTATAATTGAGATGTTTGGTTCTGTCACGTTCTTCTCCTACTGCTTTCTCACTAACTGATTAGCTTGGTTCCAGTCGGTGGGTGTTATACTGCAGAGGAGAGCCAACCTTTTTTTGCATATGCATAGTGTCAGCCTCCTAGTGGCAGCAGCATACACCGATGGTCTCTGTGTCCCCCAATGAGCGCTCCGAGAAATAGATTTTACGGTAAGTACCAAAATCCTGTTTTCTGCTATTTTCCACCCAAAAATTTGGGGTGCGTGTTATGGTCCGGTGTGTCTTATAGTCCGAAAAATATGGTAATTCTTCTACAAGGACAAGAAGCATAGATCTTGCAGACTGTGATGTAGTGATAGAGAAAATAAAGCTGTCCATGGATAATTATTAGCAATTCCATCAATATTCCTTTATGGCTAATTGCATCTAATCTGATTATAGTCAGATTATCTTTTGTTTGTTACTCCACTTAAAAATGTAATAAAAAAGTAATCGTAAATGATTGTTTTCCCCTACACAATGTCTTCTAAAAAAAATAGTATGAGATCCACAAACGTAATAATACCAATGATAACCCATGCTATAAAATATACGAGGGCTGTGGGTCAGTAAGTCAAACCTCCGACTCCTCAATTTCTCCGATTCCGACTTCCTCACATGTGGCTCATGTTTAACCCCTTTACCCCCGAGGGTTGTTTGCATGTTAATGACCAGGCCAATTTTTTTACAATTCTGACCACTGTCCCTTTGTGAGGTAATAACTCTGGAACGCTTCAATGGATCTTAGAGAATCTGAGATTGTTTTTTCGTGACATATTCTACTTCATGTTAGTGGTAAAATTTCTTCGATATAACTTGCGTTTATTTATGAAAAAAACAGAAATATGGCAAAAATTTTGAAAAAATTTATGCCCTTAAATCAAAGTTTCATCGCACAAAATAGTTACTAAATAACATTTCCCACACGTCTACTTTACTCTACTTTTTGGAACCAAATTTTTTTTTGTTAGGGAGTTATAAAGGTTAAAAGTTGACCAGCAATTTCTCATTTTTACAACACTATTTTTTTTAAGGGACCACATCACATTTGAAGTCACTTTGAGTGGTGTATATGATGGTAAATACCAAAAAGTGACACCGTTCTAAAAACTGCACCCCCCAAGGTGCTCAAAACCACATTCAAGAAGTTTATTAACCCTTCAGGTGCTTTCCAGGAATTTTTGGAATGTTTAAAAAAAAATCAACATTTAACTTTTTTTCATTAAATATTTACTTCAGATCCAATTTTTTTTATTTTACCAAGGAGCACCGTTTGACTTTTTCAACACAGAATTGGCTGGAATTGAGATCGGTCGCCTTTGGAGAGCTTCTGATGTGCCTAAACAGTGGAAACCCCCCACATGTGACACGATTTTTGAAAGTAGACCCCCTAAGAAACTTATATAGAAGTGTGTTGAGCACTTTGAACCCTCAAGTGCTTCACAGAAGTTTATAACGTAGAGCCGTAAAAATAAAAAATCATATTTTTTTCACAAAAATGATCTTTTCACTCCCAATTTTTTAATTTCCCAAGGGTAACAGGAGAAATTGGACCCCAAAAATTGTTGTGCAATTTATCCTGAATAGGCTGATACCACATATGTGGGGTGCGCGCATGGCAGACGATTTTTATTGCAAAAACTTTTTTGCATCGCCCTAATTTGAGAGATATAATTTTTCCATATTTTGGCTCACAGAGTCATGTGAGGTCTTGTTTTTTGCGGGACGAGTTGATGTTTTTATTGGTATTGGTATTATTTTTGGGCACATAACATATTTTGATCGCTTTTTATTACAGTTTTTGGGAGGCAGAATGAACAAAAACCAGCAATTCATGAATTTCTTTTGGGGGGGTGGTGGCGACGGCGTTTATACTGTTCTGCATGTGGTAAAATTGATGAAGCAGTTTTGTTCTTCGAGTTAGTATCATTACAGCGATATCTCATTTGTGTAATTTTTTTTATGTTTTGGCGCTTTTATACAATGAAAACTAATTTATTTATATATATATAATATAAATCATTATTTTTGCATCACTTTATTCTGAGAGCTATAACTTATTTTTTCACTGACGCTGTACGGGGCTTGTTTTTTGCGGGACAAGATGACGTTTTCAGCGGTACCATGTTTATATCCGTCTTTTTGATCGCATGTTATTCCACTTATTGTTCGGGCGTATGATGATAAAGCATTTTTTTTTTTTTTTTTTTTTGCTTTTTTTTTATAGTAACATAGTTAGTAACATAGTTATTAAGGTTGAAGGAAGACTTTAAGTCCATCTGGTTCAACCCATATCCTATCCTAACCTGCCCTAACATGTTGATCCAGAGGAAGGCAAAAAAACCCCAAGTGGCAAACAGTAAGCTTCACATTGGGGAAAAAAATTCCTTCCCGACTCCACATACGGCAATCAGACTAGCTCCCTGGATCAACGCTGTATCTAGGAAACTAGTGAATATAGCCTGTAATATTATACTTTTCAAGAAAGGCATCCAGTCCCTCTTAAATTTTAGTAAGGAATCACTCATTACAACATTAGACGGCAGAGAGTTCCATAGTCTCACTGCTCTTACAGTAAAGAATCTGCATCTGTGATTATGGCTAAACCTTCTTTCCTCCAGACGTAGAGGATGCCCCTCGTCCCCGTCACAGGTCTAAGAGTAAAAAGATCATTAGAAAGGTCTTTGTACTGTCCCCTCATATATTTGTACATTGTAATAAGATCACCCCTAAGCCTTCGTTTTTCCAAACTAAATAACCCCAAGTGTAGTAATAACCTGCTTCATGGTCTTAGAGAATCTAGAGTTTTCTAATATCTCTTTGTGTGTATTCTCTCGATAAACTGCGTCTATTTCAGATATGTCTTTGAATTATCCTTACAAACTCGACAGTACTAATAACTCCCACACGTATTCCTAATTTTTGGAACCAGATGATTTTGTATAGGAGTTAAAATTATGTTCCCTCATTCATCTATGCTTTAAATCCATTTTTTTTGCCATATTTGAGTCACTTTGCGTGTAATATGGCCAAAATTGAAGTTCTACGTGCACCCAACAAACCCACAGAAGTTTTTTCAGTGACAGTTTTGGAATGTTTTAAAAAATTTTAACTTCATTAATTACTTAATCTTTTTTTTATCCAAGGGCATTGACCTTTTAACATTGTTAATCCCCTTTAAGCTCATTTGCCATTAACAGTCCCATGACTTTATTGAATAAACCCCTAAATTATAAAATTATCTCTCTATTTAACCCTCAAGTTTACGAGTTTATACTGCAAATATTTTTCAAAAAATGATCTTTCACCCCCAATTATTTAATTTTAAGGAAGCGGCAAATATGACCCCAAATGTTGGTACATTTAACCTGATGGTACCCATAGTGGTGGTGCTGCCATAAAACCCCTTTTTTCAAACTTTATTGATGCCTAATTTTAACCACTTCACACATAGTTTTCTTATCGACGATATGTTTTTTTGTATGAATTTTTGTGGCACTGATATTACAAACTTTTTGGAGAATACAGAAACACCAGTTCATGCATTTCCTTGGTCAGCGTTAACTTACTCATGTGGTAAAAGTTATGAAGTTATGTTCTCAAGAACTTTCCGATACCATGTGAATATGTTCTGAGGTTATACAAGCTAATATTCAAATATATACTTAAAAAAACCTACATTATTTTTACCCACACTTGATGTTAAGCTATGGCCTATATTTTTCATGACCTGTCGGGTTTTGTTTTTGACAAATGGCACCACTACATTTTATACCCGTCTTTGTTCGACCAGTTATTATGATTTTACAGATATAAAATAATTTATTTTTTTTTTGCTTTTAATTATGGTGTTCTTTAAAGGGGTTAACTAGTGGGATAGTTTTATAGGGCGGATTGTTACAGACGCAGGGATACAAAATATGTGTACTTTTATTATTTAGATTTTTTTTCACTAAAATATTTATTGATGTAATAAATATTGATGTTTTTATTATGTTTTAAAATATTTTTTCAATTTTTTTTTTTTGTATTTCTTATTTTTACACATTGTCCCACTATGGGACACTCATTTTCTGCAGGCTGATCGCTTCTATAGCATGCATATGAAGCAGCATCTGCATGCTATAGAAGCTTGCAGCGCTGCAGCTTCTCTATGCACTAACCTGCGACTTCCTGACATGCACTGCGCATGTCAGGAAGTCTCTTTGACCTGGAGACCCGGATGTCATCATGATGACATACGGGTCTCCATGGGAACAATCGGGACCCCGATGCATGCCTACGGAACGCTGCAATCATCTTTGATTGCAGTGTGCCAGGGGTTAAAGTGCCGGGAGCGAATCAGCTGACACCCGGCCCCTATCAGGCGCGCTCTCCCCGTGAGCGAGGCTGATCGGTGATGACGTACTATCCCGTCCATGGTCATACGGGCCCAGGGCACATGGACGGGATAGTACGTCCAATGTCAGAAAGGGGTTAAGTTGTACATTTACTGTGGTAAATTGGTAACAGGCATTTAATCACAATTATGATACAATAATAATCAAGCTATTTAGATAGAAAATAAAATATTTATTGGAATACAGCTTTAGAAAAAAAACTTAATAAATTGTAAGTATGCAATACATTATGCAGTTAGTGGGAAAAAACAGTTTTTAACAAAAACTTACTGAATAACATTTGTGCAGTCTATGAATTTGTTCTCAGTAATAGTATTGCCTCCATCAGATCCTCCTTCATAGATGACCTCAAATCTGACCTAATTATTTTAAGGCTAGACAACAATCCCTCTACACTAGGGTTGGAGGCAAAGCAGTAACCACATGGGCAACATCTCTAACAATTTCAAGGTATAAAAGAATTGCCTCGTGCACAGTCGGCTTTGATGAATGGTTAGTTAAAGTCTTCAACTTCTTTGCAAGCAAGTGAAAATTTTTGCTGAAATATGGTCAATCTGTTTGCTACGGGAGTGGAATCTTTCTCCCTGCGGCAACGCTTTGCTTTCTCCATGTCATGAAAATAATTTTCAAAATTAACCCTTTAGTGACAGAGCCAATTTGGTACTTAATGACCGAACCTATTTTTACAATTCAGACCACTGTCAGTTTGCGGTTATAACTCTGGAACGCGTCAACATATCCCACTGATTCTGAGATAAATAACATTTCCCACATGTTTACATCAGCACAATTTTGGAAACATATTTTTTTTAGTTAGGACATTATAAGGGTTGAGCAGCAATTTCTTATTTTTCCAACAAAATTTACAAAACCATATTTTAGGGACCACCTCACATTTGAAGTGAGTTTGGGGGGGTCAATATAACAGAAAATACCCAAAAGTTACACCATTCTAAAAACTTCACTCCTAAGGAGCGCAAAACCACATTCAAGAAGTTTATTAACCCTTCAGGTGCTTCACGAGAACTAAAGCAATGTGTAAGGAAAAAATTAACATTTTACTTTATTCACAAAAAAATTACTTTGGAACCAATTTTTTTTTTTATTTTCACAAGGGTATCATGAGAAAATGGACCAAAAAATTTGTTATGCAATTTCTCCTGAGTACACCGATAACCCATATGTGGGGAAACCACTGTTTGAGTGCATGGCATGGCTCAGAAGGGAGGGAGAACAGTTTGACTTTTTGAATGCAAAATTGTCTGGAATCAATGGTAGCGCCATGTCGCGTTTGGAGACCCCCTGATGTACCTAAACAGTGGAAACCCCCCGAATTCCAGCTCCAACCCTAACCCCAACACACCCCAAGCCCTAATCCTAACCTTAACCATAACCCTAACCCCAACAACCCCTAATCCCAACCCTAACCATAACCACAAACCTAACCCTAACTTTAGCCCCAACCCTAACCCTCACTTTAGCCCAACTCACTTTAGCCCAACTCTTATATTTACCTAAGGGGGTGATAAAAGGGGGGTTTGATTTACTATTTTTTATTTTGATCACTGTGACAGACCCTATCACAGTGATCAAGACGAGCCAGTAGGAAAAATCTCCCATTTTTTTCCGGGTGCTGTCTGGCAGATCTCGGCGGGCGCACTGCGCAGGCGCACGTCATTTTCTTCCGGAAGAAGACGCCGGGGAACTTCACGGGTGGTTGGATGGACAACAGAGGTACCGGGCGGGGGATCAAGGGGCCCTATTTCACTCTCCTCTGATGTTAGATCACATCAGAGAAGAGAGAAATTAAATGGAAAATCAGTCTTTTTTTCAGCTGCAGAATGGAAGGGAGGGAGACACAGGAATTCATTACTGATGGGTAGGCGGAGCCCCAGATCAGGATGTCACCTCAGATCAAAAGAGTGCTGACTGGCTGGCCCCTCCAGCTCGGGCTCCTCCTACTCAGCTCCAGTCTAAGATTTGAGGTCCCAGAGGATGGTCGCTGCTAATGCAGCTCCTCAGAAGATTTTATTATTTTATATTCGGACAGGAGACTTGGATCACCAGCTGGTCTAGAGGTCTCAGGGGTACCAGCGCTGCTGTACCCCAACCTCTCCCTTGGCGGATCTGTATTTACTCAAAGTCCCTGCAGAATCCTTGCCGGCCCTGGGGGATGAGGAGAGCTTCCCTGGCGGGACGCAAACCACACGTGCGGTCACTGCGTTCCTCGCCCTGGGGGGGAAGCATGGGCACAGCGCCAGAAACCCCTGAGGGTCCCTGTGGCGCTTTGGCTGGTGAGTACTCCACACAAATTTTTTATTATAATTATGTGTGAGTGCTTTAGCGTCTGAGTGAGCAGCGCTATTACATGTTTATCAGTGTATTTCACCAGCCTCTCCCTTGGCGGATCTGTAACTACATAATGGTCCCTGCAGAATCTTGCCGGCCCTGGGGGATGAGGAGAGTTTTCCCTGGCGGAGGGCGCAAACCACACACTGGGGTCACTGCGCTTCCCGCCCTGGGGGGAAGCATGGGCATAGCGCCAGAAACCCCTGAGGGTCCCTGTGGCGCTAAGCTGGTGAGTACTCCACACAATTTTTATTATAATAATGTGTGAGTGCTTTAGCGTCTGGGTGAGCAGCGCTATTACTTGTATGTCAGTATGCTTCAGCGCTGCGGTGACAGCGCTGTTACATTGTAGATGTGGTGATCTTTTGTCCGCAGGCAGATACCTGTAGGACAGAGAGGGAGCAGGAGCGGGGGAGTTCGCGCTCATTATTTGAGCTAGCAGGGGGCGTGGCCTAACTATTCCCGGTCTTCTGAGCAGGAAGACGCGCGCTCTGGCGTTTCTCCTGCGACTCCCTCACTGTGGCGGCCATTACACAGGCTCCTGGGCTCCTCAGACCGCTCCTCTCCTCATAAGACACCACGGCCAGCTGGGTGAGTGCTGATTCCTCACCCCGCAGCGCAGCGATCGCTATCCTGCAGCTGCAGTCTCATTAGAGACATAAAATTGGCTGGGGCTCACAAATATATATATTGTGGTGAGTTTGCAATATTAACCCCTCTGAGGGTTATTTCTACCAGCAAAATTTTTTGACTGAATACCGCTGGGGTAACCCTGCCTGGTGGAGCGTTAACCCTTCAGCGTTTAAAAAAAAAAAAAAAAAAACCGCATAGTTTTTGCTGGTATTACCGCTTTGACCTGCTCATACAGGTGAGACATGTCTGAACAGAGTTCAGATGCCGCGGACCACGTTCCAGTGCCATTGCGGCAATCAGATACGCAGACCTCCACAGCGTCTAGCGCTGCGGTCGACAGCGGTGAAAAATTGGATGATATCGCTCGATCGATCAACAACTTGTCTGACCTTTTAGGTCAATATGTGTCTGCTAATTCCTCTCAGAGGAAGCGACGCAGGCCGTTACCGGCCTCTACACGGAGCGAGTCAGATGTATCTGATATTGGGCAGAGTTCCCCTTTAAATTCGGATGGAGAAATATCCGATTCTGATGCGGATGAGCCGCAGGGGCGTTCCTCTATGGCGAAGCGTACGGAGGCATTAATTGAAGCCATGAGAGATATATTACAGTTACCGGAGGAGGTAACTAGTCGTCCTGGTAAATCAGCACGCATGTTCCAGGAGTCCCGTGCTTCGCGTACAACATTGCCAGCTCTGGATGAGCTTAATAGTGTAATAGAGGAGGAACGTCTATGTCCAGATAAGCGTTTTCATGGAACGCATTTCTTGGATACACTTTATCCTTGCTCTGCGGAGTTAAAGGCTAATTGGACTTCTGCTCCTGAAGTGGATGTGTCTTTATCTCAGCTTAGTAAATCCTCACTACTCCCTATTAAGGGGAAAGCGAGCTTACAGGAGCCTTTGGATAGAAAAACAGAATTGGCGGCAAAAGCAAGCTATGAGGCTGCGGGTCATGGATTCCGAGCAGTGCTAGGATCCATGTGTGCTGCTAGAGCTTCTCTAGGCTGGTTGGCACGTCTGAAGACGGAGTTGCAAAATGAATCTCCGTTATCTGAGATACGGGAAACTTGTGAATGGTTAGAAACGGCAGCCTGTTATATATTTGATGCCGGTCTGGATACGGCATCTCTGCTGGCCAAAGCGCAAGCTTCAGCGGTCACAGTCAGAAGAGCTTTATGGCTCAGACAGTGGGCCGGGGACGCAGTTTCCAAACAAGGGTTGTTGGCCTTACCTTACAAGGGTGGCCATCTTTTTGGATCCGACCTCACAGAGCTGATTTCCAAGGCTAAGGCGAAGGAATCAGCATTACCACAGCGTAGGGCCATGGCCTCGGTGTCCAGTAAGCCTGGTGTCTATAGTGGTCGGCGGTCCTTTCGGGGCCGAGGACGATCTAGTCACTCCTCGTGGGGATCGGGTCGTCCTTCCTTCTCAGGAAAGAAATCCTCTCAGAAAACTCGTACTCCCTGGAAGCAGAGTTTCCGCCAGGACAAGCGGGAACTTGACAAGAAGCCCGCAAAGTCGGATTGACGCCAGGGGTCCACTCGAGGATTCTCGAGTGGGGGGTCGCCTGCTTCTTTTCAAGGCGACTTGGATGGCTCGCGTTCCAGATTCCTGGGTAACGCGGATAGTGTCGGCAGGCTATTTCATAGAGTTTGCTTCTCGACCCCCAAATGTTTTTTTGTCAATCTCGCGTTCCGTCGGAACCCGAGCTTGTTGTCGCTCTACAGCGAGAGGTCGAATCTCTGCTACAAAAGGGTGTAGTGATACCGGTTCCGTCAGAGGACCGAGGGAAAGGTTTTTATTCCAACCTTTTTATAGTTCCCAAAAAGGAGAACAAATTTCGCCCGATTCTGGATCTCAAGCGATTAAACCGGCATGTCCATGCCCGGAAATTTTGCATGGAATCGCTTCGTTCCGTTGTGGCAGCTCTGTCACAGAACGATTTTCTGGTGTCAATCGACATTCGCGACGCCTATTTGCATATTCCCATCGGAGAGGCTCATCAGCGCTTTCCTCGATTTGCCATAGGTCAGAATCATTACCAGTTCGTGGCTCTGCCGTTCGGCTTAGCCTCAGCGCCAAGGGTCTTTACAAAAATTCTGGCGCCCCTCATGGCAATCCTTCGAAGACAGGGGATTACGATTCTCCCTTATCTGGACGATCTTTTGATCGTGGCTTCCTCGGAGGAGGAGGCGTTGACGGCTCGGGATTTGTCTCTTCAGTTTCTGAAGGACTTCGGTTGGCTGGTCAATTGGGAGAAGTCGTCCCTGGAACCATCGAGGACAATCCTCTTTTTGGGAATGCATCTCGACACGTTTCGGTCGGTAGTTTCCCTACCACCAGACAAACAGTCATGTCTTCTTCGACATGTACAGATTATGAAATCCTCAACGGCAATGTCCCTACGGAAGTGTATGCGTCTTCTGGGACTGATGGTGGCGTCCATGGAGGCAATTCCTTTTGCCCAGTTCCATTCCAGGACTCTCCAAAGGTTCATCTTGAGTCGATGGAACCAGTCGCAATCGCTGGATTGCAGTGTCACCATTTCTCGCGCGGTGCGGGATTCTCTAGAATGGTGGTTACGTCCAGGGGCATTCTCCCTGGGGAAGTCTTTCCTCCCTCCGAAGTGGTCAGTCATAACCACCGATGCCAGCCTGACGGGCTGGGGGGGTGTTTGGAACAATCTCTGGATTCAGGGGGTATGGTCATCGGAAGAGTCTGTTCTTCCGATCAACATCCTGGAATTGAGGGCGATTTTCCTTTGCCTCCAACATTGGACGGTCCTTTTGAGCGGTCTGCCAGTCCGAGTGCAGACAGACAATGCGACGGCTGTCGCGTATATCAATCACCAAGGTGGGACAAGGAGTTCCAGACTCATGGTAGAGGTGTCCCGAATTCTGATTTGGGCAGAGGCCAGTGTACCAGCCTTTTCGGCGATTCACATTCCAGGGGTTCAGAATATTACAGCGGACTTTCTCAGTCGCAGAAGGATGGATCCCGGGGAATGGGGCCTCCACCCGGAAGTTTTTGCACTACTGTGCTCTCGCTGGGGAACCCCCCAAGTGGATTTGATGGCATCCAGGTCCAATGCCAAGTTACCGACGTTCATGTCCAGGTACAAGGACCCGAAGGCTGTGGCGGTGGATGCTCTAGTGGCTCAGTGGGATCAGTTCGAGCTGATCTATGTATTCCCGCCGATATCCTTACTTCCTCTAGTACTGCGTCGGATCAGACTAGAGAGAATTCCAGCTATTTTGATAGCTCCAGACTGGCCAAGAAGGGTGTGGTTCTCGACAATAATGTCGCTGTTGGCGGCACCTCCTTTTCCACTCCCTCTTCAACCGGACTTGTTGACTCAGGGGCCCGTTTGTCATCCGGACTTGATGTCCCTGCGTTTGACGGCGTGGCTCTTGAGACCGAAATCTTGATCCGTAGAGGTTTCTCAGCCGAGGTCATTGCTACCCTTCGTGCTGCAAGAAGTCCGGCTACTACTAGGATTTACCACAAAATTTGGGAAACCTTCTTTTCGTGGTGTTTGGGGTCCTCTCGGAACCCGAGAAAATTTTCCATTCCCAACCTGTTGGCTTTTCTGCAGCATGGCCTAGACAAGGGTTTGGCAGTCAGCACCCTGAAAGGTCAGATTTCTGCTCTGTCCTTATTGTTCCGGAGAACCATTGCTTCAAATAGAGACGTGCTCTCCTTTTTCCGAGGTATATCTCGTAAGTTTCCGCCGCGGAAGGCACCCGTGTCTCCTTGGCGGCTCAACCTTGTTTTGGAGGCTCTTCAGCATAAACCTTTTGAGCCGATGGTTTCTGCTAGCCTTTCTTTACTTTCTTGGAAGGTGGCTTTCCTTGTTGCAGTCACTTCCTTGAGGAGAGTTTCTGAGTTGGCAGCTCTTTCTTGTTCGTCTTCTTTTCTGGAGTTTTTTCCGGATCGTGTAGTGCTTCGCACTCGGGGTGATTTTTTGCCTAAAGTGGTGTCACAATTTCATGTCAACCAGGATATTGTGTTGCCTTCATTCTGTCCGGATCCAAAGAATGTGAAAGAGCGAGCTTTACACACATTGGATTTAGTGCGGGCCTTGAAGTTTTATCTATCTATTACTCAAGGTTTTCGTAAGACGGACTCCCTATTTGTGGTTCCAGTCGGTCGTCGGCGTGGTCAACGAGCTTCCAAGGATTCTATAGCTCGTTGGATCCGGTCAGCTATATTGGAAGCTTACCGTCTTCAGGGTGAATCTTGCCCGATTAAGATTCAAGCCCATTCCACGAGGGCTGTGGCTTCATCGTGGGCTTTTCACCAAGGTGCTTCGGCAGTGCAGCTCTGCCGGGCGGCAACTTGGCGCTCTGTCCACACGTTTACGAAGTTTTATAAAGTGGACGTCAGTGCTTCCGCTGATGCAGCCCTCGGACGTAGGGTCCTGCAGGCAGCTGTAGTTTAAAGTTCTGGATGAACTTGTGTTTAGCGCTGGTTGCGCTTTGTTGTTAAGGTTGTTGGGTTTCTGCCTCTTGTTGGTTTTTTCCCACCCTTATTTTTGAACTGCTTTGGGACGTCCCATCAGTAATGAATTCCTGTGTCTCCCTCCCTTCCATTCTGCAGCTGAAACACGGATTTTGGTAAGAACTTACCGGTAAAATCCTTTTCAGCGAAGGAAGGGAGGGAGACACAGCACCCTCCCAAGGCAGAAGTGTGTTGATGTTTTCAGATGCAGCGCGACCCTTATCTGATAGCGATTATCTGGGCTGAGGTCAGCGCGCTAAGGCTCTTTTCCAGCATCGCCAGCTCATCGCAGTAGTCAGGTTCCGTGAGTAGTACCTGGAACTCTGTGGTTTTTGGCTTTCTTTGCATGCATAACCTGTATCCTTGTGTTTTTTCTCTGAAGTTCCTTCAGAAGGGGTTATGTTGCTCCGCTGGTGATCTTGGCTCTTTTCCTAAAAGCTTTGGTACGACTGGAGCTGAGTAGGAGGAGCCCGAGCTGGAGGGGCCAGCCAGTCAGCACTCTTTTGATCTGAGGTGACATCCTGATCTGGGGCTCCGCCTACCCATCAGTAATGAATTCCTGTGTCTCCCTCCCTTCCTTCGCTGAAAAGGATTTTACCGGTAAGTTCTTACCAAAATCCGTGTTTTTGCGGTCGCCGTTATGCCGTTAATAACGATGATAGCAACATCGGGGTCGGTAAAAACCGACCCAAATCATGTTGTCTGGGTTCTCTGCTACCCCCGGTAACCGAGACCCTGGAGAAATTCCGACTCTGGGGGCGGTATACCCTTATTCCTCAGCGCTGTTAAAATGCGTAGCTGTGGTTTAAGTACCCTTAGCTGCCGTCGTTAAGGGGTTAAACTCCTCATCGGATGAGGCTGCAGATATTGTAGTAGTAGCAGTGGCAGGACCCAAGTCCTCTTGCGCTTGGCAGTCCTGTAGCCCATACATCCTAACTGCTACTTCTTTTCCTTTAGTAAGCTGTTGATCATCCAGCAATATACCATGACTCGGGTCCACATAAACAGCTGCCAGAAGAATTTTAATTTCTAATAGCAGTGTCTGTCTCCGTTTCATTAAAGCAGCAATGCCATCTGTGATTAAATCTCCTCTTTGGGACAAGCAAAACTGCAAGTTCTTCCACTCCTTTATTAAAATGCCGGGGTTAAATCCTCAGCTTCTAATTTTTTAGTCACTATTGAATAGAACTGTGGCCTTGCATCTCAAACATACTGAATCTGAAGTTTTCTTCTAGCTTGTTCACCTTCATTATTCTCATTCATCAGTTTAATTGTTCTTATCATGTTTGAAGCATTGTCAGTTGGGGTATTTGCACACGTTTTGCCTGTGGAATTTACTACGCGGATTCTTCCTCTCGGATTTGATGCGTTTTTTATGCGGATTTGATGCAGTTTTTCATGCATTTTTTTCATGCGGATTTGTATGCATTTTTGTAAGCTAAATAAGATGCTATTTAACAAAACAAATAAAATTGTGATGTCATTTCCTTGTCCAATTTCTTCTTTTACATACTCCACTGAATACCGTAATATCATTACATACCATGTTTACATATGTTTACACACACAAAACAAATATAAGTGAATATTATAGATAGATAACACCAAACCCAATGTTTAGTAATGAACATAATAAAGTGTTGTATAAAGAGTTAGTACGGGGTCAGAGTAGCGTATGGCATCCGATGCGAGAGCATCGGATGCGATATGAGAATGACCCTCGGCTCCAGCTCTGCTGCGTGCAGGAGCCGAGTGTCATGCTACTGTGCTCCGAGCCTCTCGCACAGAGCGCATCAGAGCACAGCTGCAGAGGAGGCAGAGAAAGTAATTTCTCTGTCTCCTCCATTGTCGGCGTATATCGCACAGCACTCGGATGATATCCGAGTGATGTGCGCTGTGTCACAAGCACCCATAGACTTATATGGGTGTGAGTGCGCTGAGACTCGGCTGAGTGACGGTGACAATCGCAGCATGCTGCGATTTCACTCGCTCGTAGAATACGGGCGAGGAAAAAAAACTGATGGGAGCTGCCCCATAGATTAATACTGGTCCGAGTGCTATGCGATGTTTTATCGCATAGCATTCGTCCGTATTCATCGCTAGTGTGACTCCGACCTTAAGGTTGTGGTTAGGGGTGTGTTGGGGTTAGGGTTGGAGTTAGAATTGAGGGGTTTCCACTATTTAGGCACATCAGGGGGTCTCCAAACGCGACATGGCGCCACCATTGATTCCTGCAAAAAGTCAAACAGTGCTCCCTTTATTCCGAGCCCCAACGTGTGCCCAAACAGTTTTTTACCCCCACATATGGGGTATCAGCGTACTCAGAAAAAATTTCACAACAACTTTGGGGGTCTAATTTCTTCTGTTACCCTTGGGAAAAAAAAAATTGGGACTAAAAGATCATGTTTGTAGAAAAAAAAAGATTTTTTATTTTCACGGCTCTGCGTTATAAACATCTGTGAAGAACTTGGAGATTCAAAGTGCTCTCCACACTTCTAGAGGAGTTCCTTGGGGGATCTAGTTTCCAAAATGGGGTCACTTGGGGGGGTTTCTACTGTTTAGGCACATGATGGGCTCTGCAAACCTAACATGACGCCCGCAGACCAATCCATCAAGTTGGCATTACAAAACGTCACTACTTCCCTTCCGAGCCCCGACGGGTGCCCAAACAGTGGTTCCCCCCCACGTATGGGGTCTCGGCGTACTCAGGACAAACAGGACAACAATTTTCAACAATTTTTGCGGTCCAATTTCTCCTGTTACCCTTGTGAAAATAATAAATTGTGGGCTAAAAAAATCATTTTTTGAGGAAAAAAAATGATTTTTTATTTTCATGGCTCTGGGTTATAAACTTGTGAAGCACTTGGGGGTTCAAAGTGCTCACTACACATCTAGATAAGTTCCTTGGGTGGTATAGTTTCCAAAATGGGGTCATTTGGGGGGGGTTTCCACAGTTTAGGCATATCAGGGGCTCTGCAAACGTAACATGACGCCTGCAGACCATTCCTTCAAGTCGGCATTTCAAAACGTCACTACTTCCCTTCCGAGCCCCGACGTGTGCCCATACAGTAGTTTTCTCCTACATATGGGATATCAGCGTACTCAGGACAAATTGGACAACAGCTTTTGGGATCTAATTTCTCCTGTTACCCTTGGGAAAATAAAAAAATTGGGGACTAAAAGATCATGTTTGTGGAAAAAATATGATTTTTTTATTTCATGCCCGGGCGTTATAAACTTCTGTGTAGCCCTTGTGCTCACCACACATCTAGATAAGTTCCTTGCGGGGTCTAGTTTCCAAAATGGGGTCATTTGTGGGGAGTTTCTACTGTTTAGACACATCAGGGGCTCTGCAAGCGTAACATGACGCCCGCAGACCATTCCATCAAAGTCGGCATTTCAAAACGTCACTACTTCCCTTCCAAGCTCAAACGTGTGCCCGAACAGTGGTTCCCCCCAAC
The DNA here is from genome assembly GCA_033576555.1 of Oophaga sylvatica. Lineage (NCBI taxonomy): Eukaryota > Metazoa > Chordata > Amphibia > Anura > Dendrobatidae > Oophaga > Oophaga sylvatica. The sequence continues at coordinate 316,733,279 of JARQOD010000001.1, forward strand.
ATATGGTGTATCAGTGTACTCAGGACAAACTGTACAACAACTTTTGGGGTCCAATTTCTCCTGAAACCATTGTGAAAATAAAAATAGGGGGCTAAAAAAATGATTTTTTGAGAAAAAAAAAAAGATTTTTTGTTTTCACGGCTCTGCGTTATAAACTTCTGTGAAGCACCTGGGGGTTCAAAGTGCTCACTGTGCATCTAGATAAGTTCCTTAGGGGGTCTAGTTTCCAAAATGGGGTCATTTGTGGGGGAGCTCCAAAGTTTAGGCACACAGGGGCTCTCCAAACACGACATGGTGTCCGCTAACGATTGGAGCTAATTTTCCATTAAAAAAGTCAAATGGCGCTCCTTCCCTTCTGAGCTCTGACGTGCGCCAAAACAGTGGTTCCCCCCCCCCACATATGGTTTTTCAGTGTTTTTATTGAACATTTTATAAATCATTAATACTGAAACAATAAGTACAGAAGTAAAAAGCATTATTAGACATGCTTTTCAGTTATAGCAAAATATTATATTTTAAACAGTGATTTAATAAACAGTTGAGGAGTTCCATGTCGGATGGATGTATAAACCGATGAACAAACAAACAAACAAATATTTGTAAACAGATGACATGTACTGTCAAAATTTAACTGGATTATATCCAGTACCGCAATGAGAACCAGATAGCAAGTTATGGCGCAATACTTTATTTTTTAGGAATAACTGGTTTGGAAAATGAAGGGAAGGGAGAGAAAGAAGGGAAGGGATGGAAAGGAGGGGGGTGGGGTTAAATTATATTTTCCCAGTGAGACCACTTATTTATGAATTTTTTGGTTTGGTTATTTGCGATAGCAAATTTTATCTCATAGTCCTTATGAAGTTGGATTCTCTCTATAACATCTGAGTATGATGGAGGGAATTGGTTTTTCCAATTATAGGCTATCATGTTTTTGGTAACTAAGAGGATGTGTATTATCAAAAAGATTTTGTCAATTTCTATGGTTGGGAACTCCAACGAGAGTAAAGCTAGCTGAGGCGTGAGCTTAATTCGTCTGCCAATAATTTTGTTTATTAGATTATTTATTTCAGACCAGAGTGGAGACAATTTAGGGCAATTCCAAAACATATGGAGAAGATCCCCTCTATGACCGCAATCTCTCCAACAAAGAGAAGATGTGTTTTCACCGAAATGGGCTATTCTGACTGGAGTGAGGTACCATCTAGAGAAAACTTTATATTGAGTTTCTTGAAGAGACATGGAGAGAGTAGATGAGTAGGAGGTTGTTAGTGCGTCTTCCCACTCTTCACAAGATGGATTTATTTTGAGTTCCTCTTCCCATTTTTTGTTGTATGCATTTTTGGTGAAGTCTGAGTCCTGATTTAAATAATCATAAATGTAGCTATGGCTCCAAAAAATTTTGTGTTCCAAGTTGGAAATCATGTTTAAAGAAGCTTCAGAGACTAAAGGTTTTTGTCGAAGCCAGGGAACTATTTGATCCTTTAAAATTAAATAATGTCCGAACATTGAAGAGGGAATTTTAAATTTGTCTTTTATAACAGAGAACTGCAGTAAAGCTGTACCATCATATAAGTCACCCAATTTTTTGACTCCAAACTCTTTCCAAGAGGGGTGTGGAATTTGATTTTTAAGTGATAGCAAGATATCCAGGGATATATTTTTAAAATTGGTAGTTTTGTCTGAACTTTTTTTTGTGTAGGATAGTTTCTTCCAAGCATGTGTTGTGGCTATGAAAGTAGGATGAGCCATCGAGTCAGGGAATTGATTAGACATTGTCTTAATGATGAGGTCGCGAAGCGGTTTATTGTTATTTAATGATATTTCGAGGTCTAGCCAGGCTGGGGAATTTTTTGGGGAAAGCCAATAAAGACTATGCTTGACTAGCATAGCATGATGGTGATTTAGAATATTTGGTATACCCAAACCTCCATGGGATTTTTTAGTGTAACCTATTGCTTGTAAAGTTCTAGGTTTTTTATTGTTCCAGATAAAAGTTTTAATTGATTGTTGAAGATTTTTAACTTGGGATAAAGAAATTGGGAGAGGAAGAGAACCCAAGACGTATAAAATTTTTGGGAGGGTGAATATTTTGATTGAGAAAATTCTACCCCACCAGGAAAGTTCTCTTTCTCCAAATGAGTTTGAATCCAGATTGATAATTTTGAGCAAGTTATTAAGATTTGTGACGACCATTTTTTTGAGGTTTTTTGTAATTGTGATACCCAAGTAAGTGAATTCTCCCTTTGCCCAGTTAATGGAGGAGAAGCTTTTTATTTCTTCAATCACAGGTTTGGCTATGTTGATTGGTAATAGGGTAGATTTTTTATTGTTTATTTTAAAGTTGGATAGTGTTGAAAAAGTCTCCAACAGTTTTTGTAGCTCTTTTATAGAACCTACTGGATCAGATAAAGAAAGAAGGATATCATCAGCAAATAAGCTGATTTTGTGTTGACGACTTTGAGTATTGATACTTTTGATTTTTTTATTCTCCCTTATTTCCTGTGCAAGGGGTTCCAGAGCCAGAACGAACAAAAGTGGCGAAAGGGGGCATCCCTGCCTTGTCCCATTGGATATGGGGAAGGTACGGGAAATATGGTTATTGCACACCACTCTGGCTTTAGGATTGGAGTAAAGAGCCATAATAGTTGTGAGTAATTTATTGTTGAAGCCAAATTTTTTTAATGTTTGATTCATAAAGGTCCAATCGAGCCTGTCAAAGGCTTTTTCTGCGTCAAGTGACGCTAGTAAAGTGGGGATTTTGGTAGAGTTAGCTAATTTAATTAAATTGATGACCCTTCTTGTTCCATCAGAGGTATGTCTGCCTCTAACAAAACCAATCTGGTCATTGTTTATAAGTTTAGGTAAAATCTGGCCCAATCTATCCGCTAAAATTTTTGCGTAAATTTTCAAATCTGAATTAATGAGAGAGATAGGTCTATAGTTCGACAAAGTCTCGAGGTCACCTCTAGGCTTCGGTATTAGTATCACTGAGGCTTCTAGCATTTCAGCAGGAAATGAGCCTGTATCCGATGCTGTATTAAATAGTTGCGTAAGATGAGGTGTTAATACGTCGGAAAATATTTTATAATAGTCGTTACCAAACCCATCGGGACCCGGAGACTTTGCCGATTTCAGTTGGGAGATACAATTTTTGACTTCCTCTAGGTTGAACGGGGACGTTAAAAGGGTTAAGTCTTCATCTTGTAATTTTGGAAGGCTAATTGATTTTAAGTAGGCGGAGATGGCTTTTTGTTTTCCCTGAGGAGTAGGGAGTGGATTTAGATTGTAAATTTTTTCATAAAAATTCGCGAATTCGTTGACCACATCTTGTGGATGGGACAGATAGGTTCCTTTTTCTGATTTAATTTTGTCAATCCTATTCCGGATTCTTCTCTTTTTGATTCTGTTCAACATGAATTTTAAGGGTTTATTTAGGGAAGTGTATAATTTGTATTTATTTGTCTTAATCATCTCATCATATGATGAAACAATTTGAAATTTCAGATCTTGTCTAATTTTCGCAATTTCATTTTGGAGAGAGAGGGAAGGGGAAGAGAGACCGATTTGAGTTTCAATTTTGCTTTTAAGTAGGGTTTGTAGTTTCTCAGTTTCTGCTTTTTTCTCTCTCTTCTCCCTAGACGAAATCTGTATTAGGAGGCCTCTGATAACTGCCTTGTGGGCACACCATCTAATAGCTGGGCTTATATCCTCAGTGTTGTTCTCCTCAAAGTAGAGTTTGATGTTTGATTCAATAAATGATTTGTGTAGTGGATTGTTAATTAAGTAGGTGTTGCATTTCCACAGACTTTTGTTTTTAAATGGGGGTCCCAAAACGAGATCCGCTATCACTGGAGAGTGGTCTGACAGAGTTCTGTCACCAATGACAATTTTCTCAAATCTTGTTAAAGAGAAAACGTTGGTGACGATGAGATCGATTCTTGAAGCGGTTTGATATGTTTCAGAAAAATGTGTATATTCTCTGGAAGAGGAATTGACACACCTGAAAACGTCATACAACTCGTTTTGGGATAACCAGTTGTTGATATTGTCATGGCATGTTCTGTGTTTAGAAGAGGAATCAATGCGTGAATCTGGAACTGAATTAAAGTCCCCTAGAAAGATAACTTCACCCTGTTTGATTTTATTGGTTTTGTTAATCAGTTTGTTCAAAAATTTTGTTTGATTTTTGTTTGGGGCATACAAGTTTACAATTGTGCAAAGTTGATCATTGATTCGACCAATCAAGATATGAAATCTTCCATTCGGATCGGGAATTTCCTCAATTAGGGCAAAGGGGATGCTGTTTTTTATGATGGTAATGACTCCTGCTTTACTTTTCTGATTACATGCTTTAAAGATATGTGGGAATTTTTGGTGGGAAAAGGTGGGATGATTTTCAGATTTAAATTTTGTCTCCTGGATACATATGATATCTGCTCTGGATTTGTCCAGTTCTTTCCAAAGAGCAAATCTTTTTCTGGGGTTATTCAGACCCCTTACATTGTATGACATAATCTTGATACTCATGTTGGGTTGTTAGGCTAAGTTCACACGTTGCGGAATTGCCGCGGAAATTTCCGCGGCAATCCCGCACTTCTCCCGCAGGAAATACGCACGTTTTTTGTGTGCTGATTCCCGCCAGAATAATAGCGTTTTGCAAGCGTAATTAGCTTGCAGAATGCTAGCGTTTTCCTAGCGATCTGTAGCATCGCTTGGAAAACTGATTGACAGGTTGGTCACACGAGTCAAACATAGTGTTTGACAAGTGTGACCAACTTTTTACTATTGATGCCGCCTATGTCGCATCAATAGTAAAAAGATCTAATGTAAAAATAATAAATAATGATATTCTCACCTTCCGGCGGCCCCCGCAGCCTTCCCGCCTTCAGCGACGCTCCCGGCAACTCCGGTCCCAAGGATGCTTTGCGGCAAATCACACCGATGACGTAGCATCTCGCGAGACCGCTATGCCATCTGGGTGATTCTTGCAAAGGACTCTTGGGACCGGAAGTTGCCGGGAGCGTCGCTGAAGGCGGGAAGGCTGCGGGGGCCGCGGGAAGGCTGCGGGGGCCGCCGGAAGGTGAGAATATCATTATTTTTTATTTTAATTATTGTTTTACCAGGGATATGGTACCCAGGGCCTGGAGGAGAGTCTCCTCTCCTCCAGACCCTGGGTACCACCGCACATGAACCGCTTACATTCCGCAAAATTAATGAACATGTTGCTATTTTTTCCGCAAAGCGTTTTTTTCGCGGAAAAAAACGCAACATGTGGCCAAAACATGCGGAATCAATTAACATGTATAGGATGCTTAATGCTTGCGTTTTTATCGCGTTTTTACCGCGGAAAACCGCGGAAAAACCGCGAAAAAAAACGCAATTATTCTGATCGTGTGCACTTAGCCTTAGAGTTTGAATTAGGTCTATGAAAGAGAGTGGTCTCACTGGAAAATGAGGTAGTACTGCGCCTTGATGGAAAAGAAAAACTATTTAGAATAACAATTGTAAGCGTTTCGCTAAAACAAATGCAAGTAGCAAATATAAGAAGATAGTTCACCTCAAAAATTAGATGAACTTTACTAGGGAGGTGTTTCAAATTAGGAGTAGAGGGAAATCCTCTTAAAGATATAAGCCATTAGTTTTGACTTATAATAAATCTCTTAAGGCAAAAGGAACGTTTGAGGATTCTCAACGAGGACTTTTATGATTGGGTCCCTTATTTCTTAATGTGGAGATGAGATCAAGCCCCTCCTCCACAGAAAAAATTGGGATTGTTTTCCCATTTAGATAGACTAGAAGTTTTAGTGGAAAGCCCCATCTATAGGGAATTCCTTTTTCCCTGAAAAATGAAGTGACCTCATTAAAGGCTTTCCTTGATTCAAGGGTGTCTTTAGAGAGGTCTGTGTAAATTTTTAAATTTTGGAAAGGTTCTGGGAATGTTTTCTTTTCTTTAAGATATTGAAAGATTTTTTCCTTCGTTGCATAAAAATGCATGCGTAGGATGGTATCCCTCGGAGCATCCTGCGGAATTGATTTAGGGCGAGGGAGTCTATGTATCCTGTCGATATTCAGGTCAAGACTTGTTAAAGAAGGAATAGCTTTCTTGAAAATGGAGCGAGCATGTTCTGCTAGATTATCCGGAGTGATGCTCTCAGGTATGCCTCGGATTTTAAAGTTATTTCTGCGGTTACAATCTTCCAGATCAGCCAGTTTAATTCTGAGCCTCTTGACCTCATTGGTCAGATTATAGATCTCAGATGATGCTTCTAAGGCAGTTTTTTCGACCTCTGACAGCCTCTCCTCTTGATCCATGAATTTTTTGTTTAATTGATCAAAGGAACGTTGAAACATCTTTGCTTGTTCCTCAAAGTTTTTTTTCATGTTTTCATTTATTTTTGTAGCTGGGTTGGTCATGAATGCTTCCACTTGCTCCAACATTGGGCTTGGAGAGGGAGCATTCAAAGGTATAGAGGAGAGGCCTGAGGAGGCCGGTAGTGTTTCTAAATTTGGTTTGTGCCTATGTTTAGCTGGGGTGGAATTGGGTGAGGTTGAGGAATCGCTTTGGTCATCATCCTCATTACCCTGAGAGTCTGGGAATTTTTCCCCCAATCCCCCGGTTCTTTTCTTTTAGCTGAGATGGAGAGGTCCATACTGTCATGCATGGGGGGTGATTGAGTAATGGATAGTGGGTATTTTGAATTTTGTTTTGATGAGGTTTTGCTGTATCTGCAAAAAGTACCGTTTTTTTGACTTTTTTGTCACTCAGGCGCGGTAAAGATGACTTTATGTCAGTCTTTAATGGGGATCTCGACCTGGTGGGGCTGATCAGATTGATTTGATCCTTAGACGGACTGTCATTGGAACGCAAATTATTTGTTTTGGACTCCCTTTGTTGTTTTGGGGAATTATTAGCAATTTTTTGAGTTAGGTCGATTACTCATTTTAAGAAGAATGTACTTCTTAAATTCTGTACAAAATACAAAGTATAGACAAAAAAAAAAAAAAAAAAGGTAGAGCTATTTGAGTTAACCTTTCAAATAAGTGTATATGTGTATATGAAGAGTGAATGTGCAAAATGAGTGTATATGTAGAAACAAATATTGAAAGGTAAAGTTGTGTGGGTTGACCTTTTGCAATTGAGAATGTGTGAAGCCTTTAGTTAGGCTCGGTGGAATTTTGCCAAAAGAGGAATATATGGCTTGTGATGTCGCTGTATTTGTAGCGATTGAGGATTTTCCTCAAGAGCTCCTAAGACTCACGTCCTGCTCCACATGAGGCTTAAGCCACACCCACACCCCCCCCCACATATGGGGCACCAGCATACTCAGGAGAAACTGGACAACAACTTTTGGGGTCCAATTTATCCTGTTACCCTTGGGAAAATAAAAAATAGCAGGCTAAAAAATGATTTTTGAGGAACAAAAATTATTTTTTTATTTTCACTGCTCTGCGTTTATAAACTTCTGTGAAGCACTTGGGGATTCAAAGTGCTCACTACACATCTAGATAAGCTCCTTCGGGGGTCTAGTTTCCAAAATGGGGTCACTTGTGGAGGGTTTCTACTGTTTAGGCACATCAGGGGCTCTGCAAACGCAACATGACGCCAGCAGAACATTCCATCAAGTCTGCATTCCAAAATGGCGCTCCTTCCCTTCTGAGCTCTCCCATGCGCCAAAACAGTGGTTCCCCCCTACATATGGGGTATAAGCGTACTCAGAACAAATTGCACAACAACTTTTGTGGTCCAATTTCTCCTGTTACCCTTGTGAAAATAAAAAATAGTGGGCTAAAAAATCATTTTTGAGGGAAAAAAATGATTGGAGCTAATTTTCCATTCAAAAAGTCAAATGTGGCTCCTTCCCTTGTGGGCCCTGCCGTGCGCCCAAACAGTGGTTTATGACCACATATGAGGTATCTGTGTACTCAGGAGAAATTGCACAACAAATTTTAGGATCCATTTTATCCTGTTGCCCATGTGAAAATTAAAAAATTGAGGCTAAAAGAAAATTTTTGTGAAAAAAAAGTACTTTCTTTTTTTTTACGGATCAATTTGTGAAGCACTTGGGGGTTCAAAGTGCTCACTATGCATCTAGATAAGTTCCTTGGGGGGTCTAGTTTCCAAAATGGGGTCACTTGTGGGGGAGCTCCAATGTTTAGGCACACAGGGACTCTCCAAATGCGACATGGCAACCGCTAAATATTCCAGCATATTTTCCATTCAAAAAGTCAAATGGCGCTCCTTCCCTTCTGAGCCCTGCCGTGCGCCCAAACAGTGGTTTATGACCACATATGAGGTATCTGTGTACTCAGGAGAAATTGCCCAACAAATTTTAGGATCCATTTTATCCTGTTGCCCATGTAAAAATGAAAAAATTGATGCTAAAAGAAAATTTTTGTTGGAAAAATAAAAATGTCCATTTTTTCCTTCCACGTTGCTTTAGTTCCTGTGAAGCACCTGAAGGGTTAATAATTTTCTTGAATGTAGTTTTGAATAGCTTGAGGGGTGCAGTTTTTATAATGGTGTCACTTTTGGGTATTTTCTGCCATATAGAACCCTCAAAGTGACTTCAAATATGAGGTGGTCCGTAAAAAAAAATGGTTTTGTAATTTTGTTGTAAAAATGAGAAATCGCTGGTCAACTTTTAACCCTTATAACTTTGTTTCCAAAATTGTGCTGATGTAAAGTAGACATGTGGGAAATGTTATGTATTAACTAATTTGTGTCACATAATTCTCTGGTTTAACAGAATAAAAATTCAAAATTTGAAAATTGCGAAATTTTCAAAATTTTCGCCAAATTTCCATTTTTTTCACAAACGCAAAAATGATCGACCTAAATTTACCACTAACATGAAGCCCAATATGTCATGAAAAAACAGTCTCAGAATCGCTAGGTTCCGTTGAAGCGTTCCTGAGTTATTACCTCATAAAGGGACACTGGTCAGAATTGTAAAAAAAATGGCCAGGTCTTTAAGGTCAAAATAGGCTGGGTCATGAAGGGGTTAAAGACACACACACGATACGCAATATCTGTTTAATATAAAAAAAATAAAAAAAAAAATTGCGTGGGCTCCAGCGTAACTTTCTTAAAAGAGCAGAGGGAAAGCCAGCAACTGGGGGCAGATGTTTATAGCCTGGGAAGGGGGTAATACCCATGGATCTTCCCAGGCTATTAATATCAGCTCACAGCTGTACACTTAGCCTTTACTGTCTATTAAAATAGGGGAGCCCCCCAAAAATGACATGGGGTCCCCCTATAATTACCAGCAAAGGCTATGCAGACAGCTGTGGGCTGATATTAATAAACTAGAAAGGGGCCATGGATTTCCATAATTGCTGAGGCAGTAGCATAGATCAGTTTTTAGTTTGAGTTATGGTGGTGGTAGGTATTGATGCAAGTGCTCTATTGGCATCTTCTAGCATACTGTCTGGTGGTGTTTCTTTGCTGGGCCTTGGCAGTCGATCTCTGGTATTAGTGGTATGTAGTTTATCTAAGGTCTTCTGTTTCAGACCAGCTGCAGTGCTCTCTAGTTGCAGGACTGGATCAGGACTTTCAGGGGGTCGCACATGTTGTTCTTCTAGGTCTTCATGTGGGGTGGATCTGCAGTGCAGTTGATCCATCTCAAGTTGTGGTAATGGCTTTCTATTTATGATATTGAAACGTTGGGTGACTAGTTGTTTCTCAGTCAGTGGACAAGTAGGTCTTGTATCCATCCAGAGTTTCCTCATATGCTTCATATATCCTCTCTCTTTTGGTCTGCTGTTATAGTAGCATTTCATCAGATCCAGGTTCTCTTGCCTTGTCCATGTATGGTTTGTTCTAGTAGCCCATTTATCATCAGATTGTCCTGGTTCCTCGACATCTGATGCGGACATTGTTAATCTTGGCGACGTCTGAGCCGGCATGACTCTCTGTGTAGAGCAATTAATATTCATTTCTCTTTAGCAGCACCTTGGTATGCATGGCCCCATCCTGATCCTGGTATGACTGGTCCCCATCCCCGTCCTGGTATGCATGGCCCCATCCTTATCTTGGTATGATTGGCCCCCATTCCCGTCCTGGCATGCATGGCCCCATCAGAAAAAACATTAAAATAAGCATTACACTTACATTTCTGCGCTCCCTCACAGTGTTAGCTAGCAGCTGCTTTATGCTTGTAAGCAGCGCATGGCAGGGACGTCATGTGCTGCTTGCAAGCGTGCTCTGCTGAAATACTCTCTGCTCTCCATGTTGGGACTATGTGCGTGGAGGGAATTGAGTATTCATTGCTCACTCTTTAGTAGCAAGCAGAGTGTCAGCTGCCGGCTTTCTGCAGCTGCTGAGCGGTCACGTGTGCCCGCTACTTAAGGGAAATTAATGTTCACTGCATTCTACGCCTGTTCATTTCATTGAATCCATTCTTCCCTCTACCCATTAAATGTTCCCCATGCCTTTGGCTGTAACACAACCCCAAAGCATGATTGATCCACCCCGATGCCTAGTGGTTGGCGAGAGGTTCTTTTCCTAAAATTTTGTGCCTTTTTTTTCTCCACATATCTTTGATCATTGTGGCTAAAAAGTTATATTTTAACCTCATCGGTCCACAGGACTTGTTTCCAAAATGCATCAGTCTTGTTTAGATGTTCTTTTGCATACTTCTGATTCTGAATTTTATAATGAAGACGCAGGAGAAGTTTTCTTCTGATGACTCTTCCATTAAAACCATATTTGTGCAGATGTCTCTGAACGGTAGAACAATGTACCACAACTCAAGTCTGCTAAATCTTTGTGAAGGTGTTTTGCAGTCAAGCGCTGGTTCTGATTTGCCTCTAGCAATGCTACGCTCTAGCAATGCAACTCTCACTGAAATTTTGCTAGGTCTTCCAGACCTTATCTTGCCCTCCACTGTTCCTGTCAACTGCCATTTCTTAATTACATTGCGAACTGAGGAAAGGGAAACTTGAAAATTCTTAGCTATATTCTTATGGCCTTCTCATGCTATCTGGGCCTCCACCATTTTTATTTTCAGAGTGTTAGGCAGCTGCTTAGGAGAACCCATGGCTGCTGTTTTTTAGCACAATGTCGGAGGAGGCTGAGTTTTTATAAAGCTTGGAAATTTGCGTCACCTGACCTTTCCTAACGATGATAGTGAACAAGCAATAACGCTAACAAGCTTATTGGTCAAAGTTATCTGCGCACACATCTTCAAGGGTGTCCAAACTTTTGCCTCGGCCCATTTTCCTTTTTATAATTTTTTAAATGTCAAAAATAAAAAAACATTTTTTTCTTCCTAAAATACAAAGGAAATGTAGTATTAGAGATCATTTAATCTTCGAAACTTTTACGACAGATAAATATATACAAAATATATACAAAACATATCATTATATATATATATATATATATATATATATATATATGTGTATATATATATATTATTTGCCATTTTAATTTTTCTTGGGAGGTAACACTTTGCAAGCTTTACAAACATTAGTGTTTTTACAGGGTTTTGGTGTCAATATTGTGTAAAAGAGCGCAATTTAGTATTATAAGTTGAAGACCACTGTACTTGTATACATTTATTATATGTTCATACTATGTTTTCTTTTTTTCTACAGAGCTATTATCCCAGTTATCAGGGGTGAGGCGCTCAACGGGTGGGCAACTTAACTCCTCGGGTCCTTCTGCCTCTCAGTTGCAACAACTTCAGATGCAGTTACAGCTAGAGAGGCAGCAGGCACAAGCAGCACGGCAACAATTAGAAACCGCGCGCAACGCCACCAGGCGCAACAATGCAAGTAGTGTCACCACAACCATCACCCAATCAACAGCAGCAACCAACACATCCAATACGGAAAACAATCAGCAAACAATACAGAATTCACAGTTTCTCCTCACAAGGTATGCTTGCTTGATGGATAATAGGAGTATTGTATTTAAGCTTCCTGTATTTAGGAAACTGGTAGGATTTTCTGTCTTACTGCTTGTTGGGTGTGTTAAGTTAAAGGAGTCTGTCTTGATGGCACATTAATGAAATTGTAATATATTTGGTACATGCTGATGCGCTAAGGCAAGGCTTAAGATGGTTATATGGACTATGCCTTTTTCTCCATTTCCAGTATAATTTTTAGGATTTTAATCTAATATAACAAGATTCCTATACATTTAAGATGTTCTTTCTTGTATAGTTGCATTAAGTCATTAAAACCATTAGAGCTGATATCTGCTGAGTATGATCAATTGTATTACATAGAGCAATACTACCTGAGCAATACTGCGCTATTGCAGTAGATAGGTAAACTCTTGGATGCCTATGGAACTCAGCCTGTGGCTGAGCTTCATAGAAGTACTAAGATGGCAACAATGGAGGCCTTAAGGAGGCATTACTGTTGGGCTCATGGGAGCCAGTACTTTTCAGCATTGGCGCATGCTCCGTTTAAATGTTGCTGTCAGAGACTGACAACGTCATCTAAATTGTTAATAACAGCAGCTCTAGTTTATCTTTGTCAGTGGCTGTTGACCAGGATCTGTCTCATTGTAATATATCTGACATCAGCCGTGTGTACAGAGCTCAACTCCTGAGCCCCCTTCAAACATTTGAACCCTTTTCCAAAATGTAATTTAGAAAGGGATTAAAATGGTTCTTTGTTTTAAAGGGAATCTATCACCATGTTTTTAATACTTCATTTAATAGCAGCATGATGTAGGGACAGAAGTTCTGATTCCAGTGATATCATTTACCGTATTTTTCGGACTATAAGACGCACCGGACTACAAGACGCACCCAGGTTTTAGAGGTGGAAAATAGGGAAAAATATATTTGAAGCAAAAAATGTGGTAGAATATTTAATAACATAAATAACATACTATTATATGTGGTGTTATTATATATAATAGTATGTTATTATGTTGGAAGCTACGGGTAGGAGATGGTGCTGCGGGACCAGTGTGGTGTCTGTAAACTACTATGTGAAGACGCTGGAGGGTGAGTATAAGGCCGGGGTCACACATGCGAGAAACTCGCACGATTTCGTGTGAGTCTCTCGCATGAACACCCGGAACTGCCGCCGGCACTCAGACTGGATCGTGCGGCTGCATAGAAATACATGCTGCATAGAAATAGAGACAGAGTTGATAGAGACAGAGTTGATAGAGACAGAGTTGATAGAGACAGAGTTGATAGAGACAGAGATGATAGAGACAGAGATGATAGAGACAGAGATGATAGAGACAGAGATGATAGAGACAGAGATGATAGAGACAGAGATGATAGAGACAGAGATGATAGAGACAGAGATGATAGAGACAGAGATGATAGAGACAGAGATGATAGAGACAGAGATGATAGAGACAGAGATGATAGAGACAGAGTGATAGAAATGTGACACGTATGCGTTTCATGTGCGCATGATGCGCTGCACAAAAAAACGCAAGTGTGAAAGTAGCCTAACCTTTTAATTAATTCTCTGTTGTACAGTGTGTCTGAAGGACCTGTGATGACATCATGAAGAGGCAGGGCTTTGGTCATGTGATGCTCCAGCCCACCCTCTTCATGACCTCATCACAGGTCCTTCACAGGAGCATTCAGCCTCCCATCAGCACAGCCCCAGGCTGTCAGGTATGCCAGCTGCTCCTGCTGCCTCCTTCTCCTTCAGACACCGATCTGCCCAGGAATCAGGCGCTGGGGAAACTGTGTGGCTCTGTGATCTGCTCCTCCCCGCTCACTGCTCAGCTGATAGGTGGGCGGGGAAGCAGCTGATTAATATTCACTGCACTTAAGTAGGGACCAGGGGTTTCCCCAGCGCTTGTTTCCTGCAGCAGAGGGGATATTTTCTTGCCTCCTGCTGATCCCTCTCCACCTCTGCCCACTGCCCCCCTCCCCACATGTTACATTCCGAGCATAAGACGCACCCACACTTTCCTCCCAAATTTGGAGGAAAAAAAGTGCGTCTTATGGTCCAAAAAATACGATACTTGCATGCCACTATTTTTTATTTAATATGAAGCAACTGCGATGCAATTGAAGTGTAGACTTTCAGGTTTAATTGATGGGGTTGAACAGAAGTATCCTTTGTGAAATTTAGGAATTGCAACCATTTTTCTACAAAGCCACCTTAATTCAGGGGCTCAAAAGCAATAAATTGGACGAATTAAATTTACCATATATACTCGCGTATAAGCCGAGATCTTCAGCCCATTTTTTAAGGTTGAAAGTCCCCCCCTCGGCTTATACATGAGTCATATACGCCAGGGAGTCGGCAGGGGAGAGGGAGCGGGGGTGTCAGATCATGCTCACCCCTCCCCCCCCCCCCCCCCTTTCCCGGCGCATCTGCAGCCCCCCTGCTTCTCCCACAAACTCAGGCTCCTTCCTTCAGTGGTCACGTGGTACCGTTCATTAAAGCCATGAATGTGCGTGTATTCATGACTTTAATGAGCGGTGCCACGTGACCGCTGAAGGAAGGAATAGCTGCCGGAGACCGTGGGAGAAGCAGGGGGGCTGCAGAGACTCTCCAGGTGAGGGTAAGTATATGCGATATTCACATGTCCCCGGTCCACCGCTGCACTCTGCTCTATCTCTGCGTCCTCTGGCTGTGACGTTCAGGTCAGAGGGCGCGATGACTTAGTGCGCGCCGCACCCTCTGCCTGAGCAGTCACTGACAGAGGACCCGGAAGATACAGCGGCTCGCAGCGGTGCACCAGGGACAGGTGAATATCTCAGGTGCCGGGACCCTGAGCCAGCGGTGACACCGGCACCTGTCCCCCATAGGGCGCCGGTGTCCTTGCCTGCTCAGGACACCGACACCTGGTCCCCAGCGACAAGAGGTGACTGACATTTTTTTTTTCATTTGCAGCAGCAGCATATGGGGCCTATTCTATGGAGCATTTTATGGGGGGATTACCTATGGAGCATCTTATGGGGGGCATAATCTATGGAGCATCTTATGGGGGCATAATCTATTGAGCATCTTATGGGGCATAATCTATGGAGTATTTTATGGGGCATAATCTATGGAGCATTTTATGGGGCCATAACCTTTATGGAGCAGCATATGGGTCATATTATTCTATGGAGCATCTTATGGAGCCATTATTAACCTTTATGCAGCGTTATATGGGGAGTATTTTGTATGGAGCATCTTATGGGGCCATCATGAACTCCATGGAGCATTATATGGGGCTCCTGATTCAATATAGATATTCAAAAACATTTAACCTACTGATGTCTCAATTAATTTTACTTTTATTGGTATCTATTTTTAGTTTTGAAAATTTACCAATAGCTGCTGCATTTTCCACCCTAGGCTTATACGCGAGTCAATAAGTTTTCCCAGTTTTCTGTGGCAAAATTAGGGGGGTCGGCTTATACACAGGTCGGCTTATACATGAGTATATACGGAACCCTAAAAAAGTTAATGTTTACTACTTTGTAGAGAATTATTTTCAGATGAGGACTGCCTGAAGTGTGGAACGTCGCCAATCACTTGATTTCCTTTGCGATGCATTACAATTCTTTTACTGCAGCTGACTTCAGTTGTTGCTTGTTTGTGGGTCTTTCTGCCTTAAGTTTTGTCTGAAGCCTGTGAAATGTCTGAATAAATCTGAGCAGAAAGTAGCCCACTGTACAGTTGGTGTGCTTTGGATCATGAGCCGTTCCATGCCTTCTCTATACTTTCTTCTTCCCTTCTGGTACAGGTTGACCTTGTTTTCATCCAAAGAACGTTTTTCCAGAACTGGGCTGACTTCTTTTAGATGTTTTTTGACAGTCTTATCTGACCTTTCTGTTTTTAAGGCTGATTTATAGTTTGCACCTTGTGGTGAACGGTCTATATTTGCTGTCATCAAGTCTTCTCATTGTATTAGACTTGGATACTAAAATACCTACTTCCAGGAGAGTGTTCTTCCCTTGGGTGGAAGTTGTGAAGTGGTTTTTCTTCACCATGGAATAGATTCTGTGATCATTCACCACTGTTGTCTTCCATGAATGTCCAGGTCTTTTTGAAATTCCCAAGCTCACCAGTGTGCTCTTTTTGCAGAATGTACCAAACTGATGAATTGACCACTCCTAACATTTCTGTTATCTTTCTGATGGATTTCATTTTTTTTTTCAGACTAATAGTGGTCTGTTTCTCTTTCATTGAGAGCTCCTTTGGGTTGTGGGTTCACAACAACTTCCAAATGCCAATAACACACCTGGAATCAGCTCTTGACCTTTTACCTGCTTAATTGATTGATTAATAAAGCAATAGCCCATACAGCCCATTAAAGAACTTTTGAAATAATTGTCCAATTACCCTTGGTCCCTTTAAAAAGAAACAGCTGCATATTAAAGAGCTGTAATTCCTAAAACCTTACTCCAATTAGGATGTAAATACCCTCAAATTCTAGATGAGTCTGCACTTTAAGCTTATATTGATTATATAAATGTATCTTGAAAGTTTTGATAAACAGCTAAAATGCCAGAACTTGTCACTGTCCAAATATTTCTGGACCTAACTGTATATTACTGGGTGCTGCAGTTTTGATTAAAAACTGTTTTCTCTGCTGCAGATCAGTTCTCGGAATGCTGAGCTCTGTATAACCTTGCCCACCCCACTGGTAGCTTTTTTTTTCCTAGGCAGCTTTCTGTGAACACTGCATATCAGTGGTGGGAGCATGGTTGACTACCCAACAGCAGGTTTACTAGTCCTCTAGTGATAACCTCATGCTGATAAAACACTAATTTTCTAAATACTACGCTAAACAGTCCAGTAAGTGACACACCGGTAGAATTAAGGTCGTAGCCCTTTCATTATGCTGCCTTCATATGGGATGTCAAATACCAGGTGACAGGTTTCATTTAAACAGTTTTTGCTTTTTAAAAATGTACTATTGACTATATGCAGACAAACTCCACACTCTGACCAGCTGTAGTCTGTAGGCATCTTAGAAGTAAGGGTATGTTTCCATTTTTAGGCTTATGATACAGTTTTTAAAGCCAAAGCCAATGGTGGATTTAAAAAAGTACATGTTTTTCCAATATTTTCTTGAGATGTCTTGAGTTTGATCCATTCTCACATCAAAAAACCTAACCGTGAAGCTTAACCCAAACATTCAAGAGGTCAATTTCCCTGCACGGGGAAAATGAAGCATTACACAGTGTCCATCCACTGGTGGATACAGACTGAAGAGAGCCAGTGGTCCAAGGACAGAAAATGACCCTCTTGAGTCCAATAGCTGAACATAATGCACAATTTCACCTGCTTTGGTGATGGAGATGGGTTCCCCTTATCTCTTGGGCCTCTGTGTGACTGCACAGGTTATGTCCGCCCCTGTGCCCATCCATATCAATTGGATTTATGTGTCCTGCTGGACAGGACAGATTCTCCGGAGATAGAGAGAGCTATTTTTTGTAACCAGTCTCCTCAATGGCCAAAGGATGAAGATCCTGACTTAAGGACACCTCTCTATTAAATCAGAATTCACTTTAAAGGGAACCTGTCACCTCATTTTTTGCATATAATACTAGAACTTGTGCCAAGTTGTGGGTATATTAGATTTGTATATGATTTCCATTGTTGACATTGTTAACATTTCATGTAGCCTATATTATTCATATTATTAGTCAATATGAAATCTAAAATTGAAATTTTTTCACCTCTGATTTGACTGAATCCTTCTAATTTAACCCATTTGCAGGTTGAACGACCCGAAGATGACAGAAGCTGAGCGACAGTCATTAGAAAGTGAAAGGGCCGATCGTAGCCTATTCGTCCAAGAGCTGCTGCTTTCCACATTGATGCAGGAAGAAAGCTCTTCCTCTGATGAGGACGAGCGGGGAGAAATAGCCGATTTTGGGGCAATGGGTTGTGTAGATATAATGCCTTTAGATGTTGCTTTAGAAAACTTAAATCTAAAAGAGAGCAATAAAGGAAACGAGCCTCCGCCACCTCCTCTTTGATGACATCCCCCTTTGCAGACAATGTCCTCTGTGCTGTAACTGCCAATGAAAGTGGACAAACAACTATCTTTGGGTTTGTTTTGGTGATTGTAATTTCCGGTCTGTCACTCTTGTTACATTGTGTACATTCAAAAAAAAGGAAAAAAAAAAATGTAAAAAAAAAAAAAATAAAAACAAAAAAAATTTGAAAAGACAGAGGCAAATATATATGACAAAATCACTTAACTAATTTTTACTTCTAGCCGATATAAATAGGTAGCAGTACCAGAGGCAGCTGTCTGCTTCCTGTACCTTGACGTAAACGAAAAAAAACTTTAAAAAAAAAACGCTCTCCTAATCTCCCACATTCAAACTGAACACGGAAAACAAAGTATATGGAAAAATCTCTAATGAAGCTGCTGTGTGTATTTATGAATATTAATTAATAAAACTGCTTGGATGGTTTACCATAACTACTGCATGAGGTTTTTTGCAGCGTGCATGAGGTTTTAGTGACATTGTCATTAAGGAAACAAGAAAAGTAAAAGTGGCTTAAATTTTAAGACCCTAATTAAGCCATAAATCCCAAAGCTTTCCTAAACATTATTCAAAAGGTTACAGGATCCGATGACATGAATCATTACCCCAGACTGGTGGGTTGTGGCTTTGCATCTTTTGAATAATGTGTGACTGATTTATGTTATGCAAGTTCTACAGTGGCATTAACTGAATATTTTATGCCCTATAAAACAAAAATTGCTGCCTTTCAAATTACCGTACTTTAAAAACAATCGAAAATTAAATATATAATCCACTTCTCGTCGCATAGCGTTTCTTTCAGGTCTAAAAAAAAAAGAAAGTCATTGGCTAGTGTAAACCAAATATTTGGACTTATCCAAAAAAACTGATAGAAAATAATTGCATAAAAAAAGGAACGTATGCACTCCAAATCCATAAGAATTGTGTTGAGTCTTTAAAATGACGTAGCAGTTAACCCACTGTTTGAAATTGCACAATTTGTGATCCCTCAAACCAATCCTTTTCTGTATTTAGAAGGTTTTTTTTTGCTTATTTTCTTTTTTTATGTGGTTTATTTAAAAAAAAAATATACAAAAAAGCAAAAACTGTTAAACTTGTTTTATCCAGGTATAGGCCTATTCCTTTAAATGCTGTTTAAAAACAAGTTAGCCCAGATGTCTTAGTTTTTAAAGAAGCCTTTTTTTCCCACATTCTTAATCGTTTTTCTGAATTCTCTTATTTATGTATTTGCTTAATAGTTTGCAGAGACTTGTCAGCAAAAGGAGAGCTTGAGGATTTCCCCCACCCTACCCTCCCGCGTTTTTGTCAATATACTATTCGTAATTCCTTATGCTAATGTTGGCACTTTTTTATTTATTGTTACTTTGATTATTCTTTCGGCAGCCTTTGATTACAAATCATGCCACCTACATGCCTATACTATTAATCCTATTTGTAAAAATATGTACAGTGTTCTTTTTGTGCATAGACTTTCATAAAGGGCCTGACACATTGGGTAGCAGTTTTAATTTTTTTTTCTTCTCGTTTTGCAATGTAAAAGTTAGAATATAATGACAATAAAAAGACACACAGCTTTCTTAATTTACAAGTATAAGACCATGTATGTGTTTGCTCCTCTTCCCTTTCCCTCACCTATTTTTAAATTGGTCTGTTTTTGCAGCATCACATTGTGTACAATCGGGGAGGAAAAAGCAAAATGAACAGTGGTGTGTGTAAACCACAGTAACTTAATGTTAATGCTGGTTTCCCCGCACTTTTGCCCCAAATACCGTATTTTTGCTCATTCTGGCACTTGAATGTTTTATCCCATCCATGAGAGGGTTATGGTGCTAAAAGGGTTAAGAGGAGATGCCGCTTAGTTATTGTAGTAATTTAGCAGAGGGGTTATTTTTCTTTTTTTTGTTTTTATATTTTGTTGAGGATTTCTGAAAATGAATCCACCACGTTTCTTCAAGCTGTAGTCTTTTCAAACACATTCTGCACATTACAGCTATTCATTCAGTTCAATAAAGTATTTTCAAGACTGTTGCCCACGTGCATTTCTTTTCGATCCTTTCATTGCAGAAGTTATCATTTTTAGCTTTGTGGACAAGCGAAGTGTATAATATAGGAATGGTCCCACTCACAAATTGCTCTGTTATTAGTCGAATTTTCAGTTTGCAGGTCAAGGATTTATTTAAAATTCAGTAATACATTTTCATATTACACATTATAGGAAAAATGAAACTTCTAATCTTCTATCATATAAAGGCTCTGTTGACCTGAGTGACAGCTGCAGCTTTATTTACTTTGTCAACGGCTTTGCTTTTTAGGCAGCAAAAGTATAAGTTGTCACATCACAGGGACAAGAAGTAATACTGCTTGATTAAAACAGTTTGGGGAACGTTGTTTTCTTTCCGTCAGTCTGCATGTGTGGAGAATTTAGGGCAGCAGAGGGAATCTGTTTAGTTTATCTGGGGTCTCCATTATGTTAATAGATGTGTTGGAAGGATTTAAAAATTATATTCATGCCCATTTTCAATTATCTAGCATCATAGAAGACAATTTTCATATCTTTCATTATAATATCTCGATAGATATATTTCTTGATAGATCAAGAGATGTATATCTAGATATATCTATCTCTAGAGAATATATACGGTATTTAGAGATGAATATATATCTGTAATATATCCATGAAAATTGGCTTCTTTAGGTGATAGATAATTGAATGGGTCATATATATATAATTTTTATATATATATATTTCTCAAGGAAATTGTGTATTTATCATTCTTTTATGGTTTTGTTAGTATTTTAAGCTGTACCTATTTGCTAACTTGGAGGTTGTCCCCTTCTCAATAAACCCTTTCTATGTACCCATTTGACACGTTTAGAGGGGCTCATCTCAAGTACCCTACTCTTTGAGCTGTATTGTAGAGACTTTAAAAAGTGTAGCTCCTACCTTGATGTATTTTGTGTTTTTCATGGGGCTGCTTCTGCAAGAAGACTGATTGACCATTCATAGCTTTCTTTTGGCAATACCAGCAGATCACCAGGGGAAATTCTTGATGGCTGACTAACAAAGGTGTCCTCAGGCAGAGAACAGTTTGTCAGATGGGACAAGTTGACTGATATTGCATTTGCTGCTTCCTTGAACTTGCAGTTTCCACATTAGTTATAAAAGAATGCATGAGTGCATTGTGTTAAAGGGGTTGTCCACTGCTAGGACAACACCTTCTTAAACTAAATGTTCGGCATCGCTAAAATAATAAAACCTATACTTTCCTCTCATGCCGGCGCCTTTCCCGCTGTGTCAGCACTTGTGGTCCCCGGGCTGTGATGCAGTGTTGTGACACCGGTGCCCAATCAGTGCTGGTGTCACTGTCTCCGCCTTTGGACAAACTGAACATGAGGAAGTACCGGCTGCAGCTGATCCCTGGCTTCCTCTTCATGTTCAGTTTGTCCGAAGTTGGAGACAGTTATTCTGATTGGTCGCCGGCATCATGTCACAACTCATCACAGCCTCGGGGAGTCATCATAGCCACTGTGGGACCGGCACGGGAGAGGAGTATAAGCTTTATTGTTTTATGGGGGCTGAACATTTAGTTTAAGAAGTAGTTGTCCTAGTAGTGAGACTAGGGACAATCCCTTTAAGAATTATTTGAATATTAGACATGCTTCAATGCTCTAGAATCTTATTATTTTTTTTTTACTCTTAAATATAAAGGTGGCATGTCTTCGTATAGAATAAAAAGAGCAGGGCTGCAGTAAAACAGTATTTATTTTTACTTTGTATTAAGAGTCATCCTAAATTCAGACAAAGACATTTTATAACTGTTTTATCACAGATGGACTTTGGTTCCATCCTAGGGGTTTTCTCTGTCTTTAGATTAATATTGTTCATTTTAGCTAAACGAACAATTCTGCTAATGTAACTAAATTACTGTAATTGATTAGATAATATAGTTGCTTATTATTTCCATTAATTTTGCGAGATTTCATTTACGCTTTATGTAAAGATTTGTTGCCCAATTCATGCTGCAAAAACAGTGCTATACGGATGAATGCAACAGCTTTTCAGTCTTCAATCTGACAACATACCTGAAGACTATTCTTGCCAATATACAGAAATGTTCTGGTACAGGCCTGAAGTACTAGTCTTGTACTGTAGTTCCCCCTTTTTGTGGGTGTGTCCTCTAAAAATCGTAAGTTCTAGTTTATATTTATTTAGTGGATGACTTCTAATGTCACCCTTCTTAAAGGGTATGTTTACACGCACCATTTATGTCCTTGACTAAGTGAAAGCTGTCTGATACAAAGGGTTTATATAGATGTATACACTAGTCCCTAGTATGTTGCAGTTAAAATTTATGAGCTGTATAAATATATATTACTGCATTGCTTTCCATCATTCACCATTGAGTGTTTTTCTAAACGGCACAGAATAAAATCAAGCCATTGAGAAGGTACAAAGATACATGTAAAATACATTTTATGTTGTTGAGATGGCTAGTGTTACTCAATATTATGACTTCGTACAACTCTGATGTATAGAGCACTACTACAGCTCCCATAGACGCCAGAAGGGTTATACTGT
This sequence comes from Oophaga sylvatica, assembly GCA_033576555.1. Lineage (NCBI taxonomy): Eukaryota > Metazoa > Chordata > Amphibia > Anura > Dendrobatidae > Oophaga > Oophaga sylvatica. The sequence continues at coordinate 316,755,794 of JARQOD010000001.1, forward strand.
CCCTCAATAGTCCTTTATTTTCACATGACCTCTATTTGAGATCAGATTACAGGGATTTTTTTACGTGTTCTGGAACTGTAAGGAAAAACCATATGGCGGCGCCGATTGGGATTAAGGCTCACGGTGCTTTAACTCAGTGTGCATGAAGCTTAAAAATGGCACTTTGATTTAGGGCATATACACACTTTGCGGATTTGTTGCGGATCCGCAGCGGATTTTTTGCGTGGAATTGCAGCAGATCCGCAAGTGTTTGACCAATCAATGTTATTAAATGGGGAAAAAAAATTGCTGTGCACATGCTGTGGAAAATTCCGCACAGATTCCGCAGCGGTTTATTTTTGCAGCATGTCAATTCTTTTTGCGGAACCGCTGCATTCCTACACCCATTGAATTAGTGTAATCCACAGGGCAAAAAACACATGACAATCTCAAAAAATCCGCATAAAAAACGTGCGGATTTTGACATGCGTTTTCTGCCAAGAGAGGCTGAATCCGCTCAGGAAATTCCACAGCCCAGTCTGCAACGTGTGCACATGCCCTTAAAGTTATGCTTGTGTTTACAGGCATCAAACGAATCATGTATAGATTCCCCAGGGTCTTTTCACGCCACGTCTTTTTCCGAAGCATACGTTGTTGTTTTTTTTTTTTCAAGCAGAAGATTCTTCAGGAATTGCTCGTTTTGTTTTGGCGGTAGTGCCTACAAAAAGCTGACCAGGTATTATTTTAGTCTTCCCATTGACTTTTATTGTAAATTACTGATAGTCTTCCCAGCTGGAAATGGCAGAAGAATGTACAGTGTCTGACTGGGGTGCCAAAGGCCTACCAGTAACATTGACTTTTAGGGGGGCCACTTTTCACCTGCATACAAATATTAAAACTACTCTCATTCACAAATTTCCCCATGTATCTAAATAATAATAAACTGGGTGGTTTGATTAATGAATGATGAGATACTGCTTTTTTCTGTACATTGTGAATTATGCCAAGTACTGCCCATACAATGGAGTTCGGGGCCCAATCTGCACAGGGGCCTTTCGGGGGATATCCCTGTTCCCCTATATGCCACGCCGAGCCTGAATGTACATGTTACTACCTTGAACAGCGTGGTGTTTTTGAAAGCATGAAGCGTTAAAAGAAAATATATTTTCAAGAATGTGACCGTATGAGCAGCAGGTTTTTTTTTTTCTTTGCCATCCAAATTAATACGCGCAGTCTAAGGCTAGGTTCACATTAGCATTTGTGTGCGCAGCGTATCATCTGCATATGCAAACACATGCAAAAACGCATGTTTACTCAGCGTTTATCCAGATCATCTTACACATGACTCCAAAAAGCCACGTTTGTATGCGTGTGCATGCGTTTACGTTGTTCATTTCAATATTTCCAGGTGCTGTTATCAGTTCCTGGACTTGCGCAGTCTGAAGTCCGCATACGCATCGAACGCATCCATGCGCATGTACTTGCGTACCAATGCGTTCCCTTAGTAATGTGTTTTTTGACGCATGCATGCGCATGACTGCGCATATTTGAAGGATTTTTATGTTTCAAAAAAATGCAACATGTTGCGTTCGCCGCACACCGCGAAATGACGCTTGCAAACGCATGTCTCTGCGTACACCAGGTTAAAGATATGTAAGCATGACGAATGCGGATCTAAGCAGATGAAACCCTGCGCACACAGACGCAAATGTGAAACCAGCCTAAGAATAGTTCTTTGCACTTTTTCAGTGTATTTTTTTTCCCCTGTAGGCCCACTCAAAAAGTAAGAAAAAGGCACAGTGTGAACATGACCTTAGTTTCTAGCTCAGAACCTCGAACATGTATTAAGCTGGCTATACACAGCTTGCTTTTACCTAAAACCAGAAAGGAATAACAATAGGTATCAATGTATGTGTTCAAGAAATATAATGCTAGAATAATCTCAGAATAAGAGCACAGTCACGGCCTTATACAGACTGGCCAGTGGCTCTCCTGACCCAAGCGTGACGGCTGCATGGTGATACGATCATGCTCGAGTCAGGAGAGCCGCCGGCCAGTCCGTGCATTGCGCTCGTCATCCGTGTTATACGGCTGTCTGTATCTTTTTGTCACCCAGAGTATAACGACACAGTTAATAAAAATCTTTTGTAGACCTCTTCTAGCATTTCTACATTTGTGTCGCCACAAGATGTCACCAGCAGTTCCACCATCAACATAAGTCCAAATTACTGCCAGTCCCCAGCTATGGTTGATCAAATCTTCAGATGTAAAATTTGTAGTGTGTGTATAGAGTGGTTTCCATTTGGTATAAACTAAAAAGGGTTTGTCAAAGGTTAGAAAAACATGGCTGCTTACTGCAGTTCCACACTTTAATAGTTGATGGAAAGATTTCTAGCCTGTTGTAACCGGTTATTGTATTAAGGCTCACACGCCTTTGTGTGGACCGGAAGTCACTCTTTAAATAAGACTATGAAGCCTCATTCTGTGGCTGTATTGGCTTACACTAAAGGAAGTCTCTCCGTCACACACAAAGGTCACTCAGTGAAGGAGCGATCATGTGGGACCGGAATGGCAAGGGAAACTGGAATATATGGTGATCAGTATGTTAATCCTCTTACACCTCATTACATAGGTAATTAGGATGGATTATGAAATAAAAATTTTAATGGGGCATCTTCATAAAGTCCACTAATTATTATCCTGTGCTGCTGACACTTTATTTTGGCAAAATATGATCTCTAGGAGAATGTTCCATTTTCATGAGCGTTGTATAAGGGAGTCCACATAAAATTAGTCTCAATTGCCAAGAACAGGGTATCGGGCTAGGTGCATGACAGGCGGGGAGATGGCGCCTATTTTCAAATGGAGTTATGCAAATTATTTTTTCATTTTGCTGACCGAATCCTGCAAAACATGTCACTTCCAGAATCATGTTCTCTTACCTTCTTTGTACAGCCACAGGATTCACACTTTTCTTCTCACATGCTCTGTATGTAACCCATTTACCTTGATCACTTGAATGGCTTTTCTGTATATAATTCTGACTAATATGTCTGTTATTCATAAACCTCTGTAGACTGTAAGCTCCCTGGGGCAGGAGCCTCTGCCTTATGTCTTCAGTTCTCTGTGAATATACCTGTACTTATTTGTACATTACTCCCTTTACTGTATTCCTGTAAATTTTGCTATATAAATAAACTTGTACATACACACACATATACCACATAAAATATATTTATTAAAAGTAAATGGCTTTTTCCTGTGGCTTTGTCCTCAGGCGGAGTGTTATCAATTGGTATTCATGGTTGATTTTTTTTTTTCTTTCATTTAAGGAGGGACAATAAATTAGTACATCTTGTCTACATGTGCAGTTGAATACAATGTATAATTCCCTGTAAACTGCTATTTAAGGCTGTGGAGAGACTGATTAAAACTCTTTAATTAAAGGTTTGGTGCACTACTGGGCAATCCCTTATTAATAGGTCTAAGTTACAATGAAATACAGTCGTGTTCAAAATAATAGCAGTATGTTCAAAAACATGAGAATCTCAAAATCTTCATACTATTTTTATTTCCATGTTTTGGGAACATTGCACACTTTTTTAATTCAAAACATTAAAAACTATCCATTTCTCTTCAAGTCTTTACAGAAGATAAAAAATGAACATTAGGCTGTTCTAAAAATAGTGTCTAGATTTGTCTTTACAAACTCAACAATATGTACTTTCTCCAGGACGTCCCTCCTGACCGCACCATGGAGGATGTCCTCCTCCTTACAGGGACAGGAAAGCATACAAGAAGTTATAAGGCCCCTCCCCACACCAATTCCCTCAGTGTTTTTCCTTTCCCTGCATGGAGGGATGTACAAGAGGAAGTTCTTACCAGATGGGCCCAGGGGATGGTACGGCTTGTCCAATCTTTCCCCCTGTCAAGTAGCTCGGGGCTGACACCTGGGCGGGAGTCCCTCAGCTACAGAGACCAGTAAGTGGACGAGGCTCCTGGGTAGAGCTGCTTCTCCCGCAAGGAGACTCGGCTCCGACGCCGGCATGCCACCGCTAATACTGGAAGTTGCGTGGTGGTAAAGGCCGTCGCACTTCTGGTGACAGAGCAGATGCCGGAGGCAAAAGGTAGCCGTGTGTTCCAGCGTGGAATGCAGAACTCGGCGAGACAGGTGGCGGTGCCTTACCTGAATCTCACGGGGCGCAGAGCAGCAGTAACGCAATTGAGGATCCGAGCAGAATGGGGTAAGTGTGCTGTGTGCAATCCGCTGCCTCTGGTCATGGCCCTGACTGTTCCCTCTTTTGTGCTGCGCTGGAGAAGGGATCTCCAGCTACGCCACTGCCTATACCCAAATGACCTGGTAAAGCCCCAGCAAAGTCCAGGAGATGTCCCATATGTCACGTAAAGCTCCTTGACACGCGTGACAAGACCCTCTGTGACATCTGCACTGCCAAGATCGTGAGGGAAGAACAGCCATCCCTTCTATCCGAGATGAGGTCCCTGATTCAGGAAGAGGTCCAGGCTTCTATATCCACACTTTCTTGTCCACAGCCCCCCAGCCGAGGGCAAGTGCCAAGAGTGTTAGGTGAGAGATTGAGCTGAGCAAAGATGAGCGATCCTATTCCCCGGGGTCAGAAGAGGGCGAGGTATCAACAGAAGGGCAGGAACAAGGCAGAAGATATCTGCGTCCAACGATACAGATGAGATAGTCCGGGCTGTCAGGGATGCAATGCAAGTGGAGGAGGTCTCAAAGCCACAGTCCAGACAGGATATAATGTTTGGGGGCCTCAGAGCACAGAAGCAGCGTGTGTTCCCAGTAAACAATCACATCCGGGCCATGGTTCTGGAGGAGTGGGAGGATGCTGAGAAGCGCCTACTGGTATCACAGGACTTTAAGAGACATCTACCATTTGATCCGGGGACATCAAGATTTGATAAGAAATTGTCAAGATTGATGTGCCTGTGGCTAAAGTCGCAAAAAAGACATCCATCCCCTTCGAAGACTCGTCAAGTTTAAAGTACCCTAAGGACAGGAAGGTGGATAACCTCCTGAAACATGCTTGGGAGTCATCAGCCGCAAATATAGCCGCTACTTCAGTTGCAAGGTCTATGTTTCTGTGGATAGGGCAGCTGGAGGAGCATCTAACCAATAAAATCCCGAGTGAAGATATCTTAGCTTCCCTTCCCTTGATGAAGTCTGCTATGGCCTTTTTGGCAGACATGTCTGCCGAATCTAAAATTCTCTGCCAGAAACAGCTCTCTATCCAATGCGGTCCATAGGGGCTATTTGGTTAAAAACCTGGTCGAGGGATGAGGCCTCTAAAAATAAGCTTTGTTCCATTCCCTTTTCCGGGTTGAGGGTATTTGGTCCCGCATTAAACTACATTCTAGAGAAGGCCGCTGATAGAAAGGATTCCTGGAAGAGAGGGTTCGAAGCAACCAGTCCTTTCGTAAGTCGGGCCCCTCTCGGAGATAGGCAGGAGTCAGGGGAAACCCATTAGGGCTTCCTACAGCAGTACCCACATCATAGGGGGAAAGCGTAGAAGTTCCCTGTTTGTGTCGGGCTCAAGATCCAAAAGACAATGAGCCGTTTTAATCGGGGGGCATCTCAGGTGTTTTGCAGCAAACTGGTCTCGGATCACCCAGAATCAGTGGGTCCTAAGGACCATAGCAAAGGGATATGCGATAGTTTGCTCTCCTCCCCCCCGAGAGAGTCTTTGTGCCCTTTACCGTAAAGACAGGATTCCACTATGTGGGTAGACCTAAAAGAGCTAATCAACTCGGCTGTCATAATCTCAGTTCCTCAGGCAGAAGCGGGTGAGGGTCACTACTCCTCTGTCCTCCATCACAAAGCCATTGTCACGCTGTATAGCAGATATATATATGAGATGTCTGTAATCTATATCAAAAAGGGCAACATACTATATAACATGCGCATAGATATATTATAACATGGATTTACCTGACAGAATGTCCACTGGGTCAAAACGGAATCCGTTATACGCTGTCTCCGGCTAGAGGGTGACCGGGGTCTAAGCTGACCCTGAACTGGGGTCCTAACTAATCCCTCAACCTGGAGGTACTGTTAAAGGTACAGAGGTCCAGGCCACCAGCGTAAACCCTGTCTCCTATCAATCCCTGCCAACTGTATTCTAGTCCTAAGAAGGACCCTGAATACCACCAAAGGGAATGAACAGGTAACGGATAATGAACAGAAAGACATACAAGAAAGAGAAGGAATAAAGTAAATAAAGTCTTACATACAACACTCACACACAGTAGGAACACCTAAGGTCTCAGAGATTTAACTATAAGCTATAAGAGTAAAAACACCGAAGGAGCTCTTAGCTTAAGTATTCTCAGAACCGCTCCAGTCTGCTAAACTATATGAATGCTTTCACCGGCATCCAACACCCAGACTGGCAGGAATATAAAGGAAACTAATTAGAACATAATCCAAAGCAGCCGGGCGAGGCTGAACCTAGTCTTAGCAAAGAGCTAGGTAAAATTAACTCTCTCATTACCAAACACAAAGAAACAGCAGCTCAGCTGTGAGAAGTCAGAATGTGCAATCGCGACGATCTTCGTGGCGATGCACCCATGACAGCCATCTGGTGAATCTCGCACTTTAATAAACTTAAAGCAACTAAACACCTGGGTCAGATACAGGAGATTCAGGATGGAGTCAATAAAATCTATGGTCCACCTAATAGAAATGCCCTAATGTGCACCATCGACCTGAAAAGCGCCTACTATTAGGGTCCTGTCCACCCGGCATCCCAGAGATACCTGAGGTTTGCACTAAGATTGCTAAATCGGACCTGCCACTTTCAGTTTCAGTGTCTTTAATTCAGGCCCCCGAGTCTTTACGAAGCTGGTCTCAAAGATGGTAGCCTATCTAAGAAACCGGGGGATCATCATCATACCATACCTGGAAGAACTCGACGACACAGAGAAGAGACCATATCCACTATGGAGTTCCTCGGTGGTATCATAGACAGAAGTCAGATTTAGCACCAGAGAGAAAAAAAATGTAAAGGGTGTTGCTGGTCTTCCAATTACAGAGAACTCTACGCTGCGTGGGAAGCTTTAAGATTAAATCGAGCACTATTAAAGGGCTAGCATGTCAAGATCCTGTCGAACAATGTGACGGCGGTGATTTTTTTTCCTGGGCAGAGAAAAGAGTCCTGTCAGTGATGGCAGTTCATCTCGAGGGGTCTCAGAATGTGGCAGACTACCTGAGCAGATGGAAGGTCTGGGCATCAAAATGGGAGCTAAACGAGGAGATGTTCCAGTACTTGTGTCAATTCTGGGGCAAACCTCAGATAGATCTGCTCGCGACGAGAACAAATGCAAAGACAGATTTTACTCGCTGAACCCATCGGACAATCCAGAAGCCATCGATGTGTTAAGTCCGGGATGGGGATGGTCCCTCTCCTATGCTTTTCCTCCGAAAGCAATCATTCCAGCCGTCCTCAAGAAGATATAGGAGGATCAGGCGAGGGTACTTCTGCTTGCCCCATGCTGGCCAAAAATAAGTTGTTTTCCACTACTGAGAACTATGGCATTTGAAGACCCTGTTCTGCTTCAGCAGAGGGAGGATCTTATCCATCAAGGTCCAGTCTTCCATCAGGATCCGGATTCCTCTCTCGGCTTGGATCCTGAGCGGGACATCCTGAGGGCCCGGGGCTGTCGGACCAGGTCATAACCATGATCCAGGCCAGCAGGAAGCCAGTTACTTCTGCGATATATTATAAGATTTGGAAGAAGTTCTGTTTGGAGGGTGGCAGGTCCGACTTGATTTCGGGGAAACCGGATATCCCAAGCGTCTTAGACTTCCTTCAGGCGGGCTGTAATTAGGGGCTTAGACCCAGTACATTAAAAGTCCAGATACCGGCATTAAGCACCTCTTCGACTACTCTCTGGCCACTCACCCATGGGTAATAAGGTTTGTCAGGGCATTCCAGTGACTCCGCCCCACAATCAGGCGTTCAGTTCCCCTTGGGATCTTAATTTGGTCCTTAGGTTCCTATGTTCGAATTCTGTCCCTGGGGAAAATATGTCCATTTCACACCGGACCGTAAAACAGCATTTTTAGTAGTCGTTACTACAGCAAAGCGTGTAGGGGAGATTCAGGCCTTGTCCTTTCGAGACCCATATCTTCAAATTTGGGATGACCATATAATCCTAAAATTAGACCCCGCTTTTATACCAAGGGTGGCTTCCTGCCAGAATCTAAACCAAGAGGTTGTTTTACCCTCATTCTGCGATAATCGCTCATATGAGGAGTGGGCTCTGCACGTGTTAGATATCAGACAGGCTGTCATCGATTACATAGAAGCCAGTTGGAGTCAGTACTATAACTTATTCGTCTTGTTTGGGGGATAGAATAGAGGCCTATCAGTCAGAAGGCCTCAGCCGCCCTGAGGGCCTAAGTGCCCACTCGACTAGGGGGTTACAACCTCCTGACTTGAGAGGGCGGGGGCATCAGTAGACCAAATTTGTAAGGTCGCAATCTGGGCTAGGCTTGATATGTTCTGCAGACATTACAAATTAGACGTGTTATCTAGCCAACAACATTGTTTTTGGGAGAAAGGTTCTCCAGGCAGTAATCCCACTCTGAGGAGATATTCTCCATGGTGCTATCAGGAGGGACATCCTGGAAAATAGGTATTAGACGTACTGCCGGTAATTATGTTTCCAGGAGTCCATCCTGACAGCACTTTTATTTCCCTCCCTGATTATAATATGTCATATGTTGTAATATGATATTGTTTAATAAATGTGTTAAGTTCCATCATCCATGGTGTGGTACTTGTTAAAACACTGAGTGAATTGGAGTGGGGAGGGGCTTTTTAATCTCTTGTGTGCTTTCCTGTCCCTGTAAGGAGGAGGAGGATGTCCTCCATGGTGCAGTCAGGATGATTGGGTCCGGGGATATGGCTAGCTCCTCCATAACCTCAATTTTGTTGGATTGGAACCAAAATTTTGCTTGTTTATTGGTATGTTTAGGGTTGTTGTCTTGTTGAAACACTCATTTCAAGGGCATATCCTCTTCAGCATAAGGCAACATGACCTCTTCAAGTATTTTAATATATGCAAACTGGTCCATGATCCCTGGTATGCGGTAAATAGGTCCGGCACCATAAAAAGAAACATGGCAATATCATGATGCTTACACCACCATGCTTCACTGTCCTTAGAGCATACTGTGGCTTGAATGCAGAGTTTGGGGGTCGTCTGACAAACTGTCTGTAGCCCTTGAACTCAAAAAAGAGCAATTTTACTTTCATCAGTCCACAAAATGTTTCTCCATCTCTCTTTACGCCAGTTGATGTGTTCTTTGGCAGATTGTATCCTCTTCAGTACATGTCTTTTTTTTTTTAAGTCGGACTTTGCAGGGACTTTTCAGGGACTTGGAGGTGCTAGCCTACCCTGCAGCAAGTGCAGCATCCGCCTGTCCACAGCCAATGTGGGCAAGCTCACATTCATTAAAATTAACCAGGCGTGGATCCCACAGGACTTGTCTGTACCTATGCCTGATTAGAGAGGTATACTAGTCACACTCAGCCATTGTTATACTCCACTGCAGTTTGTTTATTTTATATGCCATTGCCAATCTTTTGAAGCCTCCTCAAATTTAGGAAAATAAAAAGAAATCTAATACAGTGATGCTATCTCCTCCTCCACCTCTTTCACCTACACCACCATCTCGTCCTCAACCTCCTCCTTCACTTGAACCAAGAGGCTGAGGTCCAAGATGGTATTAAAAAAACCACAAAAACAGAAATGGCTACTAGTGGTGAGCGAGCACTAAAATGCTCGAGTGCTCGTTGCTCGGGTCGAGCAAATTGGAATACTCGGGTGCTCGACCCGAACAACGAGCCCTATGTAAGTCTATGAGAAAATCAAGCATTTTTGCTGCGACCCCCCCCAAGGGTCCTTTTAGGGTCTAAAAACATCTGAAATTGATGGAAACAGTGCTCAAATGACACGGGAACATCATGGGGAATACCCCTTGAAGCAATTATGACACCCAGGTAACAGCTGTGAACAATGTTGTCAGGGTCTTATGCCACTTTTACACGCGCACAATAAAACATACGAAAACTATACCAAAATGGATTTTCCTGGGAAATATGTTAAGGAACATCCTTTCCAGGGTAATGATTTGAATGCAAGACAAAATAAATAACCCAAAACAAAAATGTTCCTCCACTACTTGGGCTATGTTCACACGAAGCATTTTTGATGCGTTTTTTTAACTTAACCATTGCTTTCAACCAAGACAAGAGTATTCACTGTGAAATGTCATTTTAACATTTTGCCATGTGGTGTGTGATACATCATCAGACACATCCTGTTTCATTTATGAAGGAGGGGCTCTGAAAGTCACCAGTCTATTTTTATAGTGCCAGCAGTGGGCCCTCACTTTTCTTAGGAACCATCAGCCAGCTATGCTTTGTTGTTCCCATTATTAAAAAGTGGGTCCCTTATACTGTTATTGCATATGCAGTGAGTGGCAGGGCTGCCCAAAATTTGGACACACCCCAACAAACCTTTGAACAGACGTCATGGATGACCACATGCAACTAAAGTTCCAAGTATTCATTTGGCACTCCCATACTTTTTGCCTATGCATTGAATGCAAGGCCTGCCCTGTCCCAAAGTTACACGCACCCCAATAAGCCTTTGAACCCACATACTTGATGGCCACATTAAACCAAAGTTCCCATTAAGCTTTATTTGGTACTGCTATACAGTTTGCCTATGCATTGAATGCAAGGCCTGCCCTGCCGCAACGTTACACGCACCCCAGTAACACTTTGAAGCAACGTACTGGATGGCCACATGAAACCAAAGTTCCCATCAAGCTTTATTTGGTACTGCCATACTGTTTGCTTAGGCATTGAATGCAAAGCCTGCCCTACCCCAATGTTACACGCACCCAAATAACCCTTTTAACCAACGTACTGGATGGCCACCTGAAATCATTGTTCTTAGTAATTTGTTACTCCCATATTGTTTGGCTATGCAGTGAATTGTTGAGCCTGAAGAACCTGCATTGGAGAATGTCAGTGTTAAGGATGAAGACCCAGAGTTGGATGAAGCCCGGTCAGCAGGAGCGCAAAAACAGGGGCTAATTTAATAAATAATCTTCTTTTATTAACCCCTTAGTGACAGAGCCATTTTGCAGCTTAATGACCAGGCCAATTTTTACAATTCTGACCACTGTCACTTTATGAGGTTATAACTCTGGAACGCTTTAACAAATCCAGCTGATTCTGAGATTGTTTTTTCGTGACATATTTTACTTCACGTTAGTGGTAAAAAAATTTTTTATATGACTTGCTTTTATTTATGAAAAAAACTGAAATATGGCGAAAATTTTGAAAATTTCGCAATTTTCAAACTTGAAATTTTTATGCCCTTAAATCAGAGAGATATGTCACACAAATTTCTTAATAAATAACATTTCCCACATGTCTACTTTACATCAGCGCAATTTTGGGAACAATATTTTCTTTTTTTACGAAGTTATAAGGGTTAAAAGTTGACCAGCGATTTCTCATTTTACAACACCATTTTTTTTAGGGACCACATCACATTTGAAGTCACTTTGAGGGGTCTATATGATAGAAAATACCCAAAAGTGACACCATTCTAAAAACTGCACCCCTCAAGGTGCTCAAAACCACATTCAATAAGTTTATTAACCCTTGATGTGATTCACAGGAGCTGAAGCAATGTGGAAGGAAAAAATTGACATTTAACTTTTTTTGCAAAAGCTTTACTTCGGAACCAATTTTTTTTATTTTCACAAGTGTTAAAAGAAAAAATGAACCACAAAATTTGTTGTGCAATTTCTCCTGAATACGCCGATACCCCATATGTGGGGGTAAACCACTTTTGGGCGCACGGCAGAGGTCGCAAGGGAAGGAGCTCCGTTTGACTTTTTCAACGCAGAATTGGCTAGATGCCATGTCGCGTTTAGATAGCCCCTGATGTGCCTAAACAGTGGAAACCCCCAACAAGTGACCCCATTTTGGAAACTAGACCCCTTAAGGAACTTATCTAGATGTGTGGTGAGCACTTTGAACCTCCAAGTGCTTCACACAAGTTTATAACGTAGAGCCATGAAAATAAAAAATATTTTTTCCACAAAAATGATCTTTTCACCCCAATTTTATTTTCCCAAGGGTAACAAGACCCCAAAAGTTTTTGTGCAATTTGTCCTGAGTATGCCGATACCCCATATGTGGGGGTAAACCACTTTTTGGGTGCACGGCAGAGGTCACAAGGGAAGGAGCGCCGTTTGACTTTTTCAAGGCAAAATTGGCTGGACGCCATGTCGCATTTGTAGAGGCCCTGATGTGTCTAAACAGTGGAAACCCCCACAAGTGACCCCATTTTGGAAACTAGACCCCCTAAGGAACTTATCTAGATGTGTGGTGAGCACTTTGACCCCCAAGTGCTTCACAGAAGTTTATAACGCCCGGGCGTGAAAATAAAAAATCATATTTTTTCCACAAACCTGATCGTTTAGTCCCCAATTTTTTATTTTCCCAAGGGTAACAGGAGAAATTAGACCACAAAAGTTGTTGTCCAATTTGTCCTGAGTATGCTGATATCCCATATATTTTGGGGGGACCACTGTTTGGGCGCACGGCAGGGCTTGGAAGGGAAGCAGCGCCGTTTGACTTTTTCAAACTAAAATTGGCTGGAATTGAGATTGGACACCATGTCGCGTTTGGAGAGCCCCTGATGCACCTAAACAGTGGAAACCCCCCACAAGTAACACCATTTTGGAAACTAGACCCCCTATGGAACTTATCTAGATCTGTTGTGAGCACTTTGAACCCCCAAGTGTTTCACAAAAGTTTATAATGCCTGGGTGTGAAAAAAAAACAATTTTCCACAAAAATGATTTTTTAGTCCCAAATTTTTGATTTTTCCCAGGGAAATTGGACCCTAAAAGTTTTTGTCCAATTTGTCCTGAGTACGCTGATACCAAATATGTGGGGGGGGGAAACTGTTTGGGCGCATGGCAGGGCTTGGAAAGGAAGTAATAACATTTTGGAATGCAGACGTTGATGGGGGTCATGTTCCTTTTGCAGTGCCCCAGATATGCCTAATCCGTGGAAAACCCCCACAAGTGACCCCATTTTGGAAACTAGACCCCCTAAGTAACTTATCTAGATCTGTGGTGAGCACTTTGAACCCCCAAGTGTTTCACAAAAGTTTATAATGCCTGGGTGTGAAAAAAAACAATTTTCCACAAAAATGATTTTTTAGTCCCAAATTTTTGATTTTTCACAAGGAAATTGGACCCCAAAAGTTGTCGTCCAATTTGTCCTGAGTACGCTGATACCAAATATGTGGGGGGGAACTGTTTGAGCGCACAGCAGGGCTTGGAAAGGAAGTAATAACGTTTTGGAATGCAGACGTTGATGGGGGTCATGTTCCGTTTGCAGTGCCCTAGATGTGCCTAAACAGTGGAAAACCCCCACAAGTGACCCCATTTTGGAAACTAGACCCCCTAAGGAACTTATCTAGATGTGTGGTGAGCACTTTGAACCCCAATGTGCTTCACAGAAATTTATAAGCGCAGAGCCGTGAAAATAAAAAAAAAAAATTTTCCTCAAAAATGTTTTTTTTTAGCCAAATATTTTTTATTTTCCCAAGGGTAACAAGAGAAATTAGAACCCCAAAATTGGTGTGCAATTTGTCCTGAGTATGCTGATACCCCATATGTTGGGGTAAACCACTGTTTGGGCGCACGGCAGGGCTCGGAAGGGAGGGAGCGCCGTTTGACTTTTTGAACGCCACGTCGTGTTTGGAGACCCCCTGATGTGCCTAAATAGTGGAAACCCCTCAATTCTAGCTCCAACCCTAACCCCAACACACCCCTAACCCTAATCCCAACCCTAATTCCAACCCTAATTGTAACCCTAACCCTAATTGTAGCCCTAACCCTAATTGTAACCCTAACCCTAATTATAACCCTAACCCTAAGGCTAGGTTCATTTTGCGTTTTACCAGCCCATTCAACACATAGCGTTGACGGGCTGGTAACGGTATAGCATAACGCGATCGCGTTATGCTATACCCGCTAGCGCAGAGGAATCAGTAGATGATTTATCTGCGCTAGCGGTGACGGAGCCCAGACGCTGCAGCCCGCATCTGAGGCTCCGTCACTGAATGATGGCACGTCGTTAACGCATGCCGCTTTACGGCATGCGTCGCAATGCGCCCTCAAATGGGGATGAATGACAGCGTTAACGGACTGCGTTACACCGCGGTATACCGCGGTGTAACGCAGTCCGTCTAACGGACTGCCATAACGCAGCATGAACCCAGCCTAACCCTAACCCTAGCCCTAACCCTAACGGAAAAATGAAAATCAATATAATTTCTATATTTTATTATATGTCCCTAACTAAGGCGGTGATAAAGGGGAGGGTTATGTACTGTTTTTTTTATTTTGATCACTGTGATAGTTTATCACAGTGATCAAAATGTACTTTTAGGAGAATGAATGAACATTTTTTTGAATCTGCCACCAGGCAGATTCGGCGGGCGCACTGCGCATGCGCCCACCATTTTTTTTTACAGGAAGAAGACGCCGGGATCCTGGGACCTGACGGAGGACACCGGGAGGTATAGGGGGGGGACCTGGGGACCCTAATTCTCTCCCCTCTGATGTGCAATCACATCAGAGGGGAGAGAAATCTTTTTTTTTTTTTTTTTTGCGGTCTCCGTTATACTTGGTATCACGGCGATCACGACACCGGGGTCGGTAAATACCGACCCGGATCATGTTCTCTGGGGTTTCGGCTACCCTCGGCAGCCGAGACCCCAGAGAAAATTGCCCACCCCCCCTGCAGATCGCGGCGGGCGCATTGAGCATGCGCCCGCCATTCAAGATGGCGGCGCCCACCGGAGGAGGCAGGTGGGCCCGGGGGCCACAAGGGGCACATTGGGGGTCACAAGGGGGTTTCGGGGACACTTTTTCTCTGTCCTCTGATGTTCGATGACATCAGAGGACAGAGAAATTAAATGGCACATCAGATTTTTTTGTTGCGATCGCCGTTATAGGGTTAATAACGGCGATCGCAACATCGGGTCGGTAAAAACCGACCCGATTCATGTTCTCTGGGGTCTCGGCTACCCCCAGTAGCTGAGACCCAGAGAAAAAACGCCTCTGGGGGGCGCTATTCACTTTTTCCACAGCGCCGTTAATTAATGGCACTGTGGTTTAAGTACCCTTAATGACCGCCGTGAAAAGGCGTATCGGCGGTCGTTAAGGGGTTAAAACCACAACACATTTCAACAGGTAATTCTGTCTTCCTCAGGTGGCAATGATAAAGTGCACAGGGGAAAGTATATTTAAAGGGGCAGTGGCCAATGAGAAATGACAATTAGTTACATCATAGACAATTACTCACTTAAGCAAATTACTAAAAGTAAGAAAAAAAAACTATATAAAAACCTATGTAAAAAACCACTCATGATAAGAGATTCAGAAATAAAAGGTTAAAAAATTGTTCATGATAAAAATTGCAGAATAAAAATACTAAAATAATTAGAAACATCAGTAGCCAGCAGATCTCAGTTAGTTTTAGTTTTCTCAATAGTAAGGTTTAACCCCTCTGGGGCCAAGGTGCCGAGTTTAAAAATCCAGAAGCTCTCTCTCCTAATTAAATTATCATAGCGATTTATTAGTCATCACGAATGGGATCTATGATGATGAGTTTCAGCAAACAGCCCACAGTCACATTTGATTAAATAAATGACATAACTTGACTGACAGGTGACATGGCAGTTAATTTTGAATGTCGTACCAGTAGTTCGAAATTTGAAATATTGCACCCCATTCATAATAGACTTGCAACATAGGCACTTAGGAGCCCTGCATGCAAAACACCCTGTGCTGGACAAACCCTGGGTGAATGCCTAACAGAGGTGTTACTAGGAGCCACCAAGTTCCGAAGGGTTCGATTTTTTCTAAAGATGGTGATAGGCTGTGTCGGTAAATGTGCCGACAAAACAGGATCACCCTTTAAAATGAACCAGTATTTCCTAAGTAGGTTGCGTATGGATGTATGAGACTGATTAAAAGTAGTTTTCTAGAAAAATAACGGATCATCGGCACTTTATTTAATTGAATGTGACTATGGGCTACAGTATGTGGGTAGGACTATAGAGAATATGCACAATACGCTGAATAAACATCACCAGAACATCAGGAACGGATTTGCTGAAACTCACCATCATAGATCACATTTGTGATGACGTAATAAATCGCTATGATAATTTAATTAGGAGAGAGAGCTTCTCGATTTTTAAACTCGGCACCTTGGCTCCAGAGGGGTTAAACCTTACTATTGAGAAAACTAAAACTAACTGAGATCTGCTGGCTACTGATGTTTCTTATTATTTTAGTATTTTTATTCTGCAATTTTTATCATGAACAATTTTTTAACCTTTTATTTCTGCATCTCTTATCATGAGTGTTTATTTTACATAGGTTTTTATGTAGTTGTTTTTTTTTCTTTTAGTAATTTGCTTAAGTGAGTAATTGTCTATGATGTAACTAATTGTTTGTCATTTCTCATTGGCCACTGCCCCTTTAAATATTCTCCCCCCTGTGCACTTTATCATTGCCACCTGAGGAAGACAGAATTACCTGTTGAAACGCGTTGTGTTTTTAATAAAAGAAGATTGTTTATTAATTTAGCCCCTGTTTTAGCGCTCCTCCTGACCAGGTTTCATCCAGCTCTGCACCTCCCTTCCTCATCTGAGGCACCCGGCTGGAACTGCATTACATCACCCAAAGCTGCGCTTGGCTGGCGCTCCTCTGTGACCGTCTTACCTTGTCTGAAAGGATGAAGACCCGTCAGTGGAGAATGTCAATGTTGAGTCTGGAAAACCTGCAGTGGAGCATTTCAGTGTTGAGGCTGAAGGACCAGCAGTGGAGAATTTCAGTGTTGAGGCTGAAGGACCAGCAGTTGAGAATTGTATTGTTGAGGCTGAAGAACCTGCATTGGTGAATTGCAGTGGTGAGCCTGACGAACCTGCAGTGGACAATTGCAGTGTTGAGGCTAAAGACCCAGCAGTGAAGCATTTCAGTGTTGAGGCTGAAGAACCTTTATTGTAGCATTGCAGCGTTAAAGAAGAACACCCGGCAATGGAGCATTTCAGTGTTGAGCCAGAAGAACCTGCAGTGGACAATTGCAGTGTTGAGGCTGAAGACCCGGCAGTGGAGAATTGCATTGTTCAGGATGAACACAGCAGTGGAGCATTGCAATTTTGAGCTCGAAGAACCTGCATTGTAGCATTGCAGTGGTGAGGAAGAACACCCAGCAGTGTAGCATTTCAGTGTTGAGCCTGAAGAATCAGCAGTGGAGAATTGCAATGTTGAGGCTGAAGAACCTCCATTGGTGAATTGCAGTGGTGAGGCTGAAGACCCTGCATTGTACAGTCATGGCCAAAAGTTTTGAGAATGACACAAATATTATTTTTCACATGATCTCTGGTTTTTATGTGTGTTTGACAGATGTTTTTATCACAGACAGAAATATAATAATTGCAAACATATGAGTAACAAAAGCTTATATTGACAGTTAGAATGAGTTAATGAAGCAAGTCAATATTTGCAGTGTTGACCCTTCTTCTTCAGGACTTCTGCAATTCTCCCTGGCATGCTCTCAATCAACTTCTGGACCAAATCCTGACTGATAGCAGTCCATTCTTGCACAATCAATGCTTTCATTTTGTCAGAATTTTTAGGTTTTTGTTTGTCCACCCGTTTCTTGATGATTGACCACAAGTTCTCAATGGGATTAAGATCTGGGGAGTTTCCAGGCCATGGACCCAAAATCTCTATGTTTTGTTCCCTGAGCCATTTAGTTATCACCTTTGATTTATGGCAAGGTGCTCCATCATGCTGGAAAAGGCATTGTTGATCGCCAAACTGCTCTTGGAGGGTTGGGAGAAGTTGCTCTTGGAGGACATTCTGGTACCATTCTTTATTCATGGCTGTGTTTTTAGGCAAGACTGTGAGAGAGCCGATTCCCTTGACTGAGAAGCAACCCCACACATGAATGGTTTCAGGATGCTTAACAGTTGGCATGAGACACGACTGGTGGTAGCGCTCACCTTGTCTTCTCCGAATGAGGCGTTTTCCTGATGTCCCAAACAATCGAAAAGGGGATTCATCAGAGAAAATAACTTTACCCCAGTCCTCAGCAGTCCACTGCCTGTACCTTTTGCAGAATATCAGTCTGTCCATGATGTTTTTTCTGGAGAGAAGTGGCTTCTTTGCTGCCCTCCTTGAGACCAGGCCTTGCTCCAAGAGTCTCCGCCTCACAGTGCGTGCAGATGCACTCACACCTGCCTGCTGCCATTACTGAGCAAGCTCTGCACTGCTGGTAGCCTGATCCCGCAGCTGAAACACTTTTAAGAGACGGTCCTGGCGCTTGCTAGTCTTTCTTGGGCGCCCTGAAGCCTTTTTAGCAACAATGGAACCTCTTTCCTTGAAGTTCTTGATGATGCGATAGATTGTTGACTGAGGTGCAATCTTTCTAGCTGCGATACTCTTCCCTGTTAGGCCATTTTTGTGCATTGCAATGATGACTGCACGTGTTTCTTTAGAGATAACCATGGTTAACAGAAGAGAAACAATGATGCCAAGCACCAGCCTCCTTTTAAAGTGTCCAGTGGTGTCATTCTTACTTAATCATGACAGATTGATCTCCAGCCATGTCCTCATCAACACCCACACCTGTGTTAATGGAGCAATCACTGAAAAGAGGTTAGCTGGTCCTTTTAAGGCAGGGCTGCAATGATGTTGAAATGTGTTTTGGGGGATAAAGTTCATTTTCTAGCCAAATATTGACTTTGCAAGTAATTGCTGTTAAGCTGATCACTCTTTATAACATTCTGGAGTATATGCAAATTGCCATTAGAAAAAGTGAAGCAGTAGACTTTGTAAAAATTAATATTTGTGTCATTCTCAAAACTTTTGGATATATAAAGCGTGTGCACAGCTGGATATAGTGGTGCCAAGTTAGGTTCCCAAACCAGAATATGAAATATATAAAGTAAAACTAGGCACTCAACTTAATGCTCAAAAGGACAATTTAATTTATGATCCAAGAGGGATGGTTTTCAATGTGTATGGCAAAACGTTTCGGCTGTTACATAGCCTTCATCAGTTGCCAGTTGCATACATAAGATGGAAAACCTGACAAATATATAGGAATAAACTGAAATCGATAAAGTTCACAAAAAGAAAGTATATACAAGTATTATATCGATGTGATATGGTGATAAGATTACATAGGATAAAGGGGAATGGAATAATATTACTTGGTACAATCCAAAAGACTCATAGATGTTGAAAAAAAGAACATACCGTTATGGTAGGAAGTCATTCATATAACATACATGATAGAACAAGTACAGAGACAGGACACCTGGGAAATGTAAACACATATGGTTGGATAGGAGCACAGGTGAATGTAGCGCCTTATTGGTGTTAATAAAGTAAAGTGCATACCCTTATAATGAAATTGATACGTCGGTAAATAGGGTGCAAGTCCAGTTAGGGTAAACTGCCTGTGAATGATTGATCTATGTTAAACATACCGATAGCAAGCAGACTTATACATATAAGTGACTAATGCGCTTACCAATTGCAGTGGAGTAAATATGCTCCTGTTGCTAGCGCATGTGAATGTGCAGCCTGCAAGTAGTCATTCAGTTAGAGAGTAGCATAGTTAATGGTGTGCCATATACATAAGCCCTTGGTGCACTTACCGTCTGTTACTGCAGACGCGGGATCCGCCGCTTGTCTGTGGAGCTAAGATAGTGCCCGGTATATATAACGGCGCTGAGGGGCTGTGTTTACCCGGCATTAGTGACGCGCCCGGAAATAAAGGGCGCGCTATGTCGGCGTGCGTGTCACCTGTGAGCTTCCGGTGTGATGGATTCTGGGACCGGAAGTCCCGTGCGTTCCAGGACCCTGCGTTTCAATCGCTGTCACGTGGGGCTTAGTGCCCCGCCTTATGCTGATGACGAGATTGGTGCTCGATTTTCAGTAAGAAGATGGTGCTGTATAACTTATAGTGGCTATATTGTGAGGAAGGATTTTTCAGTATTGAGGTGATCAGTGCCAGTGAAACAGACGGTGATCAATATAATTGGCTCTGAAAGAGATACAGAAAACAGTAATTAGCCACATAATATAAGCTTTTAAATAAAAGACAATAAATCAAAGTCCCTATTTAACCCCTTAGGTGCTAGAGTCTCTAAGGTATGGATCCAAAAGGACTCCCATTTTTTTAGTAAAGAGATTCTATTGCCCCCCCGTCTAGGTTGAGGAATAGTTTCGATGACTTGGAATTTAAGCTGGGAGATGGTATGACCCAGTGAGTGGAAGTGATGGGGGATGGGGAGAAGTAAATTCTTGCAGCGAATGGTGGATTTATGCTTCGAAATCCTGTCACGCACTGATTGAGTAGTCTCTCCAATATATAGCAAACCACAGGGACATTTGATTGAATACACAGCAAATGAGGATTCACAGGTGTAATATCCTTTAATATGGAAACTCTTGCCTGTGTGTGGGTGATAAATGATAGAACCCTTTTGTACATTGCCACATTGGGCACAATGGAGGCAAGGATATGTGCCTAAACGAGGCTGGGATAAGAACAGTTGTTTTTTCATATGGGTTGAACCGAAGTCTGCCCGTACGAGGCCATCCCTAAGATTAGGCGGTCGTTTAAAGCATGGCAGAAAAGGTTCTGCAAATTCAGGTATATCTGGGTGTGCCTGGGATAACAGTGGCCAATGACGTCTAATTGCCCTGTGAAGAATGAAAGCATAAGGATGGAACATATAAACAAACGGAATTCGTTTGTTGGTGTTTCTAGAGCAGTTATTTGCTCGGTGGTCCTTAGCTGCAGAGAGAAGGGGTGGGGGGTAGCCCCTATTTAAGAATTTATTGGTCATCTCTGTATGCCTGAGATCACGAAGTTTTGCATCAGTAACTATTCGTGTTACTCGCTGGTATTGTGAGATGGGAATAGCACGTTTGACAGAGGGTGGGTGGAAACTTTGAAAATGTAGAATGCTATTGGGATCTGTGGTTTTTCTATACAGGTCAGTAGTTAAATGGCCATGGTGATCCTTGAGGACAATGGTATCCAGAAAGTTAACCATGGAGGAATTTGATGTTATGGTGAACTTAATACCAGGCCATGATATATTCAGAAATGAGTAAAAATCATGTAACGACTCTTGAGTACCAGTCCGTAGGCAAAATATATCAACTATGTATCGTTTCCATAGAAGTACATTTTGAATATATAATGGATGTTTATAGATTATCGTTGTCTCAAATTCTGACATGTACGTATTAGCATATGGGGGCGCTACGTTGGAACCCATAGCTGTTCCACGTACTTGTAGGTAATAAGTGTCCTGAAATAGAAAATAGTTGTTAAAGAGAATTATCGATAATAAATCAATGCACAAGTTAGTTTGATTAGTTTCCATCCCTGAGTTCGTGAGTGATGTACAGCATTAATCCCTTCGATGTGTGGGATAGATGTGTACAAATCGCTGACATCAAGGGTGACCAATATAGTGCTAGGTGGTGCTGTATCTAATTCTTTAATAATTTGTAAGAAGGCCCCAGTATCAAGGAGGAAGGATGGTGATGTTTGTGTTAATGGAGTCAGAATCTTCTCCAAGAACTTGGAGATGGGGGATAGAATAGAATCAGTGGAGGCCACAATTGGCCTCCCTGGAGGGTTCTCCAAGTTCTTGTGTACTTTGGGTAAAGTATAAAACACTGGCATTATAGGGTCAGCCTTGTGTAGATATTCACAAGTTTTGGTGTCCAACAATGTAGAATATTTGAATAGTACGGTTTGGATCTTAAGAGATATTTCATATGAAGGGTCTCGGGTTAGTTTCAAATAGACAGTTTGGTCATTTAACTGTGTGTATCTCATTAATGTACTTAGTTTTGTCCATAATGACCAGTGCTCCGCCTTTATCGGCGGGCTTAAAGATCAAATTGGTGTCACTACGTAGTGATGATAACGCCTGTTTCTCTATGGGTGAGAGATTAGATGGGAAAAATAATCTCCCTTTCTCAATATCACTCATTATAGAAGAAAATGACTGCTGTATGAAATTAATAAAAGTCTCAACCGCGTGAGAGCCGGGAGGAGGACGGAAGTTGCTCTTATTATATAAGCCCATGGATTTAGCAGACAGTGTATTAGTATGGCTCTCCTGTTCCAAAGTAGTATTAATGGGATTTGCAAAATACACTTTGAGTCTTAACGAACGAAAAAATCGTTGTAAATCCATCTCTAGGTCAAATGTTTTACACTTATAGGCAGGACAAAAGGATAAGCCTTTCTGTAGTACGTTAAGTTCGGCTACCCCTAATGTCCTAGATGAGATGTTGATGACCAGTGATTCCGTACCTGGGATCTCATGACGCGGGAGAAGTTCGGATTGTTGCCTCCTGTGGTCACCCCTCCTCATCTTCTTCTTGAAAAGCGTCTTTGTTGTCCTAAAAAATTCCCAGATGTAGAAGGTAAACTGCCTCTTTCTTGTTCGGATTCGGATGTAGAATATTCAGTGTAAGATTTATGAAAACGGGTTTGACGCCTGAAAGAAGAGTGTTCCTGCCACTTATATACTCTATTCAGTTCGTAGTCGGTGGTGTCTCTTGAGAATTTGCTCCGTTTGCGGCTTTCTGTGTCACTCCTGTGTTGATCTATACGAACTTGAATCTGGGCTCTGAGGGTAGATAGTTCCTCGGTGGTGCCTGTAGTGGCTAGTTGGGACTCGATACTCCTAATCAGGATGTTGTTCTTCTCAATGGCTTGGTTGAGATGCTCTAGGGTGAGTATCATGAGGTCAAAGGAACATTTATTTAGAATTTGTTCGTAACGGGAGCAAAATTCAGGAGAGTCGTGAAAGAGAGTGGGGCGTAGTGGTACCCGTAAACCTCTGGGGATCCTTTTTACCCGTAGATATTCAGAGAGTGTGGCACTATGCAATTCAAGGTTAGTATGATTTCTAAGTGCCCGTTCCAGATCTCGCCCGCGTGTTTCGCGTGGGGGTGCTTTAAGAAAGTCACTCGAGAATTTGGATTGTGCCAAGATTGCTGTATATTCATCAGGATTATAGGAGAAAGTAGAAGACATAACCACTTCAGCGTGCTACACGTAAGGGGAAATATATGGATATATAAAGCGTGTGCACAGCTAGATATAGTGGTGCCAAGTTGGGTTCCCAAACCAGAATATGAAATATATAAAGTAAAACTAGGCACTCAACTTAATGCTCAAAAGGACAATTTAATTTATGATCCAAGAGGGATGTGTTGTGAATGGGTTTGAGATGAGTTCTGAGCAGAGGCTCCCTCTGGTGGTTACAAGCGGTGCTAGTCTGTCCAGTGAAGATTGTGAGGACTGGGAATCAGGTGTTACTGATTGGTCTTATATAAGGGAGTCACCTTCCCATCAGGGTGGCCGGTGATACTGTTATGTTTCGGTAGCTGAGGAGTGCAGGTAAAAAAGGCAATACACCAGAGCAGTTGGAATCTATGAGATTGCAGTACCCTGACTAACCACCACAACTAGAGGCAGCCGTGGAGCGTTCCTACGTTGGTCCTAGACGCCTCGTCACAGCCTGAGAAACTAACTACGCCTAAAGATTGAAAATTGTATGGTACTCACAGAAGGGAAAAAATATTGTGAAAGAAAAAAGGTTGTCAGAGTTGTCAGAGATATTTTTCTGTTTGTTGCATTTTTTTATTTTTTTTTCCCTCTGTATCTCTGGGTGCTGGGGAGGATCTTTTCTCTCAATGGAGTTTGCACAGTTGTCTGGCCGTGTATATCAGCTTGCCACTGAGGTTCGGAGTATTGCTATCTATCTTGCTGGGTTGCCTGTTGTGGAACCTAGGATTCCCATGCCAGATTTGTTTTTAGGGGATCGAGCTAAGTTTCAGAATTTCAAAAATAATTGTAAATTGTTTTTTGCCTTAAAACCTAAGTCCTCAGGGAACGCAGCGCAGCAGGTTCAAATTATCATCTCTCTCCTGCGCGGCGATCCTCAGGATTGGGCTTTTTCCCTGATACCTGGGGATCCTGTTTTGAGTGATGTTGATGCGTTTTTTCAGGCCTTGGGGTTATTGTACGATGAGCCTAATGTCACTGATCAAGCTGAAAAAGCCTTGTTGGCATTAAATCAGGGCTTGAGGACGCTGAGTTATACTGTCAGAGATTCTGTAGGTGGGCAGTCCTGACCAAATGGAATGACGACGCTTTGGCAGCTCTTTTCCGGAAGGGTCTGTCTGATAATGTAAAGGATGTTATGGTGGGATTCCCTGTCCCCTCTGGTCTCAATGATTCTATGTCATTAGCGATTCAAATTGACAGACGTTTGCGTGAGCGGAGAAGTATGCGTGGAATGGTGTTGCCTTGTGAACCAGCTTCTGAACCCATGCAGTGTGATAGAGTGGTGTCTGGGGCACAGCGTCATGAGTTTCGAAAGCGCAATGGGTTATGTTTCTACTGTGGTGATGCCTCTCATGCTATTTCAGTCTGCCCTAAGCGGGGAAGACGTTTTGCACGCTCAGTTGTCTTGGGTAGTGTTCAGACTAAGTTTTTATTAACTGTCACTCTGATATGCTCTCTGTCCTCATTTTCTGCTCAGGCTTTCGTTGATTCTGGAGCAGCTATTAACCTGATGGATTATGATTTTGCTAAACGTTGTGGATTTCCCTTGATACCCCTACAGAAGTCTATTCCCCTACTGGGGATCGATTCTACCCCTTTGGCTGAGAATAAACCCCAGTTTTCTACTCAGGTGATAATGAGGGTTGAACCTGATCACCAGGAGTGCTGCAAATTTTTGGTTCTGTATAATCTGCATGACATTATCGTGCTGGGTTTTCCTTGGTTACAGTCTCATAATCCTGTTTTGGATTGGAAATCTGTGTCTGTAACCAGTTGGGGCTGCCAATGTGTTAATACCAACACTCCTGTTTTTTCTGCCTCCCCCCAGGCTCAGGATGTTCCTGACTTTTTGATTGATTTTTCTGATGTGTTTAGCGAAAGTAAATCTGCATCCTTGCCTCCCCATAGGAGCTATGACTGCGCTATTGAATTAGTGCCGGGTAGTAAATTCCCTAAAGGTCGCCTTTTTAACTTGTCTGTACCTGAACATGACGCTATGCGGTCTTATATCAAGGAATCATTGGAGAAGGGTCATATCAGACCATCCTCTTCACCCTTGGGTGCCGGTTTTTTCTTTGTGGCCAAAAAGGATGGTTCATTAAGGCCGTGTATTGATTATCGTCTCTTGAACAATATTACTGTGAAATATCAATACCCGTTACCCTTGATTTCTGACCTGTTTTCCAGGGTGAAAAACGCTACTTGGTTTACCAAGCTTGACCTCAGGGGGCGTATAACCTTATTCGCATTAAGCACGGGGATGAATGGAAGACGGCATTCAATACCCCTGAAGGGCATTTTGAGTAACTGGTGATGCCCTTTGGGCTCACTAATGCTCCTTCCGTCTTCCAGTCCTTCATGAATGACATTTTCAGGGATTTTGTGGACAAATTTCTGATTGTTTATTTGGATGATATCTTGATTTTTTCTAATGACTGGGACTCTCATGTGAAACATGTTCGAACTGTATTCCAGATTTTGAGAGAGAATGCTCTGTATGTGAAGGGATCAAAGTGTCTTTTTGGCGTACAGAGGATCTCATTTCTGGGATTCATTTTGTCCCCATCTGTTATTGAAATGGACCCGGTCAAGGTTCAGGCCATCTGTGATTGGGTCCAACCTACTTCATTAAAGGCTCTTCAGAGATTTTTGGGTTTTGCCAATTTTTATCGTAAATTTATTGGTAATTTCTCGGTTATTGTTAAACCATTAACTGATTTGACCAGAAAGGGTTCTAATGTGGTGAATTGGCCTCCTGAGGCAGTCTCTGCATTTCAGGAACTTAAGCAGAGATTCACTTCTGCTCCTGTTCTACGGCAGCCTGATGTTTCTCTGCCATTTCAGGTGGAGGTTGATGCCTCTGAAATTGGGGCAGGTGCCGTTTTGTCCCAAAAAGATCCAGAGACCTCTAAAAGTAACCCTTGTGCCTTTTTCTCTCGAAAATTTTCTCCTACTGAACGTAATTATGACGTGGGTAATCGGGAGTTATTGGCCATGAAGTGGGCTTTTGAAGAGTGGAGACATTGGCTGGAGGGAGCCAAACATCAGGTGGTGGTCCTTACGGACCATAAGAATCTGGTCTATTTGGAATCTGCCAAGCGACTCAATCCTAGACAGGCCAGGTGGGCCTTGTTTTTCACACGTTTTAATTTTGTGGTTTCCTTTCTTCCTGGCACTAAGAATGTTAAGGCGGATGCCCTCTCGAGGAGTTTCCTTGCGGACTCTCCTGAGTTATCTGATCCTTCTGTTATTTTGAAAGAGGGTGTAGTTCTTTCCGCCATCTCGCCCAATTTGAGACTTGCTCTGGAGGGGTGTCAGGAGGATAGGCCCGAGCGCTGCCCTGTTGGAAAATTGTTTGTCCCGGACCAGTGGAAAAAGAGTGTGATGTCTGAGATTCATTGTTCCGCATTGGCTGGGCATCCCGGAATTTTTGGTACCAGAGACTTGGTTAGTCGGTCCTTTTGGTGGCCTACCTTGTCTCATGATGTCAGGGAATTTGTGCAGTCCTGCGGGACTTGCTCTCGCTCCAAGCCTTGCTCTCGCTCTAGTGGTTTGTTGATGCCATTGCCTGTGCCCAAGAGACCATGGACCCATATCTCTATGGATTTCATTTCCGACCTTCCTGTTTCTCAGAGAATGAACACCATCTGGGTAATTTGTGATAGGTTTTCCAAAATGATACATCTTGTGCCATTACCTAAGTTGCCTTCCTCCTCTGAATTGGTGCCGTTGTTCCTTCAGCACGTGGTTCGTTTACACGGCATTCCTGAGAACATTGTGTCTGACAGAGGAGTCCAGTTTGTTTCCAGATTTTGGAGGACTTTTTGTTCTAAACTGGGTGTTCAATTGTCTTTCTCCTCGGCATTTCATCCTCAGACCAATGGTCAAACTGAGAGAACAAACCAGACATTGGAGACTTATCTAAGATGCTTTGTGTCTGCTGATCAGGATGACTGGGTCTCTTTTTTGCCTTTGGCTGAGTTTGCTCTTAATAATAGGGCTAGCTCTGCCACTTTGATGTCTCCATTTTTTTGTAATTCTGTGTTTCACCCTCGATTTTCTTCAGGACAGACGGAGGCTTCTGTCTGTCCAGGTGTTGACTCTGTTGTGGAGCGTATGCAACAGATTTGGGACCAGGTAGTGGAGAGGTTGTCCCTCTCCCAGGAGAGGGCCCAGCGGTTTGCTAACCGGCATAGGACTGATGGTCCTCGGTTTAAAGTGGGGGACTTGGTCTGGTTGTCCTCAAAGAATATTCCTATGAGAGTAGCATCTCCTAAATTTAAGCCTAGGTTCATTGGACCTTATAAGATCATGGAGATTATTAATCCTGTTTCTTTTCGTTTGCTTCTTCCAGGGACATTTAAGATCCATAACGTGTTCCACAAGTCCTTGTTGAAGAGGTTTCTTGAGCCAGTGGTTCCTGCTGCTGTGCCTTCTGACCCTGTTTTGGTTGAGGGCAATCTGGAGTATGTGGTTGAGAAAATATTAGATTCTCGTTTTTCTAGACGGAAACTCCAGTATTTGGTTAAATGGAGAGGTTATGGTCAGGAAGACAATTCTTGGGTGTTTGCTTCGGACATCCATGCTAGGAGACTTATCCGTGCGTATCATAGAACTCATCCTGACAGACCTGGTTGCTCAAATGAGGGTTCGGTGACCCTCCTCAAGGGGGGGGTACTGTTGTGAATGGGTTTGAGATGAGTTCTGAGCAGAGGCTCCCTCTGGTGGTTACAAGCGGTGCTAGTCTGTCCAGTGAAAATTGTGAGGACTGGGAATCAGGTGTTACTGATTGGTCTTATATAAGGGAGTCACCTTCCCATCAGGGTTGCCGGTGATCAATTGTTCTGGTCTGGATCCTTTATTTCTGTTTCCCTTGTAGCCTGCTGTGTCATGTCTGCATCTCCTGCTAACAGATAAGACATTTTCTTCTTTTGTGTTTGTGCTATATTTTTGCATTTTGTCCTGCACTTCTGTGGGGGCCTTCAGGGTCCCCTCCGGGGCTTCTGCCCTCTCAGTTTTGTTTGTACTTTTGCTTTTTCCAGTTTTTTCAGTGGCTGCTGTTTTGATTTTGTTACACCAGAGAACTAATTTAGGTGGAAGAGGTCGTGTGATCTCAGGTGTTTTTGAAATTAGTAGAGTTGGTGCCTTTCAGGGTTTTCTGGGATTGCAGTAAGTACCCTTCCTATCCTTTTCTATTTAGTTAGTTTGGGCCCCAGCGTTTGCTCATACTATTTTCTTTCTGTGTCAGTATTTCATCTTGTCTAACCGCCATTACATGTTTGGGGGCTTTCTATTATCTTTGGGGTTCTGCTCCGGGGCAGATAGCTTTCCTATTTCTATCTTTAGGTGTAGTTAGTTTCTCAGGCTGTGACGAGGCGTCTAGGACCAACGTAGGAACGCTCCACGGCTGCCTCTAGTTGTGGTGGTTAGTCAGGGTACTGCAATCTCATAGATTCCAACTGCTCTGGTGTATTGCCTTTTTTACCTGCACTCCTCAGCTACCGAAACATAACAGGGATGGTTTTCAATGTGTATGGCAAAACGTTTCGGCTGTTACATAGCCTTCATCAGTTGCCAGTTGCATACATAAGATGGAAAACCTGACAAATATATAGGAATAAACTGAAATCGATAAAGTTCACAAAAGAAAGTATATACAAGTATTATATCGATGTGATATGGTGATAAGATTACATAGGATAAAGGGGAATGGAATAATATTACTTGGTACAATCCAAAAGACTCATAGATGTTGAAAAAAAGGCTTATCCTTTTGTCCTGCCTATAAGTGTAAAACATTTGACCTAGAGATGGATTTACAACGATTTTTTCATTCGTTAAGACTCAAAGTGTATTTTGCAAATCCCATTAATACTACTTTGGAACAGGAGAGCCATACTAATACACTGTCTGCTAAATCCATGGGCTTATATAATAAGAGCAACTTCCGTCCTCCTCCCGGCTCTCACGCGGTTGAGACTTTTATTAATTTCATACAGCAGTCATTTTCTTCTATAATGAGTGATATTGAGAAAGGGAGATTATTTTTCCCATCTAATCTCTCACCCATAGAGAAACAGGCGTTATCATCACTACGTAGTGACACCAATTTGATCTTTAAGCCCGCCGATAAAGGCAGAGCACTGGTCATTATGGACAAAACTAAGTACATTAATGAGATACACAGACAGTTAAATGACCAAACTGTCTATTTGAAACTAACCCGAGACCCTTCATATGAAATATCTCTTAAGATCCAAACCGTACTATTCAAATATTCTACATTGTTGGACACCAAAACTTGTGAATATCTACACAAGGCTGACCCTATAACGCCAGTGTTTTATACTTTACCCAAAGTACACAAGAACTTGGAGAACCCTCCAGGGAGGCCAATTGTGGCCTCCACTGATTCTATTCTATCCCCCATCTCCAAGTTCTTGGAGAAGATTCTGACTCCATTAACACAAACATCACCATCCTTCCTCCTTGATACTGGGGCCTTCTTACAAATTATTAAAGAATTAGATACAGTACCACCTAACACTATATTGGTCACCCTTGATGTCAGCGATTTGTACACATCTATCCCACACATCGAAGGGATTAATGCTGTACATCACTCACTCACGAACTCAGGGATGGAAACTAATCAAACTAACTTGTGCATTGATTTATTATCGATAATTCTCTTTAACAACTATTTTCTATTTCATGACACTTATTACCTACAAGTACGTGGAACAGCTATGGGTTCCAACGTAGCGCCCCCATATGCTAATACGTACATGTCAGAATTTGAGACAACGATAATCTATAAACATCCATTATATATTCAAAATGTACATCTATGGAAACGATACATAGATGATATATTTTGCCTATGGACTGGTACTCAAGTGTCGTTACATGATTTTTACTCATTTCTGAATATATCATGACCTGGTATTAAGTTCACCATAACATCAAATTCCTCCATGGTTAACTTTCTGGATACCATTGTCCTCAAGGATCACCATGGCCATTTAACTACTGACCTGTATAGAAAAACCACAGATCGCAATAGCATTCTACATTTTCAAAGTTTCCACCCACCCTCTGTCAAACGTGCTATTCCCATCTCACAATACCAGCGAGTAACACGAATAGTTACTGATGCAAAACTTCGTGATCTCAGGCATACAGAGATGACCAATAAATTCTTAAATAGGGGCTACCCCCCACCCCTTCTCTCTGCAGCTAAAGACCACCGAGCAAATAACCGCTCTAGAAACACCAACAAACGAATTCCGTTTGTTCATATGTTCCATCCTTATGCTTTCATTCTTCACAGGGCAATTAGACGTCATTGGCCACTGTTATCCCAGGCACACCCAGATATACCTGAATTTGCAGAACCTTTTCTGCCATGCTTTAAACGACCGCCTAATCTTAGGGATGGCCTCGTACGGGCAGACTTGGGTTCAACCCATATGAAAAAACAACTGTTCTTATCCCAGCCTCGTTTAGGCACATATCCTTGCCTCCATTGTGCCCAATGTGGCAATGTACAAAAGGGTTCTATCATTTATCACCCACACACAGGCAAGAGTTTCCATATTAAAGGATATTACACCTGTGAATCCTCATTTGCTGTGTATTCAATCAAATGTCCCTGTGGTTTGCTATATATTGGAGAGACTACTCAATCAGTGCGTGACAGGATTTCGAAGCATAAATCCACCATTCGCTGCAAGAATTTACTTCTCCCCATCCCCCATCACTTCCACTCACTGGGTCATACCATCTCCCAGCTTAAATTCCAAGTCATCGAAACTATTCCTCAACCTAGACGGGGGGGCAATAGAATCTCTTTACTTAAAAAACGGGAGTCCTTTTGGATCCATACCTTAGAGACTCTAGCGCCTAAGGGGTTAAATAGGGACTTTGATTTATTGTCTTTTATTTAAAAGCTTATATTATGTGGCTAATTACTGTTTTCTGTATCTCTTTCAGAGCCGATTATATTGATCACCATCTGTTTCACTGGCACTGATCACCTCAATACTGAAAAATCCTTCCTCACAATATAGCCACTATAAGTTATACAGCACCATCTTCTTACTGAAAATCGAGCACCAATCTCGTCATCAGCATAAGGCGGGGCACTAAGCCCCACGTGACAGCGATTGAAACGCAGGGTCCTGGAACGCACGGGACTTCCGGTCCCAGAATCCATCACACCGGAAGCTCACAGGTGACACGCACGCCGACATAGCGCGCCCTTTATTTCCGGGCGCGTCACTAATGCCGGGTAAACACAGCCCCTCAGCGCCGTTATATATACCGGGCACTATCTTAGCTCCACAGACAAGCGGCGGATCCCGCTTCTGCAGTAACAGACGGTAAGCGCACCAAGGGCTTATGTATATGGCACACCATTAACTATGCTACTCTCTAACTGAATGACTACTTGCAGGCTGCACATTCACATGCGCTAGCAACAGGAGCATATTTACTCCACTGCAATTGGTAAGCGCATTAGTCACTTATATGTATAAGTCTGCTTGCTATCGGTATGTTTAACATAGATCAATCATTCACAGGCAGTTTACCCTAACTGGACTTGCACCCTATTTACCGACGTATCAATTTCATTATAAGGGTATGCACTTTACTTTATTAACACCAATAAGGCGCTACATTCACCTGTGCTCCTATCCAACCATATGTGTTTACATTTCCCAGGTGTCCTGTCTCTGTACTTGTTCTATCATGTATGTTATATGAATGACTTCCTACCATAACGGTATGTTCTTTTTTTCAACATCTATGAGTCTTTTGGATTGTACCAAGTAATATTATTCCATTCCCCTTTATCCTATGTAATCTTATCACCATATCACATCGATATAATACTTGTATATACTTTCTTTTTGTGAACTTTATCGATTTCAGTTAATTCCTATATATTTGTCAGGTTTTCCATCTTATGTATGCAACTGGCAACTGATGAAGGCTATGTAACAGCCGAAACGTTTTGCCATACACATTGAAAACCATCCCTCTTGGATCATAAATTAAATTGTCCTTTTGAGCATTAAGTTGAGTGCCTAGTTTTACTTTACTTAGTTTTACTTTATATATTCTCAAAACTTTTGGCCATGACTGTAGCATTGCAGTGTTGAGGCTGAGGAACTGGCAGTGG
Source organism: Oophaga sylvatica (assembly GCA_033576555.1). NCBI lineage: Eukaryota > Metazoa > Chordata > Amphibia > Anura > Dendrobatidae > Oophaga > Oophaga sylvatica. The sequence goes on from JARQOD010000001.1 coordinate 316,788,236, forward strand.
AGAATTACATTGTTGAAGATGAACAACCAACAAAGTTCACATTATTAGGAAGTGGGTCTCCCATACTGTTTGCCTATGCAGTGAATGCAAGGCCTGCCCCAGATTTGGACACACCCAAATACCACTTGGAAGAGACATGGGGAAGTCCTAAAACTCTGTTTCCATTACAAAGGAGCGTGTCTTCTATAATTGTAATGCCCATACACTAAGGGTCCCCTTACACATAGCGACTCACCAGCGATCCCGATAACGATATGAACTTGTCAGGATTGCTGGTGTGTCGCTACATGATCGCTGGTGAGCTGCCAAACAGGCAGATCTCATCAGCGATCAGGACAGCGACTACGCGGGTAACAAGCGATGCACGTCGCTTAGTTACCCGCAGTGTACGTTAGATACCAGCGCGCTGGTGCAGGGAGCTGGTAACCAAGGCAAGCAGCTGGTTTCTAAGCGTCGCGCGGCGCTTAGAAACCCGCTGTTTACCTTGGTTACTAGCTCCCCTGCACCAGCGCGCTGGTATCTAACGTACACATCGGGTTTCTAAGCGCTGCGCGGCACCTAGAAACCCGATGTTTACCTTGGTTACCAGCTCCAGCTCGCTGATCACTGGTCTCCCGCCTGCCACACGCAGCGATGCGTGCTGGCCAGCGGGAGACCAACGATCAAAAAATAGTCCAGGACATTCAACAACGACCATTGATACCCAGCAGGGGGGCTGGTCGTCGACACTCAGCGATATCCCTGGCTAGGTCGCTGTTGCGTCACAAAATATATTACGTTTCAGCGATATCGCTTAGTGTAACAGGCTGACAAACAATTCCCCCTGGGGTGTACACATCAACATACTGTCTCAACATTTATGTTGCGGGCATAATAAACACCCTTCAAAAATATTATGTGGCTGTTGCGTCACAGAACATGTTCACCCTGGTTATCTAGTGGTGGCGTCGAAATAGACATGGAGGATGTCCTCCGGAAAATGTCTTCCCAGTATAAAGAAGCGTATCTCCTATACTTGGAATGCCGACAAACATTTTCCCCTGGGGGTGTAAGCTTTTCAGGGGATAAAGCTCTGAGATCGCCGTCCGGGTAGACGGAATGGCATAGAAACAGTTCATTCAGAGACAGCAGTTCTGGTAAAAACTGGCCGCAACCAGCTTTATTAAAGTCCACAGCAAACAGATAAAACAAATCATAAACATAAGACCTGGGCTTGTCCAGCCACTTACTACACTTAGATAGATTTCCCTATCTATCCGGGTCCCGACTCTAACAGCCTGGGCCAAAACAACACATATGTTCATCATTTACCAGCATGGAGTTTCACAGAGTCTCCTCCTTGTGTCTGAAGGCACCTTCAACGTCCAGACTTGAGAGAGCTCCCCTCCTATTCAGCAGCTATCCGCATGGATTCTCACAGAGACTACTCCTGTGTCCGGGGTACATCGAGCACCCAGACTGAGATAGCTCAAACTCCTGGAGACTCCTTCTTGTGCCTGGACTCCCTGTCCAGACTAAGCAAGCTCCCCTCCTATTCAGCAGCTATCCGCATGGATTCTCACAGAGACTACTCCTGTGTCCGGGGTACATCGAGCACCCAGACTGAGATAGCTCAAACTCCTGGAGACACCTTCTGTGCCTGGACCCCTCCTGTGTCCAGACTAAGCGAGCTCTCTGTCTGTGTTCGCAGACACCTACTTCTGGTCTCCTAATTAACACCTGAGTAGTTTCAGGCCTGAGCTGCAAGTGTGTAATGAATGTAAGGTGTAGTGACCTTTCTCTACCACTAGGTTTACAAAGCCATACATTCCCTTATACCCGTCAGCAAAGTACCTAGGTGAAATGTACACCCATTCAACACATATACCCTCACTGTCTCACATATCCCCCCCCTCTTCTCCAGACGGAGGGCTGGTCATCCAGACCGGAGGGCTGGTCAACAATCCTAAAGAGACAGTGAACTCCGGACCAGTCATAGTCATCATCAACTTCATCTTCACCTGAAGCCTGGCCCTCATTAGCTTCGAAGGCCCCTAGCATCCACACAGGATCCAGTCTCTGACCTTTCAGGCAGTCAGGCTTCACTCGGCCTCACCAGGCCTCACACAAACGGTGTCCCCTACACCAGGGGAACAGGAAACAGGCCTCATCTGTCTCCAATTAAGCAGGGTTTATATACCCTTACACACCCACACACACACACAGGACCTGAGCTGATGTCATAGTCATGTGTTCAGACTTGTGTGTGGTAAAAGGACCTGTGTGATGTCACAGTCATGTGACTAGTCAGCTGGGGGGAAGGAACATGGACAGTCAAAACACACACACTGAGCCATTACCGGAACGCCAGCCAAGGGCTGCATTACCTATTCCCCCCCCTTTTTCAAACTTGTAGGGTTGAACACAAAATACATCCAATCACCTCAACCCACAGTTCACACAGAGACCATGTACTTGTCCATTGCTCTGTTCAGCCCCCCGGAATATTAGTCAATGACATTCGTTCCTTCCTTAGGGACCTACTGTCTGTCATTGTCACAGACTTCGTCCAGTCACATTTCCGGGTCGTAACCTTGTCAGGTCTCCCCTCCGTTCCCAGCGGTCAATCGTAACCTTGTCAGGTCTTGCCTGGGTATCTAAGGTCCGGTTAGACTTCGTACTGTCCCGTACTCTATCGGGTCGTCTGTATGGGCCTCTCAAACCTGAGTTACTGGAGGTCTCACTACCTCTAAACCCACGCCCACTACCCTCAGTAGACGGCTGCCATCTTCTGCTGCTCAGATGATGCTGTCTATCTACTCGCTGTCTAGCGAGATTCAATTGTTCTACCTCTCGCAGGTAGGTCACACGGTACGCCACCAGCATGCGCACATATTCCAGACTTTCTTCCGTTCCTATAGCGTAGAATGACACCATGCCGTCTTCATCTGGTATCCAGTCCCGATGATCACGTGGACTGCTTACTTTCACCACACCAGACCTCTTCACCATCATCTGCATGGCTCGGCCATTTCTCCCAATCAGCTTTCTCACCAGAACATGAGGCACCCGGATGACCTTTTCCCGCAGACTGTGAGCACTTCTCATAAGCTTCAGTTGTCTAACGGCTTGTTCTGTCTTCAACCGGAGAAACCGCTTTGTGCGAATACATCGCCAGTGCATGTCACTTAGGATTGCCACCCTCTTCACTGTAACTTCAGTCGTGGACAAGACCACCAGCTGTTTAGCTCCTGAGGTCGAGTACACCTTACAGGCTCCCACGGCCTTCCTAAACGCTTCATGCACAGACTCACGGGTGCATTCTTCTCTCAAGTCCTCGGGTACATCTACGAGGCACTTGTACCGACACGTTTCGGTCTCACCAGTGGTTTCCAGACGATCAACCAGCTCAGGGTTCAGGGACAACTGACTTTCAGCTTCTTCCCCCTTTACGCTTCTTCTGAGCTGACTCACAGCTACAAATTCGTGAATTTCCGTCCTGACCACTTCCATTTCACATTTATCTTCCGTTACCACACTCTTAGCTCTCCTCAGGTCTATCTTCTCCTGGCCAAAGGGAGCGAGTGCAACGTGTTTGCCCTTTTCTTTCTCCAAGGAGGCCTTGTTCACCGAGTGACACTGTATCAGGCGACTTTTCAGCCCGAGAACTTCTTCCTCTAGTTCCGCCATTCGCCTCTCAGCTGCCCGTCTCTGAAGCTTCTCTTGCGTCCACTGGGCTTGTAACCACTCCTTGAGCTCCTTGATCTCGGCTCCGACATCCACCGAATCATCCGAACTCACATCACTCGAGGAAGTATCTGCTTTACACCTCCCATCTCCAGTGGCCAACTCCTGGCCCTGGTCTGTAGCTTCTCTGATGGACTCCTCCATCTTTTCCCGCTCAGCTTCCATTTGGCTGAGCTTTTCCTTAAGGCACATCTCCGCCTTCTGGAGAGTATCACAGGAAATCTGTAGCTCCTTCAGCTGAGCTTCCAGACCTAGGGTCTTTCTGCGCAGATCACCATTTTCATCACGGGTGTCCTGCAGAGTGGTCTCAACCACCTGGCGCATTTGCTCTGCATCCTTCTTATCCTCTTCTAGTTTTTCTTTGACCCTGAGGAGATCCACATAATCTCTCTTAATCTGTTGCAGTTCCCTACTGCGTTCACCACACTCCTTCTTGGAGTCACACAGCTCCTGGTTGAGCTGTTTGCGCAGTCGTTCTAGGATTTGTTCACTTCCAGAAACTCCATCCTGCAGCGCCTCCTTCTCACGCTTCAACTGCAAAACCTCTTCCTTGATTTTGCGGCGGTCCTCTTTAATGGCGTGGAACATCTCCTTCCACAGGGCAACTTCCTCATTGCTTCCTTCTAGATCTCGCTGGTCTGAGGACACGTCCTCCAGGTTTTCACATAATTGCAGCATGTCACTCTGATACTGCAGCCGAATAGGTTCCAGCTCTTGGCCATGACTGGCCCCCTCCTCTTCTACCTCTAAAGGAGGATCCACACTTGAAGCATAGGCAGACAGTACTACATTCTCTTCATTTTCATTTTCAGCGAGTACTACCGGAACCACCTTTTTGTGGCCCTTGCGCCGTCGACGACGAGAGGGGGACTCTCTTCCCTCGTCTAGCCTCTCCTGACTGACCTCACTTTTTACTTTCATAGTGTCCCAGTCAGCTACGGGGTCTGTGTCACTCCCCATGGTGTTGTGGACTAACAGGTCACCTCCCACTTTGACGTCACCCCCTTCTACTGGAGCTACCCCGTTATCAACGGTCACATTATCATTTTTAGGAGGTACCAACCCACCACCAATAACAATTTTCAGTTTTCCACACTCTACACTCTTGTGAAAATCCGCCCCTTTTTTAGACTCCACCCCCTTTTTAACAACCACACCGGCAGGGTAATTTTTACACAAAAAATCAGCAGTAGTCTTAGGACTCAGTTCACAACATCTCTTACCACCTCCCCGGGCACTCTGTGACAACACTGGCACCCCCGGAGAGTCCATAGAATGGTCCACTGCCGCCATTCCATACGGTGCCCACAGCTCCCGCACCATGTCCAGTTGCATGTCCAGTAGACATTTCTCAAATATGCGGTCCGACTCGTCAGACCCATTCTTTGCTCCGTTCACAGCCATCGCGGAGCACTGTTCACACCAGAACTTCACCGCTTTCCCTTGAAAAAATCTTCGTGGCCCCACCGAGCCACAGCAAAACTGGATTTGAGTGCGACGACAATCTTCGCAACCCCGCCGAGTTGCAGCCAAAAACCGGATTTGAGTGCGACGACAATCTTCGTAACCCCCACCGAGTCACAGCAAGATGCCTTCGTGACCCCACTGAGTCACAGCAAGATGCTTGTATCCACACTCGTCGTCCATGCTGTCAGACCTCTCTGTCTCAACAACGGCAGTCTTCACTCAAGACATACACACTCCACAGTCTTTTCCACAGAAAATTCAGCTGTGCAGACACTTTTTTTTTTTTTTCTTTGCAAAGTCTATTAGGGCTACTGTCTCTTTAAGACTGCTCCAACAGACGTTTCTTTTGCTGACACACACTTTTTTTTTTTCTCTGCTGCTGCTTCAACAGACTTCACCTTTATTGCTGTCTCTAAGCCACTGTGCTGCACACACATTCTAGCACTAATTGTATCAGCCACTGTGCTGCCCCAGCATTCTCCGCCAATTGTAAGCTTTTCAGGGGATATAGCTCTGAGATCGCCGTCCGGGTAGACGGAATGGCATAGAAACAGTTCATTCAGAGACAGCAGTTCTGGTAAAAACTGGCCGCAACCAGCTTTATTAAAGTCCACAGCAAACAGATAAAACAAATCATAAACATAAGACCTGGGCTTGTCCAGCCACTTACTACACTTAGATAGATTTCCCTATCTATCCGGGTCCCGACTCTAACAGCCTGGGCCAAAACAACACATATGTTCATCATTTACCAGCATGGAGTTTCACAGAGTCTCCTCCTTGTGTCTGAAGGCACCTTCAACGTCCAGACTTGAGAGAGCTCCCCTCCTATTCAGCAGCTATCCGCATGGATTCTCACCGAGACTACTCCTGAGTCCGGGGTACATCGAGCACCCCGACTGAGATAGCTCAAACTCCTGGAGACTCCTTCTTGTGCCTGGACTCCCTGTCCAGACTAAGCGAGCTCCCCTCCTATTCAGCAGCTATCCGCATGGATTCTCACAGAGACTACTCCTGTGTCCGGGGTACATCGAGCACCCAGACTGAGATAGCTCAAACTCCTGGAGACACCTTCTGTGCCTGGACCCCTCCTGTGTCCAGACTAAGCGAGCTCTCTGTCTGTGTTCGCAGACACCTACTTCTGGTCTCCTAATTAACACCTGAGTAGTTTCAGGCCTGAGCTGCAAGTGTGTAATGAATGTAAGGTGTAGTGACCTTTCTCTACCACTAGGTTTACAAAGCCATACATTCCCTTATACCCGTCAGCAAAGTACCTAGGTGAAATGTACACCCATTCAACACACATACCCTCACTGTCTCACACGGGGTACACATCAACCTACTGTGTAAATATTTTTTCTATGGACATCATAAACACCCTTGCAAAACAATTTAGCGGCTGTTGCATTACGGAACAGGTTCACCTTCATGTTCTAGTGGTGGTGTCTGAACAGACGTGGAGGATGGCCTACGAAAAATGTGTTCCCAGTTTAAAGGAGCGGGTCTCCTATACTTGGAATGCTCATACACTAAGTGTATGGGCTGACAAACATTTTCTCCTGGGGGGTACACATCAACATACTGTGTAAACGTTTTTTTAAAGGGCATCAAAAACACACTTTTACACTATAAGTTGGCTGTTACATCACGGACCACAGTCATCATGTTGTTCTAGTGGTGGTAGATGATGAGAAGGAGGAGGATAACACAACAAATAGCCAAACTCAGGAATCGTATACCCATGTGTGGGTGTGAAGAGGTGCACCTCCCAAAAAAGACACTGTATTGGAGGTTATGTTTTGCTGTTATCATTCGGTGGTGTAGAGAAGTCTGCCCCTATCCAGCCCTTGTTCATTTTTATAAGAGTCAGGATGTCAGCATTTTCAGTTGACAGGCAGATTTGCATATCAGTTATAATTCCACCAGCGGCACTAAGAACCCGCTCTGACAAAACGCTAGTAGCAGGGCAGGCCAGGAGCTCAAAGGCGTAGAGAGCCATATCCAATTTTTAAAAGGCACAGAGGAATCACGGAGGATGTTGGTACGGTCAGCAAGGTCCTCCCTTAGCATCTTCTCAAACTTTGCACTCCTTGTGAGATTTCACCGCGCCCATGGGCCAGGGCGATAGGAGGGTCAGAGAAAGCTGTCCCAGAACATTGCCAGTGTTCCCCTGCCTCTGCTGGATTGGAGTTGTGTCTCTCTCATCACTACTCCTTGGTTGTCCAACAAACTGTGACCTCTGCCACCAGCGTTTTCAGATGGGAATTTTTTTTAATAATTCCGCAACAATGGCCCTCTGGTACTGCAACATTTTAGTACACCTATCTGACTCTGGAGAAGAGATTGAAGGTTCTCCTTGTAGCATGGGTCTAGAAGTGTCAACAACCAATAATGAGTGTCAGCACAAATTTTGATAATGCGAAGGTCACGGGAAAGGCAGCGCAACATAAAGTCTGCCATGCGTGCCAGACTGCTAACAGGCAAGACTTTCGTGTCCTCACCAACAGGATGACTGACCATGCTGTCCTCCTCCCTGTCCTCAGGCCATCCACGCTGAACAGGCGGTATGACAGTTGTGCTTGTACTATCGTCTATAGCACAGAAAAGTAGCTCCTGGTCTTCGTACTCCTCCTCTTCCTCATTGGCAACCAATCCACGTTGAGATGACATGAAGCTGGGATGTGTGTAACCACCTTGTAAGGTTCCTTGCTCCATCTCATCGTGCTCTGCCTGCAATGCATCCTCTTTCGTTGTGAGCAGAGAGCTTTTCTGAATACAGAGAAGCGGGATGGTGACACTAATTATGGCATTATCGCCGCTCACCATTTTGGTGGACTCTTCAAAGTTTTGTAGGATGGTACATATGTTTGACATCCATGTCCACTCCTGAGGTATTATGTGTGAAGTCTGAACTGAATACCGACGGCCTTGTTGATGCTCATAAATAGTTTTCAACATATGCAATATAGAGTTCCAACACGTGGGGACATCACACGACAAGGGCAGCTGAAGCTGTAGCTGACTTTCTAAAATGGGCACACAGGCGGCGTACTTTGACAAGCAGATCTGGTAGCTCTGGGTTTGTGTTGAGAAACTGCTGAACCACGAGGTTAAGCACATGGGCCAGGCATGGCACGTGTGTGAGCTCGCCTCACCTCAGAGCCGCCAGCAGGTTCCGGCCATTGTCACACACGACCATGCCTGGCTGTAGGTTCAGCGGTGTCAGCCACAGATCTGCCTGCTCTTTCAGAGCTGTCAACAACTTTTCAGCATTGTCCGGTTTGTCACCTAAGCATATTAGCTTCAGCACAGCCTGTTTCCACTTGGCTGAGGCAGTGCTGCAGTGCTTCCAGCTTGTGACTGATGTGGTCATTTCGGAGATAGAGGCTGAAGAGGAGAAGGAGGAGGATGAGGTACAGGAGCTGTAGACTGTGGGGGCAACCCTTATTGACCTAGGGCCTGCAATCCTCGGCGTCGGGGGGACGTGTTCCATCCCAAGGTCCGACTGGGTCCCGCCTTCCACTATGTTAACCCAGTGTGCCGTCAGCGAGATGTAGCGTCCCTGCCCAGAAGCACTTGTCCACGTGTCCATGGTTAGGTGGATTTTCCCAGTAACTGCATTGTTGACGGCACGGGTAATGTTGCAGGACATGGGCTTGTGTAATGCCGGGATGCCACACCAGGAGAAATAGTGGTGGCTGAGGACAGAGTACCTTGGGACGGCCGCCGCCATCAGGTTGTGGAAAGCTTCCATCTCCATGATCCTAAAAGGCAACATTTCGAGTGCAAGCAGATGAGAAATTTGTGAATTTAGTACTGTGGCCTGTGGGGCGTTGGCTGTGTATTTCCACTTGCCTTCCAATGACTGGGGTATGGACAACTGAAGGCTGCCCTGGCACAAGGACGTGGACGTGCTTGATGATGGTGGTAGTTGAGTGTCTGCAATGACAGATGCGGGGCAGGAGGCATCTTCTCTGGCACCATAGACAGGGGATTAGCTTCCACGCACAACAGCAGAAAAAGCAGTGGTGTCACCCACAGACAGTGTTCCTGGACCCTGGGGTTGGACCACAAGGTCAGGTGCTTTGCTGCCATGTTCTTGATCGTGCTGGTGGTGGTCAGGCTGGTAGTTTTGCTACCCCTGCTGATGCGGGCATGGCAGGTGGTGCAAATGGCCTGTTTGGAGTTATTGGCAGAGTCTTTAAAAAACAACCAGAGTTGGGAAGACCTAACAGTTGTACTGCCAACTTCCGTCATGTTGGTGTTACGAGGAATGGTTGCCCACCTTCTGTCTGTGGCCACCACACTGCTTCTTCCTGCCTGTTGTGGTGCTATGCCTCCCTCCCCCTGTGTGCTGCTGTCTTTACTCTGCATGTCCTCCTGCCAAGTTGGGTCATTTACTATATTATCCACCACCTCCTCTTCCACTTCCGCACCCTGGTCCTCCTCCTGACTTTTTGGCAATTGTGTCTCATCATTGTCCACCAGTTGTGACACATTCCCACTGTCACCTTCATGTGAATTTGGCTGCTCAAATATTTGGGCATCGCTACATGCGATCTCATTTTGCCCCACTTCAAGTGGACCGGGCAAGAGGCCCGAATCTATAAATGGAAAAGTGAACTGCTCTTCGGAGTGTTCAAGCGTGGGATCAGCTATCTCCAGGCACTCGGCATGGTGGGAGGAAGGAGGATCAGGGTGAGGAATATGTGGTCCAGACTCACAGCTACTCAGACTTGACCATGTGGAAGGTAGGGTGCTGGTAGTGGTAGCAAAGTGACTGGAAGCTTTATCCGCTATTCAACCAACAACCTTGTGACACTGCTCTGGTTTCAATAGTGCTGTTCTGCGGTCCCCTAGGAATTCGGACAGAAAGGTCATGCGAGAAGATGTGGGTGTTTGTTGTGGCACAATTTCAGCTTGCCCACGGCCTCGGCCTCTGCATGCACCATCATCATCACATCCACTTCCCCGTCCCTTGCCACGCTCCTTGCCCATTTTAAATGGACTACAATATTTTCCACGTCCAATACAAATGGCTGAATTGGGAGTGAACTTACAGTAGATGTGATCCGTGTGTGGGAAAACCACACTTTAAAATATCTGGACTGTACTTTTTTTTTAGCAAACTGCTGTCAATAACTAGGGTAAGACACAGCAAAAACAGTGGAATGGAGGCCTGAAATGCTACAATGTGTAGCCCACAGATAGATGAGGCGTCTGACGGAGATATCACACTCTTCAATATGTGGCCAGTATTTTTTTAATTTTTACCCCAAAATAGTGTATTGAACTAGGGTAACAGACAGCAAAAACAGTGGAATGGAGGCCTGAAATGCTACAATTTGTAGCCCACAGATAGATGAGGCATCTGACGGAGATACCACACTCTTCAATATGTGGCCAGTATTTTTTTAATTTTTACCCCAAAATAGTGTATTGAACTAGGGTAACAGACAGCAAAAACAGTGGAATGGAGACCTGAAATGCCACAATTTGTAGCCCACAGATGGATGAGACGTCTGACGGAGAGTAGCCCAGTTTCAAATATCTGGCCTGTGTTTTTTTTTTTTTTTTGCCCAGCTAAGTTGTGTAAACAAGTAGGCTAAGGGCCCGTCACACTTAGCGACACACCAGTGATCCCGACAACGATATGCACTTGTCAGGATCGCTGGTGTGTCGCTACATAATCGCTGCTGAGCTGCCAAACAGGCAGCTCAGGCAGCGATCAGGACAGCGACACTGCGGGTAACGTCGCTTAGTTACCCGCAGTGTACGTTGGATATCAGTCCGCTGGTGCAGGGAGCTGGTAACCAAGGTACACATCGGGTTTCCAGGTGCTGTGCAGGAGACCAACGAGCAAAAAAATGTCCAGGACATTCAGCGACGATCAGCGATACCCAGCAGGGGGGCTGATCGTCGCTGAATGTCACACACAGCGATATCGCTGGGGAGATCGCTGTTGCATCACAAAACTAGTGACTCAGCAGCGATCTCGCTAGCGAGATCGCTGTGTGTAATGGGGGCTTTAGACGCAACAAAAAAAATTCTATGGAGGCCTGAAATGGCACAATTTTGAGCACAATGATATGCGATCCATGTGGCAGAAAAAACCCGGTGTAAAATATCTGCCCTGTAGCTAAATATTTTTTGGCAGCTAAATATTTTTTGGGCAGCAAAATGGTGTCAAGAAATTATATGACACACTCCAAAAAAATTTAACACTACCACAAAATGTCAGAAATTTCTGCGCACTCAGATGTGATGGCTGGGACGGGCAAACCCGTTTAAAATAGCATCATTTTCACACTGTTCTATGAAAAGGACCTGGTTGTATTCTGCAGTGTCAACAAGCAAATGGAGAAAAAAAGGGGGCTCTGGATTGCTTTGGAATAAAATAATCAGGATTAAGATGCAAAAAAAATTTCCTGCGCTACTGAGACCTAGGGCTATGTAGATACGTTCCATATATGTAATAAGCAGCAGCAGCAAACAGTAAAGGAATGGACCCACTTGATGTATGCATTGAAACATGCCACATACAATGAGGAAATGGAAGTTGATCCAGCTCAACACACTGTGCAATTAATTAAAATTCAACAATCTTTATTGGCAAATCCTTTTAAAACTCAAGAGTTTTTCACTCGAAACGCGTATGGCAATATTTCTTATACACACCAGCCCATAGTAGAGTATATGCTTTGTCGTCTGAGAAGTCCATTTTTTTGTCTTTTCTACAAGTTTTAAAAGGATTTGCCAATAAAGATTGTTGAATTTTAATTAATTGCCCGGTGTGTTGAGCTAGATCCACTTCCATTTCCTCATTGTCCCAGGCGCTGTGCAGCAGCGAGGATATCGTGCTCCGTGCCGGACCGGGATTACATCTCAGGGGTGAGCTGAAATTTTCTTTTTGTTATGCCACATACAATGCCTGCCTGCTACTGATATCTATATACCCACATACAGTGCCTGCATGCCTTGCACTGATATGTATATATGCACATACACTCCCTGCCTACCTAGCACTGCAATCTATATTCCCCGTAATTAGTCCTTAAAAGGACTGTTGATTTAGCTGGATTTTTGTATTATTTTATGGTATACCCACACTGCCTTATAAACCCCCAAATCTGATCCTATTTTGGCAGTAGCTCTCCCTACACTAGCTGATTCTGGAGCAGACTGTGACCAGCATGGCGGCGTCAGATCTCTTACACACCTGATGACTCTGTGCGGCCAGCCAATCACTATAATGCCACAACCAAGATGGCTGCGGCATTACAGTGCATGGCAGACAATCCCTGCATGTTGATTGACGCTCTAAAGAGTGCCAAAAATGCAGAGTGGGGGCCAGAGCACCAGGCGAATAATCCCGGAAATGCTCGTCGCTCGCCGAGCACCGTGAGTACAGCATTGCCGAGCACGTTGGCTCATCACTATTGGCTACCTCCTCTGCCTCTTCCACCTACAGTGGCTTGTGAAAGTATTCACCTCCCTTAGCAATTTTTATGTTTTGCTACATAACAACCTGGAATTTCCAGTTTTTGTTTTAGAGTGAACATTTTTTTCTTGTGAAGCAAACAACAAATAGGGCAAAACTGAAAACTTCAAACCCCTTAAGCCAGTACTTCGTAGAGCCTCGTTTTGCATCAATTACAGCTGCAAGACCCTTGGGTAAGTCTCTATGAGCTTTCCACATCTTGCCATTGAGATTTTTGCCCATTCCTCAAGGCAACACTGCTCCGACTCTTTCAAGTTAGATAGTTTCGTCTGCTGAACAGCAATCTTCAAGACTGACACAGATTCTCAATTGGATTAACCCCTTTACCCCCAAGGGTGGATTGCACGTTAATGACTGGGCCAATTTTTACAATTCTGACCACTGTCCCTTTATGAGGTAATAACTCTGGAACGCTTCCATGGATCCCGGTCATTCTGACATTGTTTTCTCGTGACATATTGTACTTCATGCTAGTAGTAAAACTTCTTTGATATGATTTGCGTTTATTTGTGAAAAAAATGGAAATTTGGTGAAAATTTAGAAAATTTGCAATTTTCCAAATTTGAATTTTTATGGCCTTAAATCACAGAGATATGTCACACCAAATAGTTAATAAGTAACATTTCTCACATGTCTACTTTAGAGCAGCACAATTTCGGAACGCAAATTTTTTTTTGTTAGGAAGTTATAAGGGTTAAAAGTTGCCCAGTGATTTCTCATTTTTACACCATTTTTTTTAGGGACCACATCACATTTGAAGTCACTTTGAGGGGTCTATATGATGTAAAATACCCAAAAGTGACACCATTCTAAAAACTGCACCCCTCAAGGTGCTCAAAACCACAAAGTTTATTAACCCTTCAGGTGGTTCGCAGGAATTTTTTAAATGTTTAAAACAAAATGAACATTTAACTTTTTTTCACAAAAATATTAATTCAGGTCCAATTTTTTTATTTTCCTAAGAGTAACGAGAAATTGGACCCCAAATGTTATTGTCCAATTTGTATTAAATACACTGATACCCCATATGTGGGGGGGAACCACTGTTTCGGCGCATAGCAGAACACGGAAGGGAAGGAGCGCCGTTTGACTTTTTCAACGCAAAATTGGCTGGAATTGAAATCGGACGCCATGTCGTGTTTTGAGAGCCCCTGATGTGCCTACACAGTGGAAGCCCTCCACAAGTGACCCCATTTTGGAAACTAGACCCCTCAAGGAACTTATCTAGATATGTGGTGAGAACTTTGAACCCCAAGTGCTTCACAGATGTTTATAATGTACAGCTAGAAAATTAAAAAATCATATTTTTTCCACAAAAATGATCTTTTCACCCCAATTTTTATTTACCCAAGGGTAACAAGACCTCAAAAGTTATTGTGCAATTTGTCCTGAGGATGCTGATACCCCATATGTGGCAGTAAACCATTGTTTGGGCGCACGGCAGAGGACAGAAGGGAAGGAGCGCCGTTTAACTTTTTCAACGCAAAATTGGCTGGAATTGAGATTGGGCGCCATGCCGCGTTTGGAGAGCCCCTGATGTGCCTGAACAGTGGAATCCCCCAACAAGTGACCCCATTTTGGAAACTAATCCCCCAAGGAACTTGTCAAGATGTGTGATGAGAACTTTGAACCCCCAGGTGTTTCACTAAAGTTTATAACGTCCGAGCGTGAAAATCAAAAAATCATATTTTTTCCACAAACATGATCTTTTAGTCCAAATTTTTTATTTTCCCAAGGGTAACAGGAGAAATTGGACCCCAAAAGTTGTTGTCCAATTTGTCCTGAGTACGCTAATACTCCATATGTGGGAGAAAACTACTGTATGGGCACACGTCGGGGCTTGGAAGGGAATTAGTGACATTTTGCAATGCAGACTTTGATTGAATGGTCTGCGGGCGTCATGTCGCATTTGGAGAGCCCCTGATGTGCCTAAACAGTGGAAACCCCCCCACAAGTGACCCCGTCGGATACGACGATACTAAATATGTGTTAATGTTTTTTTTTAATTTACATAATAATAATAATAATGTGTTTAATGTGGAAATATTTTTTTTTCTTTATTTAGGGATTTTTAAAAAAATATTTTTACACAGTATATATAAACAGTTCAGACCAAAAGTTTGGACACATCTCATTTAAAGATTTTTCTGTATTTTCATGATTATGAAAATTGTAAATTCACACTGAAGGCATCAAAACTATGTGGAATTATATACTTAACAAATAAGTGTGTAACCACTGTAATTATGTCTTATATTCTAGGTACTTCAAAGTAGCCACCTTTTGCTTTGATCACTGCTTTGCACACTCTTGGCATTCTCTTGATGAGCTTCAAGAGGTAGTCACCGGGAATGGTTTTCACTTCACAGGTGTGCCCTATCAGGTTTAATAAGTGGGATTTCTGGCCTTATAAATGGGGTTGGGACCATCAGTTGTGTTGTGCAGAAGTCTGGTGGATACACAGCCGATAGTCCTACTGAATAGACTGTTAGAATTTGTATTATGGCAAGAAAAAAGCAGTAAAGAAAACAAGTGGCCATCATTACTTTCCAAAATGAAGGTCAGTCAGTCTGAAAAATTGGGAAAACTTTGAAAGTGTCCCCAAGTGCAGTTGCAAAAACCATCAAACGCTACAAAGAAACTGGCTCTCATGACGACCGCCACAGGAAAGGAAGACCAAGAGTCACCTCTGCTTCTGAGGATAAGTTTATCTGAGTCACCAGCCTCAGAAATCGCTGGTTTACAGCAGCTCAAATTAGAGACCAGGTCAATGCCACACAGAGTTCTAGCAGCAGACACATCTCTACAACAACTGTTAAGAGGAGACTTTGTGCAGCAGGCCTTCATGGTAAAATAGCTGCTAGGAAATCACTGCTAAGGACAGGCAACAAGCAGAAGAGACTTGTTTGGGCTAAAAAACACAAGGAATGGACATTAGACCAGTGGAAATCTGTGCTTTGGTCTGATGAGTCCAAATTTGAGATCTTTGGTTCCAACCACCGTGTCTTTGTGCGACACAGAAAAGGTGAACGGATGGACTCTACATGCCTGGTTCCCACCGTGAAGCATGAAGGAGGAGGTGTGATGGTGTGGGGGTGCTTTGCTGGTGACACTGTTGGGGATTTATTCAAATTTGAAGGCATACTAAAGGAGCATGGCTACCACAGCATCTTGCAGCGGCATGCTATTCCATCCGGTTTGCGTTTAGTTGGACCATCATTTATTTTTTAACAGGACAATGACACCAAAAACACCTCCAGGCTGTGTAAGGGCTATTTGACCAAGAAGGAGAGTGATGGGATGCTACGCCAGATGACCTGGCCTCCACAGTCACCAGACCTGAACCCAATCCAGATGGTTTGGGGTGAGCTGAACCGCAGAGTATAGGCAAAAGGGCCAACAAGTGCTAAGCATCTCTGGGAACTCCTTCAAGACTGTTGGAAGACCATTTCCGGTGACTACCTCTTGAAGCTCATCAAGAGAATGCCAAGAGTGTGCAAAGCAGTCATCAAAGCAAAAGGTGGCTACTTTGAAGAACCTAGAATAAAAGACATATTTTCAGTTGTTTCACACTTTTTGTTAAGAATATAATTCCACATGTGTTAATTCATAGTTTTGATGCCTTCAGTGTGAATGTACAATTTTAAATCTTTAAATGAGAAGGTGTGTCCAAACTTTTGGTCTGTACTGTATATTTTTTTACATTTTTACATTGTCCCAGGGTGGGACATTACTATATAATTTCAGATCGCTGATCTGACTCTTTGCAGAGCACTGTGTCAGATCAGCGATCTGACAGGCAGTGCAGGAGGCTTGCCGGTGCCTGCTCTCAGCAGGCACTGACAAGCCACCTCCCTGCAGGACCCGGAAGGACCCCGTGGCCATCTTGAATCCGGGGGCCTGCAGGGAGGAGGCCTTCGGAAAAATGCGATCACATCGCGTTGTTCTGAGGGTCTCAGGGAAGCACACAGGGAGCCCCCTCCCTGCCCGATGTTTCCCTATGCCACCGGAATGCAGCAATCGTGTTTAATCGCAGTGTGTCGGGGGTTAAAGTGCCGTGAGCGCTCCTGGCACTTAGTGCCGGGTGTCAGCTGTGAGAATCACCTGACACCCGGTCACGATCAGCCGCGCTGCCCTGTGAGCAGCCGAGACCCCGGAGAAATTCTGACTCTGGATGGGCGCTATTCACTTTTTCCACAGCGTCGTGAATTCACAGCTCTGTGGTTTAAGTACCCTTTGCTACCGCCGTTAAAAGGAGTATTGGCGGTCGTTAAGGGGTTAAGATTGTCTACAAGCGTGTTTCTATACTCCAGCTTACGCGTGTCCCTTTCCAGGGGGGAGAAGCATCTGGCAAAATTTACTCATGTACCATGAATCTAACAGAGCGGCAACCCAATAATCAGCACTATTTCTGATCCTAACAATATGGGCATCGAAACAATCGTGCCGAAACGCGCGTCGGGGCAGACGTGCAGACCCAGGCTCCCACCCTATGCCATTGGAGAGAGGTAACAACGTCTTTATGACACTGGTCAGTTTTAAGCAGATAGCATAGAAATTTATTCATGTACCCTCTCCTGTGCTTCACCAAATGGACATGCATATGCATGCACATTGATAATAATTCTCTCAATAGTACTAATGTCCGTTTCATATAGGTGACCCATTGGCATATGGGGCGTTAGTATCATGTTTTATATGGACACTATGTCGATATTCCAATATATAGCAAGTTAGTACTTTTAGTTGCCTGGGCATGTGCGACTCCCTTTTTGTGCCTATCTGCACTTGTCCTTGTGGCTCATTTGTCCGGCATTGTTTTTTCGACTTTTACCTGTACATTGACATATGTGTGTATATGTTTCAATAAAGATTTTGCATTTTTCTAAATAAGCCCGTTTTTCGTTGTTTTTGTGATGGTTACATCACACCCCTTCTTAATGTTGCAGATAGTGCAGAAAGAAGGCACTCATTTGTCACATGCTTACATGAGATCCAAGTCCATGGTGTATTGGTGGCGGAGTAGCACTCAAGCTTGCTTCCTCCGTCCCCTCACGCCAACCATGGACAACAGAGAGGGGATCATTATCCTCTTCATCTCCTGACTGTTGCGCACCCATCAGCTCTTCCTCCTCCATTTGTTCCTAGGCTCCTGCACTTTCACTAACAGTTTGTCTGGTACAATGATCCCTGTAATCCACCCTCCTGTGGCACCTGCCTATGCAACAACAGTCTGGAACTTAGAGATATTGTTATCCATTCCGCATCCTCTTCTGCTTCCTCCTCTTGCTCTGGGACTGCCACCTCCTCCTGCAGAATATTCAAAGTTTGCTCCAGAATGTAGATGACCGAAATAGTGATGTTGATCATGGTATCGTCAGCGCTAACCATCTTAGTAGCCATTTTGAAACCATGCAGAACGGTGCAGAGGTTCTTTATTTGTGCCCGCTCTGCAAGCTTGATTTGCCCAACGTCCATAGTGCATTGACCCTGGCTATGTAAAATGATAAATGCTCCAGGGCTTATTGCTGCTGCCACAGTTACTGCAACATGTGCAGAGTGGAATTCCACTGTGTCGACACATCGCATATCAGCCGGTTAATCAGAAGCCTGAAAGATCTCTGTAGCGATGCAAGTCAATGACTTACGGAGAAGTGAGCACACAGCGACCATTCTTTCTGCAGCAGCACATCCAGGCAGGGATAGTGGCGGATAAGTTGCTATACCACAAGATTGAGAACAGGAGCCATGCAAGGCACATGTATGAGGTTGCCCCGGCATATGGCTGCCACCAGGTTTGCACCAATAACGCACACGGCCTTCCTGGCTCCAGATTCAGTGGAGACAGCCATTGGTCAAACTTGGCCTGGATAGCTGTCCACATCTCTTGAGCTGCGTGACTGCAACCTCAAAGTCATATTAATTTAAACACTGCCTGACTGGGGTGAGCTCTTACTTCGCAGAACAGAGGTGGAGGAGATTCTCTCGACACTGTTGGAAATGCATGTCTCATTAAGGGAGAGGTTAAAGGTGCAGGTGGAGCCCTAGAGGAGGTGGAAGAGCAGAAGCAGTGGATGAAGTGTTAGATACAGAGGTTTGCACCACAAGCCTTGAGGATTCCAAGACTTGGCATCTAGTGACGCCTTCATGTAGTGGTTTAGTTCACCATCTCCTGGTGTGTAGTAGTTTAGTTCTCCAACCCTAGGTGTTTAGTAATGTAGTTCTCCAACCCCTGTTGTCTAGTAGTTTACTTCCCCTTCTTCTGATGTAGTGGTTTATTTATCCATCCCAAAGTGCCCTGCGAGCCTTGGGGAGTCCAATACTTATGGAGCAGACCCTTCCCCACCTGCTCCCACAGCCACCAGAGTCACCCAGTGACCAGTCATCGAGATGTAACACCCCTGGCAATGCCTGCTTGTCCAGGTGTCAGTGGTGAAATGCACCCTGGGAGAAATACATTTTTTCAACAGGTGATGTCTGTGACATGCTGCTGTATTGCAGGCACATCCTTCTTAGAGAAGTAACGGCGACTGGGACACTGGTACTGGGGGACTACAATGGCCATCAGCTTTCAGAAAGCGTCTGTATACACCAGGTGGAAAGGCAGCATTTCCATAGCCAACAGATTGGAGATGTTGAAGTTCAAGCTTTTAGCTTTGTCATGTATAGGAGAAAACAATCTTTTACATGACCACAACTGCGGGACCGAGGCTTGGCTGTTGTGCTGAGAGAAGATTAAGTAGGGTGAACATGACAAAGTGCTGGACTGTGAATGAGGTGCAGGTGGAAATATTATGGTGAATTGAGAAAGAGGTGATGTGCTCAATGTCTGAGATCAGTCAAAAACAGCACTCATGTAAACTTCTGTAACAGCTGACGGGCATTGACTCCGACTATAGCAGTTAAACAAGTGCAGTTTCTATGGCCAGAGACCTATATGAGAACACTTGTCACAATGACGGAGAAGGAAGAAGCAGCAGATGCGGTTGATGGGGCGTTCAGTGGTTGGCGAGGCCTGCTAGGCAGCATTTTAGCGCAGTGAGATTCCCAGACTAACTCATGTTGATCGCGCATGTGCCGCTTCATGCATGTATTAGTCAAATTATTGGAATTTTTTCTACTGAGTCAATTTTTTTACAAAATTGGCAGATAACGTGAATTGGGTCATTCTTTTAGGTCTCCAAAATGGTCCAGTCTAGGCAACCATCATTATCCATGTAAACTGCAGACCTGCGACAGATGCTGGCCACAGTTGTGACTGAGGATGCAGTGCTTGTCGTGGTTGCATCACTCTGTATCTGTGCAGGAAGCTGCAACATAACCTCTTCGTCTTTCTTCTCCTCCACCCCCTCTGCTGAGCTATTCAGCTGCGTGCCTCAGGGTTCAAACCAAGTAGGATCTACAACCTCATCATCATCCTCTCTGTTCTCCCACTCCTCGCCCTGAGAGTCACCCTCCTCCTCTTCCTACCCTGACAGTACCGTGCATTTGCATACCATCAGGTATCTGAGTCTCATCAGGATCACCGCCACCCCCAGTGGGGTTAACATCTGGTGACAAGGGACTAGATTCTGCTTGCACCCTGCTTTATCCGGCCCCGGATCCAACTAGCTTTCTGTGTAGCAGTGACTCCCGGGTGACCACTCAAGATAGAGTCGTGAAACTCTGGCAGCAGACTTAATCTGAGGTACACGGGAGCAAATAATTTAGATCCAGGGATAGCAGAGGGAGCCAAAGACTGGACTTGGCGAATCTCAGCTTCCAATTCTGAGGATATCATAGAAATTACTATACCATGAGGAAGAATGGAGGAAGACTTTTCTGGAGGAGAAACTGAATCAAGGCTGCGTGACAAAGCGTCAGCCCTAACATTCTTCGACCCCGGCCTGAACGTGATGGAAAAATTAAATCTAGAAAAAAATAAGGACCACCTGGCCCATCGAGGGGTTAAACGTTTACCAGATTCAATATGAGCTACATTTTTATGATCAGTCAAGACTGTGACCTGATGAGTAGCTCCCTCCAAAAAATGCCTCCATTCCTCAAACGCTAACTTGACAGCAAGCAGTTCACGATTCCCAACATCATAATTTCTCTCAGCGGATGAAAATTTCCTAGAAAAAAAATGCACATGGCCAGGGCCAGTGTCAGCACCCGGCGTACCCGGGCAAGTGCCGGGGCCCTGAGCAGGTGGGGGGGCCCACTCGCCGTCGGGCACCCCGGCACCCATCAGCAGAGGAGAGCGGTGCCAGCGCCGCCACTGGGCCCCCCCGCTTGCTCAGTACCCCGGCAGCCGGCACAATATTTACTTCTCCCCGTGCCTCAGCAGCTCCAGGCTCCAGGGGGCCCCTGCAGGGCGCCCGCGCTTCCTCTCACAGCGGCCGGCTGTGGCATAGAGAGAAAGCGCGGGCGCCGGTGATGCCGCCGGACCGGTGAGATGTGGTGTGTATGTGAATGTGCAGACAGGTGAATGTTGCTGTGTGTCTCTGTGTGTGTGTGTAGTTGGAGGTGATGGGGAGAAGGCAATGATGGGGGGTGATGGGGAGAAGGCATTGATGGAGGTGATGGGGAGAAGGCATTGATGGAGGTGATGGGGAGAAGGCAATGATGGGGGTGATGGGGAGAAGGAATTGATGGAGGTGATGGGGAGAAGGCAATGATGGGGGTGATGGGGAGAAGGCATTGATGGAGGTGATGGGGAGAAGGCATTGATGGAGGTGATGGGGAGAAGGTCATTATGGAAGTGATGGGGAGAAGGCCATGATGGAGGTGATGGGGAGAAGGCAATAATGGGGGTGATGGGGAGAAGGCATTAATGGAGGTGATGGGGAGAAGGCCATGATGGAGGTGATGGGGAGAAGGCAATGATGGGGGTGATGGGGAGAAGGCATTGATGGAGGTGATGGGGAGAAGGCATGGAGGTGATGGGGAGAAGGCCATGAGGGAGGTGATGGGGAGGTGATACGGCCTCTCCTGAGCCGTAACAGTGCAGAGCGCAGCTCAGTGCAGAGGAGAGCTCCATATTTTGTATGGAGCATTATATGGGGACCAGTATCCTGTATGGAGCAATTTATGTGGTCCAGTATTCTGTATGGAGCATTATATTGGGTCCAGTATTCTGAATGGAGCATTATATGGGGGATGGGGGGTGACATCCTGCATGGGGTATTATATGGGTGATGAGGGGGAGACTATGTGGTGCCCATAATATTGTATGGAGGACTGTACTGTCCGGTCTGTACTGTGCGCTGTGAGAATTCGGTGGTTTCTGAGCTATTGTAGAATTTACAATAGATATCACTCATGTAAAGTAAGAAGTGAAATCTTTGGCACTGTACTATACCCATATTTCTCTGCCGTATCTGTGCATCATGAATCACGGTCTGTGATAAAGGGGGCCATTGAGACTCTTTCGCCCGGGGCCCATAAAAACCTGGAGCCGGCCCTGCACATGGCCTTAATTTGTCAGGGTTTTAGGACCTTGAGACAAAACAGCCCCCACTTCAACCTCCGAGGCATCCACCTCAACGATAAATGGTTTAGAAGATCAGGTTGAATCAAAACTGACGCAGACATGAAGCACTCTTTTAATCAATTAAAAGCCTCAGTGGCATCTGACGACCAAACCTTTAGATCTGCCCGCTTACATTTCTTGTCCTAATCTGGCTGTTTATCACTACAATGACACTCTTAGAAGCACCCTTGACCAAGTAGCACCGCTCACCCTCAGAACTTCCAAACACACAGTAAAACAGCCCTGGCTCACATTGCAAACTCAACTTCTTCAGCGATGCTCTAGGAGTGCTGAATGCCTTTGGAGAAAAACCCGCACACCAGAAGACTTCATCCACTTTAAATTCATGTTAAGAACTTATAATGCTGCCCTTCACCTCGCCAAACAGACCTACTTCACCACCCTGATCTCCTCACTAGCCAACAACCCAAGAAACCCCATTCCCTCACATCTCCTCCAGTCTCTCTCCAGTTGTCACAACTCACCTAACTACAATCTTTAATCTCTCTCTCTCCTCTGGCATTTTCCCATCCTCCTTTAAACACTCCATCGTTACTCCATTACTAAAGAAACCCGCTCTCGACCCTTCCTGCACAAACAACTACAGACCGGTCTCCAATCTCCCCTTCATGAGCGCCTAGTCTACTCCCGCCTTACCCGTTACCTCTCTACTCACTCCCTCCTAGACCCTTCACAGTCCGGCTTCCGCCCCCTACATTCGACTGAAACTGCACTCATCAAAGTGACCAATGACCTTCTTACAGCAAAACGTGACGGTGACCATTCTCTGCTCATTCTTCTCGACCATTCTCTGCTCATTCTTCTCGACCTTTCTGCAGCTTTCGACACAGTTGACCACCGTCTCCTACTGTCTAGGCTCCAGTCACTAGGTATTAAGGACACTGTTCTCTCCTGGTTCTCCTCCTATCTTTCTGACCGCTCCTTCAGTGTTTCGTTCTCTGGCTCCATGTCATCTCCTCTTCCTCTCACTGTCGGTGTACCCCAGGGCTCAGTCCTTGGCCCCTTCTCTTCTCTCTCTACACGGCCCCAATTGGACAGACCATCAGCAGATTTGGCTTTCAGTACCATCTTTATGCTGATGACACACAACTATACACGTCATCCCCCGACCTTACCCCCGCTGTACTACAGAACGCCAGTGACTGTCTGTCCGCAGTCTCCAACATCATGTCCGCTCTCTATCTGAAACTCAACCTCTCCAAAACTGAACTTCTTCTGCTCCCGCCGTCTACTAACCTCCCTTAATCTGACATTTCCCTCTCCGTGGGCGGCACCATAATAACACCCCGGCAGCAGGCTCGCTGTCTGGGTGTTATGTTTGACACCAATCTCTCCTTCACCTCCCATATACAATCTCTTGCCCGCTCTTGCCCCCTACACCTAAAGAACATCTCTAGAATCCACCCTTTTCTCACCATGGAAACAACAAAAACCCTCACTGTAGCATTGATCCACTCCCGCCTGGCCTACTGCAACGCTCTATTACTTGGCCTCCCCATTACTCGACTATCCCCTCTCCAGTCCATCCTTAATGCAGCAGCCAGGGTCATCCATCTGGCTAATCGGTACTCGGACGCGTTTGCTCTTCGCCAGTCCTTACACTGGCTGCCCATTCATTATAGGATCCAATTCAAAGTACTTGTTCTCACCCACAAAGCTCTCCACAGTGCAGCAACCCCCCTACATCTCCTCCCCATTTCTATCTATCGGCCTAACAGACTGCTGTGCTCTGCAAACGACTTTCGACTAACCTCTGCACTAATCCGTACCTCCCACTCCTGACTCCAAGACTTCTCCCGCGCTGCGCCAATCCTCTGGAATGCTCTACCCCAATAAATTAGGACTATCCACAATTTGCAATTTGCTCCCTCAAAACACATTTGTTCAGAGCGGCCTATCACATTCACTAATCAAAGTCATTCTATGTGTAAGTGTGTGTTTAGCCCATTCACTATCTCCATCCATCCCTCACTCCCTCAAGATGGCTGGACCATCATTGTAAATGCACCATTGTATATACACACCTGTACTTTGTATCTCCCCCACCTCATTGTAGATTGTAAGCTCTCACGAGCAGGGTCGTCTTATTTTGCTTTAATTATTGTATTGTTAACGTTGTTACTTATGACTTGTGTTTTGAAACTGTTAAACTGTAAAGCGCTGCGGAATATGTTGGCACTATATAAATAAAGATTATTATTATTATTACTACATGTGAGATTGGTAAGAGGTTTAACCCTTCACCCCCAAGGGTGGTTTGCACGTTAATGACCGGGCCAATTTTTACAATTCTGACCACTGTCTCTTTATGAGGTTATAACTCTGGAACGCTTCAACGGATCTTCGCGATTCTGAGATTGTTTTCTCGTGACATATTGTACTTCACGTTAGTGGTAAAATTTCTTCGATATACCATGCGTTTATTTTTTAAAAAAACGCAAATATGGCGAAAATTTTGAAAATTTTGCAATTTTCAAACTTTGAATTTTTTTTCCCTTAAAACAGAGAAATATGTCACACAAAATATTTAAGAAATAACATTTCCCACATGTCTACTTTACATCAGCACAATTTTGTAACCAAAATTTTTTTTGTTAGGAAATTATAAGGGTTAAAAGTTGACCAGTGATTTCTCATTTTTACAACAAAATTTACAAAGCCATTTTTTTAGGGACCACCTCACATTTGAAGTCACTTTGACGGGTCTATATAGCAGAAAATACCCAAAAGTGACACAATTCTAAAACCTGCACCCCTCAAGGTACTCAAAACCACATTCAAGAAGTTTAATAACCCTTCAGGTGCTTCACAGGAGCTGAAGCAACGTGGAAGGAAAAAAATAATATTTAACTTTTTAGCCACAAAAATGATCTTTTACAAACTTTTTTTTATTTTCACAAGGGTAAAAGGAGAAAATGGGCAGATAAAGTTGTTGTGCAATTTCTCCTGAGTACGCCAATACTCTATATGTGGGGAAAAACCACTGTTTGGGCACACGGCAGAGCTCGTAAGGGAAGGAGCGCCGTTTGACTTTTTCAAACTAAAATTGGCTGGAGTTGAGACTGGACGCCATGTCGTGTTTGGAGAGCCCCTGATGCGCCTAAACAGTGGAAACCCCCACAAGTGACACCATTTTGGAAACTAGACCCCCTAAGGAACCTATCTAGATCTGTTGTGAGCACTTTGAACCCCAAAGTGTTTCACAAAAGTTTATAATTCCTGGGTGTGAAAAAAAAAAAAAACAATTTTCCACAAAAATGATTTTTTAGTCCCAAATTTTTGATTTTTCCCCAAAAGTTGTTGTCCAATTTGTCCTGAGTACGCTGATACCCAATATGTGGGGGGGGAAACTGTTTGGGCGCACGGCAGGGCTTGGAAAGGAAGCAGTAACGTTTTGGAATGCAAACATTGATGGGGTCATGTTCCGTTTGTAGTGCCCCAGATGAGCCTAAACAGTGGAAATCCCCCACAAGTGACCCCATTTTGGAAGCTAGACCCCCTAAGGAACTTATCTAGATCTTCGGTGAGCACTTTGAACCCCAAGTGCTTCACACAAGTTTATAATGCCGGGCATGAAAATAAAAATCCTATTTTTTTTCTCACAAAAATTATCTCTTAGTCACTAATTTTTTATTTTCCCATAGGTAACAGGAGAAATTGGACCTCAAAAGTTGTTGTCCAATTTGTCCTGAGTACGCTGACACCCCATATGTGGGGGGGAACCACTGTTTGGGCGCATGGCAGAGCTCGGAATGGAAGGAGCACCATTTGACTTTTTCCAAACAAAATTGGCTGGAATTGAGATTGGACGCCATGTTGCATTTGGAGAGGCCCTGATGTGCCTAAACAGTGGAAACCCACACAAGTGACCCCATTTGGGAAACTAGACCCCCTAAGGAACTTATCTAGATCTTTGGTGAGCAATTTGAACCCCCAAGTGCTTCACACAAGTTTATAACGTAGAGCCGTAAAATTAAAAAATCATATTTTTTCCACAAAATTGATCTTTTCACCCCAATTTTTATTTTCCCAAGGGTAACAAGACTCCAAAAGTTATTGTGCAATTTGTCCTGAGTACGCTGATACCCCATATGTGGGGGTAAACCACTGTTTGGGTGCATGGCAGAGTTTGGAAGAGAAGGAGCGCCGTTTGACTTTTTCAACGCAGAATTGGCTGGATGCCATGTCGTGTTTGGAGAGCTCCTGATCTGTCTAAACAGTGGAAACCCCCCACAAATGACACCATTTTGGAAACTAGACCCCTCAAGGAACTTATCTAGATGTGTGGTGAGCACTTTGAACCTCAAAGTGCTTCACAGAAGTTTATAACGTACAGCCGTAAAATAAAAAATCTTTTTTTTTTTTTACAAAAATGATTTTTCGCCCCCAATATTTTATTTTCACAAGGGTAACAGGAGAAATTGGACCCCAAAAGTTGTTGTCCAATTTGTCCTGAGTATGCTGATACCCAATATGTGGGAGTAAACTACTGTATGGGCGCACGTCGGGGCTCGGAAGGGAAGTAGTGACGTTTTGGATTGCAGACTTTGATGGAATGGTCTAGGGGCATCATGTCGCATTTGGAGAGCCCCTGATGCGCCTAAACAGTGGAAACCCCCCACAAGTGACCCCATTTTGGAAAATAGACCCCACAAGGAACTTATCTAGAAGTGTGTTGAGCACTTTGAACCCCGAAGTGCTTCACAGAAGTTTATAACGTACAGCTGTAAAAATAAAAAATCTTTTTTTTTTTTACAAAAATGATTTTTTGCCCCCAATATTTTATTTTCACAAGGGTAACAGGAGAAATTGGACCCCAAAAGTTGTTGTCCAATTTGTCCTGAGTACGCTGATACCCAACATGTGTGAGAAAATGACTGTATGGGTGCACGTCTGGGCTCGGAAGGGAAGTAGTGACGTTTTGGATTGCAGACTTTGATGGAATGGTCTGGGGGCGTCTAGGCGCATTTGGAGAGCCCCTGATGCGCCTAAACAGTGGAAACCCCCACAAGTGACCCCATTTTGGAAAATAGACCCCACAAAGAACTTATCTAGAAGTGTGGTGAGCGCTATGAAGCCCCAAGTGCTTCACAGAAAATTTATAACATACAGCCGTAAAAACAAAAAAATCATTTTTTTTTTTACAAAAAGGATTTTGTCGCCCCCAGTTTTTTATTTTCCCAAGGGTAACAGAAGAAATAGTACAAATTGCACAATAACTCTTGTGGTCCAGAGTACGCTGATACCCCATATGCGGGGGTAAACTACTGTTTGGGCGCATGGCAGAGCTCAGAAGTGAAGGAGCACCGTTTGACTTTTTCAACGCAGAATTGGCTGGAATTGAGATCAGACGCCATGTCACATTTGGAGAGCCCTGATGTGCCTAAACAGCAGAAACCCCCCAATTCTAACTCCAACCGTAACCCCAACACACCCTAACCTAACCCTAGTCCCAACCCTAACCACAAACCTAACCCTAACACACCCCTAACCCTAATCCCAACCCTAACCCTAATCCTAACGTTAGCTCCAACCCTAACCCTAACCTTAGCCCCAACCCTAACCTTAATGGGAAAATGGAAATAAATACATTTTTTTAATTTTATTATTTTTCCCTAACTAAGGGGGTGATAAAGGGGGGTTTGATTTACTATTTATAGCGGGTTTTTGTGATTGGCAGCTGTCACGCTAAAAGACGCTTTTTATTGCAAAAAGTAGTTTTTTGCATCACCACATTTTGAGAGCTATAATTTTTGCATATTTTGGCCCACAGAGTCATGTGAGGTCTTATTTTTTGCGGGACGAGGTGACGTTTTTATTAGTATCATTTATGACCACGTGACATTTTTTGATCGCTTTTTATTTCGATTTTTGGGAGGTTAGAATGAACAAAATCAGCAATTCATGAATTTCTTTTGGGGGAGGCGTTTATACCGTTCCGCGTGTGGTAAAATTGATAAAGCAGTTTTATTCTTCGGGTCAGTACGATTACGGCGATACCTCATTTATATCATTTTTTTATGTTTTGGCGCTTATATAGAATAAAAACAATTTTATATAAAAAATATTTATTTTTGCATCGCTTTATTCTGCGAGCTATAACTTCTTTATTTTTTCGCTGATGATGCTGTATGACAGCTCGTTTTTTGCGGGACAAGATGACGTTTTCAGCGGTACCATGTTTATTTATATTGGTCTTTTTGATCGCGTGTTATTCCACTTTTTGTTCGGCGGTATGATGATAAAGCATTGATTTTTTGCTTAGTTTTTTTTTTAAGGGGTTCACTAAAGGGGTTAACTAGTGGGACAGTTTTATAGGGGGGGTCGTTACGGACGCGGCGATACCAAATATGTGTACTTTTATAGTTTTCTTTTTTTTATTTACAGGAAGAAATAAATTTATTGGGGAATATTTTATTTTATTTTTTTATGATTTTTTTTACCACTTTTTATTTTTATTTTTTTTACTTTTTTACTTTGTCCCAGGGTGGGACATCACAGTATTTTAGCAGATCGCTGGTGTGACAGTGTGCACAGCACTCTGTCACACCAGCGATCGCTCTGGCATCGCTGCAGGCTTCCTCAGCGCCTGCTCTCAGCAGGCACTGAGGAAGCTGCCTCCCTGCAGGACCCCGGCACCATCTTGGATCCGGGGACCTGGAGGGAGGACGGACCCTCGGAACAGCGCGACACATCGCGCTGCTCTGAGGGTCTCAGGGGAGCGCGCAGTACACCGCGATCATGTTTGATCGCGGTGTGTGCCAGGGGTTAATGTGACGGGAGCGGTCCGTGACCGCTCCTGACACATAGTGCTGGGTGTCAGCTGTGATAAACAGCTGACACCCGGCCGCGAGCAGCTGCGCTCTCCCCGGGAACGCAGCTGATCGCCCATGACGTACTATTCCGTCCATGGGAATTAGGTCCAGGGTCACATGGACGGAATAGTACGTCTGATGGAATAAAGGGGTTAACGATCTGTGAAAAACCCCTAATAAATTTTCTATTATAATTGGTGAATCCTAAAAAATGCTGTAGTGCTTTAAGGTCCTGAGGTTGAACGCAATCAATTATAGCTTGCACCTTCCCAGGATCCATCTTAAACCCTTCAGTAGATATGATGAACCCCAGAAATGATATTTCCTGAACAGAGAAAGTACACTTTTCTAATTTGGCAAACAAAGAATTTTTCTAGAGTCTCTGTAAAACATAATGAACATGCTTATAGTGCGAATCCAGATCAGATGAAAAAATTAGAATGTCATCAAGGTATACCACAATAAACCTTCCAATGATATCAGAAAAAATGTCATTCATAAAGCTCTGAAAGACTGCAGGTACATTGGTTAAACCAAAAGGCATGACCAGGTTCTTGAATAATCCCTCAAATTTCTGTCTTCCACTCATCACCTTCCCGGATCCCTCATCACCTTCTCTGGATCCATACCAAACTATATGCACTCTAAGGTCAAGTTTAGAAAACCTTTTAGCCCCAGTAAGCTGATTATATAGATCATGGATGAGTGGAAGTGGGTAAGTATTTCTAACAGTAATTTTGCTTAGTTCACAGACATCGAGGCAAGGACGGAGACCCCATCCTTCTTTTCACAAAGAAGAATCCAGCAACTACAGGCGAGGGGGAGGGATGGATATGACCCTTCCATAAGCTTTCATAGACATATTCCTTCATAGTGGTCTGTTCCGGTCCTGACAAGTTATACAGGCGAGCTTTAGGCAATTTGGCATTTGGAACAAGATCAATAACACAATCATAAGGATGATAGGGAGGTAGTGTCTCTGCCTCTTTTTCCGAGCACATCTCCAAAGTCCTTCAGGTATGCCGGCAGACCCTCCAGACTAGTGGAGCAAATTTGCACAGAATGAAAACACTTTTTATGACAGTTGGGCCCCCACTTAACAATATCCTTTTGCAACCAATCAATTACAGGATTATGAACATGCAGTCAAGGAAACCCCAACACCAACCCAGCAGGTAAATTATCCAAGACATAACAGGAGATGGACTCAGAGTGGAGTGTTCCCACTTTTAGTGTGAATTCCACTGTTACCAGCTGAACAACGTTCTGGAGTAACAGTGTTTTGTCAATAGCAACAATCTGAATAGGTCTCTCCAATCTAACTTTCCCTAATCCTAATTTAAGAACCAGTCCAGAATCAATAAAGTTTGCTGCAGACCCACAGTCAATGATAGCATGTGCAGATAACCATAGGTTCTTAAAACAATTCACATTCCACAGTACTTTATCTGAGGAGTAAAAGGGTACATGGAAGTCTGGGTGACCTCCTCGACTATCACCCAGACTTAGGCGTTTCCCGACAGCTTATTTGCTTGAGGGCGAATAGAGCAGTCCTTGAGATAATGTTCAGCATGACCACAGTAGAAGCAGAGTCCCAGATCACGCTGACGTCTCCTCTCCACGGCCCGAGAGCTGGCTGTTCCAACCTCCATTGGTACCGTCTCAGGTAAGGAAACCGACTCAGGAAGAATGACCGAAACCCTTTGTCGCTCATCAATTCTCTCCTGAATTCTGAGGTCCATACAAATGGCCTGAGTCAAGGCCTCCCCCAAAGAACAGGGTGGAGAATGCAAAGCCAGAGCGTCTTTAAGAGCGTCCGTAAGACCACGGGGAAACTGACATCTGAGAGCAGAATCATTCCATAGAACCTTAGATGACAATTGCCAGAACTCTGAACTATAATCTTCAGCGGTGCCGCCCCCCTGCGTCAGGTTCATGATCTTAGCCTCTACGACCTGGACCCTATCAGGTTCATCATAAATCATCCCTAAAGCATCAAAAAAGGTGTCAACAGAAGAGTGTTCTGGGCTAGTGGGGACAAAGATGCAATAGGGACATAATTATACCCACCCGCTGGGACTCATCCCCAGAAGACTGGGGTCATAGAGTAAAAAATAATTTACAGCTCTCCTTAAATACCCTTAATTGATCCTTCCCCTTTGAAAATTTGTCAGTAAGTGCCACAACTGGTTCGGGGGAGCTCAACTGTACGTCAGTGAGTCCAGGAGACATAACTACTGTCGATAGTGGAGTGCTTTGGGAACCATCCAGAGCAGTGGTCCCCAAACTTTTTTGCACCAGGGACCAGCTTCAAGAAAGACCATTCTTCCATGGCCCGGCAGGGCGGGGATGGAGGTGTGGCAGGGGTGGGGCTTTGGTCATAAGGGGGCGGGGCTATGGACGGGGTTGTAGTTTAGTAGTAGTGCATACTCATCATTTAATTAGAACATTTATAATGTGAATGTGACTCCCTTGTATACAAGGCTCCGCTCCCACCCTTGTATGCATGGCTCCGCTCCCACCCTTGTTTATATGGCTCCGCTCCCACCCTCCCATCCTGTATACATGACTCCGCTCCCACCCTCCCATCCTGTATACATGGCTCCGCTCCCAACCTCCCATCCTGTATACATGGCTCCGCTCCCACCCTCCCATCCTGTATACATGGCTCCGCTCCCAACCTCCCATCCTGTATACATGGCTCCGCTCCCAACCTCCCATCCTGTATACATGGCTCTGCTCCCAACCTCCCATCCTGTATACATGGCTTTGCTCCCACCCTCCCATCCTGTATACATGGCTCCGCTCCCCCTCCCATCCTGTATATATGGCTCCGCTCCACCCTCCCATCCTGTATATATGGCTCCGCTCCCATCCTCCTATCCTGTATATATGGCTCCGCTCCACCCTCCCATCCTGTATACATGGCTCCGCTCCCCCTCCCATCCTGTATATATGGCTCCGCTCCCATCCTCCCATCCTGTATACATGGCTCCGCTCCACCCTCCCATCCTGTATATATGGCTCCGCTCCACCCTCCCATCCTGTATATATGGCTCCGCTCCACCCTCCCATCCTGTATATATTGCTCCTCTCCCCTCCCATCCTGTATACATGGCTCCGCTCCACCCTCCCATCCTGTATATATGGCTCTGCTCCACCCTCCCATCCTGTATATATGGCTCCGCTCCCCCATCCTCCCCCCTGTATACATGGCTCCGCTCCACCCTCCCATCCTGTATACATGGCTCCGCTCCCCCTCCCATCCTGTATATATGGCTCCGCTCCACCCTCCCATCCTGTATATATGGCTCCGCTCCCCGTCCTCCCCCCCTGTATACATGGCTCTGCTCCACCCTCCCATCCTGTATACATGGCTCCGCTCCACCCTCCCATCATACTTATCCTCCTCGCTCCGTCGCTGAACTTCCCTACGTCCCCGTCGGCCGCGGCAGCTTCCTCCTGTGCGCAGCGGTGACGTAATACCGCTCATTAAGGGCATGAATATGGACGCCACGCCTAATGGGAGTGGCGTCACGTCCATATTCATTACCTTAATGAGTGGTACTACGTCACCGCTGCGCACAGGAGGAAGCTGCCGCGGCCGACAGGGATGCAGCGACGGAAGGTAAGTATCGATGTCTTCTTGAAGCCGGCGGCTGCAGCTGTCACTACAGTGCTGCAGCCGCCGTCTCCAAATGTGTACAGCGTTCTGTGCCGTGGCTCCGCGGCCCGACAACAGAACTGCTACGGCCGGTAATGGGCCGCGGACCGGCGGTTGGGGACCCCTGATCCAGAGTACTAAACTGACCCTGCAGCTGGAACTGTGATGATTCCAGTCTCTGGTGATCCCTGGCCAGATCCTGAACCATCTGGGGCAGATTCGTCACCTGATCATAGAGTGCACAAACTAGGTCCATTGTTCAGGAAAAATAAAATTATATAGTATAGGGTCAGACGTAATGTGACGCTAGTCATTACTCACGGACAGGCAGTAAGGCAGAAGAGTCAGGCGTTCCGGGGTCAATACCGAGAGAGTACGTAAATAACCAAGGGAAAAGACGAATCGTAAGTCAGGTCACAGTCCAGGGTCAAAAACAAGAGCTAACGGATCAAAAGCCGAAGGAAAAGACAAAATGATACTCAGAACACGGTCCAAAGGGTCAGGCAGCAGAAGATCAGAACTCAGAGCAACAAAATCAGGCTAACACTAACCGAGAAGTACGTCTGGCAGGGATCAGGGGCAGACAGATCAGCTAAGAAGTCATGCAAATACCAGACCACTGAACACCTGCAGAAAGTCCTGCACAGCCCGGACACAGATTGGACTGCTAAACTGTCAGTCAAAGCACCATAGCGTGAAGTCGGCCATGCGGTCGTCGACCCGAGCGCCAAAGTCGGTTTTCCCAGAATGCTTGCAGGCGCCTTTTCTCAGCCAATGAACAAGGACGTACACTGTGGGCAACGAGATGACATGGGCAGCGTCCACCACCATCTTAGAGAAGGGCATTGCAGTGATTGGTTTGCTTTGGGGGGCGTCATAGTGTCTATAAAAGCCCTGACCGCCGACCGCCATTTTACTTCTGCTGATCTTAACAGTAGGGAGAGGTTGCTGATGCTGTTTATCAATAGGGAGTTAGGGCTGGAAAGAGAAGTTCTTCTATGCTTGTGCTGATAGCAATTGTGCTGTACAGTTAGTGTGCAGTGACAGGGGAGGATTTTCTTGTGTGCAGCAGAGCTGGTTATTAGGCTGCCTGCCAGTGACAGGGGAGGATTTTCTTGTGTGCAGCAGGGCTTGTTATTAGGCTGCCTGCTAGCTGTATTGCTATGTGCACACTGCTGTGCAGACTGCTTTTTACACAGCAATAATACTTTTATTCTTTTTTTCTGCACAGTTACCGAGCGTTCATTTTTTTCCCACACCGTATAGAGCTGTATGCTCCTCACACACTACCGTGTACCGGTTGGTATCACGGACAAATACATGCTGACTTTCTGTGTGTGACTCCGGAAATATATACGGAGATTTACAATTTCCCCTACACTGTATACAGCTGTACACTTCTGATACAGTACCCTTTTTCTGCTTTTTATATTCTGGTCTAATCCATACTGAGCCTGAGAGCGTCTGTGTGTGACTCCGGAAATATATACGGAGATTTACAATTTTCCCCTATATATATACACCTGGTATCTTCTGAAACAT
This sequence comes from Oophaga sylvatica, assembly GCA_033576555.1. NCBI lineage: Eukaryota > Metazoa > Chordata > Amphibia > Anura > Dendrobatidae > Oophaga > Oophaga sylvatica. Next base: position 316,822,486 of record JARQOD010000001.1, read on the forward strand.
TACCCTTTTTCTGCTTTTTATATTCTGGTCTAATCCATACTGAGCCTGAGAGCGTCTGTGTGTGACTCCGGAAATATATACGGAGATTTACAATTTTCCCCAATCTATATACACTGGTATCTTGATACAGTACCCTTTTCTGCTTTATCTGGTCTATCTTACTGAGCCTGAGAACGCTGTGTGTGACTCGGAAATATACGGAGATTTACAATTTCCTATATATACACTGGTGTTATGAATTTATTAGGATAAATCTATCTGCGTGTTTGTGTTGCTGTTCCCAATCTTATATTAAATGTCTTTTCTTTGAGCGCTCAGACGAAATGAGGACTGTCCACAACGGAAGTGTCAGTATAACAGTTCGTCAAGACCAACAGTTTATTATTCATTCAAGGTTTTATACGTTTACAAAAAGGGGCTGGTTAGTCAATTAACATACAATTAAAAGCTGCTAGATTATTGGCTGTTTAGTGTAAGTATGATAATTATGATAAAAGGGCTGAAGTTTCAGATTTATTGTTTATTGTTCTTTGTCCCAGTTTTCCTACGTGACTAGTAAAGAAAATAATTGTTTCTGTGTCCTTGATAAAAAGTCCCTATGAGCTATAGTCAGGGTCGTCTTAAGAAGCTGATTATAGCTAGCATCATAGATATGCTGAGCACAGGATTTTTAGCAAGTGAGATCTATCTAACTGTAAATGCATATATATGACTATACATTGAATACGTGGAATACATATATATTTCCATGACAGTCCCCCTTTAGATACCACTTGCCCTAAAAACCTGCTCCTGTCCCAAAGCGCTGCAACTCTTTTGTGCTGCCGATGGGCTGGCACATGCCTAACACATGTACCCCTCATCGATGCAGGCTTTTCGCAAATGGGCGGTCAGGAGATCTGTCCCTAGCAGGGGTTCATGTGTTTGCAATCATAGTCTCTTTATTTAACTGCATGTTCAGAAAAACGTGTGTATTCTTCGTCAGGTAGGTCATTTGTCTGGTCAGTCAGAGCATCCACGACATCCTTCTGGTACGGGAGCTTCCTTGCAATGCGATACATGGATCCAAGCAGGCTTTCCCTCTAGTTTCACAGAGGTTGGTGTCATCTGGGGCTCTTGGACAGGACCATCAAATCTGGGATTGAGTGTTCTCATTTCCAACTTTTTTTTTCATCAACACCCAGTCTCCTGGCTTTCAAGGAGTGCGTACCGGACACTGAGTCTGGATCTGGCAGTGAAGAGAAAAACTCGAGAATGGACATTAGTTTTTGACCAATTCAATTACATAAGCAAACAAGATATCATTTTGCATATTCTGCTGCTGAGGGAAACATGCACCTAAACTTGGGACTAGACCCAAACAAAATTTCGTATGGTGACAGCTTTTCTGGGTCTCTGGGAGTGTGCCTTACGCTAAACAGTGCAATTGGGAGTGTGTCTCATGCCATGGTTTGCGTGTCTCTTGGGCAACTTTCAGCATCCTATTCTTGGCAAGCACGGCACCGAATAGGGATCGAGCTTCTGACTGAGGAGCCCATATAGACTATAGCTTAAAAGGAACTGTGTGCTGTGCTTCCCTCCTCCCGTCACTCCCCTCCCAGGTGATGCCATATACTGGACTTCACTGGCCAGTGGGGATGAAGGGGAAGTGGGGTCCGGCCACACCCTCAGGGGTTAAATTCTCGTGCGAGGGTCGGACCCTTCCTCTTCCTCCCCCGGCTGGTCAGTGGAAGTCTTGTGATGTCTGATTCCCTAATCGAGGCCCTGCGGCAGAGAGCAGCACAGGAAGGTGAGCCATGGATACAATCTTTACTGTCCTCCCTTAGTGCTCACCTCCCTGTGCCCTCTCTAGCGTCGCCGCAGGTCACCCCTGGCGCCCCTCTCCCAGGCCCCTATGCTCCGCTGCCGTCTGCCCCCTCCGTCGCGTGTTCCCTTCTCCCCTCACTTTCCCACCGGGCAGCCCGTGGCTCACCTTTGGCCATCGGGCCTGGTGCCTCGCCGGTCCCGCAGGGTTCTGGAGTTGTGGCCCTCAGTCGGGGGTCTCCTTCTCCTTGGGCGGGTATGACCGAGTGTGTGGGGCTCCTGGACCCCGGGCGCTGTCGTACAGCGGCCGCCGCGTGGTAGGCCGCGGCCTGTCCCCGGGCCGCCGCTGCGGCCTTTTCATGCCTGCTCCTGGACAGCCGCTGCGGCCTTCTCATGCCTGCTCCATGGCCGCCGCTGCGGCCTTTCTGAGCGGGGGAGCCGCGGCCTGCTCCTGGGCTGCCGCTGCGGCCTTCTCATGGGAGCTGCCGCCGCGGCCTTTCCGAGCGGGGGAGCCGCCGCGGCCTGTCCCCCGGGAGTCGCTCCTGCGCCCCACCTCCTGCGCCGCTGCGGCCCCCACCATCGCGGCCGCCTCCGCCTGCCTCGGTTGTTCACGGCAATTTACTCCCCGGCTTTCGTGCCGGGTAGGCCTCACTGGCCTCCCGGGTAGCTCCGCCCACAATTCACGTCACTTCCGGTCCCCGGCAGTCTACTTCCGGTCGGCGGTGGCGCAGGACCGGCTCTGCAGCGCTCTCCATCAGGCACAATAGCAATGCCTGTACGGAGCGACTGCGGAGCCGTAACGGTCCCAAAACATTATGTTGCCTGCTCCAAAGTGGCCCTCCAGCAGGCGCATGTGCACTGCCTGCGAGGAGGGACACCGGAGCAGGCACAAAATATAACCACGCTGCTGCAGAGCGCGCTCATCGGTCCATACAGACCAACCAGCGCGCTCTGCATCAAATACTGTATAAAACACGTATGCACTCACGTATCACAAACACGCCAATACTAACCGCCAATGCCCCAGTCACTAACAGTACTGAAACCACATTAACCCCTGCCCTCCAAACACCGCACAGAGTACAATTACTCGTTACGCTGTGCTACCCATCTAGTTACCGCCCGTAACAGGCGTAATGGGACAATTATCTCGGTTTTTACCGGTCCCAATATACCCCCTAGCCACGACGAGCGCACGCATATGCGCCGCAGACCCTCCCCATCCTCCTCCGTAGACCCCCGCCAGCAGTCCTGCTGTCCCTCTAAATCTCGCTACTCCCATCACCTAGTGAACCCTCAGCGGGTCCCGGTGCAGACGCCGCAGGACCTCCCACTCATTCCCACTATCCCCCTAAGAGCCGCTACAGACACGGATCACAAAGGAGCCGCCTCAGATCTCGTCCCGCTAGATGGGTTCCCTGTCCATATCTGAGCGGTCCGACGCGTTGGAGTGTCACGTCAGGCGGTCACGAGCACACGACAGATGTCACGTGCTCCATCAATGGCTGACAGTCTAGTGAATCATCACCCAGGGCTACCAGCCATTCCAACCACAAGATTAACCCCGAACGTCCCCTGTCGGGAGACACTCGGGCTCGGGCACACGACGGAGATCATACGTCACGTGCTCCATCTCTGGCTTATTTTGGGGGGGGGCAATGGTTCGTAACCTCTCATCTGCATGCCTGCCCACCGGCGTTGCTGAGGGTCCCCGGCAGAGAGTCCGTTGCGGATCGTATTTGCCCCTCCCCCTTGTAAATTACGCCCACCGGCAGCGCCGGGGGTACTCGGCAGAGAGGCGGTTGCGGATTGTATTTGCCCCTCTCTGCTTATAATTTAATACCAGTCCCGTGCTGGCGGACACCCCTGCATCAGGGCGTACCCGCCAAGCAAACGGAGCACTGACGTCATGGCTATGCTGGATCCCGAAAAAGAAGCTGCTCAGGAGGTATATTATGGTCTTAAATGCTGTTTTTACTGATTGAGTTGATGGCTGAGTGGTTAAGCTTCCAGTTTATGGAATGGAAAAAAAAAAATGCCTTAGACAACACCTGGTGTCGTGCCAGAGGTACGTCTATCGCGGAAGTCAAGCTCAATGGATAACTCATCTGACTATGGATCAGAAGACTGTAGGTTCAGCTCCTACCTGGCTCGAGAACGTTACAAAGCAAATCAGTCGTTATAACCCCGGGTATAGTCTAAAACTGTCGCGGGAATCCTCCAAGTTTCTACAGCAGAAAATCACAAATAGGTAAAACTAAGCAGGTTGGCGAACCCAGTTAAATCGTTGCCAATCAGTAATTTCAGAAACTTGCCCTAAGCATTCTGCTCAAAAAAAAACAAAAAAACTGAGAATCTCGTCAAAAATATCACCTTCCTTCACAATAGGCGATTCGGTTAACGACGCGTCACCCCTAGAAGAGACGTCCTGAACCTACGTTTCAATTGACAGAAGGGGAACTCGGAAGCACAGCTGGGCCCGGTGTCCCGCTGCCAAAATCCGACATCCCAACATGCCTCCATTTGTTGAGCTTTACGGTGAACCGGCAGTTTTAATTCTATATGAGCCTTCCGTCGGTCTGTTCCATAGCACGTCACTACTACGGGCTCTTCGATACCCTTCTAGACTCGTTAAGGCGATATGCTAATGACTTTTTTTTATTCGTCGGCCTACCTCCAGACTTTCAAAATTTATAGCTCGGCACTTTCGGAGTACCATTTGCACCCGATTAACGGTCGGACCATGCAACGTGCTCCTTTTCCCGACATTCAAATTTATACCAATAACATGGTTTTCGTTTACCGGCGGATAAACTACAAAAACTGTAAACGATATCTATAACTTTGTATGTATCCCTTCTCATGTACAGCACCATGGAATTATTGGCGCTATATAAATAAATAATAATAATAATGGGCAGAGTTTCCCAACGCCACCTGTCGTTGTCAACTAAAGGCATTACCAGCCGGGATATAGATCAGACTTAACCGCTCCGTGAAAGCAGATTTGCTTGTCTGGTAGTCATTCTTAGATCCCTACAAGGGACATGCATGCGTAATGGCGCAGGAAGCGCCGAGCAACGAACTAGGTCTAGGGGTTGTTGGAGATATCAATAATGGTATTGTCGCAATCTACAAAGAGCAATGGTGTAAATGCGACTGGCTGGTTTAGGGACCATATCCACCTGGGGCCGCAGCCCTGCGTTAGAGAACTTTTCTCTAGTAACAGCCATAGAGCCTTGGGTACCTGTGCGAAAAACGCTAACACCAGGTTTCTAACCAAACACCCAGGAACCGCAAGAACTTTGAACATTGTCTTCTCTCCCCCCGCCCTTTCTGCTGCGTCGCTTAGCGCTACTATGCCTTAGACACGTCTGGTGTCGTGCCAGATTTACGTCTATCGCTGAAGATGTGATGGTTTAACTCTCTGTTGTCTTCCCATTGGCAGGCCTTCAAATTGTTCCAAGTCTCAGTGACACCGGCTACCTGGTAGGTCTACGGTAAGGCATGGGAGGAATGGCGCTCTTTAATCAGGGGAAGGCCAGTCGATACAGGTAATCGGGCTAGATGCGACGTGTTGGTAGAACTCCTGAATCTGCTATAGAGGAGTGTCGGGTATGGCAGCGCAGCGACACTTAGCAGGAATAGCCTTGTTCTTCCAGCTTCTAGGTTGGGGCAATGTTACTAAATACTCCCCATCAGGCAAGCCGTAAAAGACGGGAAGAGGCTCCAACCTAGTCAGGAACTTCGCCGCCCCGTGTCTCTAAGTCTGTCACACGATATCATCATAATCTCGACGTCAGTTTACAAGTCGCAGTACGAGGCGACCCTAATATCTACAGCGCTTGCAATCGCATTTTCGGGGCGCATCGGCGAACTAGTGCTGCGGTTTAAAAACAACATTAGTCGGTTGACCCATGAGGACACCGTCATATGTAGCGATCTTTACACATTAGAGTTCGGATCCAAATGCGATCCCACCGGTAGAGGTGCGCGAGTCTCGCTCAAGGTTTTAGACGGCCCGCTAATAATAGTGAAGCGCTTCGCGTTTATAAGACACGACAGTAGATTCTTCTATCACACACCGACGGGTCCCCATTTACCAAATATCATTTTCCCACAATCTCTAAACATTGTATGGAAGCAGTCGGCGGTAACCCAAAACAATTCGGGACACATTTCTTCAGAATAAGGGCGGCCGCTGCAGCAGCCAGGGCCGACGTATCGGAAGCTGAACTTCAAAGCTTAGGCCGCTGAAAATCCGCATGTTTAGTAAGATATATAAGGCCAGATCTGCCCTAACACCTCTCGTTTCTTTCAGGCGCCCACAAACCCACAGTTTGGGTACTAGCGCATTCTTACATTTATGGGGCGTACAAACGGGCCAGCATACGCCCGGATTAAAAAAAAAAAAAAAGTGGAGCTGGAGTTTCATCTGAAGGCTGCGGTGGCAGCAAATATTCCAATGTGGCTAAGACTGCCAAAGGGCCTGTGGTGTTAGTATTTGCACGCCGGTGGAATCGACCTAGCCAAGAAAAAAGGCACCGAACTATACGCAATGAGGTCGACAGATATACGACACTTTGCCTGCTGGCCCTGATATGGTGGTGGTGCGCGGTCTGACATAATACCACGTGCTGTCTGGCAGGGAGCCAAAAGATCTGAAAGCCATCAACAAATCAAGAAAGAAAATAAACACAAAAATGGCAAAATACATCAAGGAAAACTACAGCATGGTTGTTAACCACCACAATCTGCAAAAGGACAATTCCAACCTACCGATACAGGACGGCGTTCATCTGAAGGATATCGGACTCGTTATATTATTAAACATTTTACAGGATGGGGCTGAGCAGGTCGTTGTGTGGGGGGTCGGAGTCCTGTGTAGGTATACACATGATCCTCCGTGGCGGTAGTATGGGGGCGGCGCCGTGGGCCCTCGGCAGAGAGTCCGTTGCGGATCGTATTTGCCCCTCTCTGCTTATAGTCTACGCCAACCGGCGGCGCCGGGGGTTTTCAGCAGAGAGGCGGTTGCGGATCATATTTGCCCCTCCCGGCTTATAATTTAAATAAACTGTGACTGACCTGTTCAACCCATCCAGGCCTGTTGTGTTTTTGTTGTTATGGGATTGGTGGGAGGCGGGGAAGCACCCATATACGCCACAAGGGTCTCTTCAGTCTGGCAAGCACGGCACCGAATAGGGATCGAGCTTCTGACTGAGGAGCCCATATAGACTATAGCTTAAAAGGAACTGTGTGCTGTGCTTCCCTCCTCCCGTCACTCCCCTCCCAGGTGATGCCATATACTGGACTTCACTGGCCAGTGGGGATGAAGGGGAAGTGGGGTCTGGCCACACCCTCAGGGGTTAAATTCTCGTGCGAGGGTCGGACCCTTCCTCTTCCTCCCCCGGCTGGTCAGTGGAAGTCTTGTCCCACCCTCCCTCCCTTGTAGATTTGAAGATTTGCCGTGCGGCTATTGTATTTAATGTTTATAAAAAAAAAATATATATATATAATAATTATCATTCTCATCACTTACAAAGTTTTTTGGTTGTATTCATTGTCACAGCGGTAGTATGGGGGGGGCAACGGTTCGTAACCTCTCATCTGCCTGCTCGGCCACCGGCGGCGCCGTGGGCCCTCGGCAGAGAGTCCGTTGCGGATCGTATTTGCCCCTCTCTGCTTATAGTCTACGCCCACCGGCGGCGCCGGGGGTTCTCAGCAGAGAGGCGGTTGCGGATCATATTTGCCCCTCCCGGCTTATAATTTAAATAAACTGTGACCGACCTGTTCAACCCATCCAGGCCTGTTGTGTTTTTGTTGTTATGGGATTGGTGGGAGGCGGGGAAGCACCCCTATACGCCACAAGGGTCTCTTCAGTCTATGTGTTCCGTTCAGTCTTTCTACCTTCCCGCTGCTCTGGGGGTGGTAAGGAGTGTGTAGGCCTAAATCTGACCCTACTGCTAACCAGATCTCTTGTGTCAGATTTGCTGTGAATGCGGGTCCCTGATCACTTTCTATCATTTCTGGAACCCCATATCTGCACACTATTTTCCGAAAGTAGCTGCTTTGCAGTAGTCTTTGCTGACTTGGAAGGCTTCTGTCCATCTTGAAAACACTTCTTTGACCACAATGGCGTATTTGAATCCTTCACTTGGCGATATCTGGATGTGGTCTATCTGGATCCTCTGAAGCTGGTAGAGTGGTCTTGCCGGATGAGGTCAGGGGGACTTTCTTCTACACGTCCAGGCTTGCATTTGCCGCAGGTCAGACAGCTGCTGGTGAATTTGGCTGTTAGGGTAGAGATCCTTGAAGCGAACCAGTAAGCACCAATCGGATCATTCATCTGTGTCTTTGATCTGTGTGTGTGGGTCCATGTGCCCATTGGACCACCATAGGGTGCATACTTTGTGGTAGGCAGGGTTTGGAGTCCATTGTAGATAGCCTTCCTTCTTCACGTGTTGCTTTTTTCGCATTCAGCTCTTCTTCTCCTTTTGGAGCTTGGTCTTGCAACTTCTTGAGCAGATCCCAGGACGTGTTTTTGTCAGGTTTCTTGTCTTCAGTCGTCATGTAGTAGCCGTCCAGCTCTACGAACTCTCCCACTTCTCTATGTTGTCTTCCTTTGGCCGCTTCTTTGGCTGCCATGTCCGCCATGTTATTGCCTCACGCCTCTTTTGTTCTCAGTTTTCCATGCGCTTTTGATTTTTCAAATTGCCACCATTTTGGAAGTTGGAGTACACCAGCAGGTCCCTGAAGGCTCCATGATGCTTCACGGTTGTCCCGTTTGCTGTGATGAAGTCCCTTGCAGCCCAGATGGGCCCAAAGTCGTGTGCTATGCCATGCGAGCACCTGTAGTCGGTGTAGATGTTTGCAGTCTTGCCTTCTGCCATCTGGCAGGCCTTCGTCAGCGCTATCAGTTCTGCTTCCTGGGCTGACAGGCTAGGTGACAGACTTCTGGACCACAGGATTTCTTGATTGCTGGTCACTGCACTTCCTGTGTGGAAACTTCTTCATCATCTGCAAATCTGGAGCCATCCAAGTAGAGGATAAATTCTGTAAATTTTTGTTCTGAAAAGTCCATATTGTATCCCCTCTTGGGAGTGGGAGTAGAGTGGCCGGGATGAGGACTGTAGGTCTGGAGACGGTGACATTGTGAGACAAAGGCGATAGAGGCGCCACAAAGATGTCTGTCGGTGGGGAGATTATTGTTGGTTGAGCTTGATTGAGGATTGCCAAGATGTCGTGTGGAGTGAGAGTTTCCAGTGGCTGTCCAAGAGTGATGTCAGCAGTCTTGTCCAGGAAGGTGTGTGCTGCAGACACTGCCATCAGGCAAGAGGGTGCTCCTCTTGCAACTGGATCCAAGCGGGCTGAGAGGCAGTCTAAAAGTCTCTGTTTTCCCCGTGAATCTGTGTCAGGACTCCAGTAGCATGACCTTCTTTCTTCCATCAGGTAGACGGAAAGGCTTCTCGTAGTCAGGTAGGCCTGGTATTGGCGCTGAGACTGTGGAGTTCTTCCAATTTCCTGAATGAGTTGAAGTCTGCGTCCGATAGAAGGAGCGGGGTTGCGTTGATGCAAGCGCACAGAGGCTGCATTAGGACTGAGGCATCAGTGATCCATGTTCTGCATCACGACACTAGTCCAAAGAAGGCCTGCAGCATTTTTGGAGTTGTTGGGGGAGCCATCTTCTCCACAGTGGTCTTCCAGTCATTTGACAGGTGTTTCGTCTGGTGGGTAATACAGTGTCCCAGGGATGTAACTTGCTTCTGACACCGCTGGACTTTGTTCTTCCAGACCTTGCGTTGCTGTTCCTCAAGGAACAGGGAATGGACTGTGCAGGTATCGATGTCAACCACGCAAAAGAGAAGGTCATCCACGTGTTGTAGAAGAGTGACTCCTGCATATTCTGCAATCCAGTTGACGAGGATGGAGGACATTGTCTTGGTGAAACTTGAAGGGCTTGTTCTGAGCACCTTGAGGCAACACTGTCCATATGCACTGCACTGGTGCTTGAAGGCAGGCAGGTCATCCAGGTGGAGGGGGACACTGAAGAAGGCACTGGCCAGGTTGATCACCGTGAATACCGTTGCAGTGACTGGGACTTTTGAGAGCAGAGTGTGCGGGTTCAGCACTGTTGGGGTTTCAAATACCGTAGCCTCTTTCACGGCCTCCAGGCCTTGCACTATTCTGAACTCAGTGGGGTTTACAGTCTTTTTCTTCACTGTGGAAAGCTGTTATTGATTCCGATGGGCGAGGCAGCCCAGTTTGGCCTTGTCCTTCACTATGCGGCAGGGGACTCCCATCTCCCGGCACAGAGCTGGCGGGAAAACAAGCCGTCTACTAGGATCCACATCATGAGAGATGACAACCAGCTGGCTTTCTTGTTCTCCACCAAGGCAGTCACTGTGTTAGCACCTGCTCTGGTCACAGGGGGTCTTCTTGTTGGGACGTCTCCAATGGAGACGTGGGTGAACTGGTTGATTGCAGGGGGCACCTCCTGGTGCTTGCAAAAGATGAACCTCTGGCGTTGGAGCCGGATGAGGTGTTGCCATTCCATGAAGCGAGTAGGGTCCTTCTTGAGTTGAATATCCTGGCCAATGTCAAAGTTCTCAGGCCGTCTTCTTAGGCGAGTTCACTTAGACCTTCAGTTGGTCAGAGACATCTTGACTCTGGGTGATGGAGTGGCTTTCTGGTACTATGTCCAGCACCTCCTGTGATAGGTCTGCAGTGTGGTTGTTTGAGGTTCCTGTTTCTTCTTGGGTCAGGGGTGAAGAAAGTGTCATGGTCCCATCTTCCTGGAACACTCTGGTCGCTTTCAGCTTCTGCAGTAGGTCCACTCCCAATAGGTTGAGGGTGCAGGTCTTTGACACAACAAACTGGGACATGATGGAGTGTTCTGGCTGAGTCCACACGCTCAGGGGCTTCATAATCTGGAAATATCTGACTTGACCATCAATTCCCATGCAGGACCCAGAAGATTCTGATAGATAGGTGAGGTTGCGGAGTTCCACAAGAAAAGATCTGACTACGCCATCCACTCTCAGGATATTGGTCCCACTGGTGGGGTTCCCTGTGGACTTGGCATGCTCCTGTCCTATGGACGGGGTTCTTCACTGCTTTCTGTGCTTCTTCTTCTTCTGGGCGAAGTCGGTGTTCTGCACCGGTTCTGGAAATGACCAAACTCGCCACAGTTGTAACACTGGACATCCCTTCTGTCCCGGCGGGACTCAATCCTTTTTGCTACTGCGAGCAGGGTATCCATTGCTATTGACGTGTACTCAGGCCTGGCTACTACCAGTGGTTTCCTGATTGGTTCTCTCAGTCCATGCATAAAAGCCTGTGCCAACATCCATCTGTGTGTCTGATCATGGGTAATGAGGCCCAAATCTTGAAACACTTGCATCACTCTGTCTTGGAACTTCTCCACAGACTCTGTCTTGTCTTGACTCATGTCATGTAGGCTGAGAGCTTGTCCTGCTAGTCTGCCTTTGGCCCATTCTCTGAGCTGCTCAATTAGCTTTGGTCCTGTCTCCCAGGCATACGCATCTAATTCTGCTGAAAGCTTGAAGTGTTCTCTCATAATTGGCCAGAATGCATCACCTGCTTTTATTTCCATTACGGCCCAGAGATCAATCCAGGCTGCTGCATACGTTCGCTGGACCTGCTGCATTTTTTGGCAAAATGGCATGGGGTGTATCCCTGGGTCTGGCAGCATACTGATCACCTGGCTTGGGATGAAGGGCTCATAGGATGGTGCCTCTAACTGTCCCTGCTCTCTTGGTGCTTGTGGGTTTTCTTCCTTAGTATTGGGCAGCATGTATGACGTTGTGTCTTCATCTTCATCAGATGAGAAGTGACATGGTGTGCTTGGTGCATACACTGGCTGAAATTTGGGCTTAAAAGTTGTCTTGCTGCATGGGGATTTCCCTCTTTCTTGCTGAGGTTCCTCATTTGTGTCTGTAGCTACACCTCCCCCCTGTGAAGCCCTGGCTGTGGGCTCTGCTAGCTGTTGTGTCTGGGGGCTACCTGCAGCATTTTGTGTAGGGAGATTTGCACTTTCTTCTCCTGATATAATGACTGGCAATGTTTGTACTGTGCTTGGGATAGACAGGGTGCCTCGTGCTGTAGGCACTGAGGGAGAAAGAGTGGGGTGTGATGAGGGAGGAGTGAGGTGTAGAGGAGGGGGGAGAGAGAGAGAGAGGGGAGAGAGAGGAGAGAGAAGGAGGGGAGGGAGAGAAGAGTGAAAGGGGGAAGGGAGAGAAAGATGGAGGAGAGAGGAGAAAGATGGAGGGGGAGAAGTAGAAGAAGATGAAGAAGATTTGAGAGTTGGAGAGGAAGAGATAGAAGAAGAGGAAGAGGAAGAAAATGGATGTGTCAGAGATGTGAGGGAGGGGAAAGAAGGAATGATAGGGAAAGAAGGATAGAGATGAAAGGCAGCGAGGAAAGAGGAGAGAAGTCTGAAGAAGAAGGAGAAAGGGACTGAGAGAAGAAAGAGGAGAGGGTGTCCCCCTGCGATGCTTGAGAGGGGACCGTTGAAGCAAAAATGCCTTCTCCCTGTGGAGAGAGGCGGGGAGCGTTTTTTCCCTGTACAAGGCTCCAATGAGAGCAGACTACACCTGTCCCGTGTCTCCACAGGATGGACATGTGATGTGTGTGACTCTAAATTCTGCTCTTGTGACATGTCCGTGATCATTTCGTCACAGATGATTTCAATGCTTCTTTAACACCTTTTCAATCTTATTCACATAAAAATCACTTCCTGGTCCGTTCAAATAACTTGCTGTACCTTCTACACGATGCAAGACCACCACTGCTCTTTTATAGCAGACGGCAATCTAAAAACAAACTTTCCTGTGCCTTTCAAAAAACAAAAAAGAACCATTTCATTGTGTAGCGTAAAGTCTGCCCGTCCATTGGATTCTCACGTACTCTGACCTTCTATTCACATGCCTAGCCCTTCGATTCTCACGTACTGTGTCTATTCCAAAAACCTATTCAACAAAGGTGATTAAAAATCTGAGAACTGCTGCATTCTGGTTCTGTGTGCAAGGACACTGAAATTCTTGTCTTCGCTGAATGCCTGATGGGAGGGGTGAGTGAAGCCGCTGTGCAACTGTTTGTGTGTTCTCCCTCCGCCTGCAATTTCTTATCTGTGCTTCTGTCCTTGGTCTAAAGCACGCTAGTAGATCTTGCTGGTTGGAGAATAAAACTCTAAAATAAGTTGATTAGAAAAACCTCTCCAAAATTATTTAAAAATTTACTTAAAAGAAAAACTTTAAAAACAAAAGTTAGATTTAAAAAGAAAACCCTACACAGTTTAGTAAAAAACTCTAAAAGCAAAAAGCTGATCAAAAAGGGGAGGGAAAAAAAACTTATTAATAGTAAAACTTTTAAAAACATCAAGGTTGACAAGAAGAAAAAACCCTTGTTACTAAAACAGCTAATTAAAAACAGAAAAGGGGTGGAAAAACTGATTGTAAAATGATAAAAACAAAAAGAAAAAAATACTATGAGACTTTTGTCTGGTGTAGAGTAGGCTTTATCCTCCCGCCCTCCAGAATGTCCTCTTCACTGCTGCTGCTCCCTCCTCCCTTATATATCTGCTTGCTGTGTCTACAGGCACTGAAATCACGTATCAAAAAAAGGTTATCCCTCAAAATAGAAAAAAATGAATACAGTTCAGTCTGAATGCCTGAGAATTTTCACGCTACAGCCTGTAGCCAAAAACTAGCTCAAAAAGATCAAAACCAGGAAACAGATATGACAACGTGATTAGCAGAGGAGGGGGGTCAAAGGGGCTTTTGCCTGCAGCCAGCAGTGAATGAGGTAGTGACAGAGCTCACTCTTCTCTGAGTGTAAATTTAAAGCGACAGTACCTGATACAGACAGGGACACGTACAAATGAAACAGACACCCGGGAGAATACGAATCCCTCTTTTGATGATCTGTGACACATACAAGCTGCTCTGGTAACTGATAACTCACCAATTGCACTGAGCACGACAATGCTCCAGGTCTACTACCCTGAAAAACCGGTCGTCCTGCCTGGTACGTGGGCCACAGGAATCTGTAATAGCCTGTAAAAAATTCCCACCCTTCACACCTGGAATACTGGGAGTGTCTCCCTCCGATGTGTGAAGGAATCTGTGAGAATTTATCCAAACAAAGCCCCCACCCTTCACACCTGGTATACTGGGATTGTCTCCCTCCGATGTGTGAAGGAATCTGTGGGAACTTATCCAACAATGTGGTTTTCCTGCTATACAGCTCCCAGAAATCAGCAAGCAAACACAGTCACCGTTCCAATTTTCTCCCGGTTCACACAAAACATGAAACACATGCACAGCACAGCAGCAAACACCTTATGTCCCAGGGTTTTGGATAAGGGTGTGGACTTTTTACACTACCTGGGAATGCGGTGGTGACCACACCTGACCGGCAAAAGGTGTAAGACCAGGACTGAGCACAAGGGACTTTCAGGTAAGATGACAAGATTTTATTACCTTACTTATGGAGCTGCGCAGTCTCCGTCCCGTGAGCCAAGGCCATGGCCAACACCTCTGTCTCTCCGGTCAGCAGGTCCCCGTGCGTTTCGTGCACTGCCCCGCGTGCAGGCGCCATCTGTTATGGAAATTTAATTAGGATAAATCTATCCTGCAGTGTTTGCTGTTGCTGTTCCCAATCTTATATTAAATGTCTTTTCTTTGAGCGCTCAGACGAAATGAGGACTGTCCACAACGGAAGTGTCAGTATAACAGTTCGTCAAGACCAACAGTTTATTATTCATTCAAGGTTTTATACGTTTACAAAAAGGGGCTGGTTAGTCAATTAACATACAATTAAAAGCTGCTAGATTATTGGCTGTTTAGTGTAAGTATGATAATTATGATAAAAGGGCTGAAGTTGCAGATTTATTGTTTATTGTTCTTTGTCCCAGTTTTCCTACGTGACTAGTAAAGAATATAATAGATATCTTCTGTCCTTGTTTCTGTGTCCTTGGTAAAAAGTCCCTATGAGCTATAGCCAGGGTCGTCTTAAGAAGCTGATTATAGCTAGCATCAGCTTTTGCATAGATATGCTGAACACAGGATTTTTAGCAAGTGAGATCTAACTGTAAATGCATATATATGAATATACATTGAATACGTGAAATACATATATATTTCCATGACACTGGTATCTTCTGATACATTACCCTTTTTCTGCTTTTTATATTCTGGTCTAATCCATACTGAGCCTGAGAGCATCTGTGTGTGACTCCTGAAATACATACGGAGATTGAAATTTTCCCCTTCACTGTATACAGCTGGGTACATTCTCCCAAAAATGAGGAAGTATGGTGGAAGAGGCCGCGGACGTGGGCGGGGGGGTCAGCTGGTACTGATGGTGGTGGTGGTGCATCTGCTTGGTAGTGCCAAAAGCACAATAGCACCTAAGGCAGGAGGTGTTGAGCCTGCGTCATCATCTGACTCCAGAAGACCTGGAAGGCTCCCTTTTCTGGGAGTAGGTAAACCGCTTTTAAAGACGGAACATCAGGAACAGGTTTTGGCTTACATTGCCGAAACAGCCTCCAGCTCTATCGCCTCATCTTCTGAAGTTTCAAAAAATGCAAGCACTGACTCGTCAGTGCAGGCTCCTGGTCAGGAACAACACCTTTCCTTGTGTCCTTCACCCCCACCAAAAGTGAAGGATGCAGCAGGCCACACTTCAGATTACTTCATGGAGCTCTTTTCACATACCATGCCTGGGTTATCAAGTCAAATCCTGAATTCCCCAGTCCAAGATGAATCTGACATGGAGTGCACTGATACACAGCCACTGCAATATGATTCTGCTGGTACATTCACCCAGAGCACAACATTGCCCTCACAGTCTACTGAGCCAGAATCTGACCCTGATGAAACTCAGGTGCCCCTTCCCGCATACTATACCACCTTACACGGTGACACAGAGGAAGGTGCAGATGAAATTGAAGAGGAGGTGATGGATGACCCAGTTGTTGACCCTAATTGGCATCCTTTGGGGGAAGAGGGTGCCACTGGCAATAGCTCAGAAGAGGAGGAGGATCCGCAGCAGGCATCGACATCGCAGCTGCGGTTATCTGGCAGGCCCGTAGCAGTCCAAATTGTGTTAAAAAAACAAAAAGAGTTGCAGGACAGCTTGGCCAGACGGTCAAATTAGCACAGCGTGCAAGCCCTGAAAATTTATCCCATAGTAGGAAGAGTGTAGTGTGGCACTTTTTTTACCTAAATCCTATTGATGAGGCAAAGGTTATCTGTAAGAAGTGCGGAAGGACCTTTAGCCGAGGGAAAAATCTCCGAAATTTGAATACCAGTTGCATGCTTAGACTACACCATGCACTTGCAAGCGTGGACAGACTACAAAACCTCAGGTAGCACATGTGCACCTGCTCCGACTGAAGTTAGCCAGCAACGCTACATCGCTTCCCCCACTGTAAGCCCACCGGTTAGCACACCACCAGCAAGAAATGTTGAGGTGTCATCGCAAGGCCAAAGCAGTCAGGGAATCACAATGTTTTTGCAACCAAAAACTGAATCTAGGCCATCACAACCACCACCACCACCATCATCACCATCACCAACCCCCTCTCAGTCCGCCATGTCCACCGCTAGTTCCCCCATATGCAGCTCTCAAATCCAGCTCACCCTAGCAGACACTCTGAGTAGGACAAGAAAGTACTCATCCTCTCATCCGCGTACACTGGCTTTGAATGCCTACATTGCCAAACTGATCTCATTAGAGATGATGCCCTTCCGTTTGGTTGAAAGCGCAGCGTTCTGAGAACTCATGGCCTATGCTGTCCCACGCTATGACCTACCCAGTTGCCACTTCTTTTCTAGAAAAGCCATCCCTGCCCTCCACCTGCATGTGAAAGACCGAATTGTCCATGCACTCAAACAATCAGTGAGTGGAAAGGTGCATCTCACAACAGATGCATGGGCCAGAAGGCATGGCCAGGGCCGTTACGTGTACATCACTGCGAACTGGGTTAATGTGGTGGATGCAGGGTCCACAGGGGACAGCGGCGGTGGGACAGTGCTGCCTAGCCCATGGTATAGGCAACAGTTGGCTGTAGGCATTCGACCCTCCTCCTCCTCCAGAAGCGAAAGCTCGTCGACAGAGCGCATTCGCACAAGCACTCCATCCGCAGCTGCCAGTGTTGCACACGAGGTGTCCCACTATTGAACATCTACTGGTAAGCGTCAGCAGGCTGTTTTAAAGATGATGTCTTTGGGCGACAACAGACACACCGCGGAGGTACTGGCCGACTACTTGCAGCGAGAAACTGAGTCATGGCTGGGCAGTCTACATCTTGAGCCAGGCAAGGTAGTCGGTGATAACGGCCGTAATTTTGTGGCGGCCATAGCCCTAGCAAAACTCAGTCACATACCTTGCCTGGCTCACACCTTGAACCTGGTGGTGCAGTGCTTCATAAATAATTATCTGGAGTTAACAGCACTGCTCCATAAGGTGCGAAGACTGTGCTCGCACATCCATCGCTCGCCCGTAGACTCCAGTCGTATGCAGAGGCTGCAGCGATCGCTCCACCTCCCCAAGCACCGCCTAATCATAGACGTTGCAACAAGGTGGAACTCCACCATGCACATGGTTGAGAGGCTGTGCGAATAGAGGCAGGCTGTAATGCATTTGTGGGAGGATACACAGGCAGGCAGTTTGAGGGCAGACATCGAATTGTCGGGTGTGCTGTGGTCAAAAGCTGAAAGACCTCTGTAAAGTCCTTCAGTGTTTTGAGGAATGCACACGGCTGGTAAGCGCAGACGACACCATCATAAGCATGAGCATCCCACTTATGTGTCTGCTCATGCAAACTTTGACGCACATTAAGGATCAGGCGTCTGCAGCGGAGGAGGAAGAGGAGGAGGAGTAGGGAAGCCTTGATGATAGTCAGCCATTGTCTGATCAGGGAACTGTCATGGACGTGGTGGAGGAAGAAGAGAAAGAGGAAGAAGAGGAGGATGAGGGGGATGATTATTTTGGGGAGGAGGATGCTTCTCAGGGGGCAAGAGAAAATGTTGGATTGCCTAGGTCAGGTGAAGGGTTTGTGCATGACTGAGGGATGTGGATTTGGCAGAAAGTGCTCCTCCACCGACCACTGGCAGTGCATCATTGACACCTGGAACATTGGCCCACATGTGTGATTATGTCTTGCGGATCCTAAAAAGGGACCCCCGCATTGCCAAAATCATGAAGGATGACGACTACTGGTTGGCCAGCATCCTCGATCCACGCTATAAAGGCAAATGACAAAACATCATGCCACAGGAGAACCTAAAGCTAATATTGGCGAACAAACAAGCAACTCTGGTAAACCGTTTGTTAGAGGCATTCCCAGCACACAGCAGCGGTGCAGGTTCTACCACGAGCCGTACTGGGCAACATGGAAGAGGTGTTCATGGTGCACTCAGCCGGTGGCGTTGGAGACAGGGGTCTTCATGACCATGTTGCGGACTGATTTCTCGAGTACCGCTCACACGACTGTTAATACTGAATCGATTGCAACAGACAGGAGACAGCAGTTGTCAACTATGGTTCAAAATTACCTCTCCTCCCCTATCAATGTTCTCCCTCACAGTTCATTCCCCTGAGACTACTGGGCCTGTAAACTGGACACCTGGCCTGAATTGGCACAATATGCCTTACAGGAGCTCGCTTGCTCTGCTGGTAGTGAGCTATCAGAAAGAGTCTTCAGTGCTGCTTGATCAATCCTGACAGAAAGAAGGACCCGGCTGTCGACCAAAAATGTTGGTGATCTCACGTTCATTAACCCCTTCACCCCCAAGGGTGGTTTGCACGTTAATGACCGGGCCAATTTTTACAATTCTGACCACTGTCTCTTTATGAGGTTATAACTCTGGAACGCTTCAACGGATCTTCGCGATTCTGAGACTGTTTTCTCGTGACATATTGTACTTTATGTTAGTGGTAAAATTTCTTCCATATAACTTGCGTTTATTTATGAAAAAAACGCAAATATGGTGAAAATTTGGAAAATTTAGCAATTTTCAAACTTTGAAATTTTATTCCCTTAAAACAGAGAAATATTCACAGAAAATAGTTAACAAATAACATTTCCCACATGTCTACTTTACATCAGCACAATTTTGGAACCAAAATTTTTTTTTGTTACGAAGTTATAAGGGTTAAAAGTTGACCAGTGATTTCTCATTTTTACATCAAAATGTACAAAGCCATTTTTTTAAGGGACCACCTCATATTTGAAGTCACTTTGAGGGGTCTATATGGCAGAAAATACCCAAAAGTGACACCATTGTAAAAACTACACCCCTCAAGGTACTCAAAACCACATTCAAAAAGTTATTAACCCTTCAGGTGCTTCACAGGAGCTGAAGCAACGTGGAAGGAAAAAATGAACATTTTACTTTTTAGTCACAAAAATGATCTTTTACAAACATTTTTTTTATATTCACAAGGGAAAAAGGAGAAAATGGACCGATAAAGTTGTTGTGCAATTTCTCCTGAGTACGCCGATACCCCATATGTGAGGGAAAACCACTGTTTGGGCGCACGGCAGGGCTCGGAATGGAAGGAGCGCAGTTTGACTTTTCCAAACCAAAATTGGCTGGAATTGAGAACGGACGCCATGTCGCGTTTGGAGAGGCCCTGATATGCCTAAACAGTGGAAACCCCCCACATGTGACCCCATTTTGGAAACTAGACCCCTAAGGAACTTATCTAGATGTGTGGTGAGCACTTTGAACCCCCAAGTGCTTCACGCAAGTTTATAATGTAGAGTCATGAAAAAATAAAATCATATTTTTTCAACAAGCATGATGTTTTAGTCCCCAATTTTTTATTTTCCCAAGGGTAAGAGGAGAAATTGGACCACAAAAGTTGTTGTCCAACTTGTCCTGAGTATGCTGATACCCCATATGTGGGGGGGAACCACTGTTTGGGTGCACGGCAGGGCTCGAAAGGGAAGGAGCGCGGTTTGACTTTTCCAAACCAAAATTGGCTGGAATTGGGAACGAACGCCATGTCGCGTTTGGAGGGCCCCTGATGTGCCTAAACAGTGGAAACCCCACATGTGACCCCATTTTGGAAACTAGACCCCCTAAGGAACTTACCTAGATGTGTGGTGAGCACTTTGAACCCCCAAGTGCTTCACGCAAGTTTGTAATGTAGAGCCGTGAAGAAAAAAAATCATATTTTTTCCACAAGCATGATGTTTTAGTCCCCAATTTTTTATTTTCCCAAGGGTAAGAGGAGAAATTGGATCACAAAAGTTGTTGTCCAACTTGTCCTGAGTACGCTGATACCCCATATGTGGGGGGGAACCACTGTTTGGGCGCACGGCAGGGCTCAAAAGGGAAGGAGCGCCGTTTGACTTTTCCAAACCAAAATTGGCTGGAATTGCGAACGAACGCCATGTCGCGTTTGGAGGGCCCCTGATGTGCCTAAACAGTGGAAACCCCCCACATGTGACCCCATTTTGGAAACTAGACCCCCTAAGGAACTTATCTAGGTGTGTGGTGAGCACTTTGAACCCCCAAGTGCTTCACGCAAGTTTGTAATGTAGAGCCGTGAAGAAAAAAAATCATATTTTTTCCACAAGCATGATGTTTTAGTCCCCAATTTTTTATTTTCCCAAGGGTAAGAGGAGAAATTGGACCACAAAAGTTGTTGTCCAATTTGTCCTGAGTACGCTAATACCCCATATGTCGGGGGGAACCACTGTTTGGGCGCACGGCAGGGCTCGAAAGGGAAGGAGCGCCGTTTGACTTTTCCCAACCAAAATTGGCTGGAATTGGGAACGAACGCCATGTCGCGTTTGGAGGGCCCCTGATGTGCCTAAACAGTGGAAACCCCCCACATGTGACCCCATTTTGGAAACTAGACCCCCTAAGGAACTTACTAGATGTTGGTGAGCACTTTGAACCCCCAAGTGCTTCACGCAAGTTTGTAATGTAGAGCTGTGAAGAAAAAAAATATATTTTTTCCACAAGCATGACGTTTTTAGTCCCCAATTTTTTATTTTCCCAAGGGTAAGAGGAGAAATTGGACCACAAAAGTTGTTGTCCAATTTGTCCTGAGTACGCTGATACCCAATATGTTGGGGGGAACCACTGTTTGGGCGCACGGCAGGGCTCGAAAGGGAAGAGCGCGTTGACTTTTCCAAACCAAAATTGGCTGGAATTTGGGAACGACGCCATGTCGCGTTTGGGAGGGCCCCTGATGTGCCTAAACAGTGGAAACCCCCACAGTGACCCCATTTTGGAAACTAGACCCCCTAAGGAACTTATCTAGGTGTGTGGTGAGCACTTTGAATCCCCAAGTGCTTCACGCAAGTTTGTAATGTAGAGCCGTGAAGAAAAAAAATCATATTTTTTTTCCACAAATGATGTTTTTAGTCCCCAATTTTTTATTTTCCCAAGGGTAAGAGGAAATTGGACCCAAAAGTTGTTGTCCAATTTGTCCTGAGTACGCTGATACCCCATATGTGGGGGGGAACCACTGTTTGGGCGCACGGCAGGGCTTGAAAGGGAAGGAGCGCCGTTTGACTTTTCCAAACCAAAATTGGCTGGAATTGGGAACGAACGCCATGTCGCGTTTGGAGGGCCCCTGATGTGCCTAAACAGTGGAAACCCCCCACAAGTGACCCTATTTTGGAAACTAGACCCCCTAAGGAACTTATCTAGGTGTGTGGTGAGTACTTTGAACCCCAAGTGTTTCACTAAAGTTTATAATGCCCTGTGTGAAAAAAAAAAATATATATTTTTTTCCACAAAAGTGATTTTTTTAGTCCCCAAATTTTTATTTTCCCAAGGGTAACAGGAGAAATTGGACCCCAAAAGTTGTTGTCCAATTTGTCCTGAGTACGCCGATACCCCATATGTTGGGGGAACCACTGTTTGGGTGCACGGCAGGGCTCGGAAGGGAAGTAGTGACGTTTTGGAATGCAGACTTTGATGGAATGGTCTGCGGGCGTCATGTTCCGTTAGCAGAGCCCCTGATGTGCCTAAACAGTGGAAACCCCCCACAAGTGACCCTATTTTGGAAACTAGACCCCCTAAGGAACTTATCTAGGTGTGTGGTGAGTACTTTGAACCCCAAGTGTTTCACTAAAGTTTATAATGCCCTGTGTGAAAAAAAAATATATATATTTTTTTCCACAAAAGTGATTTTTTTAGTCCCCAATTTTTTATTTTCCCAAGGGTAACAGGAGAAATTGGACCCCAAAAGTTGTTGTCCAATTTGTCCTGAGTACGCCGATACCCCATATGTTGGGGGAACCACTGTTTGGGCGCACGGCAGGGCTCAGAAGGGAAGTAGTGACGTTTTGGAATGCAGACTTTGATGGAATGGTCTGCGGGCGTCATGTTCCGTTAGCAGAGCCCCTGATGTGCCTAAACAGTGGAAACCCCCCACAAGTGACCCCATTTTGGAAACTAGACCCCCTAAGGAACTTATCTAGGTGTGTGGTGAGTACTTTGAACCCCCAAGTGTTTCACTAAAGTTTATAATGCCCTGTGTGAAAAAAAAAATATTTTTTTTTTCCACAAAAGTGATTTTTTTAGTCCCCAATTTTTTATTTTCCCAAGGGTAACAGGAGAAATTGGACCCCAAAAGTTGTTGTCCAATTTGTCCTGAGAACGCTGGTACCCCACATGTGGGAAAAAACTGTTTAGGCACACGTCGGGACTCGGAAGGGAAGTAGTGACGTTTTGGAATGCAGACTTTGATGGAATGGTCTGCGGGCATCATGTTCCATTTGCAGAGCCCCTGATGTGCCTAAACAGGAAAAAAACCCACAAGTGACATAATTTTAGAAATTAGACCCCCAAGAAGCTTCTCTAGATGTGCCCCCCTTCTGGAACTAATCTTTCCTGTAAAGTAAATTAGTAGTGCATGGAGGTGTGGTACAATTTGAAGCAATCCTTCATACACAGGCCAGGTTTTTCGGGGCAGGTGTCGCACTGATAAATGGTGTCCTTGCATATTCCCCTTTTGTAACACACTCGGCACCTTTTTTGCGACTTACCTTTTTTTGCAGTTTGCGGGACCTCCCCCGGGAAATGCTGGCCTGGTACAATACGAGCACCTTCAGTTCCGGAAGTACTGGGGCCCTCTCCTTCCTGAGCGCCAAACATCAGGGCCTTGATCACTACCTCCTGGAACTGAAGGTACGACGTATTGGTATGGCGTGCACATCGTGACAGCAGGAAAGCGTTGAGCATTGCCATTTGGACGATGTGCACGGACAGCTTCTTGTACCACACCTTGGCCTTTCTCAAAGCACTGTATGGTTGGAGGAGTTGATCAGAGAGATCAACACCCCCCATGTATTTGTTGTACCCAAGTACACAGTCCGGTTTGCGGACCTGTGTAGAGGTACCCCGTACAGTGCTGAGGGCGCTGCCATCACCGTGTATGGTGGTCAAGAGAAGGACATCCCTCTTGTCCTTGTACTTGACCACCAGAAGGTGGTCGCTACATTGGGCTCTGCTCTCACCCTTTCTGAGCATCTGCCCAAGCAGCGTCTTCGGGAGGCCCTTCTGATTTTTGCGGACGGTACCGCAGGCTGCGGTACCACGCGCAAAGAGGGATTTGTGGAGTGGGATGCTGGTATAAAAGTTATCGGTGTAGAGGTGATAACCTTTATCCAGCAGTGGGTGAACCAAATCCCACACAATTTTCCCACTCACTCCCAGGACAGGAGGACACTCAGGGGGTTCAATCCTGGTGTCCTTTCCTTCGTAAACTCTAAAACGGTGAGTGTACCCTGAGGTACTCTCACACAGTTTGTAGAGTTTGATTCCGTACCTTGCCCTCTTGTTGGGCAGGTACTGACGGAATCCGAGCCGTCCCTTAAAATGAACCAAGGACTCATCCACGCAAATGTCCCTTTTGGGCACGTACACTTCAGCAAACTTTTTGTTGAAGTGTTCGATGACCGGCCGAACTTTGAACAGACGGTCAAAGTTGGGGTCATCTCGTGCGGGACACTGTGCATTATCGTTATAATGCAAGAATTTCTGGATGGCCTCAAAACGCGTCCGGGCCATGACCATTCGGAGCACTGGAGCGTTATATAAAATATCAACACTCCAATATTGCCGAAGTTCTGGCTTCTTCAAGATCCCCGTGTGAAGGACCAGGTCCCAAAACTGCATCAATTCAACTGCGTCTACAGGAGACCAGTTAGAATATGATGAACGGGGGTTTTGCTCCAAAAATTGACGAGCGTACAAATTTGTTTGCTCCACCATGTGGTTAATAAAATCCTCAGAGAAAAAGACTTTGAAAAAGTCTATTTCTGTGAGGCCAGTGGTGTCAAACCTGATTCCTGATTCTGCCACAAAATCAGGAATCAGTGGCTCGTAATTTTCGGGGGCGAGGTCCACACGGGATCCGCAGTGGGTTGTGCTGGTTCGGCTTCGGCTTCATCTTCGTCTTCTGGAATGGGGGCAGATGCCTCATCTTCTGTCCTGGGGCGTCTGCGTGGTGGTTCCGCCGGACCCGAGGAGGAAGATGAGGAGGGGGAAGAGGAAGAGGAGGAGGAAGAGGAATCTGAAAAATAAAGAAATGTGGGATCCTCTCCCTCGCTATCAGTGTCGGAGGCAAGAAAAGCGTATGCCTCCTCCAATGAATAGCGCTGTTGGGACGAACGGGACGGGTGGGACATTTTTTTGTAAATGTGGTGCTTGGGTGTACTTTATTGATAACTGTGTATGTGTGGGGGGGGGATAGTGCTTGGTGTAAACTATGCTGAAAAGAAAAATCTAAAAGAAAAAAAAAAATGGGGAGAAAAAAATGCCTGTGAAAAGAAAAGTCTAAAACAGCAGGCCCTAGCTCTGATAAGTGAACTGCGTCACTTATCAAAGTTCGGTGGCTGCTAGATGTGGCGCAAGGAGGGGGTGAAAAAAAAAAAAGGGAAAACAGCCGGCACGAGATCTGATAAGTGAACTGCGTCACTTATCTAAATTCGGCGGCTGCTAAATGTGGAAACGGAGGCGGCGCAAAGGCGGGTGAAAAAAAGGAAAAAAAAAAAAGAAAAGGAAAACAGCCGGTGCGAGCTCTGATAAGTGAACTGTGTCACTTGTCAAAGTTCGGCGGCTGCTAGATGTGGCGCAAAGGGAGTGGCGCAGGGAGGGGGTGAAAAAAAAAAAACAGGAAAACAGCCGGCACGAGATCTGATAAGTGAACTGAGTCACTTATCAAAATTCGGCGGCGCTAAATGTGGAAACGGAGGCGGCGCAAAGGCGGGTGAAAAAAGAAAAAGGAAAAAAAAAAAAAAGAAAAGGAAAACAGCCGGTGCGAGCTCTGATAAGTGAACTGTGTCACTTGTCAAAGTTCGGCGGCTGCTAAATGTGGAAACGGAGGCGGCGCAAAGGCGGGTGAAAAAAGAAAAAGGAAAAAAAAAAAAGAAAAGGAAAACAGCCGGTGCGAGCTCTGATAAGTGAACTGTGTCACTTGTCAAAGTTCGGCGGCTGCTAGATGTGGCGCAAAGGGAGTGGCGCAGGGAGGGGTGAAAAAAAAAAGAAAAGGAAAACAGCCGGCGCGAGCTCTGATAAGTGAACTGTGTCACTTGTCAAAGTTCGGCGGCTGCTAAATGTGGAAACGGAGGCGGCGCAAAGGCGGGTGAAAAAAGAAAAAGGAAAAAAAAAAAGAAAAGGAAAACAGCCGGTGCGAGCTCTGATAAGTGAACTGTGTCACTTGTCAAAGTTCGGCGGCTGCTAGATGTGGCGCAAAGGGAGTGGCGCAGGGAGGGGGTGAAAAAAAAACAGGAAAACAGCCGGCACGAGATCTGATAAGTGAACTGAGTCACTTATCAAAATTCGGCGGCGCTAAATGTGGAAACGGAGGCGGCGCAAAGGCGGGTGAAAAAAGAAAAAGGAAAAAAAAAGAAAAGGAAAACAGCCGGTGCGAGCTCTGATAAGTGAACTGTGTCACTTGTCAAAGTTCGGCGGCTGCTAGATGTGGCGCAAAGGGAGTGGCGCAGGGAGGGGGTGAAAAAAAAAAGAAAAGGAAAACAGCCGGCGCGAGCTCTGATAAGTGAACTGTGTCACTTGTCAAAGTTCGGCGGCTGCTAAATGTGGAAACGGAGGCGGCGCAAAGGCGGGTGAAAAAAGAAAAAGGAAAAAAAAAAAAGAAAAGGAAAACAGCCGGTGCGAGCTCTGATAAGTGAACTGTGTCACTTGTCAAAGTTCGGCGGCTGCTAGATGTGGCGCAAAGGGAGTGGCGCAGGGAGGGGGTGAAAAAAAAAGAAAAGGAAAACAGCCGGCGCGAGCTCTGATAAGTGAACTGTGTCACTTGTCAAAGTTCGGCGGCTGCTAAATGTGGAAACGGAGGCGGCGCAAAGGCGGGTGAAAAAAAGAAAAGGAAAAAAAAAAAGAAAGGAAAACAGCCGGTGCGAGCTCTGATAAGTGAACTGTGTCACTTGTCAAAGTTCGGCGGCTGCTAGATGTGGCGCAAAGGGAGTGGCGCAGGGAGGGGGTGAAAAAAAAAACAGGAAAACAGCCGGCACGAGATCTGATAAGTGAACTGAGTCACTTATCAAAATTCGGCGGCTGCTAGATGTGGAAACGGAGGCGGCGCAAAGGCGGGTGAAAAAAAAAAAAGGAAAACAGCCGGCGCGAGCTCTGATAAGTGAACTGCGTCACTTATCAAAGTTCGCCGGCTGCAGGGTGTGCGCACGGAGGTGGCGCAAAGGGGGCTGAGAGCACGAGTGTTGATCGGTGAAATGCGTCACCAATCAACGCTCGGCGGCTGGGTGTGCGCACGGAGGCGGCGCAAAGGGGGGGTGAAAAAAAGGAAACCCGCCGGACGCGAGCTCTGATAAGTGAACTGCGTCACTTATCAAAGTTCGCCGGCTGCAGGGTGTGCGCACGGAGGTGGCGCAAAGGGGGCTGAGAGCACGAGTGTTGATCGGTGAAATGCGTCACCAATCAACGCTCGGCGGCTGGGTGTGCGCACGGAGGCGGCGCAAAGGGGGGGTGGAGGGGGTAAAAAGAGGGGGAAGGGGGATGGGGAGGGAGGAAGAGAGGGATCAACACTTACGGTTGTAGTCTCTCTTCTTTTTTCTATCTTCTTTTCTTCTTTATTCTGTCTTCTTTTCTTCTGTCTTCTTTTCTTCTGTCTTCAGCACTACAAGGCCCAGCACAGGAGAGATCTGTTGTATGACCGCTCTGCAGGAATCCTCAGCAAGTGTGAGGACCCCTGCAGAACGGTCACTCACAGGTCAGAGCCAGGTGAGACAGGTCACAGAGCGGTCAATTCGCTTCTGTGACCTGTGATTGGTGGGATCCATCATAACAAGATCCCACCAATCAGAGCTCTCCTGGTTACCCTGGCAACCTGCCCAGGATCGGAGCTCACAGCTCCGATCCTAGGCAGGTCACAGCCAGGGCAGCAGCCAGGTCACCTGCAGGGCACAGCGCGGTCACACAGCAATCAGACCGCTGCTGTGCCCTGTGATTGGCGCGATCGACGATGTCATCGATCGCGCCAATCAGCTCCTGCAGGCCCTAAGGGCCTGTCCTGAGCCTCCACAGCCGGATCGGTGCTTTTACAGCACCGATCCAGCCAGGATCGGTGCTATTACAGCACCGATCCGGCATGTCAGCAGCAAGGCACAGCGCTCCTGCGCCGCGGCTGTGCCTTGCGATTGGCGCGATCGACGATAACATCGATCGCGCCAATCAGCTCCTGCAGGCCCTGCTAGGCCTGTCCTATGTTCCGGCCTAGGATTGGTGCTTTTATAGCACCAATCCAGCAGGAACCGGCAGGGCACAGCGCGGTAATACCGCTTCTGTGCCCTGCGATTGGCGCGATCGATATGATCGGCGATCGCGCCAATCCAGGGGGGTCTGCATAGTGCTAGACCCAGGCCTAGGATCGAGTACATCGGTACTCGATCCTAGCCTGGGATCTCACTGTTTCAGCCCATCTGATTGGCTGAAACAGTGAGAAAGGCTGCGATTGGCTGTTCAGAATTGAACAGCCAATCACAGCGATCGGGAGGCCGGAGAGGGGAGGACGCAGCCCGGGATGCCGACGTCATCTTCCTAGAGGTAAGATGGCGTCGGAATTTTAATGCGATCACCGCGACTTTAGTCGCGATGTCGCATTAAAGGGCATGACGTACTATTCCGTCCATGGGAATTAGGTCCAGGGTCACATGGACGGAATAGTACGTCTGATGGCAGAGAGGGGTTAAAATGAACCATGCCTGGGTTTCAAAGGATTTTGTACCACCTTCCACTGATGACACATAGGTTGCCAGCAAAATGGCTCGCTTTGTCCTCCTCTTCCTCCGACTTCTCCAATTCCTCCATTTGCAGCTGCTGAACGTCCAGCCTACACCTCAACAAATGCCATTTTTCCGCCTCCCTAACTGGGCTGTACCCCCCAGGGCCGGCGTCAGCACCTGGCGCACCTGGGTAAGTGCCGGGGCCCTGAGCAGGTGGGGGCCCACTCGCCGTCAGAGACACCGGTGTACTATGAGGGGCCCTGTGAGAATGCCATCGCCCACGAGTGTGCCCCCCTGCTTGCTCAGGGCCCCAGCACTTGCAATACTTACCTCTCCCTGCTCCACCGCTGTGACGTCTCCCGTGTTTCATGACAGTGACATTCAGGTCAGAGAGCGCGATGATGTCACGTCTGTGCGCCCTCTGCCTGAACAGTCCAAGTGCAGAGAGCTGGAAGATCGCAACGCTGAGCAGTCCAGAGTAGAGCAGTGCCCAGCGAGGAGAGGTATTTCATTTTTTAAATGTTTGGAGCTATAAATGGGGAGCATTATACACTGGAGAATTATATATGGGGCCCATCATACACTTGAGCATCATAGATAGGGCCCATTATACACTGGAGCATCATATATGGGGCCCATCATATACTAGAGCATCATATGGGGTTCATTTTTTATGGGGCATCACATGGAGCCCATTATATATGGAGCATTATATATGGGGACCATTATATTTGGAGCATTAGATGGGGCTCATCATACACTGGAGCATCATACACTGTGTGCAGAATTATTAGGCAAGTTGTAGTTGAGAGGATTCTTTTTTAATATTGAACAACAACTACTGTATTTTTCGGACTATAAGACGCACCGGACTATAAGACGCATCCAGGTTTTAGAGGTGGAAAATAGGGAAAAATATATTTGAAGCAAAAAATGTGGTAGAATATTTAATAACATAAATAACATACTATTATATGTGGTGTTATTATATATAATAGTATGTTATTATGTTGGAAGCTACTGGTAGGAGATGGTGCTGCGGGACCAGTGTGGTGTCTGTAAACTACTATGTGAAGACGCTGGAGGGTGAGTATAGGGCCGGGGTCACACATGCGAGAAACTTGCACGATTTCGTGTGAGTCTCTCGCATGAACACCCGGCACTGCCGCCGGCACTCAGACTGGAGCGGCCGGCTGCATAGAAATACATGCTGCATAGAAATAGAGACAGATGATAGAGACAGATGATAGAGACAGAGATGATAGAGACAGATGATAGAGACAGAGATGATAGAGACAGATGACAGACACAGAGATGATAGAGACAGAGATGATAGAGACAGATGATAGAGACAGAGATGATAGAGACAGATGACAGACACAGAGATGATAGAGACAGAGATGATACAGACAGATGATAGAGACAGAGTTGATAGAGACAGATGATAGAGACAGAGATAATAGAGACAGAGATGATAGAGACAGATGATAGAGACAGAGTTGATAGAGACAGAGATGATAGAGACAGAGATGATAGAGACAGAGATGATAGAGACAGAGATGATAGAGACAGAAATGATAGAGACAGAGATGATAGAGACAGATGATAGAGACAGAGATGATAGAGACATAGATGATAGAGACAGAGATGATAGAGACAGATGATAGAGACAGATGATAGAGACAAATATGATAGAGACAGATGATAGAGACAGAGTTGATAGAGACAGATTATAGAGACACAGATAATAGAGACAGATGATAGAGACAGAGATGATAGAGACAGATGATAGAGACAGAGATGATAGAGACAGATGATAGAGACAGAGATCATAGAGACAGATGATAGAGACAGAGATGATAGAGACAGATGATAGAGACAGAGATGATAGAGACAGATGATAGAGACAGAGATGATAGAGACAGATGATAGAGACAGAGATCATAGAGACAGATGATAGAGACAGAGATGATAGAGACAGATGATAGAGACAGAGATGATAGAGACAGATGATAGAGACAGAGTGATAGAGACAGATATAGAGACAGAGATGATAGAGACAGATGATAGAGACAGAGATGATAGAGACAGATGATAGAGACAGAGATGATAGAGACAGATGATAGAGAAGAGATCATAGAACAGATGATAGAGACAGATGATAGAGACAGAGATGATAGAGACAGAGATGATAGAGACAGATGATAGAGACAGAGTGATAGAGACAGATGATAGAGACAGAGATGATAGAGACAGAGATAGAGACAGAGATGATAGAGACAGAGATAGAACAGAGAGATAGAGACAGAGATGATAGAGACAGAGATGATAGAGACAGATGATAGAGACAGATGATAGAGACAGATGATAGAGACAGAGATAATAGAAACAGAGATGATAGAGATGATAGAGACAGAGATGATAGAGACAGAAGATAGAGACAGAGATGATAGAGACAGAGATGATAGAGACAGAGATGATAGAGACAGATGATAGAGACAGATGATAGAGACAGAGATGATAGAGACAGATGATAGAGACAGAGTTGATAGAGACAGATGATAGAGACAGAGATGATAGAGACAGATGATAGAGACAGAGATGATAGAGACAGATGATAGAGACAGATCATAGAGACAGATTATAGAGACAGAGATGATAGAGACAGATGATAGAGACAGAGTTGATAGAGACAGATTATAGAGACAGAGATAATAGAGACAGATGATGGAGACAGAGATGATAGAGACAGAGATGATAGAGACAGATGATAGAGACAGAGATGATAGAGACAGATGATAGAGACAGAGATGATAGAGACAGAGATGATAGAGACAGATGATAGAGACAGAGATGATAGAGACAGAGATGATAGAGACAGAGTTGATAGAGACAGATGATAGAGACAGAGATAATAGAGACAGATGATAGAGACAGAGACGATAGAGACAGATGATAGAGACAGAGATGATAGAGACAGATGATAGAGACAGAGATGATAGAGACAGATGATAGAGACAGAGATGATAGAGACAGACGATAGAGACAGATGATAGAGATGATAGAGACAGAGATGATAGAGACAGATGATAGACAGTGATGATAGAGACAGAGATGATAGAGACAGATGATAGAGACAGATGATAGAGACAGAGATGATAGAGACAGATGATAGGGACAGAGATGATAGGGACAGATGATAAAGACAGAGATGATAGAGACAGAGATGATAGAGACAGAGATGATAGAGACAGAGATGATAGAGACAGATGATAGAGACAGAGATGATAGAGACAGATGATAGAGATAGAGATGATAGAGACAGATGATAGAGACAGAGATGATAGAGACAGATGATAGAGACAGAGATGATAGAGACAGATGATAGAGACAGAGATGATAAAGACAGAGTTGATAGAAATGTGACACATAGACAACTCATGCGCCGAAAAAATGCAAACGCATGCAAAAACGCTTGAAATCGCATACAAACCCTGCGTTTTTGGTCGTAATGCGCACGTTGATGCGACTAAATATCGCAGCGTTTATAAGCGTTTGCATGTTTTTTTTTAATGCGTTTCATGTGCGCACAATGCGCTGTGCAAAAAACGCAAGTGTGAAAGTAGCCTAACCTTTTAATTAATTCTCTGTTATACAGTGTGTCTGAAGGACCTGTGATGACATCATGAAGAGGCAGGGCTTTGTGTGGTCATGTGATGCTCCAGCCCACCCTCTTCATGACCTCATCACAGGTCCTCCACAGGAGCATTCAGCATGGCATCAGCACACCCCTGTGCTGTCAGGTATGTGATGCCTCCTGCTGCACTCTGCTCC
Organism: Oophaga sylvatica; assembly: GCA_033576555.1. Lineage (NCBI taxonomy): Eukaryota > Metazoa > Chordata > Amphibia > Anura > Dendrobatidae > Oophaga > Oophaga sylvatica. Next base: position 316,854,374 of record JARQOD010000001.1, read on the forward strand.
TGTCGCCTCCTTCTCCTTCAGACACCGATCTGCCCAGCTGCTGCAGGAATCAGGCGCTGGGGAACCATGTGGCTCTGTCATTTGCTGCTCCCAGCTCACTGCTCAGCTGATAGGTGGGCGGGGAAGCGGCTAATTAATATTCACTGCACTTAAGGGATCAGTGGCTTCCCCAGCGCTGGATTCCTGCAGTGGAGGGGATATTTTCCTGCCTCCTGCGATCCCACTCCACCGCTGCCCCCTGCCCCCCTCCCCACATGTTACATTCCGACCATAAGACGCACCCACACTTTCCTCCCAAATTTGGAGGAAAAAAAGTGCGTCTTATGGTCCAAAAAATACGGTATGTTCTCAATCAACCAAAAAAAACTCATAAATATCAAAGCTTAATATTTTTGGAAGTTGGAGTGTTTTTTTTTTTAGATTTGGCTATCTTAGGAAGATATCTGTTTGTGCAGGTAACTATTACTGTGCAGAATTATTAGACAACTTAATAAAAACCAAATATATACCCATCTCACTTGTTTATTTTCACCAGGTAAACCAATATAACAACACAAATTTAGAAATAAACATTTCTGACATTCAAAAACAACAAAAAAAAGCAGTGACAACATAGCCACCTTTCTTAACGATGACACTCAAAAGCCTTCTATCCATAGATTCTGTCAGTTGCTTGATCTGTTTACGATCAACATTGCGTGCAGCAGCTACCACAGCCTCCCAGACACTGTTCCGAGAGGTGCAATGTTTTCCCTCCCTGTAGATCTCACATTTTATGAGGGAGCACAGGTTCTCTATGGAGTTCAGATCAGGTGAACAAGGGGGCCATGTCATTATTTTTTCTTCTTTTAGACCTTTACTGGCCAGCCACGCTGTGGAGTATTTGGATGCATGTGATGGAGCATTGTCCTGCATGAAAATCATGTTTTTCTTGAACGATACCGACTTCTTCCTGTACCACTGCTTGAAGTAGGTGTCTTCCAGAAACTGCCAGTAGGTCTAGGAGTTGAGCTTCACTCCATCCTCAACCCGAAAATGTCCCACAAGTTCATCTTTGATGATACCAGCCCATACCAGTACCCCACCTCCACCTTGCTGGCGTCTGAGTCGGACTGGAGCTCTCTGACCTTTATTGATC
>JARQOD010000001.1:316855611-316916227 GCA_033576555.1 Oophaga sylvatica
TAAATAGACATTTAAGAAAAACGTGTTTTTTTAAATGTCCATAAATGGAGTTTCATTTTGATGCTAAAATGATTTATAATCTATCTATCTAAATATATATAAAAAAGAGTATGTGTGTGTGTGCGTGTGTGTATCACCAACCAATCAGGGAGTATCTTACATTTAACCAGAGCTGTTTAAAAGAAGCTGAGCTGTGATTGGTTGCTATGAGCAACAGTTTTCTCACTCCACGACAACACCTCAGCAGACACCGACTGGGTGGGAGAAATCTAGCATCCCGGGAACATAAGCTCCAGCCATTGTCTGCCCCCAAGAAAGGAGCAGAGAGCACATGACAGAAATGAATCCCCCCTCCCATTCCTATATCCCCATCACACATCTTCCATCCCATAGGCACATCTTCCCTCTTAACCCATTCACCCCCAAGGGTGGTTTGCACGTTAATGACCGGGCCAATTTTTACAATTCTGACCACTGTCTCTTTATGAGGTTATAACTCTGGAACGCTTCAACGGATCTTCGCGATTCTGAGATTGTTTTCTCATGACATATTGTACTTCACGTTAGAAGTATAATTTCTTCGATATAACTTGCGTTTATTTTTGAAAAAAACACAAATATGGCGAAAATTTTGAAAATTTTGCAATTTTCAAACTTTGAATTTTTTTTTCCCTTAAAACAGAGAAATATGTCACACAAAATAGTTAAGAAATAACATTTCCCACATGTCTACTTTACATCTGCACAATTTTGGAACCAAAATTTTTTTTTGTTAGGAAATTATAAGGGTTAAAAGTTGACCAGCGATTTCTCATTTTTACAACAAAATTTACAAAGCCATTTTTTTAGGGACCACCTCACATTTGAAGTCACTTTGAGGGTCTATATAGCAGAAAATACCAAAAAGTGACACCATTCTAAAAACTGCACCCCTCAAGGTACTCAAAACCACATTCAAGAAGTTTAATAACCCTTCAGGTGCTTCACAGGAGCTGAAGCAACGTGGAAGAAAAAAATTATTATTTAACTTTTTAGCCACAAAAATGATCTTTTACAAACTTTTTTTTATTTTGACAAGGGTAAAAGGAGAAAATGGGCAGATAAAGTTGTTGTGCAATTTCTCCTGAGTACGCCAATACCCTATATGTGGGGGAAAACCACTGTTTGGGCACACGGCAGAGCTCGTAAGGGAAGGAGCGCCGTTTGACTTTTTCAAACTAAAATTGGCAGGAGTTGAGATTGGACGCCATGTCCTGTTTGGAGAGCCCCTGATGCGCCTAAACAGTGGAAACCCCCCACAAGTGACACCATTTTGGAAACTAGACCCCCTAAGGAACTTATCTAGATCTGTTGTGAGCACTTTGAACCCCAAAGTGTTTCACAAAAGTTTATAATGCCTGGGTGTGAAAAAATAAAAAAACAATTTTCCACAAAAATTATTTTTTAGTCCCAAATTTTTGATTTTTCCCAAGGAAATTGGACCCCAAAAGTTGTTGTCCAATTTGTCCTGAGTACGCTGATACCCCATATGTGGGGGGGGGGAAACTGTTTGGGCGCACGGCAGGGCTTGGAAAGGAAGCAGTAACGTTTTGGAATGCAAACATTGATGGGGGTCATGTTCCGTTTGTAGTGCCCCAGATGAGCCTAAACAGTGGAAACCCCCCACAAGTGACACCATTTTGGAAACTAGACCCCGTAAGGAACTTATCTAGATCTGTTGTGAGCACTTTGAACCCCAAAGTGTTTCACAAAAGTTTATAATGCCTGGGTGTGAAAAAATAAAAAGACAATTTTCCACAAAAATGATTTTTTAGTCCCAAATTTTTGATTTTTCCCAAGGAAATTGGACCCCAAAAGTTGTTGTCCAATTTGTCCTGAGTACGCTGATACCCCATATGTGGGGGGGGGGAAACTGTTTGGGCGCACGGCAGGGCTTGGAAAGGAAGCAGTAACGTTTTGGAATGCAAACATTGATGGGGGTCATGTTCCGTTTGTAGTGCCCCAGATGAGCCTAAACAGTGGAAACCCCCCACAAGTGACCCCATTTTGGAAGCTAGACCCCCTAAGGAACTTATCTAGATCTTTGGTGAGCACTTTGAACCCCCAAGTGCTTCACACAAGTTTATAATGCCCGGGCATGAAAATAAAAAATCCTATTTTTTTCCCACAAAAATTATCTTTTAGTCACTAATTTTTTATTTTCCCATAGGTAACAGGAGAAATTGGACCCCAAAAGTTGTTGTGCAATTTGTCCTGAGTACGCTGATACCCCATATGTGGGGGGGAACCACTGTTTGGGCGCATGGCAGAGCTCGGAATGGAAGGAGCGCCGTTTGACTTTTTCAATGCAGAATTGGCTGGATGCCATGTCGTGTTTGGAGAGCTCCTGATCTGCCTAAACAGTGGAAACCCCCCACAAATGACACCATTTTGGAAACTAGACCCCTCAAGGAACTTATCTAGATGTGTGGTGAGCACTTTGAACCCCAAAGTGCTTCACAGAAGTTTATAACGTACAGCCGTAAAATAAAAAATCTTTTTTTTTTTTTTTTTTTACAAAAATGATTTTTTTCGCCCCCAATATTTTATTTTCACAAGGGTAACAAGACTCCAAAAGTTATTGTGCAACTTGTCCTGAGTACGCTGATACCCCATATGTGGGAGTAAACTACTGTATGGCCGCACGTCGGGGCTCGGAAGGGAAGTAGTGACGTTTTGGATTGCAGACTTTGATGGAATGGTCTGGGGGCGTCATGTCGCATTTGGAGAGCCCCTGATGCGCCTAAACAGTGGAAACCCCCCACAAGTGACCCCATTTTGGAAAATAGACCCCACAAGGAACTTATCTAGAAGTGTGGTGAGCGCTATGAAGCCCCAAGTGCTTCACAGAAGTTTTATAACATACAGCCGTAAAAACAAAAAAATCATTTTTTTTTTTACAAAAATGATTTTGTCGCCCCCAGTTTTTTATTTTCCCAAGGGTAACAGAAGAAATAGGACAAATTGCACAATAACTCTTGTGGTCCAGAGTACGCTGATACCCCATATGCGGGGGTAAACTACTGTTTGGGCGCATGGCAGAGCTCAGAAGTGAAGGAGCACCGTTTGACTTTTTCAACGCAGAATTGGCTGGAATTGAGATCAGACGCCATGTCACATTTGGAGAGCCCCTGATGTGCCTAAACAGCAGAAACCCCCCAATTCTAACTCCAACCCTAACCCCAACACACCCCTAACCCTAGTCCCAACCCTAACCACAAACCTAACCCTAACACACCCCTAACCCTAATCCCAACCATAACCCTAATACTAACTTTAGCGCCAACCCTAACCCTAACTTTAGCCGCAATCCTAACCCTAATGGGAAAATGGAAATAAATACATTTTTTTAATTTTATTATTTTTCCCTAACTAAGGGGTTGATAAAGGGGGGTTTGATTTACTATTTATAGCGGGTTTTTGTGATTGGCAGCTGTCACGCTAAAAGACGCTTTTTATTGCAAAAAGTAGTTTTTTGCATCACCACATTTTGAGAGCTATAATTTTTGCATATTTTGGCCCACAGAGTCATGTGAGGTCTTATTTTTTGCGGGACGAGGTGACGTTTTTATTGGTACCATTTTTGAGCACGTGACATTTTTTGATCGCTTTTTATTTCGATTTTTGGGAGGTTAGAATGAACAAAAATCAGCAATTCATGAATTTCTTTTGGGGGAGGCGTTTATACCGTTCCGCGTGTGGTAAAATTGATAAAGCAGTTTTATTCTTCGGGTCAGTATGATTACGGCGATACCTCATTTATATCATTTTTTTATGTTTTGGCGCTTTTATAGAATAAAAACAATTTTATATAAAAAAAATCATTATTTTTGCAACGCTTTATTCTGCGAGCTATAACTTTTTTACTTTTTCGCTGATGATGCTGTATGATGGCTCGTTTTTTGCGGGACAAGATGACGTTTTCAGCGGTACCATGTTTATTTATATCAGTCTTTTTGATCGCGTGTTATTCCACTTTTTGTTCGGCGGTATGATGATAAAGCATTGATTTTTTGCTTAGTTTTTTTTTTTTTTTTAAGGGGTTCACTAAAGGGGTTAACTAGTGGGACAGTTTTATAGGGGGGTCGTTACGGACGCGGCGATACCAAATATGTGTACTTTTATTGTTTTGTTTTTTTTATTTACAGGAAGAAATGAATTTATTGGGGAATATTTTTTTTTTTTTTTTTATGATTTTTTTACCACTTTTATTTTTTTAACTTTTTTACTTTGTCCCAGGGTGGGACATCACAGTATTTTAGCAGATCGCTGGTGTGACAGTGTGCACAGCATTCTGTCACACCAGCGATCGCTCTGGCATCGCTGCAGGCTTCCTCAGCGCCTGCTCTCAGCAGGCAATGAGGAAGCCGCCTCCCTGCAGGACCCCGGCGCCATCTTGGATCCGGGGACCTGGAGGGAGGACGGACCCTCGGAACAGCGCGACACATCGCGCTGCTCTGAGGGTCACAGGGGAGCGCGCAGGGAGCCCCCACCCTGCGCGATCCTCCCCTGTGCCCCGGGTACACCGCGATCATGTTTGATCGCGGTGTGCCAGGTGTTAATGTGCCGGGAGCGGTCCGTGACCGCTCCTGACACATAGTGCTGGGTGTCAGCTGTGATATACATCCCGTCCATGGGAATTAGGTCCAGGGTCACATGGACGGAATAGTACGTCTGATGGCAGAGAGGGGTTAAAGGGAATCTGTCCCCATTTTTCGAGTTATATTATACTAACCCAGGGGCGTTCCGCCGTCAGGTCCGGGGCCTCCCATCTTGTAGCGAAGACGGCCTCTTCTTTCTGTCCTGTCGTGGCTCCTGCACAGGCGCACTGCTCTGCCCTGGTGAGGGCAGAGCAGAGTACTGCAGTGCACAGGCGCAGGGAAAGGTCAGAGAGGTCCGGCGCCTGCACACTGCAGTACTCTGCTCTGCCCTCACCAGGGCAGAGCAGTGCGCCTGTGCAGGAGCCACGACAGGACAGAAAGAAGAGGCCGGCTTCGCTACAAGATGGGAGGCGCCGGACCGCGACACCCAGCGGACCCGACCGGACGGCGGAACGCCCCTGGGTTAGTATAATATAACTCGTTTTTCTTCACTTTCAGGTGACATCGGGGGCTTATCTACAGCATTACAGAATGCTGTAGATAAGCCCCTGATGGCGGTGGCCGCATCTCATAGTCCAAAAATGGGGTGATAGATTCCCTTTAAAGGGATCTCCGATATGGAAGTCAGGTCAAATCCATCCTGCACTTTGGTTCTGACGCCAGGCCTCTCTTAAAGGGATCCCCAGTATGGAAGTCAGGGCCATTCCACTCAGTGCTCTGATTCTGACCCCAGGGCCTCTTAAAGGGATTCCTGGTACGGAAGTCAGGGCAATTGCCTTCAAATGCTCTGGTACTGACTCCAGGCCTCTATTAAAGGGATCATTGGTATGGAAGGGAGGGCCAAGCCACTCTGCGCTTTGGTACTGACCCCAGGCCTCTCTTAAAGGGATCTCCGGTATGGAAGTTAGGGTAAATCCCTCAGCGCTCCTATTCTCACTCCAGGCTTCTATTAAAGGGATCATTGGTATGGAAGGCAGGGCAAATCCATCCAGCGATTTGGTTGTGACACCAGGCCTCTCTTAAAGGGATCCCCAGTATGGAAGTTAGGGCCGTTCCACTCAGCCCTGTGGTTCTGACCCCAGGGCCTCTTAAAGGGATCATTGATATGGAAGTTAGGGCAAATCCATTAGTGCTCTGGTTCTGATGCAAGGCCTCTCTTAAAGGGATCCCCGGTATGGAAGTTAGGGCCATTCCACTCAGCGCTCTGGGTCTGACCCCAGGCTGACGGGATGATGTGGGATATTAGTGGTAGTAGTCCGGTGGCTCTGGCTGACGGGATGATGTGGGATATTAGTGGTAGTAGTCCGGTGGCTCTGGCTAACGGGATGATGTGGGATATTAGGGGTAGTAGTCCGGTGGCTCTGGTTGACGGGACGATGTGGGATATTAGGGGTAGTAGTCCGGTGGCTCTGGTTGACGGGACGATGTGGGATATTAGGGGTAGTAGTCCGGTGGCTCTGGCTGACGGGACGATGTGGGATATTAGTGGTAGTAGTCCGGTGGCTCTGGCTAACGGGATGATGTGGGATATTAGGGGTATTAGTCCGATGGCTCTGGCTGACGGGACGATGTGGGATATTAGGGGTAGTAGTCCGGTGGCTCTGGTTGACGGGATGATGTGGGATATTAGTGGTAGTAGTCCGGTGGCTCTGGCTAACGGGATGATGTGGGATATTAGTGGTAGTAGTCCGGTGGCTCTGGCTGACGGGATGATGTGGGATATTAGTGGTAGTAGTCCGGTGGCTCTGGCTAACGGGATGATGTGGGATATTAGTGGTAGTAGTCCGGTGGCTCTGGCTGACGGGATGATGTGGGATATTAGTGGTAGTAGTCCGGTGGCTCTGGCTGACGGGATGATGTGGGATATTAGTGGTAGTTGTCCGATGGCTCTGGCTGACGGGACGATGTGGGATATTAGGGGTAGTAGTCCGGTGGCTCTGGTTGACGGGACGATGTGGGATATTAGGGGTAGTAGTCCGGTGGCTCTGGTTGACGGGACGATGTGGGATATTAGGGGTAGTAGTCCGGTGGCTCTGGCTGACGGGACGATGTGGGATATTAGTGGTAGTAGTCCGGTGGCTCTGGCTAACGGGATGATGTGGGATATTAGGGGTATTAGTCCGATGGCTCTGGCTGACGGGACGATGTGGGATATTAGGGGTAGTAGTCCGGTGGCTCTGGTTGACGGGACGATGTGGGATATTAGGGGTAGTAGTCCGGTGGCTCTGGTTGACGGGACGATGTGGGATATTAGGGGTAGTAGTCCGGTGGCTCTGGCTGACGGGACGATGTGGGATATTAGGGGTAGTACATCCAAAAAAAGGCTGCACTCAAGCATACCAAAGCATGACAACATAGAATATATGAAATTTTGAATAGCAATATGGCTTTGGAATATAAGGAAAAATTTGAGACGCTTAGTATAAACATTTGGCCAAACATTTTAAAGCTCAACAACCATCGTCAAGGTGGTCTCAATTCTGTTGAGTCCCTAACCTAATGTGAACATACCTCTATTAGGCTGATATCTGAATTTCTGGGCGAATATGCACCTCTGTCAGTAATGCCTGCATTTATGGGTAAAGTAGGGAGCTGGTGTAATTAAAATCACCACCTGGTGGGGGCGGAGTGCTCGGTCAGCAAGCTAACATTCAAAAGACAAAAAACCTGACTAGCACATCCAGACTAATGTGAACTAGGTGCAAACCAAAGGGAGCTACCCTCATGTAAAACATCCAAAAAAAGGCTGCACTCAAGCATACCAAAGCATGACAACATAGAATATATGAAATTTTGAATAGCAATATGGCTTTGGAATATAAGGAAAAATTTGAGACGCTTAGTATAAACATTTGGCCAAACATTTTAAAGCTCAACAACCATCGTCAAGGTGGTCTCAATTCTGTTGAGTCCCTAACCTAATGTGAACATACCTCTATTAGGCTGATATCTGAATTTCTGGGCGAATATGCGTCTCGAATTTTTCCTTATATTCCAAAGCCATATTGCTATTCAAAATTTCATATATTCTATGTTGTCATGCTTTGGTATGCTTGAGTGCAGCCTTTTTTTGGATGTTTTACATGAGGGTAGCTCCCTTTGGTTTGCACCTAGTTCACATTAGTCTGGATGTGCTAGTCAGGTTTTTTGTCTTTTGAATGTTAGCTTGCTGACCGAGCACTCCGCCCCCACCAGGTGGTGATTTTAATTACACCAGCTCCCTACTTTACCCATAAATGCAGGCATTACTGACAGAGGTGCATATTCACCCAGAAATTCAGATATCAGCCTAATAGAGGTATGTTCACATTAGGTTAGGGACTCAACAGAATTGAGACCACCTTGACGATGGTTGTTGAGCTTTAAAATGTTTGGCCAAATGTTTATACTAAGCGTCTCAAATTTTTCCTTATATTCCAAAGCCATATTGCTATTCAAAATTTCATATATTCTATGTTGTCATGCTTTAGTATGCTTGAGTGCAGCCTTTTTTTGGATGTTTTACATGAGGGTAGCTTCCTTTGGTTTGCACCTAGTTCACATTAGTCTGGATGTGCCAGTCAGGTTTTTTGTCTTTTGAATGTTAGCTTACTGACCGAGCACTCCGCTCCCACCAGGTGGTGATTTTAATTACACCAGCTCCCTACTTTACCCATAAATGCAGGCATTACTGACAGAGGTGCATATTCACCCAGAAATTCAGATATCAGCCTAATAGAGGTATGTTCACATTAGGTCAGGGACTCAACAGAATTGAGACCACCTTGACGATGGTTGTTGAGCTTTAAAATGTTTGGCCAAATGTTTATACTAAGCGTCTCAAATTTTTCCTTATATTCCAAAGCCATATTGCTATTCAAAATTTCATATATTCTATGTTGTCATGCTTTAGTATGCTTGAGTGCAGCCTTTTTTTGGATGTTTTACATGAGGGTAGCTCCCTTTGGTTTGCACCTAGTTCACATTAGTCTGGATGTGCTAGTCAGGTTTTTTGTCATTAGGGGTAGTAGTCCGGTGGCTCTGGTTGACGGGACGATGTGGGATATTAGGGGTAGTAGTCCGGTGGCTCTGGCTGACGGGACGATGTGGGATATTAGGGGTAGTAGTCCGGTGGCTCTGGTTGACGGGACGATGTGGGATATTAGGGGTAGTAGTCCGGTGGCTCTGGTTGACGGGACGATGTGGGATATTAGGGGTAGTAGTCCGGTGGCTCTGGCTGACGGGACGATGTGGGATATTAGGGGTAGTAGTCCGGTGGCTCTGGTTGACGGGACGATGTGGGATATTAGGGGTAGTAGTCCGGTGGCTCTGGCTGACGGGACGATGTGGGATATTAGTGGTAGTAGTCCGGTGGCTCTGGCTAACGGGATGATGTGGGATATTTGGGGTATTAGTCCGATGGCTCTGGCTGACGGGACGATGTGGGATATTAGGGGTAGTAGTCCGGTGGCTCTGGTTGACGGGACGATGTGGGATATTAGGGGTAGTAGTCCGGTGGCTCTGGCTGACGGAATTGTGTGGGATATTATAGTGAATGTGGCTATGCACTCAGCTTTATATTTATTGATATAATCATTACAATTTGTTATAACTAACCATAGTTAGTTACTATGCCCGGGCAGCACCGGGCTCTTCAGCTAGTACATATATATGAAAATGAGTATGTGTGTGTGTGATTCAGCCCCACCCAATCACTAAGCATCTTTCATTTCACCAGAGCTGTTTAAAAGATGAAAGCTGAGCTGTGATTGGTTGCTATGAGCAACAGTTTTCCTTGTAGACAGTTGAGGTAACTGAAGCCTATTATCTTATCATTTCTATGGAGTTATCGTCCTTCTGTAAAGCTGGAAATAACACAATTTATTACTGTGCCGACATGGACCACCCTCTGACACAGACTGCAGGGGGAGCCCTGCATCACACAGGATAGGATTAGATACACGGCTCAGGAGATAGTAACACACAGGATAGGATTAGATACATGGCTCAGCAGACTGTATCACACAGGATAGGATTAGATACACGGCTCAGGAGATAGTAACACACAGGATAGGATTAGATACACGGCTCAGGAGATAGTAACACACAGGATAGGATTAGATACACGGCTCAGCAGACAGTAACACACAGGATAGGATTAGATACACGGCTCAGCAGACAGTATCACACAGGATAGGATTAGATACATAGCTCAGCATAGGATTAGATACACAGGTCAGCAGACAGTATCACACTGGATAGGATTAGATACACGGCTCAGCAGACAGTATCACACAGGATAGGATTAGATACACGGCTCAGCAGACAGTAACACACAGGATAGGATTAGATACATGGCTCAGCAGACAGTAACACACAGGATAGGATTAGATACATGGCTCAGCAGACAGTAACACACAGGATAGGATTAGATACATGGCTCAGCAGACAGTAACACACAGGATAGGATTAGATACACGGCTCAGCAGTCAGTATCACACAGGATAGGATTAGATACACGGCTCAGCAGACTGTATCACACAGGATAGGATTAGATACACGGCTCAGCAGACAGTATCACACAGGATAGGATTAGATACATGGCTCAGCAGTCAGTATCACACAGGATAGGATTAGATACACAGCTCAGGAGATAGTAACACACAGGATAGGATTAGATACACAGCCCAGCAGACAGTATCACACAGGATAGGATTAGATACATGGCTCAGCAGACAGTAACACACATGATAGGATTAGATACACGGCTCAGCAGACAGTAACACACAGGATAGGATTAGATACACGGCTCAGCAGTCAGTATCACACAGGATAGGATTAGATACACGGCTCAGCAGTCAGTATCACACAGGATAGGATTAGATACACGGCTCAGCATACAGTAACACAGGATAGGATTAGATACACGGCTCAGCAGACAGTAACACACAGGATAGGATTAGATACACGGCTCAGCAGACAGTAACACACAGGATAGGATTAGATACACGGCTCAGCAGACAGTATCACACAGGATAGGATTAGATACACGGCTCAGGAGATAGTAACACACAGGATAGGATTAGATACACGGCTCAGCAGACAGTAACACACAGGATAGGATTAGATACACGGCTCAGCAGACAGTAACACACAGGATAGGATTAGATACACGGCTCAGCAGACAGTATCACACAGGATAGGATTAGATACACGGCTCAGGAGATAGTAACACACAGGATAGAATTAGATACACGGCTCAGCAGACAGTAACACAGGATAGGATTAGATACACGGCTCAGCAGACAGTAACACAGGATAGGATTAGATACACGGCTCAGCAGACAGTGACACACAGGATAGGATTAGATACATGGCTCAGCATACAGTAACACAGGATAGGATTAGATACACGGCTCAGCAGACAGTAACACAGGATAGGATTAGATACACGGCTCAGCAGACAGTATCACACAGGATAGGATTAGATACACGGCTCAGCAGACAGTAACACACAGGATAGGATTAGATACATGGCTCAGCAGACAGTAACACAGGATAGGATTAGATACATGGCTCAGCAGACAGTAACACACAGGATAGGATTAGATACACGGCTCAGCAGACAGTAACACACAGAATAGGATTAGATACATGGCTCAGCAGACAGTATCACACAGGATAGGATTAGATACACGGCTCAGCAGACAGTATCACACAGGATAGGATTAGATACATGGCTCAGCAGACAGTATCACACAGGATAGGATTAGATACACGGCTCAGCAGACAGTAACACAGGATAGGATTAGATACACAGCTCAGCAGACAGTAACATACAGGATAGGATTAGATACACAGCTCAGCAGACAGTATCACACAGGATAGGATTAGATACACGGCTCAGCAGACAGTAACACACAGGATAGGATTAGATACACGGCTCAGCAGACAGTATCACACAGGATAGGATTAGATACACAGCTCAGCAGTATCACACAGAATAGGATTAGATACACAGCTCAGCAGACAGTATCACACAGGATAGGATTAGATACACGGCTCAGCAGACAGTAACACACAGGATAGGATTAGATACACGGCTCAGCAGACAGTATCACACAGGATAGGATTAGATACACGGCTCAGCAGACAGTAACACAGGATAGGATTAGATACACGGCTCAGCAGACAGTAACACAGGATAGGATTAGATACACGGCTCAGCAGACAGTAACACACAGGATAGGATTAGATACATGGCTCAGCAGACAGTAACACACAGGATAGGATTAGATACATGGCTCAGCAGACAGTAACACACAGGATAGGATTAGATACACGGCTCAGCAGACAGTAACACAGGATAGGATTAGATACACGGCTCAGCAGACAGTAACACACAGGATAGGATTAGATACACGGCTCAGCAGACAGTAACACACAGGATAGGATTATATACACGGCTCAGGAGACAGTAACACAGGATAGGATTAGATACACGGCTCAGCAGACAGTAACACACAGGATAGGATTAGATACATGGCTCAGCAGACAGTAACACACAGGATAGGATTAGATACACGGCTCAGCAGACAGTAACACAGGATAGGATTAGATACACGGCTCAGCAGACAGTATCACACAGGATAGGATTAGATACACGGCTCAGCAGACAGTATCACACAGGATAGGATTAGATACATGGCTCAGCAGACAGTATCACACAGGATAGGATTATATACACGGCTCAGCATACAGTAACACAGGATAGGATTAGATACACGGCTCAGCAGACAGTAACACACAGGATAGGATTAGATACATGGCTCAGCAGACAGTAACACACAGGATAGGATTAGATACATGGCTCAGCAGACAGTACACACAGGATAGGATTAGATACAGGCTCAGCAGACAGTATCACACAGGATAGGATTAGATACACGGCTCAGGAGACAGTAACACAGGATAGGATTAGATACACGGCTCAGCAGACAGTAACACAGGATAGGATTAGATACACGGCTCAGCAGACAGTACACACAGGATAGGATTAGATACAGGCTCAGCAGACAGTAACACACAGGATAGGATTAGATACAGGCTCAGCATACAGTAACACAGGATAGGATTAGATACACGGCTCAGCAGACAGTACACACAGGATAGGATTAGATACACGCTCAGCAGACTGTATCACACAGGATAGGATTAGATACAGGCTCAGCAGACAGTAACACACAGGATAGGATTAGATACATGGCTCAGCAGACAGTACACACAGGATAGGATTAGATACATGCTCAGCAGACAGTAACACACAGGATAGGATTAGATACACGCTCAGCAGACAGTATCACACAGGATGGATTAGATACAGGCTCAGCAGACAGTAACACAGGATAGGATTAGATACACGGCTCAGCAGACAGTAACACACAGGATAGGATTAGATACAGGCTCAGCAGCAGTAACACAGGATAGGATTAGATACACGCTCAGCAGCAGTAACACACAGGATAGGATTAGATACACGGCTCAGCAGACAGTAACACAGGATGATAGATACACGCTCAGCAGACAGTAACAACAGATAGGATTAGATACAGGCTCAGCAGACAGTAACACACAGGATAGGATTAGATACACGGCTCAGCAACAGTAACACAGGATAGGATTAGATACAGGCTCAAAAAAAAAAAAAAAAAAAAAAAAAAAAAAAAAAAAAAAAAAAAAAAAAAAAAAAAAAAAAAAAAAAAAAAAAAAAAAAAAAAAAAAAAAAAAAAAAAAAAAAAAAAAAAAAAAAAAAAAAAAAAAAAAAAAAAAAAAAAAAAAAAAAAAAAAAAAAAAAAAAAAAAAAAAAAAAAAAAAAAAAAAAAAAAAAAAAAAAAAAAAAAAAAAAAAAAAAAAAAAAAAAAAAAAAAAAAAAAAAAAAAAAAAAAAAAAAAAAAAAAAAAAAAAAAAAAAAAAAAAAAAAAAAAAAAAAAAAAAAAAAAAAAAAAAAAAAAAAAAAAAAAAAAAAAAAAAAAAAAAAAAAAAAAAAAAAAAAAAAAAAAAAAAAAAAAAAAAAAAAAAAAAAAAAAAAAAAAAAAAAAAAAAAAAAAAAAAAAAAAAAAAAAAAAAAAAAAAAAAAAAAAAAAAAAAAAAAAAAAAAAAAAAAAAAAAAAAAAAAAAAAAAAAAAAAAAAAAAAAAAAAAAAAAAAAAAAAAAAAAAAAAAAAAAAAAAAAAAAAAAAAAAAAAAAAAAAAAAAAAAAAAAAAAAAAAAAAAAAAAAAAAAAAAAAAAAAAAAAAAAAAAAAAAAAAAAAAAACACAGGATAGGATTAGATACACGGCTCAGCAGACAGTATCACACAGGATAGGATTAGATACACGGCTCAGCAGACAGTATCACACAGGATAGGATTAATACACGGCTCAGCAGACAGTAACACACAGGATAGGATTAGATACACGGCTCAGCAGACAGTAACACAGGATAGGATTAGATACACTGGCTCAGCAGACAGTAACACACAGGATAGGATTAGATACACGGCTCAGAGACAGTAACACAGGAAGATTAGATACACAGCTCAGGAGATAGTAACAACAGGATAGGATTAGATACATGGCTCAGCAGACAGTAACCACAGGATAGGATTAGATACACGGCTCAGCAACAGTAACACAGGATAGGATTAGATACATGGCTCAGCAGACAGTAACACACAGGATAGGATTAGATACATGGCTCAGCAAACAGTAATCACACAGGATAGGATTAGATACACGGCTCAGCAGACAGTAACACAGATAGGATTAGATACATGGCTCAGCAGACAGTAACACACAGGATAGGATTAGATACAGGCTCAGCAGACAGTAACACAGGATAGGATTAGATACACGGCTCAGCAGACAGTAACACACAGGATAGGATTAGATACACGGCTCAGCAGACAGTAACACACAGGATAGGATTAGATACATGGCTCAGCAGACAGTAACACACAGGATAGGATTAGATACATGGCTCAGCAGACAGTAACACACAGATAGGATTAGATACACGGCTCAGCAGACAGTAACACACAGGATAGGATTAGATACACGGCTCAGCAACGTACACACAGGATAGGATTAGATACACGGCTCAGCAGACAGTATCACACAGGATAGGATTAGATACCCGCTCAGCAGATCAGTATCACACAGGATAGGATTAGATACACGGGTCAGAGAAGTAACACACAGGATAGGATTAGATACACAGGCCCAGCAGACAGTATCACACAGGATAGGATTAGATACATGGCTCAGCAGACAGTAACACACATGATAGGATTAGATACACGGCTCAGCAGACAGTAACACACAGGATAGGATTTAGATACACGGCTCAGCAGTCAGTATCACACAGGATAGGATTAGATACACGGCTCAGCAGTCAGTATCACACAGGATAGGATTAGATACACGGCTCAGCATACAGTAACACAGGATAGGATTAGATACACGGCTCAGCAGACAGTAACACACAGGATAGGATTAGATACAGGCTCAGCAGACAGTAACACACAGGATAGGATTAGATACACGGCTCAGCAGACAGTATCACACAGGATAGATAGATACACGGCTCAGGAGATAGTAACACACAGGATAAGGATTAGATACACGGCTCAGCAGACAGTAACACACAGGATAGGATTAGATACACGTCTCAGCAGACAGTAACACACAGGATAGGATTAGATACACGGCTCAGCAGACAGTATCACACAGGATAGGATTAGATACACGGCTCAGGAGATAGTAACACACAGGATAAGAATTAGATACACGGCTCAGCAGACAGTAACACAGGATAGGATTAGATACACACACAGGTCACAGACAGTATCACACAGGATAGGATAAGATACATGGCTCAGCAGACAGTAACACACAGGATAGGATTAGATACACAGGTCAGCAGACAGTACACACAGGATAGGATTAGATACACAGCTCAGCAGACAGTATCACACAGGATAGGATAGATACACGGCTCAGCAGAATGTAACACACAGGATAGGATTAGATACACAGCTCAGCAGAATGTATCACACAGGATAGGATTAGATACACAGCTCAGCAGAATGTATCACACAGGATAGGATTAGATACATGGCTCAGCAGACAGTATCACACAGGATAGGATTAGATACACAGCTCAGCAGACGGTATCACACAGGATAGGATTAGATACACAGCTCAGCAGACTGTATCACACTGGACAGGATTAGATACACTGGCTCAGCAGAATGTATCACACATGATAGGATTAGATACACAGCTCAGCAGAATGTATCACACAGGATAGGATTAGATACACAGCTCAGCAGAATTATCACACAGGATAGGATTAGATACATGGCTCAGCAGACAGTATCACACATGGATAGGATTAGATACACGCTCAGCAGAACTGTATCACACAGGATAGGATTAGATACACAGCTCAGCAGAATGTATCACACAGGATAGGATTAGATACATGGCTCAGCAGACAGTATCACACAGGATAGGATTAGATACACAGCTCAGCAGACGGTATCACACAGAATGGGATTAGATACACAGCTCAGCAACAGGATGTGCCAAAGGAGAGGACATTTTCTTCAGCCCTGACATTTGAAATCACACAGGCCCATGCTGTCCCCATCCCCAAGCATCAGATGGGATATATTACTATTAATATTACCCTGGATGGAGGAAAGTAAGATTTACTACAGGACCAATATTTCTAATGATACCCGTGGCCAGTTGGGGTAAGTGACTGAGTCAGCAACTTTATGCTCAATCACAACTCTAAATAGTATGGGTGTCTTGAGAACACAGATTCTGTTAACAACGTAGCAGACAAGGCAGCCCATGACCAGACAGGCCCTTCTGGCATTTGCCAGAATTGCCAAATGGCCAGTCCGGCCCTGGGTCTCAATACTTTCCATACCCACTGTAGGCTTAACCAAAGAACTATTAGATGGCAACTCAGACCTAAACTCCCTAAACTGCCATCGAGTAGCTTCACGTTCCTCCTAAAGAACCAGTGGGCACAGCAGAGTGTGAACTAAGCAGAGAAGTGTGCTGAACAAAGGAAAGATAATATTTCGTTACTTAATTTACTCACTAACAATAAAAGAATAAAGCAATTACTCTTAAGAAATATACAGCCTACTTGCTAAAGTTAAACAGAAGAGGTGTGCAAAGTATAACAAAGAAACAACAAAAAGGTGAAAATTCTTAGCTGAAAGCTCACAGACTGGCTTCAAACAGCAATACAATGTTAGGGCTTCTTTCCACTTGCGAGAAATACGTCCGAATCTCGCATGTGAAATCCCAGCTCTGGGGCTGGCATTCGGGAGAGGAGCGAGCAGCTGCATACAAATACATGCAGCCGCACACTCCACTCCCGAGCGCCGGAGCTGGGATTACACATGGGAGATCGGACGTATTTCTCACAAGTGGAAAGGAGCCCTTAGGCTGGGGTCACACTAGCGACAAAATCGGACGACTGCAATGCGATGAAATATCGTATTGCAGTCTGCCCTATGTTAATCTATGGAGCAGCTCCCAGTATCAGATTTTTTGTGGTCCGTTTTAAATGTCCGAGTGCAATCGCAGCATGCTGCGATTGTCACCGATTGTGGGTCGACTATCGCCAATGCAAGTCTATGGGAGCGATGAAAAATCGGATTACAAACGGACCGCAGTGTGACTTGCGATTAAATCGCACCGGTGTCCTTTAGAAAAGCCGGCAATTCATCCCCGGCTATACTGTAAAATCACACTGACAGCTTTAATAAAGAATAGAAAGAATAGATATACATACATAGAATACATATATATATATATATATATATATATATATGTCATTGTGACATATACAGTTAGGTCCATATATATTTGGACAGAGACAACATTTATTAATTTTGGTTCTAGACATTACCACAATGAATTTAAACAAAACAAATCAGATGCAGTTGAAGTTCAGACTTTCAGCTTTCATTTGAGGGTATCCACATTAAAATTGGATGAAGGGTTTAGGAGTTTCAGCTCCTTAACATGTGCCACCCTGTTTTTAAAGGGACCAAAAGTAATTGGACAGATTAAATAATTGTAAATAAAATGTTCATTTCTAGTACTTGGTTGAAAACCCTTTGTTAGCAATGACTGCCTGAAGTCTTGAACTCATGGACATCACCAGACACTGTGTTTCCTTCTTTTTGATGCTCTACCAGGCCTTCACCGCGGTGGTTTTCAGTTGTTGTTTGTTTGTGGGCCTTTCTGTCTGAAGTTTAGTCTTTAACAAGTGAAATGCATGTTCAATTGGGTTGAGATCAGGTGACTGACTTGGCCATTCAAGAATATTCCACTTCTTTGCTTTAATAAACTCCTGGGTTGCTTTGGCTTTATGTTTTGGTCATTGTCCATCTGTAGTATGAAACAACGACCAATCAGTTTGGCTGCATTTGGCTGGATCTAAGCACACAGTATGGCTCTGAATACCTCAGAATTCATTCGGCTGTTTCTGTCCTGTGTCACATCATCAATAAACACTAGTGACCCAGTGCCACTGGCAGCCATGCATGCCCAAGCCATCACACTGCTTCCGCCATGTTTTACAGATGATGTGGTATGCTTTGGATCATGAGCTGTACCACACCTTCGCCATACTTTTCTCTTTCATCATTCTGGTAGAGGTTGATCTTGGTTCATCTGTCCAAAGAATGTTCTTCCAGAACTGTGCTGGCTTTTTTAGATGTTTTTTAGCAAAGTCCAGTCTAGCCTTGTTATTCTTGATGCTTATGAGTGGCTTGCACCGTGCAGTGAACCCTCTGTATTTAATTTCATGCAGTCTTCTCTTTATGGTAGATTTGGATATTGATACGCCTACCTCCTGGAGAGTGTTGTTCACTTGGTTGGCTGTTGTGAAGGGGTTTCTCTTCACCATGGAGAGTATTCTGCGATCATCCACCACTGTTGTCTTCCGTGGGCGCCCAGGTCTTTTTGTATTGATGAGTTCACCAGTACTTTCTTTCTTTCTCAGAATGTACCAAACTGTAGATTTTGCCACTCCTAAAGTTGTAGCAATTTCTCGGATGGGTTTTTTCTGTTTTTTGCAGCTTAAGGATAGCTTGTTTCACCTGCATGGAGAGCTCCTTTGACCGCATGTTTCCTTCACAGCTAAACCTTCCAAATGCAAACACCACACCTCAAATCAACTCCAGCCCTTTTATCTGCTTAACTGAGATGACATAACAAAGGGATTGCCCACACCTGTCCATGAAATAGCCTTGGAGTCAATTGTCCAATTACTTTTGGTCCCTTTAAAAACAGGGTGGCACATGTTAAGGAGCTCAAACTCCTAAACCCTTCATCCAATATTAATGTGGAAACCCTCAAATGAAAACTGAAAGTCTGAACTTCAACTGCATCTGAATTGTTTTGCTTTAATATTCATTGTGGTAATGTCTGGAACCAAAATTAAATAAATGTTGTCTCTGTCCAAATATATATGGACCTAACTGTATATATACATATATTTATAGTTCCTAGACTTCTACATACTGTAATAGCCGCTAATTCAATTGCCGGCTTTTGTGAAATCACAGAAGCCGACATGAAATGATACATTGTTTAGACACAGTTAGCCATGTAATTTCCTGTATTTTGATATATAGTTTGAACTTACAATTACATAAGTGTATGTGTACAAAATTTCAGACATGTAGGGGTTAATTAAAGGTGTAAATTCGTTGTAAAAAAAATGCGGGGGTTCCCGCTGTATTTTCTCCACCAGACAGACAAAGCAAGCGAGTGGGGGCAGATAATAATAGCCTAGGGAGGGTACATTTTTTTTGTGCCCCCCCTGGCTACTGACATCTGCCCCCAGACACCCCAGAAAGGGCAAATCTAATTAGAGATTTGACACATTTTTTTTTACAACGAATTTACACCTTTAATTAACCCCTACATGTCTGAAATTTTGTACACCTACACTTATGTAATTGTAAGTTCAAACTATATATCAAAATACAGGAAATTACATGGTTAACTGTGTCTAAACAATGTATCATTTCATGTCGGTTTCTGTGATTTCACAAAAGCCGGCAATTGAATTAGTGGCTATTACAGTATGTAGAAGTCTAGGAACTATAAATATATGTATATATATACATGTCACAATGACATGTGTTATATATAATATATATATATATATATATATATATATAATTGTGTTCTATGTGTATATATCTATTCTTTCTATTGTGATTTAAATACTATTCTTTTGGATCCATTATATGTCACTTTTGCAAGACTGCGAGAAATTCTCGCAATTCGGATGTAAATCGGATGTGACAACTACGGTCAGATGCGACTAAATCGCATCAACTACAAAAAAAATCGGATGCCAGTCGCATCAATGTTCATGAAATTTTAATCCGATTATCGACCGACTAAAACGGTCAGATTTTTTACTCGGTGTGTGTGACTCCAGCCTTAGTGTGAAACACACAGAGGCAGATTCCCAGGAAAGAGAATCGCCTTATCGTGGCTGCGGGGTACAAATGAATTGGTCAGTTTATGTGCTAAGTATTCTCAATTTCCTAAAGCAGTGATGCAATTCAAATATAATATATTTCCTGTTTGCATGCTATAGTGCTACTTTATTTGTTGGTTAATAAAAAAAAAAAAAAAAAATACACACCAGTCCAGAAAAAAAATCTTTTTGTGGCCTCAAAATGACAACGATACGGCTGATGCGATATATTGTTTTGCAAGGGTAGTACAAAAAAAAATGCACCAAGAGTGAAAAAATCTTTTTCGGAGTCTAGAAATGGCAGAGATGGTCGACGCCAAATATGTATTTCTCAAAATACTAGAAAACACACAGCGACAGTACTCCCACAGCAGCTTAACCCCTTCATGACGTAGCTCTTTTTTGTTTTTGCATTTGTTTTTCGCTTCCCTCCTTCCGAGAGCCATAACTTTATTTTTACGTGAATATGGACATGGGAGGGCTCTGTTTATTGCGGGATAAGTTGTACTTTTGAACGATATCATAGGTTTTACCATATCGTGTACTCTAAAATGGAAAAAAAAATTCCAAGTGTGGTGAAATTGTAAAAAAAAGTGCAATTCCACAACTGTTTTTTTTATTTATTTTTTTTACCATGTTCACCAAATGCTAAAACTGACCTGCCACTATGATTCTCCAGGTCATTACAAGTTCATAGACACCAAACATGTTTAGGTAGTTTTTTATTTAAGTGGTGAAAAAAATCCAAAGTTCCTAAAAAAAAAAAAAAAAAAAAAAAAAAAAATCCACAAATAAATCATTTTCCGAGATCCGTAGTGTCTCCATTTTTTGTGATCTCGGGCTTGGTGAGGGCTTATTTTTTGTGCGCCGAGCTGACGTTTTTCATGGTACCATTTTGGTGCAGATACGAACTTTTGATCGCCTGTTATTGCATTTTAATGCAATGTTGCGGCGACAAAAAAAAGAAACAACTTAATTCTGGCGTCTTGAATTTTTTTCTCGTTACGCCATTTAGCGATCTGGTGATTCTGAACGCAGCGTTACCAAATATGTATATGTTTAATTTTTTCTTTTTAATGTTTTATTATGAATGGGGCGAAAGGGGCGTGATTCAAACTTTTGTATTTTTTTTATTTTTAACCCCTTTACACCCAAGGGTGGTTTGCACGTTAATGACCGGGCCAATTTTTACAATTCTGACCACTGTCCCTTTATGAGGTACTGTATTTTTCGGACCATAAGACGCACTTTTTTCCCCCAAAATTTTTGGGGAAAATGGGGGTGCATCTTATGGTCGCAACATACCTAAAAATTCGGTGGCGGCGGCAGTCCCAATGCAGCTGCCCTGTCTTGCGGTGGTGTCAGGGCAGCAGCGGGGCTCTGTGCTGCGTGGGGGGCTCCGCCATTTCGTCCTAGCCGGAAAGCCCCCCGCAGCTCCGCTGCTGCGACGCAGTGCCGTCCTGAAAGATGGCCGCCGGGGACCTCCGGTGGCAGTCCTGATGAAGCCTCCCTGTCTTGCGGTGGTGTCGGGGCAGCAGCGGGGCTCTGTCAAATCGTCGCAACGAGATCTTGTCCTGAGATCTCGTGAAACGAGATCTCGGGAAGAGATCTCGTTGCCGAGATTTGAATTTAAGTATGCGGCGGCCATCTTTCGGGAGGCCCCTGGCGGCCATCTTTCAGGACGGCACCGCGTCGCAGCAGCGGAGCTGCGGGGGGCTTTCCAGCTAGGACGAAATGCCGGCGGAGCCCCCCACGCAGCACAGAGCCCCGCTGCTGCCCTGACACCACCGCAAGACAGGGAAGCTGCATTGGGACTGCCACCAGATTTGTGAGTATATTGCCACCCCAGAGCACAGCCACCCCACAGAGCACAGCCTGAACCACCGAACGGCCCCAGTGACCATTCCTCTACCTTTGCTGATCCCTTCGCTGGTAAGCTGAATTCGGACTGTAAGACGGACCCCCATTTGACACATTATTTTTTTTCCCGTATTTTCCTTCTGAAAATTTGGGGTGCATCTTATGGTCCGGTGCATCTTATAGTCCAAAAAATACGGTAATAACTCTGAAACGCTTTCATGGATCCTGGCAATTCTGACATTGTTTTCTCGTGACATATTGTACTTCATGTTAGTGGTAAAATTTCTTTGATATAACTTTCGTTTATTTGTGAAAAAAATGGATATTTGGCGAAGATTTTGAAAATTTAAACTTAGAAATTTCATGCCCATAAATCACAGGGATATGGCACATAAAATACTTAATAAGTAATATTTCCCACGTCTACTTTACATCAGCACAATTTTGAAACCAAAATTTTTTTTGGTTACGAAGTTATAAGGTTTAAAAGTTAACCAGCGATTTCTCATTTTTACACCATTTTTTGAGGGGACCACATCACATTTGAAGTCACTTTGAGGGGTCTATATAATAGAAAATACCCAAAAGTGACACCCTTCTAAAAACTGCACCCCTCAAGGTGCTCAAAACCACATTCAAGAAGTTTATTAACCCTTCAGGTGCTTCACATTAATTTTTTGAATGTTTAAAAAAAAAAAAAAAAATTAACATAACTTTCTCACCAAAAAAATTATTTCAGGTCCAATTTTTTTTTTTATTTTCCCAAGGGTAACAGGAGAAATTGGACCCCAAAAGTTATTGTGCAATTTGTCCTGAGTGCGCTGATACCCCATATGTGGGGGGACCACTGTTTCGGCGCACGGCAGCGCACGGAAGGGAAGGAGCGCCTTTTGACTTTTTCAACGCAAAATTGGCTGGAATTGAGATCGGATGCCAGGTCACGTTTGGAGAGCCCCTGATGTGCCTAAACAGTGGAAACTCCCCAATTCTAACTCCAACCCTTACCCCAACACACCCCTAACCCTAATCCCAACCGGAAAATACATTTTTTTTTAATTTTATTATTTTTCCCTAAGGGGGTGGTAAAGAGGGGTTTGATTTACTATTTATAGCGGGTTTTTATGATTGGCAGCTGTCACACGCTAAACGCTTTTTATTGCAAAAAATAGTTTTTGAATCTTCACATTTTGAGAGCTATAATTTTTCCAGATTATGGCCCACAGAGTCATGTGAGGTCTTATTTTTTGAGGGACGAGTTGTCGCTTTTATTGATACCATTTTCAGGAACATGATTTTTTTTTTTGCTTTTTATTACGATTTTTGGGAGGCAGCATGAACAAAAACCAGCAATTCAGGAATTTCTTTTGGGGTGGGCCTTTATACGGTTCTGCGCGTGGTAAAATTGATAAAGCAGTTTTTTCTTCGGGTCAGTACGATGACAGCGATACCTCATTTATATAATTTTTTTATGTTTTGGCGCTTTAATAGAATAAAATTATTCTATTACTATATTCTGCGAGCTATAACTTTTTAATTTTTTCGCTGATGCTGTATGGCAGTTTGTTTTTTGCGGGACAAGATGTTGTTTTCAGCGGTACCATGTTTATTTATATCCGTCTTTTTGATTACGTGTTATTCCACTTTTTGTTCGGCAGTATGATAAAGCATTGTTTTTTGGCCTTTTTTTTTTTCTAAGGGGTTCACTAAAGGGATTAACTAGTGGCAGTTTTATAGGGCAGGTCGTTACGCACAAGGCGATACTAAATGTGTTCTTTTGTTTTTTTTTCATTATTTACATAAAGAAATGAATTTATTGGGGAATTTTTTTTCAATTTACTTTCATATATTATATATATTATATTAATATATATATATATATATATATATATATATATATATATATATATATATATTATATTTTTTTTTTTTACATTTATACATTGTCCCAGTATGGGACATCACTGTATAGTGTCAGATCGCTGATCTGACAGTTTGTACAACACTCTGTCCGATCAGCGATCTGACAGGCAGTGCAGGAGGCTGAGAGCAGGCGCTGAGAAGCCACCTCCCTGCAGGACCCAGAAGGACCGCACAGCCATCTTGGATCCAGGGTTCTGCAGGGAGGAGGCCCTCCATGTGATCGCGCTGTTCTGAGGGTCTCAGGGAAGCACGCAGGGAGTCACCTCCCTGCGCGATCCTTCCCTATGCCACCGAAACACTGCAGTGTGCCGTGGGTTAGTGTGCCGGGAGCAGTCCGTGACTGCTCCTGGCACATAGTGCCGGGTGTCAGCTGTGATAATCAACTGACACCCGGCCGCAATCAGCTGCGCTCTCCCCGTGAGCGCAGCTGGTCGCATATGACGTACTATTCCGTCTACGGTCATACAGGCCCGGGTCACCTGGACGGGATAGTACGTCAGATGTCAGAAAGGGTTTAATATTTTTTGAATTTTTTTTTAACCTTTGGCATGCTTCAATAGTCTCCATGGGAGACTAGAAGGTGCCATAACCCGATCGCCTCTGCTACATACCGGCGATGATCAGATTGCCTGTATGTAGCAGAATTGCTGACTTGCTATGAGCGCCGACCACCAGCGGTGCTCATAGCAATCCGACATTGACAACCATAGAGGTTTGTGGGAGACCTCTGGTTGTCTTGCCAACCCATCAGTGACCGGCAATCACGTGATGGGGGAGGGGAACCAAACTGGAAATTGGATATACATTAAAACTTCCATGTCCAGTACAAAGTCCAAACTTTCCAGTTCGGGATCACTCATCCCTAGTTCCAGGCTACCCTACCAGGCAAGTTACTTGGGCAAAGAGCACACAGCCTGAACAGACCAGATTTCTGGCACCAACCAGCTTTTATCCCCCCATGTGCTGCAAGAGGGAAAAAAAAAAAGCCTCAGGTAGGATCCTGGAAGAGTGCTGCAGTTTCAGGAGCAGCAGTACAGCCATACTTATGTGAATCAGGCAGGCATTGTACCTGAGAAAATTAGGAAGCCGAGGGTGTTGTACTCTAAAGTACAACTTGAGAACACCCATTAAACAATTTTATTGTTCTATACCCACAGGCCCTTGTCCTCCCAATGGAGAGAAGTAGCATTGAGTCTCCTCACAATAGTAATAAAGAAATGCTATGCTGACCCCTGGAATCCACTCTGATGATCTCCACCTGAACGGAGAACATGAAGTCCAAACCCTGCAGGCAACTAATGGTGAGGAGATAAACTGGTTACAATCTAGCAGTAGCTTTCAGGGACAAGTATAGCTGGTATATAAAATAAGCATGGGTTTCCGAGGTTAAAAAAAACAAAACACACAAGACCCTTTAAATGTATGGTTCCATTCAGTACGTGTAAGCCAAAACCATGTGAGGACCCATCAGGAAAAGTATAATAGAAACACGTCACATGTATTATCACCCACTCCTGGTTTGGCCTACAGCTACCGATAGTGTGAGCACAGCTTAACTAGTGCGTGTCAGACTTTTGCCTCTAAGGCAATAGAGTAGAATGTGAAAAGACAGTGATTATTCTTACGACCATTAGCACTAAGACTTTGTGTACATTCACATACAGCTTTTCCTCTGTGGTCTTACAGATTTGTCAGCATTAACCCTATGTGTAGCAAAGCATGAACAACATAGATCAAGATGCTGCATATTTAAGGCAGCGCTGGCATCAGGGCAAGTGTCGCCAATTTTTTGCCTTTATTTTATACCAGCTGTACCAGGGAATCCAGTTTTTTGGTTTGAACATTACCATAAAATTAGTAAGAAATATAAAGTGCCATTGTCGCTAACAGCGTGATAGAGTTACAAAAAAAATTAGAGACTAGACACTTCAGCCCCAGCAACAGGTTCTCTTCAAATTCGGCCCTTGAGCGTGTGGACAAAAAATTCACAGCATATTAGTCATGTGTGAAGGCCACCAAGTCTTTGTAGGCGCTTGTTCAAACATTGAGAAAATGCATAACAACTGCACTTTACAACACCAGCAAAGTGAGTAATATTTCTGAAGTCTAAAGCCCCCGTCTCACACAGCGATCTCGCTAGCGAGATCGCTGCTGAGTCACTAGTTTTGTGACGCAGCAGCGATCTCCCCAGCGATATCACCGTGTGTGACATTCAGCAACAATCAGCCCCCCTGCTGGGTATCGCTGAGTGTCCTGGACATTTTTTTGATCGCTGGTCTCCCGCTGACAGGCACGCATCTCTGCGTGTGGCAGGCAGGAGACCAGCGATCCGCTGGTAACCAAGGTACACAGCAGGTTTCCAGGCGCGGGGCTGTGCCTAGAAACCCGCTGTGTACCTTGGTTACCAGCTCCCTGCATCAGGGCGCTGGTATCCAAGGTACACAGCGGGTAACTAAGCGGTTACCTGCAGTGTCGCTGTGCTGATCGCTGCCTGTTTGGCAGCTCAGCAGCATCATGTAGCGATACACCAGCGATCCTGACAAGTGCATATCGTTGTCGGGATCGCTGGTGTATCGCTATGTGAGACCCAGGCCTAAAGTACTCCCAAACCTCTTCCTTGCAGATTTTAACTTAGCTTTTCTTAAAGGGAACAGGTCACAAAAAACACTAGCCAGTAACCAGCAGATGGTTAAAGGGGTTCACCACTACTAGGGCAAACCCTTACACTAAATATTTGGCCTTGGTAAAATAAAACCTATACTCAGTCACCTCCCATCTCTTGTCAGCACATGCTCTCCCTGGTGCTGTGACACCCAATCAGCGCTGGTGCCTGTCCCCACATTCTGGCATACTGATCAAGAAGAGTAAGTCAGGGGTCAGCCAATTCCTGGCTTCCTCTTCATGTCCAGTTTGTTTAAAGGTGGAGACCATCACCAGCGCTGATTGGGCACCAGCCCCACGGAAAGCACGTGCCGACACAGGGAGGAGAGTATAGGCTTTATTTTACCAGGGCCAAGTAAGGGGTTGTCCTAGTACTGGACAAGCCCTTTAATAGCATTCTGAGCCCACACCTACTGGGAGGAAAATTCATCCCTCTCCCCCCAGCAGTGTTGGAGTTTCGGTCACAGGGCTGACACCAGTTTAGTCACCACTGAAAAGAGCAGCAGCTGTAACTGCACCCCTTGGCAACAGAGGCACAGTGACAGAGCGGTGACAACCCGCACCACCAAAATTTGTTTCCTCCCAGGAGCAGAACACCATTAACCTCCAGAATTAAAAAAAAAAAAAAAAAGTTATTTTAACATGAGACCCATCCTCTGTAAAACCAAAAGACGGCAATTCTCTCTTCAATGACTTCCACCCATTCAAAAACCACACATTTTACACCAAACTCTTCCTGTCACTTTCCCAGAGAAAACAAAAACCTTCTGCAAATGTGCAGTGTGTACATAGCCCAAGCTCCTACCACACACAGAATGAACGACAGACTCAGATTATTGCACAAATTGTTTATTCCATTCAGACACTGAACAAGAGGGAAGACTTTACAACATTCCCTTTCATTTTTTTGGCATTTCTTGGTCCAACACAGGTTTGATTAACCATTTCATTCACAGTGCATTTTAGTCTCCAACACTGGTGTCAAGCCATTATCAGGGGCGTTGAGATTTCTCCATCACTAATTCAGTTTTGTTTCTCTTGCTCAATGGCTGAAAAAAGGGGAAAAAAAGGCTGATTAATGTAACCTACAAGTCCAGCACCCTTCAGAGGCGAGCACTCAACTCATGGGGACAGTAGGGATTGTGGGTAGGGTTTCCCTCAGCATTCCCAGTCATAGATGACAGCTGATAACGGGGGACAATAGCTGCAGCCATGACTCCAGCAGATCACTTACTCTCTTTTGTAGGCAGTGGGTTCTTCTCCTGGGTCACCGTTTTCTTCAGTTTGGACTTGTCAAACGTGCCAATTTCTCCCAGATCCGGTTTGTCTGCCATGGTGTGTGCTGCAGAGACAAGCAATGCCGTAAGAGCCGCTCAATTACACCGCCACCACCCCCGTATTAACGACCCCTCGCGGCCATAACAACACGAACGGCCACACCGACAGCTGCAGCAATAACCGGCCAGGAGGACGCAGCTCCGTGCTCACCTGTCACTGTCCGCACGGCTCACAACTGTACCGGCTGCCAGTCTCCACAAGAGGAACAATGGGAACTAGCTCCCGGCCCCCTTTATATAGACGGCCCAGCCCAGAGGCCGCGTCACTGCCTCCTATCATTGGCCGAGACGGTAACAAGCTCTCACGTGACGCTGCCCAAGGATGGGTCGGAACCGGCAGGCACGTGTGTGCTGCAGAACAATGGCTGGCGGGAAAGCGGGGCTGTGTGCTGCGCTGCTCATGTTGTGTTACCGGCCACTTGTGCATTTAGTGGGGGGCTTGGGGACTAGATTGTGAGGGGAGAAAAGCGCCACAGACGCTGCTGCAGTCAGAGGAGCAGCATATGAATAAAGACATGCCTTTAGTTCAGTCATGGAGCCTGGAACTATGAGAAATGTGTGGTAATTCAGGGCACGTCCCAGCAGGAGGGATGACTGTGACCCTCACAGGGGGGACATGGGACAGTGACGTGTAGTGTGGCAAGTCATGATTTCCTATGGCATCGCCTCGCCACAGTCTCACGTGTTGGATTTTCTGTCACAAGTCGCACGTAACGCCCCATAAATGTGCGTACAAGTCACATGAGGCTTGAGGGTGACGCCTGTGCGGTTCATTTTTTTATGGCAGCATCCCAGCTAAGAAATGGTGAAGCGACAGCATGTCACACACAAGTTGTACAAATGGCTTTTGTCAGTCAGCAAGTCGCCATGTAGCCCCAGCTTAGTGTTTGTGGGACTGTCGATGTTCCCCTACAAAAAAGTTGGTGCAGACATAAAGCAATGAAAAACCACTGGGAAAGTGTCAGGAAGAAATAGCAGAAAAGAGGTTGATGAAAAAGGTGCAGGATAAAAACTCCCGGGCTAGCGTCCATATGGCAGGATTAGGTCTGCTGTATGTCCACACACATCGGACATCCCGGCAGCAGATTTTCTATAGGTATCAGCATTGTAGAAGAACTCATCCACACGTCGCTGAGCAAGGTTTAAAGGGAATCTGTCACCCAATTTTTCGAATATCAGCTGCAGCCACCGCCATCAGGCGCTTATCTACAGCATTCTGTATTGCTGCAGACAAGCCCCTGATGTAACCTGAAAGATAAGAAAAACGAGTTATATTATACTCACTCGGGGGGGGGGGGCAGTCCAATGCGGTCCGGTCCAATGGGCGTCGCGATCCTGGTCCGGCGCCTCTGCCCTCAAAAGGGCAGATAAAGTACGCCTGCGCTGGAGCGCGCCAGAAGTAGGAAGGAGGACGTCATCGCTAGAAGATGGGAGGTGACTGACCCGGACCTGCGACACCCATCGGACTGGACCGCCCCTGGGCGAATATAATATAACTAGTTTTTCTTCACTTTCAGGTGACATCGGGGGCTTATCTACAGCATTACAGAATGCTGTAGATAAGCCCCTGATGGCGGTGGCTGAAGCTGATATGCGAAAAATGGGGTGACAGATTCCCTTTAAACTGAGAGATGCTGAAGACTTGACATTCACAGCCTGTCAATTTATGCTGTGGAGATTGACTTCAGATTGCATTCCCATGCGTAAAATCTGTAGTCAACCTACATCGGATTCTGTATAATCTGAACACCTTTACTGACCTCAGGTATCAGACAATAGCATCTCCTACTGTGGACTGTACACTGTAGCTGACAGCTTGCTGTATCAGTACTGATTGGTTTTGGCACCAACCATTTTTTTAACCCCTTAGATGCTGCTCTCTATAGTGACTATGGCATCTAAATGTTTAAGAGAGTGTTGGGGCTCCCTCCTTAACCCCATCAGCACCCTGAGATCTTGATCGTGTGATCCTGATGTTTGCCATGGCAATTCACGGCCAAATAACGGCCTTAGAGTCTCCTGGCTAGAGTGACCTGTTCAGAAATTACCAACATTTAGGTGGTAAAAATAACATTAAAATAACATTTTTCCTTCCTGTCATGTCACTTTGTATTAATTTCTGAAAAGAACCCGAAGGGTTAATAAACTACCTGACAGAAGTTTTGAATATGTTGAGGGGCGCTGTTTTTAAAATGGTATCACTTTTGGGGATTTTACGACATATAGTTCCTCCAAAGTCACTTCAAAACTGAATAGGTCCCTAAAAAATTAAGTAAATTTCCTTGAAAAAATGAAAAATTGCTGCTACAGTTTTAACCCCTTAATCCCATCCGACGTACTATTCCGTCCATGTGACCCTGGACCTTATTCCCATGGACGGAATGGTACGTCATATGCGATCAACTGCGCTCCCGGGGGGAGCGCGGCTGATCGCGGCCAGGTGTCAGCTGATTATCACAGCTGACACCCGGCACTATGTGCCAGGAGTGGTCACGGACCGCTCCCGGCACATTAACCCCTGGCACACCGTGATCAAACATGATCACGGTGTACCGGGGGCACAGGGAAGCATCGCGCAGTGAGGGGGCTCCCTGCGTGCTTCCTGAGACCCTCAGAACAGCATGATGTGATCGCGCTGTTCTGAGGCCTTCCTCCCTGCAAGACCCCGGATCCAAGATGGCCGCGAGGTCCTGTAGGGAGACGGCTTCCTCAGCGCCTGCTGAGAGCAGGCGCTGAGGAAGCCTGCAGCACTGCCTGTGAGATCGCTGGTCTCACAGAGTGCTGTGCACACTGTCAGACCAGCGATCTGACATTCTACAGTGATGTCCCACCCTGGGACAAAGTAAAAAAAAAATAACAAGTGTAAAAAAAAATTCATAAATAAATTAAAAAAATAAAAAAATATTCCCCAATAAATTCCTTTCTTCATGTAAATAAAAAAAAAAGCAATAAAAGTACACATATTTAGTATCGCCGTGTCCGTAACAACCCGTCCTATAAAGCTGTCCCATTAGTTAACCCCTTTAGTGAACCCCTTAAAAAGAAAAAAAAAATGCTAAAAAACAATGATTTATCATCATACCGCCGAACAAAAAGTGGAATAACGCGATCAAAAAGACGAATATAAATAAACATGATACCGCTAAAAACGTCATCTTGTCCCGCAAAAAAACAAGCCGCCGTACAGCATCATCAGCAAAACAATAAAAAAGTTATAGCTCTCAGAATAAAGCGATGCAAAATAATTATTTTTTATATATAATCGTTTTTATTGTATAAAAGCGCCAAAACATAAAAAAATTATACAAATGAGGTATCGCTGTAATCGTACTGACCCAAAGAATAAAACTGCATTATCAATTTTACCACGCGGAACGGTATAAACGCGCCCCCCCCAAAAGAAATTCATGAATTGCTAGTTTTTGTCCATTCTGCCTTCCAAAAATCGTAATAAAAAGCGATCAAAAAATGTTATGTGCCCAAAAATGGTACCAATAAAAACGTCACCTCATCCCGC
This sequence comes from Oophaga sylvatica, assembly GCA_033576555.1. NCBI lineage: Eukaryota > Metazoa > Chordata > Amphibia > Anura > Dendrobatidae > Oophaga > Oophaga sylvatica. The sequence continues at coordinate 316,887,096 of JARQOD010000001.1, forward strand.
AAAAAATAAGACCTCACATGACTCTGTGGGCCAAAATATAGAAAAATTATAGCTCTCAAAATGTGATGATGCAAAAACTATTTTTTGCAATAAAAAGCGTCTTTTAGCGTGTGACAGCTGCCAATCATAAAAACCCGCTATAAATAGTAAAACCCCCCCTTTATCACCCCCTTAGTTAGGGAAAAATAATAAAATTTAAAAAATGTATTTATTTCCATTTTCCCATTAGGGTTAGGGTTAGGGTTGGGGCTAAAGTTAGGGTTAGAGTTGGGGCTAAAGTTAGGGTTAGGGTTGGGACTAGGGTTACGGGTGTCTTAGGGTTAGGTTTGTGGTTAGGGTTATGATTAGGGTTGGGATTAGGGTTAGGGGTGTGTTGAGGTTAGGGTTGGAGTTAGAATTGGGGGGTTTCCACTGTTTAGGCACATCAGGGGCTCTCCAAATGTGACATGGCGTCTGATCTCAATTCCAGCCAATTCGGCGTTGAAAAAGTCAAACGGTGCTCCTTCCCTTCTGAGCTCTGCCATGCGCCCAAACAGTAGTTTACCCCCACATATGGGGTATCAACATACTCAGGACAAATTGCACAATAATTCTTGGGGTCCAATTACTTCTGTTACCCTTGGGAAAATAAAAAATTGGGGACAAAAATATAATTTTTGTGGAAAAAAATATGATTTATTATTTTTATGGCTCTACGATATAAACTTCTGTGAAGCACTTGGGGGTTCAAAGTGCTCACCACAAATCTAGATAAGATCCTTGGGGGTCTAGTTTCCAAAATGGGGTCACTTGTGGGGGGTTTCCACTGTTTAGGCACATCAAGGGCTCTCCAAACGCGACATGACACTCGCAGATCATTCCATCAAAGTCTGCAAGGCAAAACATCACTACTTCACTTCCGAGCCCCGACGTGTGCCCACACAGTAGTTTTCTACCACATATAGGGTATCAGCGTACTCAGGACAAATTGGACAACAACTTTTGGGGTCCAATTTCTCCCCTTACCCTTGGGAAAATAAAAATTGGTGTCATGTGTGCATCGCCACGAAGATCGTCGCGGTTGCACATTCTGACTTCTCACAGCTGAGTTGCTGTTTCTTTGTGTTTGGCAGTTAGGGAGTTAATTCTGTCTGTGCTCAGTTCTGGGACTGGGTGCAGTTTTCTCCCGGCTGCAATTAATTATTTGTTGATTGGTTTCCTTTAAATCTCTGGTTGTCTGTGTTGGGAGTTGCCAGTGAAATTCTTCATGCAGACCACAGATAGGATTGTATCTGTATAGACTTAAAGTTAAAGAGCTCCTTAGTTGTTTTAAGCTCACCTTGCTTAGAGTTTAATATCCCAGATCATTTATGTTCCTTCTGTGTTTGAGTGTGTATGCAAGTCTGTGTTTTCTCCAGTCTGTCTTATATGTCTAATCTGTGTATTTAGCAGAGATCAGCCCATATCCCTTTGGTGGTAATCATAATCCTTCTTAGGACTGATTACAGGGTTCAGGGACTGATAGGAGACAGGGTTAGGCTGGAGACTTGGACCTCTGAACCATTATCAGTACCTCCAAGGTGAGGGTTTAGTTAGGACCCCAGTTTAGGGTCAGGTTAGACCCCCGGTCCTCCTCTTTCCTGTGACAGTGTATCAAGTCCTCAAGATTAACCCTGAGTTCAACGGATATCGTGTCAGGTAAATCTATTCTATATTTACATGCTGATGTTGCTAATCTATATGTTGTATAGAGTGTTGTTCTTTTAAGAATAGTTTACTGACATCGTACACATATCATAAGACCGCGTGACATTTTCACTGGCCCATAAAATTATTCCCAGTTGCCATGGATCCAGTAGCCCAGCTGGCTCTGCAGTTGCAGGGATTATCCATGGAGCTGACGGACATTAAGTCCAAAGTTTTGTCTCCCTCGGAGCAAACCAGATTTGAACCTAAAGTAGCTCTCCCGGACAGGTTCACTGGTGGGCGAGACAAATTTTTTACCTTCAGGGAAGCATGTAAATTGTATTTTCGGCTTCGGCCTCGATCATCAGGGAGTGAAGAGCAGAGAGTGGGAATTGTTATCTCGCTCCTACAAGGGGACCCTCAATCCTGGGCCTTCTCCCTTCCTCCGGGATCCCCGGCTCTACAGTCAGTAGATCGATTTTTTACTGCCCTGGGTTTGGTATATGATGACCCAGATCGGGTCTCTCTTGCTGAGACAAAATTACGTAAGATACAGCAGGGAGATCGTCCGGCGGAGGAATTTGCTTCTGAGTTCCGTAGATGGGCCACAGATACTCAGTGGAATGACCCAGCTCTTAGGAGCCAGTTTTGTCATGGGCTTTCTGACAAATTAAAGGACGTTTTGGCTCAGTATGATTCTCCTCCATCACTGGAGGCTGCTATGGCCCTAGCTATCCGTACTGATAGACGGCTCCGGGAGAGGTGCGAGGTAACTCCGCCCCTGTTGTTACTCCACCTACTACTAAAGTCCCTTATGTTGAGGTTCCCCTTGTCTGTTCGGAGGAGCCTATGCAGTTGGGAGGGACATCATTTCGTAGGAGGGGATTGGCGGTACGCCGCAGGACTAGAAGGTGTTTCTTCTGCGGGAAAGAGGGACATTTTGTTGGGGGATGTCCATCCCGTGCCTTGTTGAGCAAAAAGTCGCCGGAAAACTGTTAATCCCAGGTTGTGTGGTGGACGACAACCTGGGAGTATGTATTTCGTCCGCTAGTTCTTCTCAGTTCCTTGTACCAGTGGAGGTGGTGGTTGGTACGAGAGTGGAGAGATTTTCTGTTCTTCTTGATAGTGGGTCCGGGGCTAATCTGGTTGACGCTCAGTTTGCTCAGGCTCAAGGTATGCATCTGAGTGTATTGGTCAAACCGATCCCTATATTCTCCATTGACGCCAGGCCTCTCGGCCAAGGTAGCTTTGTTCATGAGGTTCATAACATTGACCTTCGGGTAGGGGCAATACATAGGGAACTATTATCTTGTTATGTGTTGGAGGGTCTACCTACTCCTATTGTGTTGGGACTTCCTTGGTTGGTTAAACATAACCCTGTGATTAATTGGCAGTCCAGAGATATAAGCCAATGGGGGGAGTTTTGCAAAAGTAACTGCATGAACACAGTCATCAGTGCGGTCGTGCCTAGTACTTTGCCTCCTTTTTTGGAGGACTTTGGGGATGTGTTCTCTGAGGAGGGGTGTCAGGAGTTGCCTCCTCATCGCGTGTATGACTGCTCTATTAATTTACTTCCTGATGCTAAGTTACCTAAAGCTAGGTTATATAACCTTTCTGGTCCTGAGAGGCAGGCTATGAAAGATTATATTTCGGAAAGTCTGGCCAAAGGGCATATTAGACCTTCATCTTCCCCAGTGGCCGCGGGGTTCTTCTTTGTGAAGAAAAAAGATGGAGGCCTACGCCCTTGCTTGGATTTCCGCAAACCTAATCGGATTACTGTTCGAGATCCGTATCCACTCCCTCTGATTCCTGATCTCTTCAATCAAATTGTTGGCGCCAAATGGTTCTCTAAATTGGATCTCAGGGGGGCGTATAATCTGATTAGGATAAAAGAGGGGATGAGTGGAAAACGGCGTTTAACACGCCGGAGGGACATTATGAGAACCTTGTCATGCCTTTTGGTCTGACTACTGCACCAGCAGTATTCCAACATTTTGTTAATGACATTTTTCGTCATCTGGTGGGGCTGTTTGTGGTCGTATATTTGGATGACATTTTCATTTACTCACCAGATCTTGTGTCTCACCAGGAGCATGTGAGACAGGTGTTGCAGATCTTGCGAGACAATAAACTATACGCCAAACTGGAAAAGTGTGTATTCGCCGTACAGGAACTTCAGTTTTTGGGTTTCTTGGTGTCAGCCTCCGGTTTCCGTATGGACCCTGAAAAGGTGAGAGCAGTGCTTGAATGGGATCAGCCAGAGGATCTTAAGGCTCTGCAGCGTTTTCTGGGGTTTGCTAACTACTACCGGAAATTTATTTGTAATTTCTCATCTGTTGTCAAACCTCTCACTGACATGACAAGAAAAGGGACGGATTTTTCTAAATGGTCGGACAAAGCTTGCCAAGCTTTTTCCTCTTTGAAAAAATGTTTTGCTTCGGCACCCGTTCTCATCCAACCAGATGCATCACAGCCGTTCGTTGTGGAGGTGGACGCGTCTGACGTAGGGGTGGGTGCAATATTGTCCCAGGGTCCGTCCCTGGTAAATGGCATCCGTGCGCTTTCTTTTCTAAAAAATTGTCGTCCGCCGATAGGAATTATGATATCGGCAATAGGGAACTTTTGGCCATTAAGTTGGCTTTTGAAGAATGGCGTCACTTTTTGGAGGGGGCAGTCCACCCGGTCACCGTCATTACTGATCACAAGAACCTGCTGTATTTGGAATCTGCTAAGCGTCTGAATTCCAGACAAGCTCGATGGTCGTTGTTTTTTACCAGGTTTAATTTTGTTGTCACTTATCGCCCTGGATCTAAGAATGTTAAGGCGGATGCCTTGTCTCGCAGTTTCCCAGGGGCCGGGAAAATGGATGACCCGATTCCCATCCTTCAGGAGGGGGTGGTAGTGTCGGCTGTATGTTCTGAGCTTGAGGAGGAGGTGTTAGAGGCTCAGGGGGACGCCCCTGCAGGACCTCCAGGGAGACTGTTTGTCCCAAATCAGTTGAGACAAAAGGTTATTGAGGCACATCATAATTCTGCTTTAGCAGGACATCCAGGGAGTAAGGCTACTTTAGATCTCCTTTCTCGCCCGTTTTGGTGGCCTAACGTTAATAAAGATGTTTTAACTTTTGTCGCGTCCTGTGGGGTTTGTGCTCGCTCTAAGACCCCTCATACCCGTCCGTCTGGGACCCTCTTACCCTTGAAACTTCCGGAGCGTCCATGGACTCATTTGTCTATGGACTTCATCACGGACCTTCCTCAGTCGTCAGGGAAGACTGTCATACTGGTGGTTGTTGACAGGTTCAGTAAGATGGCACATTTCATTGCTCTTCCTGCCCTCCCTAATGCTAAAACTCTGGCGCAGGTGTTCATTGGGGAGATTGTGAGACTTCATGGGTTGCCTTCTGATGTGGTGTCAGATAGGGGGTCTCAGTTTGTGTCCAAGTTTTGGAGGGCATTTTGTTTACGTCGGGGGATGCAATTGTCATTTTCCTCGGCTTTTTATCCGCAGACCAATGGTCAGACAGAGCGTCTGAATCAAAGCTTAGAGACTTATCTTCGGTGTTTTGTCTCAGAGAACCAGGAGGACTGGTCTTCTTTCTTGCCTCTGGCAGAGTTCGCTCTTAACAACAGGCGGAGCGAGTCCACTGGTAAGTCCCCGTTTTTTGGGGCATATGGTTTTCATCCCCAGTTTTGTACATTCAATGGGGGGGGGCCCTTCTGGGGTTCCTGAGGAGGAGCGTTTCTCGTTGTCACTTGCTTCAGTGTGGAGAGGTGTATTGAATAATCTGAGTGCTATGGGGAACCGTTATAAACGTATGGCTGATAGGAGGAGAGTTTCTGGTCCAGATCTTAATGTGAACGATCTGGTATGGTTGTCTACCAGGAATATATAAAACTTAAAGTTCCCTCCTGGAAGCTGGGCCCCAGATTCATCGGGCCGTACAGGATCAGTTCCATAATTAATCCTGTGGCATTTCGTCTGGACCTCCCTCCTACGTTTAAAATTCATAATGTGTTCCACAAGTCATTACTTAAGAGGTACGTGGCACCAGTCATACCATCACCTCTACCTCCTCCTCCAGTGGTGGTCAATGGTAACTTGGAGTTTCAAGTGTCAAAGATCATTGACTCACGTCTGAATCGCCGGTCCCTTCAGTACTTGGTGCATTGGAAGGGGTATGGTCCAGAGGAGAGGACGTGGGTTCCTGCGTCTGACATTAACGCAGATCGTTTGGTGCGGACCTTCCACAGAACTCACCCGGGCAAACCTGGCCCTGAGGGTCCGGAGGCCCCTCGTAGAAGGGGGGGTACTGTCATGTGTGCATCGCCACGAAGATCGTCGCGGTTGCACATTCTGACTTCTCACAGCTGAGTTGCTGTTTCTTTGTGTTTGGCAGTTAGGGAGTTAATTCTGTCTGTGCTCAGTTCTGGGACTGGGTGCAGTTTCTCCCGGCTGCAATTAATTATTTGTTGATTGGTTTCCTTTAAATCTCTGGTTGTCTGTGTTGGGAGTTGCCAGTGAAATTCTTCATGCAGACCACAGATAGGATTGTATCTGTATAGACTTAAGTTAAAGAGCTCCTTAGTTGTTTTAAGCTCACCTTGCTTAGAGTTTAATATCCCAGATCATTTATGTTCCTTCTGTGTTTGAGTGTGTATGCCAGTCTGTGTTTTCTCCAGTCTGTCTTATATGTCTAATCTGTGTATTTAGCAGAGATCAGCCCATATCCCTTTGGTGGTAATCAGAATCCTTCTTAGGACTGATTACAGGGTTCAGGGACTGATAGGAGACAGGGTTAGGCTGGAGACTTGGACCTCTGAACCATTATCAGTACCTCCAAGGTGAGGGTTTAGTTAGGACCCCAGTTTAGGGTCAGGTTAGACCCCCGGTCCTCCTCTTTCCTGTGACAGTGTATCAAGTCCTCAAGATTAACCCTGAGTTCAACGGATATCGTGTCAGGTAAATCTATTCTATATTTACATGCTGATGTTGCTAATCTATATGTTGTATAGAGTGTTGTTCTTTTAAGAATAGTTTACTGACATCGTACACATATCATAAGACCGCGTGACAATTGGTGACTAAAAGATCATTTTTGTGGGAAAAAAATAAGATTTTTTATTTTCATGCCCAGGCATTATAAACTTGTGTGAAGCACTTGGGGGTTCAAAGTGCTCACCACAGATCTAGATAAGTTCCTTAGGGGTCTAGTTTCCAAAATGGGGTCACTTGTGGGGGGGTTTATACTGCTTAGGCACATCAGGGACTCTGCAAACTGAACATGACACCCATCAAAGTCTGCATTCCAAAATGTCATTACTTCCTTTCAGAGCCCTGCTGTGCGCCCAAACAGTATTCCCCCCATATATGGGGTATCAGCTTACTCAGGACAAATTGGACAACAACTTTTGGGGTCCAATTTCCTTGTGAAAAGTCAAAAATTTGAAAATTGGGGACTAAAAACATCATTTTTTGTGAAATTTTTTTTTTCACACCCAGGCATTATAAACTTTAGTGAAACATTTTGGGGTTGAACGTGCTCACAACAGATCTAGATAAGTTCCTTAAGGGGTCTAGTTTCCAAAATGGTGTCACTTGTGGAGGGTTTCCACTGTTTAGGCACATCAGGGGCTCTCCAAACGCGACATGGCATACAGCCAATTCTGCGTTGAAAAAGTCAAACTGCGCTCCTTCCCTTCCGAGCTCTGCCATGCACCCAAACAGTGGTTTACCCCCACTTATTGGGTATCAGCGTACTCAGGACAAATTGCACAATAACTTTTGAGGTGTTGTTACCCTTGGGAAAATAAAAATTGGGGTGAAAAGATAATTTTTGTGGAAAAATATGATTTTTTAATTTTACGGCTGTACGTTATAAACTTGTGTGAAGCACTTGGGGGTTCAAAGTGCTCACCACAGATCTAGATAAGTTCCTTAGGGGGTCTAATTTCTAAAATGGGGTCACTTGTGAGGGATTCCCACTGTTTAGGCACATCAGGGGCTATCCAAATGCGACTTGGCGTCCAATCTCGATTCCAGTCAATTTTGGTTTGAAAAAGTAAAATGACGCTCCTTCCCTTCTGAGCTCTGCCGTGCGCCCAAACAGTGGTTCCCCCTCACATATGGGGTATCAACGTACTCAGGACAAATTGTACAACAACTTCTATGGTCCAATTTCTCCTGTTACCCTTGGGAAAATAAAAAATTGGTGACTTAAATATTATTTTTGTGGGAAAAAAAATAGGATTTTTTATTTTCATACCCGGGCATTATAAACTTGTGTGAAGCACTTGGGGGTTCAAAGTGCTCACCACAGATCTAGATAAGTTCCTTAGGGGGTCTAGTTTACAAATTGGGGTCACTTTTGATGGGTTTCCACTGTTTAGGCACATCAGGGACTCTGCAAACTGAACATGACACCCATCAAAGTCTGCATTCCAAAACGTCATTACTTCCTTTCCGAGCCCTGAAGTGCGCCCAAACAGTATTTCTCCCCAACATATGGGGTATCACCGTCCTCAGGACAAATTGGACAACAACTTTTGGGGTTCAATTTCCTTGGGAAAAATCAAAAATTGGGGACTATAAAATCATTTTTGTGGAAATTTTTTTTTTCACACCCAGGCATTTTTAAACTTTAGTGAAACACTTGGGGGTTCAAAGTGTTCACAACAGATCTAGATAAGTTCCTTAGGGGGTCTAGTTTCCAAAATGGTGTCACTTGTGGGATGTTTCCACTGTTTAGGCACAACAGGGGCTCTCCAAACGCGACATGGCATACAATCTCAATTCGAGCCAATTTTGGTTTGAAAAAGTCAAACAGCGCTCCTTCCCTTCCGAGCCCGGCCGTGCGCCCAGACAGTGGTTTTCGCCCACATATGGGGTATCGGCGTACTCAGGAGAAATTGCACAACAACTTTTTCTGTCCATTTTCTCCTTTTACCCTTGTTGAAATAAAAAAATTGTTTGTAAAAGATCATTTTTGTGACTAAAAAGTTAAATGTTCATTTTTTCCTTTCAAGTTGCTTCAGCTCCTGTGAAGCACCTGAAGGGTTAATAAACTTCTTGAATGTGGTTTTGAGTACCTTGAGGGGTGCAGTTTTTAGAATAGTGTCACTTTTGGGTGTTTTCTGCCATATAGACCCCTCAAAGTGACTTCAAATGTGAGGTGGTCCCAAAAAAAAATGGTTTTGTACAATTTGTTGTAAAATGAGAAATCGCTGGTCAACTTTTAACCCTTATAACTTCGTAACAAAAAAAATTGGTTTCAAAATTGTGCTGATGTAAAGTAGACATGTGGGAAATGTTATTTAGTAACTATTTTGTGTGACATATTTCTCTGTTTTAAGGGAATAAAATTTCAAAGTTTGAAAATAGCAACATTTTCCAAATTTTCGCCATATTTCCATTTTTTTCATAAATAACCACAAGTTATATCGAAGAAATTTTACCACTGTCATGAAGTACAATATGTCATGAGAAAACAGTCTCAGAATCGCTAAGATCCGTTGAAGCATTCCAGAGTTATAACCTCATAAAGAGACAATGGTCAGAATTGTAAAAATTGGCCCGGTCATTAACGTGCAAACAACCCTCGGTGGTGAAGGGGTTAAACCTTCTAGCATCCTAACAAAATAAAAGGATATTTTAAAAATGGTGCTGATGTAAAGCAGACATGAGGTAAATGTTTTCTAATGACCATTTTATGTGGTATGACTGAATGATTATCCTTTTAATCAAGATAAAGTTTGAAAATTGCTAATTTTTAGAAATTTTTGACAAATTTCTGATATTTTTAGAAATAAACGCAGAAAATATCGACATAAATTTACTATTACCATAAGTACAATGTGTCACGAAAAAGCAATATGAAAATCAATTAGATCTGTCTAAGCGTTCCAGAGTTATTACCACATTAAGTGACACTGGTCAGATTTGAAAAATTTGGCCTGGTTACTAAGGGGTTAAAGAGTACCTGTCAGCAAGATTTATCACTAGAAAGTAAAGGTATTGCCATAATGGCGCTATTACACTGATTAACTTGACATATTTGTTGAAGGAATCCGATCAGTGGTTCTTTTTTAATCATGGTTTTAAGTTTTCTTCTGATGACGTCTTCTGTGAATCTGGGGGGTTTGGGTGTTCTGCTCCTGCCCCATAGCTTGCCTTCTGTGTTTCTATAGTCACTGATTATTCCGTGATCTGCTTTTGTTTTGAAACTTTGCGTCGCCACCATCATTGGGTGGGTGCCACTTGCACACTATTAGATTCCATGTCTGGTCTTCAATAAAATGCCGGAGTCAGCGCATGCTCAGATCAAGATCTGACCTGAGATCCCGAAGACCAGGTGAGGAATCTCACACTGAGCACGCGCTGCCCACTCAATGATGGCGGTGCAAATTTTAAATACGGAGGCAGGTCACTGAATAATAAAGAGGACATGGAAGACATCCGTCACAAGTGTCCAAAGATAAAAAAATACTTTATTATGAAACCATTAAAAAACTCCGGATCCAAAATTACATGTTGAAACTGAATAAACAGGGACCAAACAATGGTGTGCTTGGTTTTAACGTAATTTTATTCTTTCATGAGTTATTTACAAGTTTCTGACCACTTATAAAATGTGTTCAAAGTGCTGCCCATTGTGTTGGACTGTCAATCTTCACAGCATAGACAATTGCCTTCAGATACAAGATGTGCAGCATCTGAAACAACGGATACTGGAAGCCAGTGCTAGCATTTCTTCTGCGGTGTTGCTATCAGTGTGTCAAGAGTGGGAGAAGAGGGTTGCATTGACAATCCAACACAATGGGCAGCACTTTGAACACATTTTATAAGTGGTCATAAACTTGTAAATAACTGATGAAAGAATAAAGTTACGATAAAACCAAGCAAACCATTGTTTTTCTTGTGAAATTCTGAATAAGTTTGATGTGTCACATGACCCTCTTCCCATTGGAAAAAATAATGGATCCAAAATGTCTGACTTCAAAATGGCCGCCATGGTCACCACCCATCTTGAAAAGTTTTCCCCCTCCATATACTAATGTGCCACAAACAGGAAGTTGATATGACCAACCATTCCCATTTTATTTAGGTGTATCCATATAAATTGCCTACTCTGTATATGCAGCCTTCCCAATACACTTTCATTGATAGAGGTTGAATACAGTTTAGTTGGCACTTGACAGCATGCATGCAAATCATATACTTGCCCCCTTCTTTTCCGGCAATGGAGAGTCCTCACATTGCGCGTGATGTGAGGATTCACAAGCAGCATCAGACAGCCCAGTCTGATGCTGCTTGTGAGGATTCACAAGCAGCATCAGACTGGGCTGTCTGGGGTGCACATTAGGAATTGACCCTAGGGGCCCACCCTACAGCTATATGCAAGTACCTATTAGGCCTTAGCATCAACTGTAAAGCACAGGAGGCTCCTGCACATCTACTGTGCGCACACCATAACTCGAATGTACAATTATGATAGCTTGCGTGAAAGGTCTTCTTTGGTTAAAACACACCGATCCATGGGCTCCACAGGATAGGTGATAACTTATTGATCGCTTGGTTCCGACCATTAGAAACCCACCGATCAGAAGAATTTGGAAGTTTTATCCCTGACAGGACACTTTTATTCCCATTTTAAAGTGCAGCGGCAGGTGGGATGTCTGACGCAGCTGCATTCGTTCTACTTGGGGCTTCAAGAAAAAACCAAGAGCATCGCTAACAGCCACTGAAGGAATGAATGGATCAGTGGACAAGTCGCACATGCGCTCCAGTCTAATTGGGATAAAAGGTCCACAATTTGTCGATCAGTGCAGGTCCCAACAGTCGGACCCCCACCAATCAATAAATTATCCCTCATCCTGTGGAGAGGTAATCACTTGTTTTCACCGGAGAACCCCTGTAAGTGCATCTTGTTTTAAGTATTTAATCACTAATGGAAATAAAGAATCTTCTCCTAATTAATATCAGAGAGAACAAATGACTGCCATACACAACACAATCCACTACACTGTGTTCCAAATTATTATGCAAAAATTGTTTAGGAGTGATAAGGTAAGATTTTTTTTGTTTGTCAGTTAAACTCATTGATGGTGATGTGTGTCAGGGCTCTTTATATCACTGTAAGCAATTGCAGACACCTGTGCTAATTAGTTTGGCAGGTGTGACCAATGAAAGGCAAGACAACTTAAGAAGGCTGTCCCACATTATTAAGCAGCCTACATTTTCTGCCAAAATGGGAAAGAAAAAGGATGTGTCAGCTGCTGAGAAGCAACAAATTGTGGAGTGTTTAGGTCAAGGCATGACTACAATCAACATTGCCAAGACACTTCATCGTGATCATCGCACAATCAAGAAGTATGTAGCTGATTCACAGCACACACGTGTGCGTGCTGATGAGGGAAAATTGAGGACTCTTTCCTACAGGCAATTACGTCAGGTTAAAAGAGCAGCAGCAAAAAAGCCTTGTCATAGCAGCAGACAAGTTTTTGAAGCTGCTGGTGCCTCCAACGTCCCCCGAACAACAAGATGCAGGGTCCTTCAGAGGTTTGCAGCTGTGCGTAAGTCATTCTGTCGACCTCCTCTATCCACTGCACACAAGCAAAAACGGCTCCAGTAGGCCAAACAATACATGAAGACTGACTTCAAAACTGTTTTGTTCACCGATGAGTGCCGTGCAACGCTCGATGGTCCAGATGGATGGAGTGGAGGATGGCTGGTTGATGGACACCCCATGCAAACACGGCTACGGTGCCAACAAGGAGGAGGTGGAGTAATGTTTTGGGCTGGAATCATGGGGAGAGAGATTGTCGGCCCCTTTAGGATCCCTGAAGGGGTAAAGATGAACTCCATAGTGTATGTTGAGTTTCTCAAACAGCACTTCCTGCCATGGTTCAAGAAGAAGAACCGTGCATTCCACAGCAAGATCTTTTTCATGCATGATAATGCACCGTCTCATGCTGCACATAACACATCTGCATCTCTAGCTGCTATGGGCATAAAAGGGGACAAACTTATGGTGTGGCCCTCATGCTCCCCTGACCTCAACCCCATTGAGAACCTCTGGAGCATCATCAAAAGGAGTGTCTATAATGGCGGGAAGCAGTTCACATCTAAGCAACAGTTCTGGGAGGGTATTCTGTCCTCATGCAAAACAATTGAAGCAGAAACCATCCAAAACCTGACAAATTCAATGGACGAGAGAGTTCAGAATCTCCTTTCGAACAAGGGGTCCTATGTGCAAATGTAACATCACCTAGAATAAAGTTTTGAGTTGAAAACTGTTTGATTTCAGTTTGTAATAACCTGCTAATGCTTATAATTTCAAAAATGACGATTTTTTTTGTTCTTTATTAAAATGAAAATGTTGAAAACTCTGCTGTGCATAATAATTTGGAACATGCATTTTGAGTGCAGTTTGAGTGTTTTATTTTTTTTAAAAATATACTGTTATCATAGGCAGTTTGTACAAAAACCTTTCAATTGTACTCTAATAGTTATTTGACTGGAAAATTACAATGACTGCAATTCATATAGGTAATTTGCGAAAATCTGAGAAAATATTATTTGCATAATAATTTGGAACACAGTGTATACCGAGACCAATAATACCACATGCAAGGCAGAAATTCCACCACGTCATGACTGGACTACATATTACGACCACATAGTGACTGAATAATACCACATTCTGTACATGGGAGAAATACCGCCACACCCTGACCAGACCACATATTACTAGCATAAAGCGACCATATAATTGCACATACAAGGTAGAAATACCGCCACAACGTGACCAGACCACATATTACTAGCATATAGCTTTCAAATAATTCCAGATACAAGGGAGAAATACTGCCAAACCATGACTGGTACCACATATTACGACATAGTGACCGAATATTGCAATACTGATCATTAATTAAAACCACAATACTAAAAACACTGTTATTACCACTGGTTGCATTATACACAGGAGCTCCATATATAGCATGTAGTGTATAGTGTAAGAATACAGGTAATCCAGTGACTCACTAATGACAATATACACAGGAGCTCTGTATATAGTGTGTAGTGTACAGGTAATACAGTGACTCACCAATGACAATATACACATGAGTTCTGTATATAGTGTACAGGTAATACAATAATCACCAGTGACATTATACAAAGGAACTCTGTATATAGTGTAATTGTACAGGTAATACAGGGATCACCAGTGACATTATACACAGGAACTCTGTAGTGCACAGGTATTACAGGGATCACCAATTACATTATACACAGGAGCTCTGTGTATAGTGTACAGGTAATACAGTAATCACCAGTGATATTATACAAAGGAGCTCTGTATATAGTGTACAGGTAATATAGTAATCACCAGTGATATTATACACAGGAACTCTGTATATAGTGTACAGGTAATACTGGAATTACCAGTGACATTATACACAGGAGCTCTGTATATAGTGTCAGTGTACAGGTAATACAGTGATCACCAGTTACATTATACACGGGAGCCCTGTAAATAATGTAAGAGTACAGGTAACACACTGACTTACCAATGATGTCTCTAGGTGAAGTCCTTCATCTTCGCTTTTCTTCCTCATCCAGCGCAGACCACCATAATTTTTTCTAGTCAGGACTCGTCACTGCAGAAAATAATACACAGTTATCAATATCTGATCACTTCTAGAGCACTTTCCCCACTTATTCCCCAACTTATACACTACGCCAGATGAAGAAAAATGTGACATAGCGACGCCCAGCACAGAAACAGGACCCCCTTTTTGTTCCCCCCATGGAAAACAGTATTCTAAAAAGTAAATTATATTGCAGCAATAATGTTCCTCAATTGGCCCATACAGTAATTATGCCCATCCATGTGCAGGGCCGGCGTCAGCACCCGGCATACCTAGGCAAGTGCCGGGGCCCTGAGTAGGCGGGGGGGCCCACTCGCCGTCGGGCACCCCGGCGCCCGTTACCGATGCCAGCGCCGCCACTGGCCCCCCCCGCTTGCTCAGGGCCCTGGCAGTAGCCGGCGCAATACTTACCTCTCCCCGTGCCTCCACTGCCGCAGCTCCGGGCTCCAGGGGGCGCCTGCGCCGGCGCTTCCTCTCTCAGCAGCGCTGCTGAATGACGTCATCATTCAGCGGCCGGCTGTGGCAGAGAGCGCGCGGACGCCGGACAGGTGAGGTGTGTGTGTGCCTGCGTGTGTGTATGTGAGAGAGTGCTGCGGTGCTGTATGTGTGATGGTGGTGGGGGGAGGCAGTGATGGTGGTGAGGAGGCAATGATGATGGGGAGGCGATGATGATGATGATGGGGAGGCAATGATAATGGGAAGGCAATGATGATGATATTAATGGGGAGGCAATGATAATGATGATGATGGGGAGGCAATGATAATGGGAAGGCAATGATGATGATGATATTAATAGGGAGGCAATGATGATGATGATGGGGAGGCAATGATAATGGGGAGGCAATGATGATGATGATGATGGGGAGACAATGATGATGATGATGGGCAGGCAATGATTATGATGGGGAGGCAATGATGATGATAATGGGCAGGCAATGATGATGATAATGGGGAGTCTTTCCACAGCGCCCTTTCCTGAGCCGTAACAGTGCAGAACGCAGCACAGTGTAGAGGAGAGCTCCATATTTTGTATGGAGCATTATATGTGGTCCAGTATTCTGTATGGAGCATTATATTGGGTCCAGTATTCTGTATGGAGCATTATATGGGGGATGGCGGGGTGACATCCTGCATGGGGTATTAAATTGGTGATGAAGGGGGAGACTATGTGGTGCCCATAATATTGTATGGAGGACTGTACTGTCCAGTCTGTACTGTGCGCTGTGAGGATTTGGTGGGTTTTGAGCTATTGTACAATTTACAATAGGTATCAGTCATGTAATGGAAGAAGAGAAGTGTTTGGCGTTGTGCTATACCCATATTTCTCTGCAGTATCTGTGCATCATGAATCGTGGTCTGTGTTAAGGGGGCCCACTGAGACTCTTTCGCCCGGGACCCATAAAAACCTGGAGCCGGCCCTGTCCACGTGCCACCGTAAACTAATAATGTAGGTTCTGCATTTTGGCCTCTATACAGTAATAAAAGGAAACCTGTCACCTCGTTTTTAGCTATGTGCAATGTGAATCACTAACATGTTTTTGTCCAAAAAAAGCTCCAAGTATTATGCTTAAAAAACACTTCTTATCGTTAGGGGATTCCCTCACATACCTTTTCTTTCAGTCATAGGTGTGGCGATTTTATCATTTTAGTCACAGATTTGTCAGTGTGATATTATAATAATAATCTTTTTATCTCGCGGTAACATATGCTTGGTCCATTTAGTTCATTGTTTATGTCCCACACTGTTCCACCTCCAGGGGTGTGGTTTATTTGCCATGTTGTTATACATGTTTTTAAGTGGTTTTAATGTTTGCTTTGTCTCATGTGTCTAAATAAAGATTTCTATTTTTAGCCATTATGTGGATGTGCACACCATTTTTTTGATTGGTCTTTCTTCTCTCCAGGTCATGGTTATTATCCATACTAGGTGTTGCACTCCATTATTACATTTGCATCTTTTTCTACTACATATGGTAGTGCACCCTCTCGCCTTCCTTGTTGGAAAGTTGCTTGCAGAGCATAATGAGTGGGTAGGCTGGTAAACAGAAATGAGTGACGAGATGTAGAGGGGTGCCGCACTTTGGAGAGCTTTGTGGATGAAGACAAGAAGTTTAAATTGGATCCTATAATGGGCAGCCAGTGCAATGACTGGCACAGAGCGGAGGCGCCTGATTAGCCAGATAGATGACCCTGGCTGCTGCATTAAAGGCTGGGTCTCACATAGCGATACACCAGCGATCCCGACAACGATCAGGATCGCTGGTGTATCGCTACATTATCGCTGCTGAGCTGCCAAACAGGCAGCTCAGGCAGCGATCGGTACAAGCGACACTGCGGGTAACATCGCTTAGTTACCCGCAGTGTACCTTGGATACCAGCGCCCTGATGCAGGCAGCTGGTAACCAAGGTACACATCGGGTTTCCAGGCGCTGCGCGGTGCCTGGAAACCCGACGTGTACCTTGGTTACCAGCTCCCTGCATCAGGGAGCTGGTATTCAAGGTACACAGCGGGTTTCTAGGCACAGCCCCGCGCCTTGAAACCCGCTGTGTACCTTGGTTACAAGCGGATCGCTGGTCTCCCGCCTGTCACACGCAGCGATGCGTGCTTGTCAGCGGGAGACCAGCGATCAAAAAAATGTCCTGGCCTTTCAGCGACGATCAGCGATACCCAGCAGGGGGGCTGATCGTCGCTGAATGTCACACACAGCGATATCGCTGGTGAGCTCGCTGCTGCGTCACAAAACTAGTAACTCAGCAGCGATCTCGCTAGCGAGATCGCTATGTGAGACGGGGGCTTAAGGATGGACTGTAGAGCATAAAGTCGAGTGAGGCCAATTAATAGAGAATTACAGTAGTCAAGGCGGGAGTTGATCAGGGCAACAGTGAGGGAGTTTGTTACTGCCATGATGAGAAAGGGGCGGATTCTAGAGATGTTCTTTAGGTGTAAGAGCAGGCAAGAAATTGTATATAGAAAGAGAAGGAAAGATTGGTGTCAAACGTAACACACAGACAGAGCTCCTGCTGCCTAGGCATTATTGTGGAGCCACACACGGAGAGGGAGATGTCAGGTTTAGGGAGGTGAGTAGACGGCGGGAGAAGAAGAAGTTCAATTTGAGAAAGGTTGAGCATCAGTTAGAGAGTGGACATGATGTTGGAAATTGTGGACAGATTTTGAAATTATGCATGCCCATACGATTGCGATTGGTTGCCGCTCCCCGGCATGCACCCTGACTCTGGGTGTACAGCCCCAGCTCCATGTCAGATGTGCGCATGCTGTACACCCAGGGCAGTGTGCACACACGGGATTTCCTATGTGCTTACCATGACATCGGGCCAGTCACTGCAATCAATCGCAATTCTGTGGGCATGCATACTTTCAAAACCACACTGACTGATCCGTGCCTCGGCGGGCCCCCCTGCATCCTGCTAGAGGGCCTGCGGGGCCCACTGGAGAATTGTCCTGTGTCCGAGTGCTGCAGTTCAACCCTGACCACACCCATAACAACCAGTCACAGACAACCATTTTCTTGAGCAATTAGTATTTGTATTAGTTTGGTTGCTGTGCAGACTAGGGTGCTTTTTGGGGGGTGTGAGACAGTGAGGGTATGTGTGTTGAATGGGGTGTACATTTCACCTAGGTACTTTGCTGACGGGTATAAGGGAAATGTATGGCTTTGTAAACCTAGTGGTAGAGAAAGGTCACTACACCTCACATTCAGTACACACTTGCAGCTCAGGCCTGAGGCCACTCAGGTGTTGATTAAGAGACCAGAAGTAGGTGTCTGCGAACACAGACAGAGAGCTCGCTTAGTCTGGACAGGGAGTCCAGGCACAAGAAGGAGTCTCCAGGAGTTTGAGCTATCTCAGTCTGGGTGCTCGATGTACCCCGGACACAGGAGTAGTCTCTGTGAGAATCCATGCGGATAGCTGCTGAATAGGAGGGGAGCTCTCTCAAGTCTGGACGTTGAAGGTGCCTTCAGACACAAGGAGGAGACTCTGTGAACCTCCATGCTGGTAAATGCTGAACATATGTGTTGTTTTGGCCCCGGCTGTTAGAGTCGGGACCCGGATAGATAGGGAAATCTATCTAAGTGTAGTAAGTGGCTAGACAAGCCCAGGTCTTCTGTTTATGATTTGTTTTATGTCTTGTTTGCTTTTGACTTTAAATAAAACTGGTTGCGGCCAGTTGCACCAGTACTGCTGTGAATGAACTGTTTCCGTGCCACTCTGTCTACCCGGACGGCGATCCCAGAGCTATATCCCCTGAAAAGCTTACAATTGGCGGAGAATGCTGGGGCAGCACAGTGGCTGATACAATTGGTGCTGGAATGTGCGTGCAGCACAGTGGCTTAGAGACAGCAATAAAGGAGAGAAGTCTGTTGAAGCAGCAGCAGAGAAAAAAAAAAAAAGTGTGTCAGCAAAAACGTCTGATTGGAGCAGTCTTAAAGAGACAGTAGCCCTAATAGACTTTGCAAAGAAAGAAAAAAAAAAAAGTGTGTCAATAAACGAAAAAGTCTGTTGGAGCAGTCTTAAAGAGACAGTAGCCCTAATAGACTTTGCAAAGAAAAAAAAAAAAAAGTGTCTGCACAGCAAAGCTGAATTTTCTGTGGAAAAGACTGTGGAGTGTGTATGTCTTGAGTGAAGACTGCCGTTGTTGAGACAGAGAAGTCTGACAGCATGGACGACGAGTGTGGATACAAGCATCTTGCTGTGACTCAGTGGGGTCACGAAGGCATCTTGCTGTGACTCGGTGGGGGTTACGAAGATTGTCGTCGCACTCAAATCCGGTTTTTGACTGCAACTCGGCGGGGTTGCGAAGATTGTCGTCGCACCCAAATCCAGTTTTGCGGTGGCTCGGCGGGGCCACGAAGATTTTTTCAAGGGAAAGCGGTGAAGTTCTGGTGTGAACAGTGCTCCGCGATGGCTGTGAACGGAGAGCAACGAATGGGTCTGACGAGTCGGACCGCATATTTGAGAAATGTCTACTGGACATGCAACTGGACATGGTGCGGGAGCTGTGGGCACCGTATAGAATGGCGGCAGTGGACCATTCTATGGACTCTCCGGGGGTGCCAGTGTTGTCACAGAGTGCCCGGGGAGGTGGTAAGAGATGTTGTGAACTGAGTCCTAAGACTACTGCTGATTTTTTGTGTAAAAATTACCCTGCCGGTGTGGTTGTTAAAAAGGGGGCGGAGTCTAAAAAAGGGGCGGATTTTCACAAGAGTGTAGAGTGTGGAAAACTGAAAATTGTTACTGGTGGTGGGTTGGTACCTCCTAAAAATGACAATGTGACCGTTGATAACGGGGTAGCTCCAGTAGAAGGGGGTGACGTCAAAGTGGGAGGTGACCTGTTAGTCCACAACACCATGGGGAGTGACACAGACCCCGTAGCTGACTGGGACACTATGAAAGTAAAAAGTGAGTTCAGTCAGGAGAGACTAGACGAGGGAAGAGAGTCCCCTCTCGTCGTCGACGGCGCAAGGGCCACAAAAAGGTTGTTCCGGTAGTACTCGCTGAAAATGAAAATGAAGAGAATGTAGTACTGTCTGCCTATGCTTCAAGTGTGGATTCTCCTTTAGAGGTAGAAGAGGAGGGGGCCAGGCATGGCCAAGAGCTGGAACCTATTCGGCTGCAGTATCAGAGTGACATGCTGCAATTATGTGAAAACCTGGAGGACGTGTCCTCAGACCAGCGAGTTCTAGAAGGAAGCAACGAGGAAGTTACCCTGTGGAAAGAGATGTTCCACGCCATTAAAGAGGACCGCCGCAAAATCAAGGAAGAGGTTTTGCAGTTGAAGCGTGAGAAGGAGGCGCTGCAGGATGGAGTTTCTGGAAGTGAACAAATCCTAGAACGACTGCGCGAACAGCTCAACCAGGAGCTGTGTGACTCCAAGAAGGAGTGTGGTGAACACAGTAGGGAACTGCAACAGATGAAGAGAGATTATGTGGATCTCCTCAGGGTCAAAGAAAAACTAGAAGAGGATAAGATGGATGCAGAGCAAATGCGCCAGGTGGTTGAGACCACTCTGCAGGACACCCGTGATGAAAATGGTGATCTGCGCAGAAAGACCCTAGGTCTGGAAGCTCAGGTGAAGGAGCTACAGATGTCCTGTGATACTCTCCAGAAGGCGGAGATGTGCCTTAAGGAAAAGCTCAGACAGATGGAAGCTGAGCGGGAAAAGATGGAGGAATCCATCAGAGAAGTTACAGACCAGGGCCAGGAGTTGGCCACTGGAGATGGGAGGTGTAAAGCAGATTCTTCCTCGAGTGATGTGAGTTCGGATGATTCGGTGGATGTCGGAGCCGAGATCAAGGAGCTCAAGGAGTGGTTACAAGCCCAGTGGACGCAAGAGAAGCTTCAGAGACGGGCAGCTGAGAGGCGAATGGCGGAACTAGAGGAAGAAGTTCTCGGGCTTAAAAGTCGCCTGATACAATGTCACTCGGTGAACAAGGCCTCCTTGGAGAAAGAAAAGGGCAAACACGTTGCACTCGCTCCCTTTTGCCAGGAGAAGATAGACCTGAGGAGAGCTAAGAGGGTGGTAACGGAAGATAAATGTGAAATGGAAGTGGTCAGGACGGAAATTCACGAATTTGTAGCTGTGAGTCAGCTCAGAAGAAGTGTAAAGGGGGAAGAAGCTGAAAGTCAGTTGTCCCTGAACCCTGAGCTGATTGATCGTCTGGAAACCACTGGTGAGACCGAAACGTGTCGGTACAAGTGCCTCGTAGATGTACCCGAGGACTTGAGAGAAGAATGCACCCGTGAGTCTGTGCATGAAGCGTTTAGGAAGGCCGTGGGAGCCTGTAAGGTGTACTCGACCTCAGGAGCTAAACCGCTGGTGGTCTTGTCCACGACTGAAGTTACAGTGAAGAGGGTGGCAATCCTAAGTGACATGCACTGGCGATGTATTCGCACAAAGCGGTTTCTCCGGTTGAAGACAGAACAAGCCGTTAGACAACTGAAGCTTATGAGAAGTGCTCACAGTCTGCGGGAAAAGGTCATCCGGGTGCCTCATGTTCTGGTGAGAAAGCTGATTGGGAGAAATGGCCAAGCCATGCAGATGATGGTGAAGAGGTCTGGTGTGGTGAAAGTAAGCAGTCCACGTGATCATCGGGACTGGATACCAGATGAAGACGGCATGGTGTCATTCTACGCTATAGGAACGGAAGAAAGTCTGGAATATGTGCGCATGCTGGTGGCGTACCGTGTGACCTACCTGCGAGAGGTAGAACAATTGAATCTCGCTAGACAGTGAGTAGATAGACAGCATCATCTGAGCAGCAGAAGATGGCAGCCGTCTACTGAGGGTAGTGGGCGTGGGTTTAGAGGTAGTGAGACCTCTACTAACTCAGGTTTGAGAGGCCCATACAGACGACCCGATAGAGTACGGGACAGTACGAAGTCTAACCGGACCTTAGATACCCAGGCAAGACCTGACAAGGTTACGATTGACCGCTGGGAACGGAGGGGAGACCTGACAAGGTTACGACCCGGAAATGTGACTGGACGAAGTCTGTGACAATGACAGACAGTAGGTCCCTAAGGAAGGAACGAATGTCATTGACTAATATTCCGGGGGGCTGAACAGAGCAATGGACAAGTACATGGTCTCTGTGTGAACTGTGGGTTGAGGTGATTGGATGTATTTTTGTGTTCAAACCTACAAGTTTGGAAGGGGGGGGAATAGGTAATGCAGCCCTGGGCTGGCGTTCCTGTAATGGCTCAGTGTGTGTGTTTTGACTGTCCATGTTCCTTCCCCCAGCTGACTAGTCACATGACTGTGACATCACACAGGTCCTTTTACACACACACAAGTCTGAACACATGACTATGACATCAGCTCAGGTCCCGTGTGTGGGTGTGTGTAAGGGTATATAAACCCTGCTTAATTGGAGACAGGTGTGTCAGTGATAGGCGTCAGGCCTGTTTCCTGTTCCCCTGGTGTGGGGGACACCGTTTATGTGAGGCCGAGTGAAGCCTGACGGCCTGAAAGGTCAGAGACTGGATCCTGTGTGGATGCTAGTGGCCTTGGAAGGTAAATGGACGGTAGTGAAGATGAAGTTGATGATGGCCATGACTGGTCCGGAGTTCACTGTCTCTTTTGGATTGTTGACCAGCCCTCCGGTCTGGATGACCAGCCCTCCGGTCTGGAGAAGAGGGGGGGGATATGTGAGACAGTGAGGGTATGTGTGTTGAATGGGGTGTACATTTCACCTAGGTACTTTGCTGACGGGTATAAGGGAAATGTATGGCTTTGTAAACCTAGTGGTAGAGAAAGGTCACTACACCTCACATTCAGTACACACTTGCAGCTCAGGCCTGAGGCCACTCAGGTGTTGATTAAGAGACCAGAAGTAGGTGTCTGCAAACACAGACAGAGAGCTCGCTTAGTCTGGACAGGGAGTCCAGGCACAAGAAGGAGTCTCCAGGAGTTTGAGCTATCTCAGTCTGGGTGCTCGATGTACCCCGGACACAGGAGTAGTCTCTGTGAGAATCCATGCGGATAGCTGCTGAATAGGAGGGGAGCTCTCTCAAGTCTGGACGTTGAAGGTGCCTTCAGACACAAGGAGGAGACTCTGTGAACCTCCATGCTGGTAAATGCTGAACATATGTGTTGTTTTGGCCCCGGCTGTTAGAGTCGGGACCGGATAGATAGGGAAATCTATCTAAGTGTAGTAAGTGGCTAGACAAGCCCAGGTCTTCTGTTTATGATTTGTTTTATGTCTTGTTTGCTTTTGACTTTAAATAAAACTGGTTGCGGCCAGTTGCACCAGTACTGCTGTGAATGAACTGTTTCCGTGCCACTCTGTCTACCCGGACGGCGATCCCAGAGCTATATCCCCTGAAAAGCTTACAATGGCAGTTAAAATATCCATAGTTTGCTCATCCAATATTGAATGGAAAAGAAAAAAAGGAAAAATTCAATAATGTAAAATACTTTCCCTTCTGAGGTTTAAACACATATAGGCTTCTGTATTCAAAATATAAATCCAGAAAGATTTCCTGTTATGAAGAGCGTGTTCCTCATCACTTCCGCGAATGTGCAATGGTGTGTGTTCTATGGCATGAGTAATGAAATTTGCTGCACTGCTGTTATGTGATATAGTAAAATATTTGGATGCGTTTGAAATGTTGCGACTAGAGGGCTGTGAGATATCATATAAATGTTCCCTAATTCTAGAATTTAGTTTCCTAGTAGTGGATCCCACATATTTCAGATTTCACTCTACACTCGATAATATAAACCACCATATTTTTCAACTCCAAACTGTATAAACGTGAATGCTTAATGAATGAAGCAAATCAGGTGATGTATATTTGTGTAAGGAGAGAGAGTATTGAAGTTTTGTTGAAAATAGTCAATAGGGTCGCACAAAATCTGTATTGAGAAAAAAAAGACGAACATTAGGTGTTATATATTTGAGAAGAATCAAACATGAAGCGATCATGGTGTCATATTCCAGAACTGCAACCCCCCTGGAATTCCCAGAAGTTTGAGGTGTTTAGTGCTCTTAGACATGGCCAAGGTAAGGAAAGATGAAACCTGACCTCCACTTCAACTCATATGCCAGCAAGGTGGAGGTAGAGTACTTCTATGAGCTGGTATAATTAAAAATGAACCAGTTAGATCTTTTCAGGTTGAAGATGGACTCAAAATCAGCTTACAAAACTACTTCAGTTTTTTAGAAGATACTTTCTTCAGTGGTGCAGGAAAAAGTCAGATTTTTTCAAGAAAACTATGATTTTTATCCAGGATAATGCTCCATCACATGCATCAAAGTATTCCACTGCTTGACTAGCCATTTCTTGGACCAGTCTTGATGTTTCAAATTATGTGTCTTATTCAGTGGTGGTCAAATTTTAACCTTTTATATCTTGGCCATATTTTTGAGCACTGAACACCTTCTGGGCTGCCAATGTTATCTGCCTGTCTCCTGGCTTCTTCTGTTGTGTCAGGTGACTACTGCAGCCAATCAGGGGTATCGTGTGTACCTACTATACATAGCGGAGAATTCCCACAGAGATTATGTAGTACATAGTTCACTTAATAAGAAATGTACAGTTGTGCTCAAAAGTTTACATACCCCGACAGAATTTTTGCTTTCTTGGCCTGTTTTCAGAGAATATGAATGATTATAACAAAACTTTTTCTCCACTCATGGTTAGTAGTTGGGTGAATCCATTTATTGTCAAACTACTGTGTTTTCTCTTTTTATATCATAACGACAACCCAAAACACCCAAATGACCCTGATCAAAAGTTTGCATACCCTGGTGATTTTGGCCTGATAACATGCACAGAAGTTGACACAAATGCGTTTGAATGGCTACTAAAGTTAACATCCTCATCTGTGACCTGTTTACTTGTAATCAATGTGTGTGCATAAAAGCTGAGTAAGTTTCTGGGATCCAGACAGACTCTTGCATCTTTCATCCAGCCACTGATGTTTCTGGATTGTGAGTCATGGGGAAAGCAAAAGAATTGTCAACGGATCTACGGGAAAAGGTAGTTGAACTGTATAAAACAGGAAAGAGATACAAAAAATATCCAAGGAATTGATAATGCCAGTCAGTAGCGTTCAAACTGTGATTAACAAATGGAAAATCAGGGGCTCTGTAAAAACAAAACCACGGTCAGGTAGACCACCAAAAATTTTGTCCACAACTGTCAGGAAATTGTTCGGGATGCAAAGAAAAACCCACAAATAACATCAGCTGAAATACTGGACTCTCTGAAAACTAGCAGTGTGGCTGTTTCAAGATGCACAATAAGGAGGCACTTGAAGAAAAATGGGCTGCAGGGTCAAGTCGCCAGAAGAAAACCATTACTGTGCAAATGCCACAAAGTATCTTGCCTACAATATGCAAAACAGCACAGAGACAAGCCTCAAAACTTGTGGAACAAGGTAATTTGGAGTGATGAGACTAAAATTAAACTTTTTGGCCACAGCCATAAACGTTACATTTGGAGAGAGGTCAACAAGGCCTATGATGAAAGGAGCACCATTCCTACTGTAAAGCACAGAGGTGGATCGCTGATGTTTTGGGGATGTGTGAGCTACAAAGGCACAGAAAACTTGGTCAAAGTTGAAGGAAAGTTGAATGCAGCACGTTATCAGCAAATACTGGAAGCAAATTTGCAATCATCAGCCCGGAAGCTGTGCACGGGATGTACTTAGACATTCCAACATGACAACGCTCCAAAACCCAAGGAACAAAAGGCCAAGAAAGCAAAAATTCTGCCAGGGTATGTAAACTTTTGAGCACAACTGTATACTGTATGCCACCAATAAAAAAATACATGGTAATGTGGACTCATTTTTACCCATTCTAATAATAATAATAATCTTTATTTATATAGCGCCAACATATTCCGCAGCGCTTTACAGTTTAAGGCTAAGTGCACACGATCAGGAATAATTGCGTTTTTTTCGCGGTTTTTCCGCGGTTTTCCGCGGTTAAAAACGCGATAAAAACGCAAGCATTAAGCATCCTATACATGTTAATTGATTCCGCATGTTTTGGCCACATGTTGCGTTTTCTTCCGCGAAAAAAAACGCTTCGCGGAAAAAATAGCAACATGTTCATTAATTTTGCGGAATGTAAGCGGTTCATGTGCGGTGGTACCCAGGGTCTGGAGGAGAGGAGACTCTCCTCCAGGCCCTGGGTACCATATCCCTGGTAAAACAATAATTAAAATAAAAAATAATGATATTCTCACCTTCCGGCGGCCCCCGCAGCCTTCCCGCGGCCCCCGCAGCCTTCCCGCCTTCAGCGATGCTCCCGGCAACTCCCGGTCCCAGGAGTGCTTTGCGAGAATCACCCAGATGGCATAGCGGTCTCGCGAGATGCTACGTCATCGGTGTGATTTGTCGCAAAGCACTCCTGGGACCGGAGTTGCCGGGAGCGTCGCTGAAGGCGGGAAAGCTGCGGGGGCCGCGGGAAGGCTGCGGGGGCCACCGGAAGGTGAGAATATCATTATTTATTATTTTTTTTATTATTTTTACATTAGATCTTTTTACTATTGATGCGGCATAGGCGGCATCAATAGTAAAAAGTTGGTCACACGAGTCAAACACTATGTTTGACTCGTGTGACCAACCTGTCAATCAGTTTTCCAAGCGATGCTACAGATCGCTAGGAAAACGCTAGCATTCTGCAAGCTAATTACGCTTGCAAAACGCTATTATTCTGGCGGGAATCAGCATACAAAAAACGTGCGTATTTCCTGCGGGAGAAGTGCGGGATTGCCGCGGAAATTTCCGCGGCAATTCCGCAACGTGTGAACTTAGCCTAACAGTTTCAAAACACAAGTCATAAGTTACAACGTTAACAATACAATAATTAAAGCAAAATAAGTCGCCCCTGCTCGTGAGAGATTACAATCTACAATGAGGTGGGGGAGATACAAAGTACAGGTGTGTATATACAATGGTGCATTTACAATTATGGTCCAGCCATCTTGAGGGAGTGAGGGATGGATGGAGACAGTGAATGGGCTACACACGCACACTTACACATAGAATGACTTTGATTAGTGAATGTGATAGGCCGCTCTAGAATCATAGAATAGTAGAGTTGGAAGGGACCTCCTGGGCCATCTGGTCCAACCCCCTGCTCAAAGCAGGATTTTCTAAATCATCCCAGACAGATGTCTGTCCAGCCTCTGTTTGAAGACTTCCATTGAAGGAGAACTCGCCACCTCTCGTGGCAGCCTGTTCTACTCATTGATCACCCTAACTGTCAAAAAGTTTTTTCTAATATCTAATCGGTGTCTCCTCCCATTCAGTTTCATCCCATTGCTTCTAGACTTTCCTTGTGCAAATGAGAATAAAGATGATCCTTCTATAATGTGACAGCCCTTGAGATATTTGTAGACAGCTATTAAGTCTCCTCTCAGTCTTCTTTTTTGCAAGCTAAACATTCCCAAATCCTGCAACCGTTCCTCATAGGACATGGTTTGCAGACCGGTCACCATTCTGGTGGCTCTTCGCTGAACTTGCTCCAGTTTGTTGATGTCTTTTTTAAAATGTGGGGCCCAAAACTGGACACAGTATTCCAGATGAGGTCTGACCAAAGAGGAGTAGAGGGCAATAATGACCTCACGTGATCTAGACTGTATGCTTCTGTTGATACATCCTAGAATTGCATTTGCCTTTTTTGCTGCTGCATCACACTGTTGACTCATGTTCAGTCTGTGATCAATTAGTATACCCAAGTCTTTTTCACATGTGCTGTTACTTAGCCCTATTCCTCCCATTTTGTATATGCTTTTTTCATTTTTATTGCCCAGATGTAATACTTTGCATTTTTCCCTGTTAAAATCCATTCTGTTAGTTGCTGCCCACTGCTCCAGTTTATTTATATCTTTTTGAATCCTCTCTCTCTCTTCTCTAGTATTAGCTACCCCTCCTAGCTTTGTGTCATCAGCAAATTTGATCAGTTTACCCTCAATTCCTTCATCTAAATCATTGATAAAGATGTTGAACAATACAGGGCCCAAAACAGAGCCTTGTGGTACCCCACTTGATACATTCTTCCAACTGGATGTGCAGCCATTTACGACCACTCTTTGGGTCCGATCGCTAAGCCAGTTATGAATCCACCTAACAGTTGCCTTGTCCATTCCATACTTAGTCATTTTTTCAATAAGGATTGTGTGAGATACTTTGTCAAATGCTTTGCTGAAGTCAAGATATACTATATCTACAGCATTTCCCTGATCCACCCAGTCAGTGATTCTGTCATAGAAGGAAATTAAGTTAGTCTGACATGACTTATTAGTTACAAACCCATGCTGACTCTGTTTAATCACTTCATTCTTATCCAGGTACTTGCATACATGTTCTTTAATAATTTGTTCAAAGATCTTTCTTGGTATAGAAGTCAGACTCACCGGCCTGTAGTTCCCTGGGTCCACCTTCTTCCCCTTTTTGAAGATAGGAACAACATTTGCTCTTCTCCAGTCTTCTGGGACTTCTCCTGTTCTCCAAGAATTTTCAAAGATTATGGACAGTGGTTCAAGAATTTCTTCTGCTATCTCCTTCAGTACTCTGGGGTGGATTCATCTGGACCTGGAGACTTGAATTAATTTAGGTTAGCTAAGTGTTTCCTCACTGTCTTTCTGTTTATAGATATCCTGGATTCTTCTATTCCTTTAATAGGACAGTGAAGATCAGTTGATGTTACATTTCCTTTCTGAGAGAAAACCGATGCAAAATAGGAATTTAACAGTTCAGCCTTCTCAACATCCTGTCTTACCATTTCATCATTTTCATCCTGTAAAAATCCTATAGCATCTTTGACTTTTCTTTTACTTTTGACGTATCCCCAAAATCCTTTTTTGTAGCTTTTGATGTCACTTGCAAGCCTTAATTCATAACCACCAGAGGGAGCCTCTGCTCAGAAACCATCTCTAGCACATTCACAACAGTACCCCCCTTGAGGAGGGATCACCGAACCCTCACCTGTGCAACCAGGCAGATCAGGATGAGCTCGGTGATAGGCATGGATCAGTCTCCTAGCATGGATGTCCGAAGCAAACACCCAAGAATTGTCCTCCTGACCATAACCTCTCCACTTAACCAAATACTGGAGTTTCCGTCTAGAAAAATGAGAATCCAATATTTTCTCCACCACATACTCCAAATTGCCCTCAACCAAAACAGGGTCAGGAGGCGCAGCCACAGGAACCACTGGCTCGACAAACCTCTTCAATAAGGACTTGTGGAACACGTTATGGATCTTAAATGTCCCTGGAGGAAGCAAACGGAAGGAAACCGGATTAAGAATCTCCATGATCTTATAAGGTCCAATGAAC
>JARQOD010000001.1:316916327-316947591 GCA_033576555.1 Oophaga sylvatica
TACACCCTCCTTCAAAATAACAGAGGGATCAGATAGCTCAGGAGAGTCCGCAAGGAAACTCCTCGAGAGGGCATCCGCCTTAACATTCTTAGTGCCAGGAAGAAAGGAAACCACAAAATTAAAACGTGTGAAAAACAAGGCCCACCTGGCCTGTCTAGGATTGAGTCGCTTGGCAGATTCCAGATAGACCAGATTCTTATGGTCCGTAAGGACCACCACCTGATGTTTGGCTCCCTCCAGCCAATGTCTCCACTCTTCAAAAGCCCACTTCATGGCCAATAACTCCCGATTACCCACGTCATAATTACGTTCAGTAGGAGAAAATTTTCGAGAGAAAAAGGCACAAGGGTTACTTTTAGAGGTCTCTGGATCTTTTTGGGACAAAACGGCACCTGCCCCAATTTCAGAGGCATCAACCTCCACCTGAAATGGCAGAGAAACATCAGGCTGCCGTAGAACAGGAGCAGAAGTGAATCTCTGCTTAAGTTCCTGAAACGCAGAGACTGCCTCAGGAGGCCAATTCACCACATCAGAACCCTTTCTGGTCAAATCAGTCAACGGTTTAACAATAACCGAGAAATCACCAATAAATTTACGATAAAAATTGGCAAAACCCAAAAATCTCTGAAGAGCCTTTAATGAAGTAGGTTGGACCCAATCACAGATGGCCTGAACCTTGACCGGGTCCATTTCAATAACAGATGGGGACAAAATGAATCCCAGAAATGAGATCTTCTGTACGCCAAAAAGACACTTTGATCCCTTCACATACAGAGCATTCTCTCTCAAAATCTGGAATACAGTTCGAACATGTTTCACATGAGAGTCCCAGTCATTAGAAAAAATCAAGATATCATCCAAATAAACAATCAGAAACTTGTCCACAAAATCCCTGAAAATGTCATTCATGAAGGACTGGAAGACGGAAGGAGCATTAGTGAGCCCAAAGGGCATCACAAGGTACTCAAAATGCTCTTCAGGGGTGTTAAATGCAGTCTTCCATTCATCTCCGTGCTTAATGCGAATAAGGTTATACGCCCCCCTGAGGTCAAGCTTGGTAAACCAAGTAGCGTTTTTCACCCTGGAAAACAGGTCAGAAATCAAGGGTAACGGGTATTGATATTTCACAGTAATATTGTTCAAGAGACGATAATCAATACACGGCCTTAATGAACCATCTTTTTTGGCCACAAAGAAAAAACCGGCACCTAAGGGTGAAGAGGATGGTCTGATATGACCCTTCTCCAATGATTCCTTGATATAAGACCGCATAGCGTCATGTTCAGGTACAGACAAGTTAAAAAGGCGACCTTTAGGGAATTTACTACCTGGCACTAATTCAATAGCGCAGTCATAGCTCCTATGGGGAGATAAGGATGCAGATTTACTTTCGCTAAACACATCAGAAAAATCAAACAAAAAGTCAGGAACATCCTCAGCCTGGGGGGAGGCAGAAAAAACAGGAGTGTTGGTATTAACACATTGGCAGCCCCAACTGGTTACAGACACAGATTTCCAATCCAAAACAGGATTATGAGACTGTAACCAAGGGAAACCCAGCACGATAATGTCATGCAGATTATATAGAACCAAAATTTGCAGCACTCCTGGTGATCAGGTTCAACCCTCATTATCACCTGAGTAGAAAACTGGGGTTTATTCTCAGCCAAAGGGGTAGAATCGATCCCCAGTAAAGGAATAGACTTCTGTAGGGGTATCAAGGGAAACCCACAACGTTTAGCAAAATCATAATCCATCAGGTTAATAGCTGCTCCAGAATCAACGAAAGCCTGAGCAAAAATGAGGACAGAGAGCATATCAGAGTGACAGTTAATAAAAACTTAGTCTGAACACTACCCAAGACAACTGAGCGTGCAAAATGTCTTCCCCGCTTAGGGCAGACTGAAATAGCATGAGAGGCATCACCACAGTAGAAACATAACCCATTGCGCTTTCGAAACTCATGACGCTGTGCCCCAGACACCACTCCATCACACTGCATGGGCTCAGCAGCTGGCTCACAAGGCAACACCACTCCACGCATACTTCTCCGCTCACGCAAACGTCTGTCAATTTGAATCGCTAATGACATAGAATCATTGAGACCAGAGGGGACAGGGAATCCCACCATAACATCCTTTACATTATCCGACAGACCCTTCCGGAAAAGGGCCGCCAAAGCGTCGTCATTCCACTTGGTCAGGACTGCCCACCTACGGATCTCTGACAGTATAACTCAGCGTCATCAAGCCCCTGATTTAATGCCAACAAGGCTTTTTCAGCTTGATCAGTGACATTAGGCTCATCGTACAATAACCCCAAAGCCTGAAAAAATGCATCAACATCACTCAAAACAGGATCCCCAGGTGTCAGGGAAAAAGCCCAATCCTGAGGATCGCCGCGCAGGAGAGAGATGATAATTTGAACCTGCTGCGCTGCGTTTCCTGAGGACTTAGATTTTAAGGCAAAAAACAATTTACAATTATTTTTGAAATTCAGAAACTTAGCCGATCCCCAAAAACAACAATCTGGCATGGTGATCCTAGGTTCCACCCAAAAGGCATAACCTAGCAAGAAATAGCAGCAAAATACTCCTGAAACCTCAGTGGCAAGCTGATCCACACGGCCAGACAACTGTGCAAACTTCCCATTGGGAGAAAAAGATCTCCCCCAGCATCCCAGAGATACAGAGGGAAAAAAAAAAAAAAAAATGCAACAAACAGAAAAATATCTCTGACAACTTTTCTTCCTTCAAAATATTTTTTCCCTTCTGTGAGTACCATACAATTTTTAAGGCCGGTGATACTGTTATGTTACGGTAGCTGAGGAGTGCAGGTAAAAATGCAAAAATATAGCAAAAACACAAAATAAGAAATTGTCTTATCTGTTAGCAGGAGATGCAGACACGACACAGCAGGCTACAAGGGAAACTGGAAAGAAGGATTCAGACCAGAACAATTGATCACCGGCAACCCTGATGAAAAAATGACTCCCTTATATAAGACCAATCAGTAACACCTGATTCCCAGTCCTCACAATCCTCACTATTACCGCTTGTAACCACCAGAGGGAGCCTCTGCTCAGAACTCATCTCAAACCCATTCACAACACCTCTGCGCTCCCGCAAACGTCTGTCAATTTGAATAGCCAAAGACATAGAATCATTGAGACCAGAGGGAACAGGGAATCCCACCATAACATCCTTTACATTCTCTGACAGCCCCTTCCGAAAAAGGGCTGCCAAAGCATCATCATTCCATTTGGTCAGGACTGCCCACTTTCGGAATTTCTGACAGTACAACTCAGCGTCTTCAAGACCCTGATTTAATGCCAACAAGGTCTTTTCAGCTTGATCAGTGACATTAGGTTCATCGTACAATAACCCCAGAGCCTGAAAAAATACATAATATCATTCAAAACAGGATCATCAGGTGTCAGGGAAAAAGCCCAATCCTGAGGGTCGCCGTGCAGGAGAGAGATGACCATTTGAACCTGCTGTGCTACGCTCCCCGAGGACTTAGGCTTTAAGGCAAAAAACAACTTACAGTTATTTTTGAAATTCAGAAATTTAGCCCGATCCCCCAAAAACAAATCTGGCATGGGGATCCTAGGTTCCACAACCGGCAACCTAGCAAGATAGGTAGCAATACTCCGAACCTCAGTGGCAAGCTGATCCACACGGTCAGACAACTGTGCAAACTCCATTGAGAGAAAAAAAAATCCTCCTCAGCACCCAGAGAAAAAGAGGGAAAAAATGCAACAGACAGAAAAAAAAAAAAAATCTCTGACAACTCTGACAACTTTTTTCTTTCCAAACTACAGTCATGGCCAAAAGTTTTGAAAATGACACAAATGTTATATTTTCACATGATCTGCTGCCCTCTGGTTTTTATGTGTGTTTGACAGATGTTTTTATCACAGACAGAAATATAATAATTGCAAACATATGAGTAACAAAAGCTTATATTGACAGTTAAAATGAGTTAATGCAGCAAGTCAATATTTGCAGTGTTGACCCTTCTTCTTTAGGACCTCTGCAATTCTCCCTGGCATGCTCTCAATCAACTTCTGGACCAAATCCTGACTGATAGCAGTCCATTCTTGCACAATCAATGCTTTCATTTTGTCAGAATTTTTATGTTTTTGTTTGTCCACCCGTCTCTTGATGATTGACCACAAGTTCTCAATGGGATTAAGATCTGGGGAGTTTCCAGGCCATGGACCCAAAATCTCTATGTTTTGTTCCCTGAGCCATTTAGTTATCACCTTTGCTTTATAGCAAGGTGCTCCATCATGCTGGAAAAGGCATTGTTGATCGCCAAACTGCTATTGGAGGGTTGGGAGAAGTTGCTCTTGGAGGACATTCTGGTACCATTCTTTATTCATGGCTGTGTTTTTAGGCAAGACTGTGAGAGAGCCGATTCCCTTGGCTGAGAAGCAACCCCATACATGAATGGTTTCAGGATTCTTAACAGTTGGCATGAGACAAGACTGGTGGTAGCGCTCACCTTGTCTTCTCCGAATTAGGCGTTTTCCTGATGTCCCAAACAATCGAAAAGGGGATTCATCAGAGAAAATAACTTTACCTCAGTCCTCACAGTCCACTGCCTGTACCTTTTGCAGAATATCAGTCTGTCCATGATGTTTTTTTCTGGAGAGAAGTGGCTTCTTTGTTGCCCTCCTTGAGACCAGGCCTTGCTCCAAGAGTCTCCGCCTCACAGTGGGTGCAGATGCACTCACACCTGCCTGCTGCCATTCCTGAGCAAGCTCTGCACTGCTGGTAGCCCAATCCCACAGCTGAAACACTTTTAAGAGACGGTCCTGGCGCTTGCTGGTCTTTCTTGGGCACCCTGAAGCCTTTTTGGCAACAATGGAACCTCTCTCCTTGAAGTTCTTGATGATGCGATAGATTGTTGACTGAGGTGCAATCTTTCTAGCAGCGATACTCTTCCCTGTTAGGCCATTTTTGTGCATTGCAATGATGACTGCACGTGTTTCTTTAGAGATAGCCATGGTTAACAGAAGAGAAACAATGATGCCAAGCACCAGCCTCCTTTTAAAGTGTCCAGTGGTGTCATTCTTACTTAATCATGACAGATTGATCTCCAGCCATGTCCTCATCAACACTCACACCTGTGTTAATGGAGCAATCATTGAAAAGAGGTTAGCTGGTCCTTTTAAGGCAGGGCTGCAATGATGTTGAAATGTGTTTTGGGGGATAAAGTTCATTTTCTAGCCAAATATTGACTTTGCAAGTAATTGCTGTTAAGCTGATCACTCTTTATAACATTCTGGAGTATATGCAAATTGCCATTAGAAAAAGTGAAGCAGTAGACTTTGTAAAAATTAATATTTGTGTCATTCTCAAAACTTTTGGCCATGACTGTATTTTTCCCTTTTGTGAGTACCATATTATTTTCAGTTATGGCTGGTGATACTGTTATGTTTCGGTAGCTGAGGAGGACAGGAATAACAGCAGGGCAGCCGAACACCTGAGATGTTGGTAACTGATGGGTTGCAGATTCCTAAACTAACGACACAACTAGAGGTAGCCGTGGAGCGTTCCTACGTTGATCCTAGACGCCTCGTCACAGCCTGAGAGATAACTACACCTAAAGGCAGAAAGATGAAAGCTATCTGCCCCGGAGCAGATCCCCAAAGAAAATAGGAAGCCCCCAAACATATAATGGCGGTTAGACAACATGAAAATACAAATATTTGCAGAAAATAGATTGAGCAAACGCTGGGGCCACAAGCTGACTAAATAGGATAGGACAGGAGAGATTACTTTCTGCAACCCAGAAAACCCTACAAAAATCCAACAATTCTGATTACAAAAATACTGAGATCACACGATCTCGCCACCCGCTAAATCAGATCTCAGTGTGAACAAAAACCAAGCCTCAGCCGCTGAAAAAACAGGAAAAAGCAAATGAGCAAACAACAGTGGCTGCAGATAAACTGTGAGGAGCTCAGGCCCCAGGAGGGGACCTGGCTGACCTCCACAAAAGTGCAGAAAACAATGCAAAGAGCAAGCACAAAAGAAAAGCAAAAAATATCTTATCTGAAAGCAGCAGATGCAGGCAAGACTCCAGCAAACTTCCAAATGAACCAGGAACCACAATTGAGACAAGAACAATTGTTCACCGGCGACCATCATGGGAGGGAACCTCCCTTATGTCAGATCAGTCAGTGATCCCAGATTGCCATTCCTCACTGGAAAGTTCAGTACTGTCTGTAACCACCAGAGGGAGCCTCTGCTCAGAAACCATCTCTAGCACATTCACAACAGCACAGCAGTCGGTTAGGCCGATAGATAGAAATGAGGGAGGAGATGTAGGGGGGTGCTGCACTGTGGAGAGCTTTGTGGGTGAGAAGAAGTACTTTGAATTGGATCCTATAATAAATGGGCAGCCAGTGTAAGGACTGGCGAAAAGCGGACGCGTCCGAGTACCGATTAGCCAGATGGATGACCCTGGCTGCAGCATTAAGTATGGACTGGAGAGGGGATAGTCGAGTAATGGGGAGGCCAAGTAATAGAGCGTTGCAGTAGTCCAGGCGGGAGTGGATCAATGCTACAGTGAGGGTTTTTGTTGTTTCCATGGTGAGAAAAGGGCGGATTCTAGAGATGTTCTTTAGGTGTAGGCGGCAAGAGCGGGCAAGAGATTGTATATGGGAGGTGAAGGAGAGATTGGTGTCAAACATAACACCCAGACAGCGAGCCTGCTGCCGGGGTGTTATTATGGTGCCGCCCACGGAGAGGGAAATGTCAAATTTAGGGAGGTTAGTAGACGGCGGGAGCAGAAGGAGTTCAGTTTTGGAGAGGTTAAGTTTCAGATAGAGAGCGGACATGATGTTGGAGACTGCGGACAGACAGTCGGTGGCGTTCTGTAGAACAGCGGGGGTAAGGTCGGGGGATGACGTGTATAGTTGTGTGTCATCAGCATAAAGATGGTACTGAAAGCCAAATCTGCTGATGGTCTGTCCAATTGGGGCCGTGTAGAGAGAGAAGAGAAGGGGGCCAAGGACTGAGCCCTGGGGTACACCGACAGTGAGAGGAAGAGGAGATGACGTGGAGCCAGAGAACGAAACACTGAAGGAGCGGTCAGAAAGATAGGAAGAGAACCAGGAGAGAACAGTGTCCTTAATACCTAGTGACTGGAGCCGAGACAGTGGTCAACTGTGTCAAAAGCTGCAGAAAGGTCGAGAAGAATGAGCAGAGAGTGGTCGCCGTTACGTTTTGCTCTCAGAAGGTCATTGGTCACTTTGATGAGTGCAGTTTCAGTCGAATGTAGGGGGCGGAAGCCGGACTGTGAAGGGTCTAGAAGGGAGTAAGTGGAGAGGTAACGGGTAAGGCGGGAGTAGACTAGGCGCTCCAAAAGTTTAGAGATGAAGGGGAGATTGGAGACCGGTCTGTAGTTGTTTGTGCAGGAAGGGTCGAGAGTGGGTTCTTTTAGTAGTGGAGTAATGATGGAGTGTTTGAAGGAAGATGGGAAAATGCCAGAGGAGAGTGAGAGATTAAAGATTGTAGTTAGGTGAGTTGTGACAACTGGAGAGAGAGACTGGAGGAGATGTGAGGGAATGGGGTCGGTAGTGCATGTAGTCGGACGAGAGGAAGAGAGGAGTCTGGAGACTTCTTCTTCTGTGATGGGATCAAATGTGGAAAGTGAGCCAGGTGAAATGCAAGGTGGGATGGGAGTCACAGCACTTGATGGTTGAGAGCAGATTTCCTGATGGATAGTATCTATTTTTTCTATAAAGTGGGAGGCCAGGTCGTCAGCACAAATGACCCATTCTAGATAATGTGAAGCAGAAAAGGATCAAAGAAGCATTCATTTAACTAGTGATTCTTTAAGCATCCACAAGGACTGAACCTTGTAGCTTTAAATATTTATCAGATGTTATGTTGGGCCTTATAAAGACAGCCGTGATTTTTCTGGTATTTAAAAACTTGGACCTTTGTTCATCAGTGTTTTGGTAACGATTTTCATCAGTGTTTGGTCAGTTTATCAGTTTTTACCATCAGAATTTCATCAGTGATTTTTCACGGATAAAAAAAAATCAAAAAACTTCTATCCGTTACAATGTTCCATCTGTGTGCCGTCCATGATTTTCATGGACACACACTCTGATAAAATATCAAATATGTCTTCATGATTTTTTTTGGGCCAATCAGTTTCTGACCCGGGACTAGTGGGTATGTTTGAGTTATACATACTTGTTTTGAACCAGGCCACGCTCTATGATGCAGCTGTTCAGTGGGCGTGACCGAGTGTGTATGGAGAGCGAGGCTGCGCCGACTGGTCGGGAGTATGTATAACTCACACGTACCCTCCGGTCCTGGGTCAGACACCGGCGAATAACCCGCAGCGCACAGCACGTGTGCTTGGGGAGATTCATAATTCCAGAGTCACCCAGAGTGACTGCAGGCTTATCGATTTGGACCGGACAACCCCTTTAAGTGTGTGTGTGGGGGAAGGTCTATGATATCATATTGCAAACTCATTCACAAAGTATAGACCATTTCTATGAGGAAAGAGCAGAAGAAATCTATTACTAGCAAAAGTAAATGTGGAAAATGATGAGTATCATTAAGACCATTATCATGTGGTCTGATTAAAACAGAGTCTTCCACCTTAGAAACTTTTGCAATTTCCATTTACTGCACTTTATATTGATGTGGTTAGTAAGATGCTAAAGCTTTGAACTCTGCATAGGCACAAGTAGAATAATACAATATGAATAATGCAGACCACATAATATTACTTTTAGGCCTCATTTGCTCATCTTAGTTTTATTGCAGTTCTTCATGATTTTTCTTTAATAGGAACTGGTAATGCATTCTAAAGAGAAGGCGAGTATAAAATAATTACTTATAATGTAACCCTGAAACCTCTGATTTTGGTAAGGACTTGTTCAAAAGAGCATATTTTATGTACATGTGCAGTCCATGTTAAAATCGGACAGCCAACAAACCCATGTTATTGAATAGTGCAGTCTAAATGAGAGTATTATCACACGTATCTAGAGTCCATGTGAAAAAAAATTAAAGCATACACTAGTATTTTCTATTTTTTTGCATGAGACTCTCTTATGCAAGTTTTTGTGTGTTGAAAAAAAGTATGTATCCCTTATGGATTATTCGTATTGCATCCCATTTTTAGATACATTGCAATTATTAGCATAGGAAATTGTATGTGATCATTTACATTTTTCAAACTGTTGTATGAAAATGGATGTAATTTGGATGTCATACGGATGTAAAAAACGGACAAACAGATGACAGACGGATGCTTATGGTTCGGATGACAATATGGATCGAAATCGGATGACTTTTCATATGTTCATCTGAACCTGGTGTAACATTTCCAGGGGGTTTAGCTCTAGGATCGCTGTCTGGGTAGACAGAATGGCCCGGAAACAGTTCATTCAGACAGCAGTTCTGGTGCAAAACTGGCCGCAACCAGCTTTATTAAAGTCCACAGCAAACAGATTAAAACAAAGCATAAACAGAAAACCTGGGCTTGTCTAGCCTCTAATTACACTTAGATAGATGGCCCTCTCTATCCGGGACCCAGACTCTACCAGTCTGTGCCCAAAACAACACATATCACATATGTTACCAGTATGGAGCTTCACAGATACTCCTCCTTGTGTCTGAAGGCACCTTCCATGTCCAGACTTGAGAGAGATCCACTCCTATTCAGCCGCTCTTCACACGGATTCGCACTGAGACTACTCCTATGTCCGGGGTCCTTCCTGCACCCAAACTGAGATAGCTCAAACACTCTTGGAGACTGCTTCCTTGTGCCAGGACACCTCTCTGTGTCCAGGCTAAAGACAGCTCTAACACTCTTGGAGACTGCTTCCTTGTGCCAGGACACCTCTCTGTGTCCAGGCTAAAGACAGCTCTAACACTCTTGGAGACTGCTTCTTGTGCCGAGACACCTTCCTGTGTCCAGGCTAAACTAGCTCTCAGATTGTGTTTGCAGACACCTACTTCTGGTCTCCTAATTAAGACCTGAGTAGTTTCAGGCTTGTGCTGCAAGTGTGTGCTGAATGTGAGGTGTAGTGACCTTTCTCTACCACTAGGTTTACAAAGCCACACATTTCCCTTATACCTAGGTGAAATGCACACCCCATTCATCACATATTCACTCACTGTCTCACATATCCCCTCCCTCTTCTCCAGACCGGAGGGCTGGTCATCCAGACCGGAGGGCTGGTCAACAATCCAACAGAGACAGTGAACTCTGGACCAGTCATGGCCCTCATCAGCTTCATCCTCACCACTGTCATAGCCAACATCAGTTTTCTCTTCATCTGAAGCATCCGCACTACCCTGTACCCTCCCAGGCCTATAATCTCTGCGGGCCTCGGGTATCCTGCACGGTTTCATCTTGACCCTAGGGCCGGGCTCATTTTCGATATAGTGCCTGGCCAGAGAAGTACGACCCGACACATCAGAACACTTCTGCTGACTCTTCCTCAGAAACTCACGTACCTCCTGTCCCTGGTGCACTGACCATGTGTCACCAACTATCACAGAAGGTACAGGGGGTTTTTCACTTTTCTCCAGTTCCCCACTTTCAGGCTCTTCTGGCAGGACATGCCCAGAAGCCCCACCGTCAGTCCTAGACTCTACCTCTTCAGCCACATCACTTTGGTCTCCAATATCTCCATTTATTCCAGCCCTCAAGTTCTCCTTGATAGCGGCATCTGTATACTCAGAACCCGCCGGATTCTTCTCTTCCACCACGTTCTGCATCCCATCTGGGCTCCCGTGTGTCTGCAGCGGCAACGGAGTGACACATCGCTTTTCCCATTTGTTGGGACGTGGCTCCGATGTAGCCTCCCTGAAAGTGCGCTTGAGCTCACCAATGCCAGCTACTGATCCGGACCGTAACCCGTCCACGCCGCTGTCTTCGGCAGAAACAGATTCCTGGACAGAGTCAGTCCCCATATCTTCAGTCTTGTTCCTCACAGCTTCACTTGAAACCTCAGCTTCTGATGAGGCATCTGACTTGGTGACCACCACTTCCATGGCTTTTTCCACCTCTGCAGCATCACCTTCAGAGTCCTTGGCATGATGCAGATCCACACCACACACTGACAACTTCTCATCTGCAACAGCATCCACTTGTGCTGTGTTCAGTTTCAGAGTCCTGCCTTTAAAGCTCAGCTCTCCTCCTTTCACCTTAGTCTTCGCCAGGGAACCGGCCAACTGTAAAACATCTTCAGATGCCATCTTCTGTCTGGCTGTAAGGTCAGCATCAGCTTTCTTCTCAGGACTCTCAACCTCCTCTGCTACCATGCCTTCCTCATTTGCACTGGTTGCTTTATGGTCATCAGATAATTCACTATCACTATCTGACCCCTTTTTCTCAGCCACATCTGGCTCACTGTCAGGGCTATACACTTCATTTTCATTCACATCCTGCTCACTGTCAGGGTTATACAATTCATTTTCATTCATATCCTGCTCACTGTCAGGGTTATACAATTCATTTTCATTCACATCCTGCTCACTGTCAGGGTTATACAATTCATTTTCATTCACATCTTGATCTGGAACCTTAGTTAACATGTCATCCACAACATTAACTTCACCATCTGGTCCCTCAAGTATGTGACTATGTGACAACCCCAGCACTATACTTCTATATAGCTCAGGTACCAGGAGCTGACTCACGACCTCTCCCTGGACTTCAGTGTCCCTATACAATAGGCTATTGTTCATGGCAGCATGAGGAAACCTCTCCTCAGAGCCAGGCTCCTGGGAAACCTCATTTAGAACAATCATATTTTCCTGTGCCGTTTTAAGAGAGGGGTCTCGCCACTGCTCACTCTCAAAATTGTCACAGGACACAGGTAAGTCAGGGACACTCGGTTCTCGAGAACCACCATCCTCGTCTCCCAACATCACCTGCAAAGGAATTTCATCACTATCACAGTCATCATTATTATCAATATCATTATCATGACTATGATCAGTATTATCATCACTACCATGATCATCATCATCATCATTATCAGCATCATCATCATGGTCATCATTATCATCATCATTATCATGGTCATCATCATTATCATATAAGTTTAACATCCCACTAGTATTGTGTTCCGCCCCTCGGGACTGCGCACCCTCAATAGGAGCTTCATCACACTGTCCATCAGAAACATTTTTCCCCAGAGATCCTTAGACCGGGGAAAGTCATTACCCAATATAACGGGTTGCACCAGGGTCTTCACTACCCCCACTTCACATGAAACCTCCCCGAGTTTGGGGACCAAGTCCACGGCAGTCTCTGGGTAGACTTTGGTGTCTCCATGGATGCACACCATACTCAGGTGCTTATCAGGGATGAAGTCCCTATCAATCAGGCTGTCACATACGGAAGTCACTGGACTCTCTGAGTCCAAGAGGGCCTGTGCTGGGCAGTCATTTACAACCACCGGGGACCCCTGTGGTCCAGTCTCTTCGGCAGAGGTGGACACACACACAGGTTCTGCGCAGAGAGAGAGGGATCTGCCAACATCACAACACATAGGCTCCCCCTCTATTGGACAGTTGGCTGCAATTTCACGCCAGCTCCAACACTGTCCATCACACTCTCCCACCCACATGTCCCCTCGGGCCTGAACCCGCTTATCAGCATACCCCATGTCCCCAACAGCTGGAAAGCTCTTACCGCGAGAGTTCAGCGTCCGGGAACTCTGAAGTGACGACCTCTCAGA
This sequence comes from Oophaga sylvatica, assembly GCA_033576555.1. NCBI lineage: Eukaryota > Metazoa > Chordata > Amphibia > Anura > Dendrobatidae > Oophaga > Oophaga sylvatica. The sequence goes on from JARQOD010000001.1 coordinate 316,929,066, forward strand.
CGGCTGTACCTCAGGAGGACATGCTCGGGTGTAGCGGTTCACTATCACCTTTTCAACTCCATAATCAGGTTTGCTTACTGCAGACTCCCAACTGCATCTCCAGTCATGAACTCCCCTCGCACGGGCTGTCACCGTAACACCCAGCCGGGTAAGAATCGCCGCTTTCAACTTGGCATAGTCTTCGCTGTCCTGCTTGCTCAGGTCAGCCCAGACTTTTTGGGGTTCCCCAATCAGATAGGGTACCACCGCCATGGCCCATTCAGATAGTGGCAGATTCTCCTTCTCTGCCAGTCTCTCAAACCTAGTAAGATATACCTCCACATCATCACGAGGTGTCATTTTTCTCAAGGACCGTCTTACCGCCTTCTTTACAGCGGACAACGCAGGTACCTTCACAACATTACTCTGGGACGAGGTGTTGAGAGCTGCAATCTGCTCAAAAAACAACCGGTCATTCTCCTGCTGCTGCTGCAGGAATTGCTGCCGGGCCTGCTGCATGTGCTGCTGGTGCTGCAGGCGCTGCTGCTCCATGGTCCGCTGGGCCTGGGCCAGGTACTCAATGAGCTCCTTCATACTGCCGGACTCATCTGTCTCAATCACAGCAGTCTTATGTTGCACATTAACTTGTGCCATTTGTTCAAACAGCGCCTCCATGCTGTCATTCATGCTGTCAGACTTCTCTGTCTTAACAACGGCAGTCTTCACACAAGACATACACACTTCACAGTCTTTTCCACAGAAAATTTCAGCTCTGCTGTGCAGACACCTTTTTTTTTTTTTTCTTTGCAAAGTCTATTAGGGCTCCTGTCTCTTTAAGACTGCTCCAAACAGACGTTTCTCTTTTGCTGCTGCACATTCCACAGTCATTTTCACAACAAGTTCAGTTTTGCTGTGCATACATTTTCTCTCTGCAGACCCTATCAGGGCCACTGTCTCTCCAAGACTGCTCCAAACAGACGTTTCTGCTGACACACTTTTTTTTTTTTTTCTGCTGCTATTTCAATAGACTTCACCTTTAATGCTGTCTCTCGCCACTGTGCTGCATACACACTCCAGCACTAACTGTATCCGCCACTGCGCTGCCCCAGCATTCTCCGCCAATTGTAACATTTCCAGGGGGTTTAGCTCTAGGATCGCTGTCTGGGTAGACAGAATGGCCCGGAAACAGTTCATTCAGACAGCAGTTCTGGTGCAAAACTGGCCGCAACCAGCTTTATTAAAGTCCACAGCAAACAGATTAAAACAAAGCATAAACAGAAAACCTGGGCTTGTCTAGCCTCTAATTACACTTAGATAGATGGCCCTCTCTATCCGGGACCCAGACTCTACCAGTCTGTGCCCAAAACAACACATATCACATATGTTACCAGTATGGAGCTTCACAGTTACTCCTCCTTGTGTCTGAAGGCACCTTCCATGTCCAGACTTGAGAGAGATCCACTCCTATTCAGCCGCTCTTCACACGGATTCGCACTGAGACTACTCCTATGTCCGGGGTCCTTCCTGCACCCAAACTGAGATAGCTCAAACACTCTTGGAGACTGCTTCCTTGTGCCAGGACACCTCTCTGTGTCCAGGCTAAAGACAGCTCTAACACTCTTGGAGACTGCTTCCTTGTGCCAGGACACCTCTCTGTGTCCAGGCTAAAGACAGCTCTAACACTCTTGGAGACTGCTTCTTGTGCCGAGACACCTTCCTGTGTCCAGGCTAAACTAGCTCTCAGATTGTGTTTGCAGACACCTACTTCTGGTCTCCTAATTAAGACCTGAGTAGTTTCAGGCTTGTGCTGCAAGTGTGTGCTGAATGTGAGGTGTAGTGACCTTTCTCTACCACTAGGTTTACAAAGCCACACATTTCCCTTATACCTAGGTGAAATGCACACCCCATTCATCACATATTCACTCACTGTCTCACACTGGCCTAACTGTGTAACAGCCTTTCAAATGCATAATGTTTTCCAGTTTCAATTTTTTCCCTAATCCATTGGGCTTACACAGAGAAGGTACATCTGTGATGCTAAGTCACTACTCACAGACAAGCCGTGAGACAGGGTAGTCATAAGGTCCAGGGTTAGATACCAGGAGGGCTCATAGTACAGAGGGGCAATACAAAGGTATGGTCAAGTTAGAGTCTGGTGTCCAATGCTAGGAGGGTATGTCAAGATAAGGGGATAAGAGAAACAGATAGTCAGAGGCCAAGTCCGGGATCAGGTACCTGAGGTCAGAGAGCTTCAAGAGCAAAAGGGATAGCACACACGAATAGGCACGACAAATCCAAGGTTTGGTAACAAGATCAGGGAATCAGACACAGAGCAAAGCACACGCATCACTGAGCAAAGCTACGGATGACAATGGTCTGCTCATAGCTAGCCAGCTAAAGAGTTAGCAAATAATCAAGAACCGGAGGTACCTGGAGGAACGCCGCAGGCTAAACAGCGGAGCTGTCAATCAAAATGCTGACAGTCCAACACTCCAGATCCTATAGGGTGGCTGAACTGTCACAGCGTCCCTAGGCGACAGTGAATGATTGAACCGTGACAGTACCCCCTCTTCTAAGGGGGGGCACCAGACCCCAGGCTTCCTAGGAAACCTAGACTGAAAGGCCCTGACCCATCAATCAGCCTTCACTGATCTGGCTGGAACCCAGGATTTCATCTTCCTTCCAATAGATGAGATAATGGAGAGAATTTCAGACCCTCCGAGAATCCACAACTCTCTGCACCTCGTACTCTAAACTGTCATCGACAGGAACCAGAGGAGGTGGGGATGATAACGATACCACTGAAGGGACAAATTCCTTCAACAGCGATCTGTAGAAGATGTTTGGGATGCAGAGAGTTGGAGGAAGCTTCTGTAACGACCCTGTCAGCGCCAGCGAACTGCCACGGCTGAGCAGGGTGACTCACCCACACTGCGGAGGAAGGGCCCGGGGTCAGATGCCGTAGGGGAGGCTCAGGCAGACGGGACTTGAGCAGCGTGGTGAGAGGAGACACTGAAGGTAGCAGTAAGCAAAAGGACCTGCGATCTTGTGACCACAGGGGGCGGGGCTTAGTGTCCTGCTGCTGGAGGTGAGTGCAGGACGCTACAGGGACCCTGGATTAGTGAAGAGGGAAACTCAGGTCAGACAAACGGGGGTCATACCCGGAGAGGACGGCGCCGTACCGGAGGGGCGAGCAGAGAATAGTCAGAACATAAGAAAGGGGTCATACACGGAAATAGCAACCCAGTACAGGGGGGGTAAGCAGAGCATTGTCAGGACAAAGGCCAGGGGTCATACACGAGATAGCAATGAAGTACAGGAGGGGCAGGCAGAACTCGTAACGGGAACAGAACCAAGTCAAAACCAAGCAAGCATAGAGAATCACAAGCACAAAGCACAGGGTCACACACACTCGGCCAAGGGTCAAAGTATAAGCGACAAGGAATGGCCCCACAATGAGGCTATAAGAAGCCTCCCAGAATCCCAGAGTGAGGCCATCCAAATTAACCCTTAACCTACCTTTTCCCACAAACTCAGCAAACCATGACAGCTTCAACCTGAAGGCTACCATATTGACCGCTTCCCATTTTTCATAGAGACCGGTGATCTTCTGGCCCAACGTCGCTGACGGTACCTTAAGTTTAATGTTTCTAGATGACAGCCATAACTTATGGCCTACTTTAAAAACAGGAACCACCGAACGTCTTCTATCAGCCTTTTATTTTTGGTGAACGTGGGCAATATTCTTCTGAACCTCCTTCCAAACTGTCATGTGTGCATTGCCACGAAGATCGTCGCGGTTGCACATTTTGACTTCTCACAGCTGAGCTGCTGTTTCTTTGTGTTTGGCAGCTAGGGAGTTAATTCTGTCTGTGCTCGGTTCTGGGACTGGGTGCAGTTTCTCCCGGCTGCAATTGATTATTTGTTGATTGGTTTCCTTTAAATTCCTGGTTGTCTGCTTGGGGAGTTGCCAGTGAAACCTTCATGCAGACCACAGATAGGAATGAATCTGTAAAAACTTTAGTTGTGAGCTCCTTAGTTGTTCTAAGCTCAACTTGGTTAGAGTTTATTTCCCAGACCATTTATGTTCCTTTGGTGTTTGAGTGTGTATGCAAGCGAGTGTTATCCTGTCTGTCTTATATGTCTAATCTGTGTATTTAGCTGAGATCAGCCCATATCCCTTTGGTGGTAGTCAGGATCCTTCTTAGGACTGATTACAGGGTTCAGGGTCTGATAGGAGACAGGGTTAGGTTGGAGACTTGGACCTTTGAACCATTATCAGTACCTCCAAGGTGAGGGATTAGTTAGGACCCCAGTTTAGGGTCAGGTTAGATCCCGGTCCACCTCTTTCCTGTTTCAGCTCATCAAGTCCTCAAGATTAACCCTGAGTTCAGCAGATATCGTGTCAGGTAAATCTATTCTATACTTACATGCTGATGTTGCTATACTAGTTGTTGTATAGAGTGTTGTTCCTGTATTAATAGTTTACTGACATTGTATACATATCATTAGACAGCGTGACATTTTCACTGGCCATAAAAATTATCTCCAGTTACCATGGATCCAGTAGCCCAGCTGGCTCTGCAGTTGCAGGGATTATCCATGGAGCTGACGGACATTAAGTCCAAAGTTTTGTCTCCCCTGGAGCAAACCAGAGTTGAACCTAAAGTAGCTCTCCCGGACAGGTTCACTGGTGGGCGAGACAAATTTTTCACCTTCCGGGAGGCATGTAAATTGTATTTTCGGCTTCGGCCTCGATAATCAGGGAGTGAGGAGCAGAGAGTGGGAATTGTTATCTCACTTCTGCAAGGGGACCCTCAATCCTGGGCATTTTCCCTTCCTCCGGGATCCCCGGCTCTACTGTCTGTAGATCAATTTTTTACTGCCCTGGGATTGGTATATGATGACCCAGATCGGGTCTCTCTTGCTGAGACAAAATTACGTAAGATACAGCAGGGAGATCGTCCGGCAGAGGAATTTGCTTCTGAGTTTCGTAGATGGGCCACAGATACTCAGTGGAATGACCCAGCTCTTAGGAGCCAGTTTTGTCATGGGCTTTCTGATAAATTAAAAGACGTTTTGGCTCAGTATGAGTCTCCTCCTTCTCTGGAGGCTGCTATGGCCTTAGCTATCCGTACTGATAGACGGCTTCGGGAGAGGGGTGAGGTAACCCCACTCCCTGTTGTTTCTCCACCTACCACTAAAGTCCCTTATGTTGAGGTTCCCCTTGTCTGTTCGGATGAGCCTATGCAGTTGGGAGGGACATCATTTCGTAGGAGGGGATTGGCGGTACGCCGCAGGACTAGAAGATGTTTTTTCTGCGGGAAAGAGGGACATTTCGTTGGAGAATGTCCATCCCGTGCCTTGTTGAGCCAAAAGTCGCCGGAAAACTGTTAATCCCAGGTTGTGTGGTGGACGACAACCTGGGAGTATGTATTTCATCCGCCAGTTCTTCTCAGTTCCTTGTACCAGTGGAGGTGGTAGTTGGTACGAGAGTGGAGAGATTGTCTGTTCTTCTTGATAGTGGTTCCGGGGCTAATCTGGTTGACGCTCAGTTTGCTCAGGCTCAAGGTATGCATCTGAGTGTATTGGTCAAACCGATCCCTATATTCTCCATTGACGCCAGGCCTCTCGGCCAAGGTAGCTTTGTTCATGAGGTTCATAACATTGACCTTCGGGTAGGGGCAATACATAGGGAACAATTATCTTGTTATGTGTTGGAGGGTCTACCTACTCCCATTGTGTTGGGACTTCCTTGGTTGGTTAAACATAACCCTGTGATTAATTGGCAGTCCAGAGAAATAAGCCAATGGGGTGAGTTTTGCAAAAGCAACTGCATGAACACAGTCATCAGTGCGGTCGTGCCTAGTACATTGCCTCCTTTTTTGGAGGATTTTGGGGATGTTTTCTCTGAGGAGGGGTGTCAGGAGTTGCCTCCTCATGGCGTGTATGATTGCTCTATTAATCTCCTTCCTGATGCTAAGTTGCCTAAAGCTAGGTTGTATAATCTTTCTGGTCCTGAGAGGCAGGCTATGAAAGATTATATTTCTGAAAGTCTGGCCAAAGGGCATATTAGACCTTCATCTTCCCCAGTAGCCGCGGGGTTCTTCTTTGTGAAGAAGAAAGATGGAGGCCTACGCCCTTGCTTGGATTTCCGCGAACTTAATCGGATTACTGTTCGAGATCCGTATCCACTCCCTCTTATTCCTGATCTCTTCAATCAAATTGTTGGCGCCAAATGGTTTTCTAAATTGGATCTCGGGGGCGTATAATCTGATTAGGATAAAAGAGGGGGATGAGTGGAAAACAGCGTTTAACACGCCGGAGGGACATTATGAGAACCTAGTCATGCCTTTTGGTCTGACTACTGCACCAGCAGTATTCCAACATTTTGTTAATGACATTTTTCGTCACCTTGTGGGGCTGTTTGTGGTTGTATATTTGGACGACATTTTAATTTACTCGCCAGATCTTGTGTCTCATCAGGAGCATGTGAGACAGGTGTTGCAGATCTTGCGAGACAATAAACTATACGCCAAACTGGAGAAGTGTGTATTTGCCGTACAGGAACTTCAGTTTTTGGGTTTTTTGGTGTCAGCCTCCGGTTTCCGTATGGACCCTGAAAAGGTGAGAGCAGTGCTTGAATGGGATCAGCCAGGGGATCTTAAGGCTCTGCAGCGTTTTTTGGGGTTTGCTAACTACTACCGGAAATTTATTTGTAATTTCTCATCTGTCGTCAAACCTCTCACTGACATGACAAGAAAAGGGACGGATTTTTCTAAATGGTCGGACAAAGCTTGCCAAGCCTTTTCCTCTTTGAAGAAATGTTTTGCTTCGGCACCCGTTCTCATCCAACCAGATGCATCTCAGCCGTTCATTGTGGAGGTGGATGCGTCTGACGTAGGGGTGGGTGCTATATTGTCCCAGGGTCCGTCCCCTGGTAAATGGCATCCGTGCGCTTTTCTAAGAAATTGTCGTCCGCCGAAAGGAATTATGATATCGGCAATAGGGAACTTTTGGCCATTAAGTTAGCTTTTGAAGAATGGCGTCACTTTTTGGAGGGGGCAGTCCACCCGGTTACCGTTATTACTGATCACAAGAACCTGTTGTATTTTGAATCCGCTAAGCGTCTGAATTCCAGACAAGCTCGATGGTCGTTGTTTTTTACCAGGTTTAATTTTGTCGTCACTTATCGCCCGGGGTCTAAGAATGTAAAGGCTGATGCCTTGTCTCGCAGTTTCCCAGGGGCCGGGAAAACGGATGACCCGAGTCCTATCCTTCAGGAGGGGGTGGTAGTGTCGGCTGTATTTTCTGAGCTTGAGGAGGAGGTGTTAGAGGCTCAGGGGGACGCCCCTGCAGGACCTCCAGGGAGACTGTTTGTCCCAAATCTGTTGAGACAAAAGGTTATTGAGGCACATCATAATTCTGCTCTAGCAGGACATCCAGGGAGTAAGGCTACTTTAGATCTCCTTTCTCGCCGGTTTTGGTGGCCTAATGCTAATAAAGATGTTATAACTTTTGTCGCGTCATGTGGGGTGTGTGCTCGCTCTAAAACCCCTCATACCCGTCCGTCTGGGACCCTTTTACCCTTGAAACTTCCGGAGCGTCCATGGACTCATTTATCTATGGACTTCATTACGGACCTTCCTCCGTCGTCAGGGAATACTGTCATACTGGTGGTTGTTGACAGGTTCAGTAAGATGGCACATTTCGTTGCTCTTCCTGCACTCCCTAATGCTAAAACTCTGGCGCAGGTGTTCATTAGGGAGATCGTTAGACTTCATGGGTTGCCTTCTGATGTGGTGTCAGATAGGGGGTCTCAGTTTGTGTCCAAATTTTGGAGGGCATTTTGTTTACGTCGGGGGATGCAATTGTCATTTTCCTCGGCTTTTCATCCGCAGACCAATGGTCAGACAGAGCGTCTGAATCAGAGCTTAGAGACATATCTCCGGTGTTTTGTCTCAGAGAACCAAGAGGACTGGTCTTCTTTCTTGCCTCTGGCAGAGTTCGCTCTTAACAACAGGCGGAGCGAGTCCACTGGTAAGTCCCCGTTTTTTGGGGCATATGGTTTCCATCCCCAGTTTTGTACTTTCAATGGGGGGGGCCCTTCTGGGGTTCCTGAGGAGGAGCGTTTCTCGTCGTCACTTGCTTCTGTGTGGAGAGGTGTATTGAATAATCTGAGTGCGATGGGGAACCGTTACAAACGTATGGCTGATAGGAGGAGAGTTTCTGGTCCAGATCTGAATGTGAACGATCTGGTATGGTTGTCTACCAGGAATATAAAACTTAAAGTGCCCTCCTGGAAACTGGGTCCCAGATTCATCGGGCCGTACAGGATCAGTTCCATAATTAATCCTGTGGCATTTCGTCTGGACCTCCCTCCTAAGTTTAAAATTCATAATGTGTTCCACAAGTCATTACTTAAAAGGTATGTGGCACCAGTCATACCGTCACCTCTACCTCCTCCTCCTGTGTTGGTCAATGGTAACTTGGAATTTCAAGTATCAAAGATCATTGACTCACGTCTGAATCGCCGGTCCCTTCAGTACTTGGTGCATTGGAAGGGGTATGGTCCAGAGGAGAGGACGTGGGTCCCTGCGTCTGATGTTAACGCAGATCGTTTGGTTCGGACCTTCCACAGAACTCACCCGGGCAGGCCTGGCCCTGAGGGTCCGGAGGCCCCTCGTAGAAGGGGGGGTACTGTCATGTGTGCATTGCCACGAAGATCGTCGCGGTTGCACATTTTGACTTCTCACAGCTGAGCTGCTGTTTCTTTGTGTTTGGCAGCTAGGGAGTTAATTCTGTCTGTGCTCGGTTCTGGGACTGGGTGCAGTTTCTCCCGGCTGCAATTGATTATTTGTTGATTGGTTTCCTTTAAATTCCTGGTTGTCTGCTTGGGGAGTTGCCAGTGAAACCTTCATGCAGACCACAGATAGGAATGAATCTGTATAGACTTTAGTTGTGAGCTCCTTAGTTGTTCTAAGCTCAACTTGGTTAGAGTTTATTTCCCAGACCATTTATGTTCCTTTGGTGTTTGAGTGTGTATGCAAGCGAGTGTTATCCTGTCTGTCTTATATGTCTAATCTGTGTATTTAGCTGAGATCAGCCCATATCCCTTTGGTGGTAGTCAGGATCCTTCTTAGGACTGATTACAGGGTTCAGGGTCTGATAGGAGACAGGGTTAGGTTGGAGACTTGGACCTCTGAACCATTTTCAGTACCTCCAAGGTGAGGGATTAGTTAGGACCCAGTTTAGGGTCAGGTTAGATCCCGGTCCACCTCTTTCCTGTTTCAGCTCATCAAGTCCTCAAGGTTAACCCTGAGTTCAGCAGATATCGTGTCAGGTAAATCTATTCTATACTTACATGCTGATGTTGCTATACTAGTTGTTGTATAGAGTGTTGTTCCTGTATTAATAGTTTACTGACATTGTATACATATCATTAGACAGCGTGACACAAACATCCCTTAGCTTCTGTTTGGCAACCTCCACTCCAGGACACTCAGAACTTATCCTGGAAAATTTACCAAAATGTAAACTATAATTACAGAAAAACGGCGAGGTTGCAGTGGATTGATTGAACCGACTGTTAAAGGCAAACTCAGCCAAAGGTAGGAATGAGGACCAGTCCACCTGTTGAGCCGCCAAAAAACACCTCAATATTTGCTCCAAAGATTGATTAGTCTACGCTGACCACTGGTTTCAGGGTGGTAGGTAGAGGAAAATGACAAGTCAATCCCTAATTTCTTACACAAAGCTGTCCATGACTTTGAAAAAAATTGCACTACCTAACAAATACAATGCTAAGAGGAATTCCATGCAACTTCATCACATTACAAATAAACAACCTGGAGACTGTTTCTGTATTAGGTAACCTTGACAAAGGAACAAAATGAGCTTGTTTACTGAATCAGTCAACCACCACCCAAATAACAGTTTTCCCATCAGACAAAAAAAAATCTGTGATGAAATCCATGGACATATGAGTTCACGGTCTTTCCGGAATTGGCAATGAAGCCAATTCCCCAGCCGGCCAGTTATGACAAACTTTAGTACGTGCGCAGACTTCACAAGCGGATACAGAATCTTTAACATCATTGCTTGCTCATAGACGGCCACCAAAAGAGTCTGAAAATAACTTTCTGCATAGCTGTGACCCCAGAATGACCACTCAAGACGAAATCATGAAACTTCGTGCAACAGGCACAATATTAATTACACAGGTACAAATAACTTTGACACTGGAGTGGAGAATCACCGGCCTCTGTTATGTTTAGGTAGCTGAGGAGGCAGGAGCAAAAAACCGCATAGGCAGCCTAACACCAGAGAGGTTGGAAACTAATAGGTTGCAGACCCCTAAACTAACCGCACAACTAGAAGCAGCCGTGGGACGTTCCTACGGAGCCCTAGACGCCTCGTCACAGCCGGAGAGATAGCTCTCCCTGAAGATGGAAAGAGGAAAGCTAACTGCCCCGGAGTAGACCCCAAAAGAATAGGAAGCCCCAGACATAAAATGGCGGTTAGACAAGATGAAAATACGAACACAAACAGAAAATAGATTGAACAAACGCTGGGGCCCAAAACTGTCTAGATAGGACAGCACAGGAGAGAATACTGTCTGCAACCCAGAAAAACCCTAGGAAAAACTCCAACACTTCTGAATCCAAAAATACTGAGACCACATGGTCTCGACCACCTATATCACATCTCTGGTGTGGACACGTAGCAACCCAGCAGTAAAATATCACAAGAACTGAGCAAATGAACAAATACAAAAAAACGAACGGAGACCAGCCAAAGCCCCCCAAAGGGGATCCGGCTGAAGACAAAAAAGCAATGCAGCAAAAAGCAAGGAATTCAAACAACAGTAAAAAAAACTGAAAGAGACTTATCTGAATGCAAGCAGGAGACAGCAGAAAAGCAAGCTGAATTCCAACCTAGACCAGGAAGAACAATTGATCACCGGCGAGGATCATTGGAGGTCAGCTCACTTATATCAGGCCAGTCAGTACCACCTGACAACCACTCGTCAACTGCAGGTGTAGGACTCTTGGTGTTCAACATAGGTTCAATACCCTCAGCAACCACCAGAGGGAGCTTCAGCTCCAAAGTCGTCTCCAATACGTTCACAACAGGTGTGCTTGATAGCATATTCCCATTTTTCCATCGGAAAATCTATATTTAGGTCAGATTCCCATCGTCGTAGGTAAATATTTTTGGTTTCATTAGTATCTTTATTGAAGTGGCTATAGATATTTTTGATGCTCCATCTGTTTTTATGATTAGTGTTTTTTAATAAGAGACTATGCCAAAGTTTAGGGATCTACTTGATAATAATTTTTGGATATTTTCTTTTAAAAGTATATAAAATAAAAATTGGGAAGAAGGCAGGTTATAGATACGTTTGATCTCACTGTATGGGTAAAATGATTCACCATTGTAAATGTTGCCTACATTGTTTATTCCAACTTCAGACCAAATAGATGGGATTAAAATTTTGTAAATTATAGCTATTAGAGACATAGAGAAATTCTTAATCTGGCTAATCCTCGAACCTCCCCTTCCCGGCCTCGTCAGCGACTTCCAAGCAGACAGAACCGCTTGAAAAATGGGATGATGATGTTCTCTTTGGATTGGTTCCAACAGATATTTAAAGAAGGAATCTCGCAGAGGCATATTATTGTTTTCGGCTATTTCTAGATCGAGCCAGGCTACTTGGGGATTATCAATAAACCAGTATTGGCTATGTCTCATCATATAAGTCTGATAGTAGGCCGAGATGTTTGGTAAGGCTATATGTTATGATTTGGTAGCTGAGGAGTGCAGGTAAAAAAGGCAATACACCAGAGTAGTTGGAATCTATGAGATTGCAGTACCCTGACTAACCACCACAACTAGAGGCAGCCGTGGAGCGTTCCTACGTTGGTCCTAGACGCCTCGTCACAGCCTGAGAAACTAGCTACACCTCAAGATAGAAAGAGGAAAGCTATCTGCCCCGGAGCAGATCCCCAAAGACATAGAAAGCCCCCAAACATGTAATGGCGGTTAGACAAGAAGAAATACTGACACAGACAGAAAATAGAATGAGCAAACGTTGGGGCCCAAACTATCTAAATAGGAAAGGATAGGAAGGGTACTTACTGCAATCTCAAAAAACCCTGAAAAGCACCAACTCTACTAATTTCAAAAACACCTGAGATCACACGACCTCTACCACCTAAATTAGCTCTCTGGTGTAACAAAATCAAAACAGCAGCCACTGAAAAAACTGGAAAAAGCAAAATGTACAAACATCAGTGGCTGAACAAAACTGAGAGGGCAAAAGCCCCCGGAGGGGACCCAGAAGGCCCCCACAGAAGTGCAGGACAAAATGCAAAAATCAAGCACAAAAACAACAAGAAGAAAATGTCTTATCTGTTAGCAGGAGATGCAGACTCAAAACAGCAGGCTACAAAGGAAACAGGAATCAAGGATTGAGACCAGAACAATTGATCACCGGCAACCCTGATGGGAAGGCAACTCCCTTATATAAGACCAGTCAGTAACACCTGATTCCCAATCCTCACAATCTTCACTGGGCAGACCAGTACCGCTTGTAACCACCAGAGGGAGCCTCTGCTCAGAACTCATCTCAAGCCCATTCACAACAGCTATATGCTTTTCTTTTTAAAGAGGACATCATTAGCTACCCTCGCCTTTCTGTCATTCCAAATAAAAGATTTTATTAGGTATTGTATCTTTGTTAGGTAGGAAGAAAGAATTGTTAGAGGAAGGGTTCGAAATAAGTATAGAATTTTTGGCAAAATAAACGATTTTACCACCAGTGTCTTACCTAGTAGGAACAAAGAGCTTAAAGCGTGAAAAGTCTTTAGATATAGTTTTAATCAGGTTATCTAGATTCGTGAGGATTAATAAGTGAAATTTATTTGTTAATGTAATACCCAAATAAGCAATTTATTTGTCTTCCCATAGATAGTTTGCTTTTGAATTTCTTGGATCAAGTTATGGTTTAGGAAAAAATGTAAGATTTTAGATTTCTGAGGGTTGATTTTGAAGTATGAATTTTTTGAGAATAAGTCCAAATCTAGTTTAAGGGCATCAATTGAATTTAAGGGGTCCGTAATTGTCAAAAAGATACCGTCAGCGAATAAAGTAATTTTATGATGGTGGTGTAGTGTTATGTTTCGGTAGTTGAGGAGTGCAAGCAAAAAAGGCAATACACCAGAGCAGTTGGAATCTATGAGATTGCAGTACCCTGACTAACCACAACAACTAAAGGCAGCCGTGGAGCGTTCCTACGTTGGTCCTAGACGCCTCGTCACAGCCTGAAAAACTAACTACACCTAAAGATAGAAATAGGAAAGCTATCTGCCCCGGAGCAGAACCCCAAAGATAATAGAAAGCCCCCAAACATGTAATGGCGGTTAGACAAGAAGAAATACAGACACAGACAGAAAATAGTATGAGCAAACGTTGGGGCCCAAACTAACTAAATAGAAAAGGATAGGAAGGGTACTTACTGCAATCCCAGAAAACCCTGAAAAGCACCAACTCTACTAATTTCAAAAACACCTGAGATCACACGACCTCTACCACCTAAATTAGTTCTCTGGTGTAACAAAATCAAAACAGCAGCCACTGAAAAAACTGGAAAAAGCAAAGGTACAAACATCAGTGGCTGAACTAAACTGAGAGGGCAAAAGCCCCCGGAGGGGACCCTGAAGGCCCCCACAGAAGTGCAGGACAAAATGCAAAAATCAAGCACAAAAACAAAAAGAAGAAAATGTCTTATCTGTTAGCAGGAGATGCAGACATGACACAGCAGGCTACAAAGGAAACAGGAATCAAGGATTCAGACCAGAACAATTGATCACCGGCAACCCTGATGGGAAGGTGACTCCCTTATATAAGACCAGTCAGTAACACCTGATTCCCAATCCTCACAATCTTCACAATCTTCACTGGACAGACCAGCACCGCTTGTAACCACCAGAGGGAGCCTCTGCTCAGAACTCATCCCAAGCCCACTCACAACAGTACCCCCCCCTTGAGGAGGGGTCACCGAACCCTCATTTGAGCAACCAGGTCGGTCAGGATGAGTTCTATGGTACGCACGGATGAGTCTCCTAGCATGGATGTCCGAAGCAAACATCCAAGAATTGTCTTCCTGACCATAACCTCTCCACTTAACCAAATACTGGAGTTTCCGTCTAGAAAAACGAGAATCTAATATTTTCTTAACCACATACTCCAGATTGCCCTCAACCAAAACAGGGTCAGGAGGCACAGCAGCAGGAACCACTGGCTCAACAAACCTCTTCAACAAGGACTTGTGGAACACGTTATGGATCTTAAATGTCCCTGGAAGAAGCAAACGAAAAGAAACAGGATTAAGAATCTCTATGATCTTATAAGGTCCAATGAACCTAGGCTTAAATTTAGGAGATGCTACTCTCATAGGAATATTTTTTGAGGACAACCAGACCAAGTCACCTACTTTAAACCGAGGACCATCAGTCCTATGCCGGTTAGCAAACCGCTGGGCCCTCTCCTGAGAGAGGGACAACCTCTCCACTACCTGGTCCCAAATCTGTTGCATACGCTCCACAACAGAGTCAACACCTGGACAGACAGAAGCCTCCGTCTGTCCTGAAGAAAATCGAGGGTGAAACCCAGAATTACAGAAAAACGGAGACATCAAAGTGGCAGAGCTAGCCCTATTATTAAGAGCAAACTCAGCCAAAGGCAAAAAAGAGACCCAGTCATCCTGATCAGCAGACACAAAGCATCTTAGATAAGTCTCCAATGTCTGGTTTGTTCTCTCAGTTTGACCATTGGTCTGAGGATGAAATGCCGAGGAGAAAGACAATTGAACACCCAGTTTAGAACAAAAAGTCCTCCAAAATCTGGAAACAAACTGGACTCCTCTGTCAGACACTATGTTCTCAGGAATGCCGTGTAAACGAACCACGTGCTGAAGGAACAACGGCACCAATTCAGAGGAGGAAGGCAACTTAGGTAATGGCACAAGATGTATCATCTTAGAAAACCTATCACAAATCACCCAGATGGCGGTCATTCTCTGAGAAACAGGAAGGTCGGAAATGAAATCCATAGAGATATAGGCAATGGCATCAACAAACCACTAGAGCGAGAGCAAGGCTTGGAGCGAGAGCAAGTCCCGCAGGACTGCACAAATTCCCTGACATCACGAGACAAGGTAGGCCACCAAAAGGACCGACTAACCAAGTCTCTGGTACCAAAAATTCCGGGATGCCCAGCCAACGCGGAACAATGAATCTCAGACATCACACTCTTTTTCCACTGGTCCGGGACAAACAATTTTCCAACAGGGCAGCGCTCGGGCCTATCCTCCTGACACACCTCCAGAGCAAGTCTCAAATTAGGTGAGATGGCGGAAAGAACTACACCCTCTTTCAAAATAACAGAAGGATCAGATAACTCAGGAGAGTCCGCAAGGAAGCTCCTCGAGAGGGCATCCGCCTTAACATTCTTAGTGCCAGGAAGAAACGAAACCACAAAATTAAAATGTGTGAAAAACAAGGCCCACCTGGCCTGTCTAGGATTGAGTCGCTTGGCAGATTCCAGATAAACCAGATTCTTATGGTCAGTAAGGACCACCACCTGATGTTTGGCTCCCTCCAGCCAATGTCTCCACTCTTCAAAAGCCCACTTCATGGCGAATAACTCCCGATTACCCACGTCATAATTACGTTCAGTAGGAGAAAATTTTCGAGAGAAAAAGGCACAAGGGTTACTTTTAGAGGTCTCTGGATCTTTTTGGGACAAAACGGCACCTGCCCCAATTTCAGAGGCATCAACCTCCACCTGAAATGGCAGAGAAACATCAGGCTGCCGTAGAACAGGAGCAGAAGTGAATCTCTGCTTAAGTTCCTGAAATGCAGAGACTGCCTCAGGAGGCCAATTCACCACATCAGAACCCTTTTTGGTCAAATCAGTTAATGGTTTAACAATAACCGAGAAATTACCAATAAATTTACGATAAAAATTGGCAAAACCCAAAAATCTTTGAAGAGCCTTTAATGAAGTAGGTTGGACCCAATCACAGATGGCCTGAACCTTGACCGGGTCCATTTCAATAACAGAAGGGGACAAAATGAATCCCAGAAATGAGATCCTCTGTACGCCAAAAAGGCACTTTGATCCCTTCACATACAGAGCATTCTCTCTCAAAATCTGGAATACAGTTCGAACATATTTCACATGAGAGTCCCAGTCATTAGAAAAAATCAAGATATCATCCAAATAAACAATCAGAAATTTATCCACAAAATCCCTGAAAATGTCATTCATGAAGGACTGGAAGACAGAAGGAGATTAGTGAGCCCAAAGGGCATCACAAGGTACTCAAAATGCCCCTCCGGGGTATTGAATGCCGTCTTCCATTCATCCCCGTGCTTAATGCGAATAAGGTTATATGCCCCCCTGAGGTCAAGCTTGGTAAACCAAGTAGCGTTTTTCACCCTGGAAAACAGGTCAGAAATCAAGGGTAACGGGCATTGATATATTGTTCAAAAGACGATAATCAATACACGGCCTTAATAAACCATCCTTTTTGGCCACAAAGAAAAAACCGGCACCTAAGGGTGAAGAGGATGGTCTGATATGACCCTTCTCCAATGACTCCTTGATATAAGACCGCATAGCGTCATGTTCAGGTACAGACAAGTTAAAAAGGTGACCTTTAGGGAATTTACTACCAGGCACTAATTCAATAGCGCAGTCATAGCTCCTATGGGGAGGCAAGGATGCAGATATACTTTCGCTAAATACTTCAGAAAAATCAATCAAAAAGTCAGGAACATCCTGAGCCTGGGGGGAGGCAGAAAAAACAGGAGTGTTGGTATTAACACATTGGCAGCCCCAACTGTTATGTTACGGTAGCTGAGGAGTGCAGGCAAAAAAGGAAATACACCAGAGCAGTTGGAATCTATGAGATTGCAGTACCCTGACTAACCACCGCAACTAGAGGCAGCCGTGGAGCGTTCCTACGTTGGTCCTAGACGCCTCGTCACAGCCTGAGAAACTAACTACACCTAAAGATAGAAATAGGAAAGCTATCTGCCCCGGAGCAGAACCCCAAAGATAATAGTAAGCCCCCAAACATGTAATGGCGGTTAGACAAGAGGAAATACTGACACAGAAAGAAAATAGTATGAGCAAACGCTGGGGCCCAAACTATCTAAATAGAAAAGGACAGGAAGGGTACTTACTGCAATCCCAGAAAACCCTGAAAAACACCAACTCTACTAATTTCAAAATCACCTGAGATCACACGACCTCTACCACCTAAATTAGTTCTCTGGTGTAACAAAAACAGCAGCCACTGAAAAAAACTGGAAAAAGCAAAAGTACAAAACACAGTGGCTGAACTAAACTGAGAGGGCAAAAGCCCCCGGAGGGGGACCCAGAAGGCCCCCACAGAAGTGCAGGACCAAATGCAAAAATATAGCAAAAACACAAAATAAGAAATTGTCTTATCTGATAGCAGGAGATGCAGACACGACACAGCAGGCTACAAGGGAAACTGGAAAGAAGGATTCAGACCAGAACAATTGATCACCGGCAACCCTGATGGGAAAATGATTCCCTTAAATAAGACCAATCAGTAACACCTGATTCCCAGTCCTCACAATCCTCACTAGTACCGCTTGTAACCACCAGAGGGAGCCTCTGCTCAGAACTCATCTCAAACCCATTCACAACAGTACCCCCCCTTGAGGAGGGGTCACCGAACCCTCATTTGAGCAACCAGGTCGGTCAGGATGAGTTCTATGATACGCACGGATAAGTCTCCTAGCATGGATGTCCGAAGCAAACACCCAAGAATTATCTTCCTGACCATAACCTCTCCATTTAACCAAATACTGGAGTCTTCGTCTAGAAAAACGAGAATCCAATATTTTCTCAACCACATACTCCAGATTGCCCTCAACCAAAACAGGGTCAGGAGGCACAGCAGCAGGAACCACTGGCTCAACAAACCTCTTCAACAAGGACTTGTGGAACACGTTATGGATCTTAAATGTCCCTGGAAGAAGCAAACGAAAAGAAACAGGATTAATAATCTCCATGATCTTATAAGGTCCAATGAACCTAGGCTTAAATTTAGGAGATGCTACTCTCATAGGAATATTCTTTGAGGACAACCAGACCAAGTCCCCCACTTTAAACCGAGGACCATCAGTCCTATGCCGGTTAGCAAACCGCTGGGCCTTCTCCTGAGAGAGGGACAACCTCTCCACTACCTGGTCCCAAATCTGCTGCATACGCTCAACAACAGAGTCAACACCTGGACAGACAGAAGCCTCCGTCTGTCCTGAAGAAAATCGAGGGTGAAACCCAGAATTACAGAAAAACGGAGACATCAAAGTGGCAGAGCTAGCCCTATTATTAAGAGCAAACTCAGCCAAAGGCAAAAAGAGACCCAGTCATCCTGATCAGCAGACACAAAGCATCTTAGATAAGTCTCCAATGTCTGGTTTGTTCTCTCAGTTTGACCATT
>JARQOD010000001.1:316947691-317053333 GCA_033576555.1 Oophaga sylvatica
AAAAAGAAGTATAAAGAAAGGTTTTACTAGGGCCAGAAGGACAAATAGGAATCAATTGTTACAGCCAAGTGAGAAAACCAACAAAGAATCTAAAGTAAGATTCATTTCCACGTATAACCATCAGTGGATGAAAATGAAAAATGTTCTGGATCAATACTGGCCCATCCTTCGAATGGATTGCACCACTGCGAGACATGTTCCCTTGCAGCCATCTATTACTTATAGACGCTCACCCAACTTAAAGGATTTGCTCGTTCACAGCCATTATGCTGAACCTTTAACAAATAAAACCTTTGGCTCTGGTGGTCCTAAGTGGGGTTTTTACCCATGTGGGAAATGCATAGCCTGCCCAAACATGTCACGAGCTCTCGACTTCCTGTCAAGTGACGGTAAGAGGAAATTTAATATTACTCAGCACATCACCTGCGACTCTATAGGCGTAGTATACTATGCAGTATGTCCATGTCCAAAAATCTACATTGGACTTACCTCTAGACCTTTAAAAATCAGGGTCAGGGAACACTATCATGATATATTGAAGGCTTTGGATGAGGATGATTGGACTTCCATGAAACCTATACCCAGGCATTTCAAAAGATACCATGATTGTGATGCTAAGTTGCTAAAAGTCACGGGGATTGACAGGGTACACATTGATTTGCGGGGAGGCAATTGGAGAAAGACCCTTGCGCAAATGGAGGCCCGCTGGATTTCTAGTGTACAGTCTGTGCAACCAGCGGGTCTTAATGAAGTTCTGAGCTATGCCCCATTCTTATAGTCTTTTTGTTCTTTGTTTGTTGTTTTGTTTTTAACTATATATTTTTTTTTATGTGCTATTTTAGATTACATACATACCTGTTGATACTGTGTTGTTTTTGGACCCGATGGAATCTTCTGGGAGAGGCCTTGTGAGGGCGACTCTGTTCTGCGACCTATTACTCTTCTGATGGCGTTTTCTGAGGGGCATGAAGAGAAGAAGAATAATTAGAAGAAATAGGACATTTATGTGTTGTTTTTTTTTTTTTTTTGTTTTTTTTTTATATTTTTTTCTATGATACATTTATTAAATCACACATATTGTGCACTTTATGTTTATATACACTGGTATAAATATTGGTATATTTTTCTTACATTTTATAAGGATTTTTGTAGTTTGAATATTCATGTATATGACGTACACTTTATATATAATGCACGTAATAATACTTCTAAAAATTTTTTTTTTTTTTTCTTTATTTCTACACTCACATTATATGCTTATTATTAGGGCACTAACATCATTATATGACATACACTTTATATATGATGCACTTATTACTTTTTAATTTTTTTTTTTTTTTTCATATATTCACATTATGTACCTAGTATTAGGGCATTTATATTATTATTGTATCACTTTAATATTTGGGTGATCATTATCATGATCCTATTTTTTTTTTTTTTTTTATCTTTGTTTTTCTATTATATCTTATTATTTCTATGTATATCCCTCCTCTCTTCCTAACCTCCTCAATATATTACAGTCTTATCTCTTTGTAAGTGGTTTGGTCAGTTATGATGACATATAAGTAGTAAACTATTTATATCTGTATCCCTGCTTACATGTAATATATAGGCATGCAACATAGTCTTGTAATGGCAGTGATATATCCTTTTTTTAGTCGATTTCCTGCCTTTTTTCACTATGGCAGTGTACTTTTTTTGACGCTTTATTGCTGATGTGTATATATATGATCGATACGATGGTATAAGAGTAAGGCATTGTACTATCTATTTTACTCTTACTCACATGTAAATTGCAGGCATGCAGCATTGCTTTCTAACATACGGTGATGGGCTTTCCAGCTGACTTCCTGCTTTTGCGGTCGCTATGGCAGTGCGCCCTCCTCGGCACTTGTGCCCGCCCCTACTCTGACGCGTCGAGCAGAGGGTTGGGCCGAGTGTCATGTGATGCCTCCCTATGCTGACGTCAGGCAGTATGTCAGCTGAAACGCTGATATTGAAACACCGGGTCCTATATAAAGATCTAACAAAGAACTTATGCATACACACGCTCCCTTGTGAACAAGCTAAACGCGAAACGTGCGTCAGGGGTGCTGCAGCCGCAATCAGGTACGGTCTCCTACCAGCAGCTTACTATTTTCAACACTTTAAAAAAATTTTTGTGCATCGTTATGCAGGTTACTGCACATATTATAGCACTTGCTGCATGCTCTGCACTTGCATAGCAAACATTTAAATGCAGCTACCAGCAGCTTACTAGTTTCAACACTTTAAAAACTTTTTTGTGCATTGTTATGCAGGTTACTGCACATATTATAGCACTTGCTGCATGCTCTGCACTTGCATAGCAAACATTTAAATGCTAGCTTTATTGGTAGGAGGGCAATCTTTATGTCCGTTTTAACCCTATGCTAACAGATATGTTTTGGGGATATTTTACTTAAAAATCTATGCACTGTGGTATATGTGATAGACATTAAATATACATAACCCCTTGTTTGTCAATGTGGCTTTAAGCATGATATACAGATATATTCACTATTGAACACTACCAACTGTACCTGTACCTGTTTTCTGTAGGCTTTTTTTGCATAATGTTGTCCCCCATTTGGATATTTTTATCCGTATATGTATTTTAAAAATGTTCTAAATAAAATTTGTATTTTTATAGTGGAAAAAGCTTCCTATGATTTTTTTAAATTTGTTGATATTTGGAAGCACTATTTTGGATCTAGGCAATAAATTTACTGTGATTTCTATGCCTGTACCTTTTGCAGAATATCAGTCTGTCCATGATGATTTTTCTGGAGAGAAGTGGCTTCTTTGCTGCCCTCCTTGAGACCAGGCCTTGCTCCAAGAGTCTCCGCCTCACAGTGCGTGCAGATGCACTCACACCTGCCTGCTGCCATTCCTGAGCAAGCTCTGCACTGCTGGTAGCCCGATCCCGCAGCTGAAACACTTTTAAGAGACGGTCCTGGCGCTTGCTGGTCTTTCTTGGGCGCCCTGAAGCCTTTTTGCCAACAATGGAACCTCTCCTTGAAGTTCTTGATGATGCGATAGATTGTTGACTGAGGTGCAATCTTTCTAGCTGCGATACTCTTCCCTGTTAGGTCATTTTTGTGCATTGCAATGATGACTGCACATGTTTCTTTAGAGATAACCATGGTTAACAGAAGAGAACAATGATGCCAAGCACCAGCCTCCTTTTAAAGTGTCCAGTGGTGTCATTCTTACTTAATCATGACAGATTAATCTCCAGCCATGTCCTCATCAACACCCACACCTGTGTTAATGGAGCAATCACTGAAAAGAGGTTAGCTGGTCCTTTTAAGGCAGGGCTGCAATGATGTTGAAATGTGTTTTGGGGGATAAAGTTCATTTTCTAGCCAAATATTGACTTTGCAAGTAATTGCTGTTAAGCTGATCACTCTTTATAACATTCTGGAGTATATGCAAATTGCCATTAGAAAAAGTGAAGCAGTAGACTTTGTAAAAATTAATATTTGTGTCATTCTCAAAACTTTTGTCCATGACTGTATACTATATACAGCGGTCCTGTGTACAATGTCACCAGTGATCACTGTATTACCTTTACATTATACACTATATACAGAGCTCCTGTGTATAATGTCACTGGTGATCACTATTACTTGTGTTATGTTTCGGTAACTGAGGAGTGCAGGTAAAAAAGGCAATACACCAGAGCAGTTGGAATCTATGAGATTGCAGTACCCTGACTAACCACCACAACTAGAGGCAGCCGTGGAGCGTTCCTACGTTGGTCCTAGACGCCTCGTCACAGCCTGAGAAACTAACTACACCTAAAGATAGAAAGAGGAAAGCTATCTGCCCCGGAGCAGATCCCCAAAGAACATAGAAAGCCACCAAACATGTAATGGCTGTTAGACAAGAAGAAATACTGACACAGACAGAAAATAGTATGAGCAAACGTTGGGGCCCAAACTAACTAAATAGAAAAGGATAGGAAGGGTACTTACTGCAATCCCAAAAAACCCTGCAAAGCACCAACACTACTAATTTCAAAAACACCTGAGATCACACGACCTCTACCACCTAAATTAGTTCTCTGGTGTAACAAAATCAAAACAGCAGCCACTGAAGAAACTGGAAAAAGCAAAAGTACAAACATCAGTGGCTGAACTAAACTGAGAGGGCAAAAGCCCCCGGAGGGGACCCTGAAGGCCCCCACAGAAGTGCAGGACAAAATGCAAAAATAAAGCACAAAAACAAAAAGAAGAAAATGTCTTATCTGTTAGCAGGAGATGCAGACACGACACAGCAGGCTACAAGGGAAACAGGAATCATGGAGTGAGACCAGAACAATTGATCACCGGCAACCCTGATGGGAAGGCGACTCCCTTATATAAGACCAGTCAGTAACACCTGATTCCCACTCCTCACAATCTTCACTGGACAGTCCAGTAAAGCTTGTAACCACCAGAGGGAGCCTCTGCTCAGAACTCATTTCAAGTCCATTCACAACAGTACCCCCCCTTGAGGAGGGGTCACCGAACCCTCACTTGAGCAACCAGGTCGGTCAGGATGAGTTCTATGATACGCACGGATGAGTCTCCTAGCATGGATGTCCGAAGCAAACACCCAAGAATTGTCTTCCTGACCATAACCTCTCCACTTAACCAAATACTGGAGTTTCCGTCTAGAAAAACGAGAATTCAATATTTTCTCAACCACATACTCCAGATTGCCCTCAACCAAAACAGGGTCAGGAGGCACAGTAGTAGGAACCACTGGCTCAACAAACCTCTTCAACAAGGACTTGTGGAACATGTTATGGATCTTAAATGTCCCTGGAAGAAGCAAACGAAAAGAAACAGGATTAAGAATCTCCATGATCTTATAAGGTCCAATGAACCTAGGCTTAAATTTAGGAGATGCCACTTCATAGGAATATTTTTTGAGGACAACCAGACCAAGTCCCCCACTTTAAACCGAGGACCATCAGTCCTATGCCGGTTAGCAAACCGCTGGGCCCTCTCCTGAGAGAGGGACAACCTCTCCACTACCTGGTCCCAAATCTGTTGCATACGCTCCACAACAGAGTCAACACCTGGACAGACAGAAGCCTCCGTCTGTCCTGAAGAAAATCGAGGGCGAAACCCAGAATTACAGAAAAATGGAGACATCAAAGTGGCAGAGCTAGCCCTATTATTAAGAGCAAACTCAGCCAAAGGCAAAAAAGAGACCCAGTCATCCTGATCAGCAGACACAAAGCATCTTAGATAAGTCTCCAATGTCTGGTTTGTTCTCTCAGTTTGACCATTGGTCTGAGGATGAAACGCCGAGGAGAAAGACAATTGAACACCAAGTTTAGAACAAAAGGTCCTCCAAAATCTTGAAACAAACTGGACTCCTCTGTCAGACACAATGTTCTCAGGAATGCCATGTAAACGAACCACGTGCTGAAGGAACAAAGGCACCAATTCAGAGGAGGAAGGCAACTTAGGTAATGGCACAAGATGTATCATCTTGGAAAACCTATCACAAATCACCCAGATGACGGTCATTCTCTGGAAACAGGGAGGTCGGAAATGAAATCCATAGAGATATGGGTCCATGGTCTCTTGGGCACAGGCAATGGCATCAACAAACCACTAGAGCGAGAGCAAGGCTTGGAGCGAGAGCAAGTCCCACAGGACTGCACAAATTCCCTGACATCACGAGACAAGGTAGACCACCAAAAGGACCGACTAACCAAGTCTCTGGTACCAAAAATTCCGGGATGACCGGCCAGCGCGGAACAATGAATCTCAGACATCACACTCTT
The DNA here is from genome assembly GCA_033576555.1 of Oophaga sylvatica. Classification (NCBI taxonomy): domain Eukaryota; kingdom Metazoa; phylum Chordata; class Amphibia; order Anura; family Dendrobatidae; genus Oophaga; species Oophaga sylvatica. The sequence continues at coordinate 316,953,501 of JARQOD010000001.1, forward strand.
TTTCCACTGGTCCGGGACAAACAATTTCCCAACAGGGCAGCGCTCGGGCTTATCCTCCTGACACCCTCCAGAGCCAGTCTCAAATTGGGCGAGATGGCGGAAAGAACTATACCCTCTTTCAAAATAACAGAAGGATCAGATAACTCAGGAGAGTCCGCCAGGAAACTCCTCGAGAGGGCATCCGCCTTAACATTCTTAGTGCCAGGAAGAAATGAAACCACAAAATTAAAACGTGTGAAAAACAAGGCCCACCTGGCCTGTCTAGGATTAAGTCGCTTGGCAGATTCCAGATAAACCAGATTCTTATGGTCCGTAAGGACCACCACCTGATGTTTGGCTCCCTCCAGCCAATGTCTCCACTCTTCAAAAGCCCACTTCATGGCCAATAACTCCCGATTACCCACGTCATAATTACGTTCAGTAGGAGAAAATTTTCGAGAAAAAAAGGCACAAAGGTTACTTTTAGAGGTCTCTGGATCTCTTTGGGACAAAACGGCACCTGCCCCAATTTCAGAGGCATCAACCTCCACCTGAAATGGTAGGGAAACATCAGGCTGCCGTAGAACAGGAGCAGAAGTGAATCTCTGCTTAAGTTCCTGAAATGCAGAGACTGCCTCAGGAGGCCAATTCACCACATCAGAACCCTTTTTGGTCAAATCAGTTAAAGGTTTAACAATAACCGAGAAATTACCAATAAATTTACGATAAAAATTGGCAAAACCCAAAAATCTCTGAAGAGCCTTTAATGAAGTAGGTTGGACCCAATCACAGATGGCCTGAACCTTGACCGGGTCCATTTCAATAACAGATGGGGACAAAATGAATCCCAGAAATGAGATCCTATGTACGCCAAAAAGACACTTTGATCCCTTCACATACAGAGCATTCTCTCTCAAAATCTGGAACACAGTCCGAACATGTTTCACATGAGAGTCCCAGTCATTGGAAAAAATCAAGATATCATCCAAATAAACAATCAGAAATGTATCCACAAAATCCCTGAAAATGTCATTCATGAAGGACTGGAAGACAGAAGGAGCATTAGTGAGCTCAAAGGGCATCATTAAGTACTCAAAATGCCCCTCTGGGGTATTAAATGCCGTCTTCCATTCATCCCCGTGCTTAATGCGAATAAGGTTATATGCCCCCCTGAGGTTAAGCTTGGTAAACCAAGTAGCGTTTTTCACCCTGGAAAACAGGTCAGAAATCAAGGGTAACGGGTATTGATATTTCACAGTAATATTGTTCAAAAGACGATAATCAATACACGGCCTTAATGAACCATCCTTTTTGGCCACAAAGAAAAAACCGGCACCTAAGGGTGAAGAGGATGGTCTGATATGACCCTTCTCCAATGACTCCTTGATATAAGACTGCATAGCGTCATGTTCAGGTACAGACAAGTTAAAAAGGCGACCTTTAGGGAATTTACTACCAGGCACTAATTCAATAGTGCAGTCATAGCTCCTATGGGGAGGCAAGGATGCAGATTTACTTTCGCTAAACACATCAGAAAAATCAATCAAAAAGTCAGGAACATCCTGAGCCTGGGGGGAAGCAGAAAAAACAGGAGTGTTGGTATTAACACATTGGCAACCCCAACTGGTAACAGACACAGATTTCCAATCCAAAACAGGATTATGAGACTGTAACCAAGGGAAACCCAGTACGATAATGTCATGCAGATTATACAGAACCAAAAATTTGCAACTCTCCTGATGATCAGGTTCTACCCTCATTATCACCTGAGTAGAGAACTGAGGTTTATTCTCAGCCAAAGGGTAGAATCGATCCCCAGTAGGGGAATAGACTTCCGAAGGGGTATCAAGGGAAACCCACAACGTTTAGCAAAATCAAAATCCATCAGGTTAATAGCTGCTCCAGAATCAACAAAAGCTTGAGCAGAAAATGAGGACAGAGAGCATATCAGGGTAACAGTTAACAAAAACTTAGTCTGAACACTACCCAAGACAACTGAGCGAGCAAAACGTCTTCCCAGCTTAGGGCAGACAGAAATAGCATGAGAGGCATCACTACAGTAGAAACATAACCCATTGCGCTTTCGAAATTCATGACGCTGTGCCCCAGAAACCACTCTATCACACTGCATGGATTCAGAAGCAGGTTCACAAGGCAATACTATTCCCATACTTTCCGCTGACAATTATGGAAAAGTAGCTAAAAATCAAGGAAATGATCATAATTCTTAATTTTATAGATGTGTAGTATGTGAAAATATTTTGTTCTTCCTGTAATATGCTCTATAGTAAAGGTTCCCATACTCAGAGTAAAATCAGCAGATTCTGTAAATGTGGATAGGATCCTCCTACCTTGTAATTTGCATTATGTGTTATTTCGACCTTTTAGATCTGAATGAGTTAAAAGGTTACTCTCAAATATATATATGCTAGGCAGATGCCTGAAGTCATTGCAGAGCTGTGTGAAATATTCTTCTACTTTTCCTAAATTGTAAACAAATCATTGAGTGTTTTTTTATACCAAAATGCTAGAAAACACCTATATTGGCGATGGAAAGGAGGCTTTGAGGGATATGGAGGAGGCCTATGTTTTTTAATTTTATTTTTAGGTGTGCAATAATCTGTTTGCTGAAAATTTTGGAAAAGTAGCTAAAAGCCAAGAAAACTATCATAATTGTTAAGTTTAAATAGGTAGAATGTATGAAAATATGTTTTTTTCTGTAATATGCTTTATTGTAAAGATTCCCATACCCAATAGTCTAAAATCAGCGGATTCTGTAAATGTGGATAAGTTCCACCTACCTTGTAATTTGTATAAAGTGTTTCTCCCATGTTTTAGATCCAAGTGAGCTAAAAGGTTACTCTCGAAGATACAGTGCCTTGCGAAAGTATTCGGCCCCCTGGAACTTTTCAACCTTTTCCCACATACCATTCTTCAAACATAAAGATACCAAATGTAAATTTTTGGTGAAAAATCAACAAGTGGGAAAAAATTGTGAAGTTGAACGAAATTTATTGTTTTTTTTAAATTTATGTGGAAATGCAAAAACTGAAAAGTGGGGTGTGCAATATTATTTGGCCCCTTTACTTTCAGTGCAACAAACTCACTCCAGAAGTTCATTGTGGATCTCTGAATGATCCAATGTTGTCCCAAATAACTGCTGATGGTAAATATAATCCACCTGTGTGTAATCAAGTCTCCGTATAAATGCACCTGCTCTGTGATAGTCTCAGGGTTCTGTTTGTAGCACAGAGAGCATCATGAAGACCAAGGAACACAACAGGCAGGTCCGTGATACTGTTTTGAAGAAGTTTAAAGCTGGATTTGGATACACAATGATTTCCAAAACTTAAACATCCCAAGGAGTACTGTGCAAGCGATCATATTGAAATGGAAGGAGTATCATAACAGTGCAAATCTACCAAGACCCGGCCGTCCCTCTAAACTTTCATCTCAAACAAGGAAAAGACTGATCTGCAGAGATCTACATCTGAGGTGGGACAGTCTGTCCATAGGACAACAATCAGTCGTACACTGCACAAATCTGTTCATTATGGAAGAGTGGCAAGAAGAAAGACATTTCTCAAGGATATCCATAAAAAGTGTCGTTTTAAGTTTGCAACAAGCCACCTGGGAGACACACCAATCATCTGGAAGAATGTGCTCTGGTCAGATGAAACCAAAATCGAACTTTTGGCAACAATGCCAAATGATATGTTTAGCTTAACGGCAACACAGCTCATCACCCTAAACACACCATCCCCACTGTCAAACATGGTTGTGGCAGCATCATGGTTTGGGCCTGCTTTTCTTCAGCAGGGACAAGGAAGATGGTTAAAATTGATAGGAAGATGGATGGAGCCAAATACAGGACCGCTCTTGAAGAAAACCTGTTGGGAGTCTGCAAAAGACCTGAGACTGGGACAGAGATTTGACTTCCAACAAGACAATGATCCCAAACATAAAGCGAAATCTACAATGGAATGGTTCACAAATAAACGTATCCAGGTGTTAGAATGGCCAAGTCAAAGTCCAAACCTGAATCTAATCGAGATTCTGTGGATAGAGCTGAAAACTGCTGTTCACAAACAATCTACATCCAACCTCACTGATCTCGAGCTGTTTGCCAAGGAAGAATGGGCAAGAATTTCAGTCTCTCGATGCACAAAACTGATAGAGAAATACCCCAAGCGATTGCAGCTGTAATCGCAGGAAAAGGTGGCGCAACAAAGTATTAAGTTAAAAGGGCCGAACAATATTGTACGGCCCACTTTTCAGTTTTTGTATTTCCACAAAAATTTTAAATAACCAAAAAATTTTGTTCACCTTCACAATTGTGTCCCACTTGATGTTGATTCTTCACCAATAATTTACATTTGGTATCTTTATGTTTGAAGCATGATATGTGAGAAAAGGTTGAAAAGTTCCAGGGGGCCGAATACTTTCGCATGGCACTGTATATATGCTAGACAGATGTCTGAAGTCATTTGCGGAGCTCTGTAAAATATTCAACTTTTCCTAAATTGTAAACAAATCATTGAGTGTTTTTTTTACCAAAATGCTATAAAACACCTATATTGGCGATGGAAAGGAGGCTTTGAGGGGATATGGAGGAGGCCTATGTTTTTTAATTTTATTTTTAGGTGTGCAATAATCTGCTGACAATTTTGGAAAAGTAGCTAAAAATCAAGGAAATGATCATAATTGTTAATTTTATAGATGTGTAGTGTGTGAAAATATTTTGTTCTTCCTGTAATATGCTCTATAGTAAAGGTTCCCATACTCAGAGTAAAATCAGTAGATTCTGTAAATGTGGATAGGATCCTCCTACCTTGTAATTTGCATTATAAGTTATTTCGACCTTTTAGATCTAAGTGAGTTAAAGGTTACTCTCAAATATATATATGCTAGACAGATGCCTGAAGTGATTGCAGAGCTGTGTGAAATATTCTTCTACTTTTCCTAAATTGTAAACAAATCATTGAGTGTCTTTTTCTACCAAAATGCTAGAAAACACCTATATTGGCGATGGAAAGGAGGCTTTGAGGGGATATGGAGGAGGCCTATGTTTTTTAATTTTATTTTTAGGTGTGCAATAATCTGTTTGCTGAAAATTTTGGAAAAGTAGCTAAAAGCCAAGAAAACTATCATAATTGTTAAGTTTAAATAGGTAGAATGTATGAAAATCTGTTTTTTTCTGTAATATGCTTTATTGTAGAGATTCCCATACCCAATAGTCTAAAATCAGCGGATTCTGTAAATTTGGATAAGTTCCACCTACCTTGTAATTTGCATAAAGTGTTTCTCCCATGTTTTAGATCCAAGTGAGCTAAAAGGTTACTCTCGAAGATACAGTGCCTTCCGAAAGTATTCGGCCCCCTGGAACTTTTCAACCTTTTCCCACATACCATGCTTCAAACATAAAGATACCAAATGTAAATTTTTGGTGAAAAATCAACAAGTGGGAAAAAATTGTGAAGTTGAACGAAATTTATTGTTTTTCTTTAATTTATGTGGAAATGCAAAAACTGAAAAGTGGGGCGTGCAATATTATTTGGCCCCTTTACTTTCAGTGCAACAAACTCACTCCAGAAGTTCATTGTGGATCTCTGAATGATCCAATGTTGTCCTAAATAACTGCTGATGATAAATATAATCCACCTGTGTGTAATCAAGTCTCCATATAAATGCACCTGGTCTGTGATAGTCTCAGGGTTCTGTTTGAAGCACAGAGAGCATCATGAAGACCAAGGAACACAACAGGCAGGTCCGTGATAATGTTTTGAAGAAGCTTAAAGCTGGATTTGGATACACAATGATTTCCAAAACTTAAAGATCCAAGGAGTACTGTGCAAGCGATCATATTGAAATGGAAGGAGTATCATAACAGTGCAAATCTACCAAGACCGGCCGTCCCTCTAAACTTTCATCTCAAACAAGGAGAAGACTGATCTGCAGAGATCTACATCTGAGGTGCGACAGTCTGTCCATAGGACAACAATCAGTCGTACACTGCACAAATCTGGTCATTATGGAAGAGTGGCAAGAAGAAAGACATTTCTCAAAGATATCCATAAAAAGTGTTGTTTTAAGTTTGCAACAAGCCACCTGGGAGACACACCAAACATGTGGAAGAATGTGCTCTGGTCAGATGAAACCAAAATCGAACTTTTGGCAACAATGCCAAATGATATGTTTAGCATAAAGGCAACACAGCTCATCACCCTGAACACACCATCCCCACTGTCAAACATGGTTGTGGCAGCATCATGGTTTGGGCCTCCTTTTCTTCAGCAGGAACAAATACAGGACCGCTCTTGAAGAAAACCTGTTGGAGTCTGCAAAAGACCTGAGACTGGGACAGAGATTTGACTTCCAACAAGACAATGATCCCAAACATAAAGCAAAATCTACAATGGAATGGTTCACAAATAAACGTATCCAGGTGTTAGAATGGCCAAGTCAAAGTCCAGACCTGAATCTAATCGAGATTCTGTGGATAGAGCTGAAAACTGCTGTTCACAAACGATCTACATCCAACCTCACTGAGCTCGAGCTGTTTGCCAAGGAAGAATGGGCAAGAATTTCAGTCTCTCGATGCACAAAACTGATAGAGAAATACCCCAAGCGATTTGCAGCTGTAATCGCAGCAAAAGGTGGCGCAACAAAGTATTAAGTTAAAGGGGCCGAACAATATTGTACGGCCCACTTTTCAGTTTTTGTATTTCCACAAAAATTTTAAATAACCAAAAAATTTCGTTCAACTTCACAATTGTGTCCCACTTGATTGATGTTGATTCTTCACCAAAAATTTACATTTGGTATCTTTATGTTTGAAGCATGATATGTGAGAAAAGGTTGAAAAGTTCCATGGGGGCCGAATACTTTCGCAAGGCACTGTATATATGCTAGACAGATGTATGAAGTAATTTGCGGAGCTGTGTAAAATATTCTACTTTTCCTAAATTGTAAACAAATCATTGAGTGTTTTTTCTACCAAAATGCTATAAAACACCTATATTGGTGAAGGAAAGGAGGCTTTGAGGGGATATGGAGGAGGCCTATGTTTTTTAATTTTATTTTTAGGTGTGCAATAATCTGTTTGCTGAAAATTTTGGAAAAGTAGCTAAAAGCCAAGAAAACTATCATAATTGTTAAGTTTAAATAGGTAGAATGTATGAAAATATGTTTTTTTTCTGTAATATGCTTTATTGTAAAGATTCCCATACCCAAATAGTCTAAAATCAGCGGATTCTGTAAATGTGGATAAGTTCCACCTACCTTGTAATTTGCATAAAGTGTTTCTCCCATGTTTTAAATCCAAGTGAGCTAAAAGGTTACTCTCGAAGATACAGTGCCTTGCAAAAGTATTCGGCCCCTGGTACTTTTCAACCTTTTTCCACATACCATGCTTCAAACATAAAGATACCAAATGTAAATTTTTCGTGAAAAATCAACAAGTGGGAAAAAATTGTGAAGTTGAACGAAATTTATTGTTTTTTTTAAATTTATGTGGAAATGCAAAAACTGAAAAGTGGGGTGTGCAATATTATTTGGCCCCTTTACTTTCAGTGCAACAAACTCACTCCAGAAGTTCATTGTGGATCTCTGAATGATCCAATGTTGTCCTAAATAACTGCTGATGATAAATATAATCCACCTGTGTGTAATCAAGTCTCTGTATAAATTCACCTGCTCTGTGATAGTCTCAGGGTTCTGTTTGAAGCACAGAGAGCATCATGAAGACCAAGGAACACAACAGGCAGGTACGTGATACTGTTGTGAAGAAGTTTAAAGCTGGATTTGGATACACAATGATTTCCAAAACTTAAACATCCCAAAGAGTACTGTGCAAGCGATCATATTGAAATGGAAGGAGTATCATAACAGTGCAAATCTACCAAGACCGGCCGTCCCTCTAAACTTTCATCTCAAACAAGGAGAAGACTGATCTGCAGAGATCTACATCTGAGGTGGGACAGTCTGTCCATAGGACAACAATCAGTCGTACACTGCACAAATATGGTCATTATGGAAGAGTGGCAAGAAGAAAGACATTTCTCAAAGATATCCATAAAAAGTGTCGTTTTAAGTTTGCAACAAGCCACCTGGGAGACACACCAAACATGTGGAAGAATGTGCTCTGGTCAGATGAAACCAAAATCGAACTTTTGGCAACAATGCCAAATGATATGTTTAGCATAAAGGCAACACAGCTCATCACCCTGAACACACCATCCCCACTGTCAAACATGGTGTTGGCAGCATCATGGTTGGGGCCTGATTTTCTTCAGCAGGGACAAGGAAGATGGTTAAAATTGATAGGAAGATGGATGGAGCCAAATACAGGACCGCTCTTGAAGAAAACCTGTTGGAGTCTGCAAAAGACCTGAGACTGGGACAGAGATTTGACTTCCAACAAGACAATGATCCCAAACATAAAGCAAAATCTACAATGGAATGTGTTGTGAATAGGCTGGAGGTGAGTTCTGAGCAGGAGCTCCCTCTGGTGGTTACTAATGGTACTGGACTGTCCAGTGAAGATTGTGAGGATTGGGAATCAGGTGTTACTGACTGGTCTTATATAAGGGAGTCGCCTTCCCATCAGGGTTGCCGGTGATCAATTGTTCTGGTCTTAATCCTTGATTCCTGTTTCCTTGGTAGCCTGCTGTGTCGTGTCTGAATCTCCTGCTAACAGATAAGACATTTTCTTCTTTTTGTTTTTGTGCTAGATTTTTGCATTTTGTCCTGCACTTCTGTGGGGGCCTTCAGGGTCCCCTCTGGGGGCTTTTGCCCTCTCAGTTCAGTTCAGCCACTGATGTTTGTACATTTGCTTTTTCCAGTTTTTTCAGTGGCTGCTGTTTTGATTTTGGTTACACCAGAGAACTAATTTAGGTGGTAGAGGTCGTGTGATCTCAGGTGTTTTTGGAATTAGTAGAGTTGGTGCTTTTCAGGGTTTTTTGGGATTGCAGTAAGTGCCCTTCCTATCCTTTTCTATTTAGTAAGTTTGGGCCCCAACGTTTGCTCATACTATTTTCTGTCTGTGTCAGTATTTCTTCTTGTCTAACCGCCATTACATGTTTGGGGGCTTTCTTTGTTCTTTGGCGATCTGCTCCGGGGCAGATAGCTTTCCTCTTTCTATCTTTAGGTGTAGTTAGTTTCTCAGGCTGTGACGAGGCGTCTAGGACCAACGTAGGAACGCTCCACGGCTGCCTCTAGTTGTGGTGGTTAGTCAGGGTACTGCAATCTCATAGTTTCCAACTGCTCTGGTGTATTTCCTTTTTTACCTGTACTCCTCAGTTACCGAAACATAACAGTATCACCGGCCTAACAAATTGAAAATTATATTACTCACAGAAGGGAAAAAAAATATATATATTGTTAAAGAGAAAAAAAAAAGTTGTCAGAGATTTTTTTTTTTTTTTTTCCCTCTGTATCTCTGGGTGCTGGGGAGGATTTTTTCTTTTTTCTCAATGGAGGTTGCACAGTTGTCTGGCCGTGTGGATCAGCTTGCCACTGAAGTTCGGAGTATTGCTGCCTATCTTGCTGGGTTGCCTGTTGTGGAACCTAGGATTCCCATGCCAGATTTGTTTTTGGGGGATCGAGCTAAGTTTCTGAATTTCAAAGATAACTGTAAATTGTTTTTTGCCTTAAAATCTAAGTCCTCAGGGAACGCAGCGCAGCAGGTTCAAATTGTCATCTGTCTCCTGCGCGGCGATCCTCAGGATTGGGCTTTTTCCCTGACACCTAGGGATCCTGTTTTGAGTGATGTTGATGCATTTTTTCAGGCTTTGGGGTTATTGTACGATGAGCCTAATATCACTGATCAAGCTGAAAAAACTTTGTTGGCATTAAATCAGGGGCTTGAGGACGCTGAGTTATACTGTCAGAGATTCCGTAGGTGGGCAGTCCTGACCAAATGGAATGACGACGCTTTGGCAGCTCTTTTTCGGAAGGGTCTGTCAGATAATGTAAAGGATGTTATGGTGGGATTCCCTGTTCCCTCTGGTCTTAATGATTCTATGTCATTAGCGATTCAAATTGACAGACGTTTGCGTGAGCGGAAAGGTATGTGTGGAATAATGTTGCCTTGTGAACCTGCTTCTGAATCCATGCAGTGTGATAGAGTGATTTCTGGGGTACAGCGTCATGAATTTCGAAAGCGCAATGGGTTATGTTTCTACTGTGGTGATGCCTCTCATGCTATTTCAGTCTGCCCTAAGCGGGGAATACGTTTTGCACGCTCAGTTGTCTTGGGTAGTGTTCAGACTAAGTTTTTATTAACTGTTACCCTGATATGCTCTCTGTCCTCATTTTCTGCTCAGGTTTTTGTTGATTCTGGAGCAGCTATTAACCTGATGGATTATGATTTTGCTAAACGTTGTGGGTTTCCCTTGATACCCCTACAGAAGTCTATTCCCCTACTGGGGATCGATTCTATCCCTTTGGCTGAGAATAAACCTCAGTTCTCTACTCAGGTGATAATGAGGGTAGAACCTGATCATCAGGAGAGTTGCAAATTTTTGGTTCTGTATAATCTGCATGACATTATCGTACTGGGTTTCCCTTGGTTACAGTCTCATAATCCTGTTTTGGATTGGAAATCTGTGTCTGTTACCAGTTGGGGTTGCCAATGTGTTAATACCAACACTCCTGTTTTTTCTGCTTCCCCCAGGCTCAGGATGTTCCTGACTTTTTGATTGATTTTCTGATGTGTTTAGCGAAAGTAAATCTGCATCCTTGCCTCCCCATAGGAGCTATGACTGCACTATTGAATTAGTGCCTGGTAGTAAATTCCCTAAAGGTCGCCTTTTTAACTTGTCTGTACCTGAACATGACGCTATGCAGTCTTATATCAAGGAGTCATTGGAGAAGGGTCATATCAGACCATCCTCTTCACCCTTAGGTGCCGGTTTTTTCTTTGTGGCCAAAAAGGATGGTTCATTAAGGCCGTGTATTGATTATCGTCTCTTGAACAATATTACTGTGAAATATCAATATCCGTTATCCTTGATCTCTGACCTGTTTTCCAGGGTGAAAAACGCTACTTGGTTTACCAAGCTTGACCTCAGGGGGGCATATAACCTTATTCGCATTAAGCACGGGGATGAATGGAAGATGGCATTTAATACCCCTGAAGGGCATTTTGAGTACCTTGTGATGCCCTTTGGGCTCACTAATGCTCCTTCTGTCTTCCAGTCCTTCATGAATGACATTTTCAGGGATTTTGTGGATAAATTTCTGATTGTTTATTTGGATGATATCTTGATTTTTTCCAATGACTGGGACTCTCATGTAAAACATGTTCGGACTGTGTTCCAGATTTTGAGAGAGAATGCTCTGTATGTGAAGGGATCAAAGTGTCTTTTTGGCGTTCAGAGGATCTCATTTCTGGGATTCATTTTGTCCCCATCTGTTATTGAAATGGACCCGGTCAAAGTTCAGGCCATCTGTGATTGGGTCCAACCTACTTCATTGAAGGCTCTTCAAAGATTCTTGGGTTTTGCCAATTTTTATCGTAAATTTATTGGTAATTTCTCGGTTATTGTTAAACCATTAACTGATTTGACCAAAAAGGGTTCTGATGTGGTGAATTGGCCTCCTGAGGCAGTCTCTGCATTTCAGGAACTTAAGCAGAGATTCACTTCTGCTCCTGTTCTACGGCAGCCTGATGTTTCTCTGCCATTTCAGGTGGAGGTTGATGCCTCTGAAATTGGGGCAGGTGCCGTTTTGTCCCAAAGAGATCCAGAGACCTCTAAAAGTAACCCTTGTGCTTTTTTCTCTCGAAAATTTTCTCCTACTGAACGTAATTATGATGTGGGTAATCGGGAGTTATTGGCCATGAAGTGGGCTTTTGAAGAGTGGAGACATTGGCTGGAGGGAGCCAAACATCAGGTGGTGGTCCTTACGGACCATAAGAATCTAGTTTATCTGGAATCTGCCAAGCGACTTAATCCTAGACAGGCCAGGTGGGCCTTGTTTTTCACACGTTTTAATTTTGTGGTTTCATTTCTTCCTGACACTAAGAATGTTAAGGCTTATGCCCTCTCGAGGAGTTTCCTGGCGGACTCTCCTGAGTTATCTGATCCTTCTGTTATTTTGAAGGAGGGTGTAGTTCTTTCCGCCATCTCGCCCAATTTGAGACTGACTCTCGAGGGGTGTCAGGAGGATAAGCCCGAGCGCTGCCCTGTTGGGAAATTGTTTGTCCCGGACCAGTGGAAAAAGAATGTAATGTCTGAAATTCATTGTTCCGCGTTGGCCGGTCATCCCGGAATTTTTGGTACCAGAGACTTGGTTAGTCGGTCCTTTTGGTGGCCTACCTTGTCTCGTGATGTCAGGGAGTTTGTGCAGTCCTGCGGGACTTGCTCTCGCTCCAAGCCTTGCTCTCGTTCTAGTGGTTTGTTGATGCCATTACCTGTGCCCAAGAGACCATGGACCCATATCTCTATGGATTTCATTTCCGACCTCCCTGTTTCTCAGAGAATGACCGTCATCTGGGTGATTTGCGATAGGTTTTCCAAGATGATACATCTTGTGCCATTACCTAAGTTGCCTTCCTCCTCTGAATTGGTGCCTTTGTTCCTTCAGCACGTGGTTCGTTTACACGGCATTCCTGAGAACATTGTGTCTGACAGAGGAGTCCAGTTTGTTTCCAGATTTTGGAGGACCTTTTGTTCTAAACTTGGTGTTCAATTGTCTTTCTCCTCGGCGTTTCATCCAAGCGAGCGATCATATTGAAATGGAAGGAGTATCATAACAGTGCAAATCTACCAAGACCCGGCCGTCCCTCTAAACTTTCATCTCAAACAAGGAGAAGAGTGATCTGCAGAGATCTACATCTAAGGTGGGACAGTCTGTCCATAGGACAACAATCAGTCGTACACTGCACAAATCTGGTCTTTATGGAAGAGTGGCAAGAAGAAAGACATTTCTCAAAGATATCCATAAAAACTGTTGTTTAAAGTTTGCAACAAGCCACCTAGGAGACACACCAAACATGTGGAAGAATGTGCTCTGGTCAGATGAAACCAAAATCGAACTTTTGGCAACAATGCCAAATGATATGTTTGGCGTAAAGGCAACACAGCTCATCACCCTGAACACACCATCCCCACTGTCAAACATGGTGGTGGCAGCATCATGGTTTGGGCCTGCTTTTCTTCAGCAGGGACAGGGAAGATGGTTAAAATTGATGTGAAGATGGATGGAGCCAAATACAGGACCATTCTTGAAGAAAACCCGTTGGAGTCTGCAAAAGACCTGAGACTGGGATGGAGATTTGTCTTCCAACAAGACAATGATCCCAAACATAAAGCAAAATCTACAATGGAATGGTTCACAAATAAGCGTATCCAGGTGTTAGAATGGCCAAGTCAAAGTCCAGACGTGAATCTAATCGAGATTCTGTGGATAGAGCTGAAAACTGCTGTTCACAAACGATCTACATCCAACCTCACTGAGCTCGAGCTGTTTGCCAAGGAAGAATGGGCAAGAATTTCAGTCTCTCGATGCACAAAACTGATAGAGAAATAACCCAAGCGACTTGCAGCTGTAATGGCAGCAAAAGGTGGCGCAACAAAGTATTAAGTTAAAGGGGCCGAATAATATTGCACGGCCCACTTTTCAGTTTTTGTATTTCCACAAAAATTTTAAATAACCAATAAATTTCGTTCATCTTCACAATTGTGTCCCACTTGTTGTTGATTCTTCACCAAAAATTTACATTTGGTATCTTTATGTTTGAAGCATGACATGTGAGAAAAGGTTGAAGCGTTCCATGGGGCCGAATACTTTCGCAAAGCACTGTATATATGCTAGACAGATGTCTGAAGTCATTGCGGAGATGTGTAAAATATTCTACTTTTCCTAAATTGTAAACAAATTATTGAGTGTTTTTTCTACCAAAATGCTATAAAACACCTATATTGGCGGTGGAAAGGAGGCTTTGAGGGGATATGGAGGAGGCCTATGTTTTTTAATTTTATTTTTAGGTGTGCAATAATCTGCTGACAATTTTGGACAAGTAGCTAAAAATCAAGGAAATTATCATAATTGTTAATCTTATAGATGTTTAGTTTGTGAAAATGGTTTGTTCTTCCTGGAATATGCTCTATAGTAAAGGTTCCCATACTCAGAGTAAAATCAGCAGATTCTGTAAATGTGGATAGGATCCTCCTACCTTGTAATTTGCATTATGTGTTTTTTCGACCTTTTAGATCTAAGAGAGTTAAAAGGTTACTCTCAAATATATATATGCTAGACAGATGTCTGAAGTCATTGCAGAGCTGTGTAAAATATTATTCTATTTTTCCTAAATTGTAAACAAATCATTGAGTGTTTTTTTCTGCCAAAATGCTAGAAAACACCTACCGTATTTTTCGGACTATAAGACGCACCGGACCATAAGACGCACCCCAAATTTTGAGGTGGAAATAGCAGAAAAAAAGATTTTTACAATATGGGGGTCCGTCTTATTGTCCGAATTTTAAGGTACCTGTGGGCCGGCGGTGGTACAGCAGGGGTTGCGGCAGTGGTGTGGTGATGCTGATACTGTACTCACCTTCCTCAGGTGAGGTGACGCTGCGGCACGGAGAGCAGAGCCGGGTTTGTGGCAGTGGTGTGGCGGTGGCAGAGATGCGGCGGTGGCAGAGGCGCGATGGGTGGCGTGCACCTGAGCAGGGTCCCTTCCTCAGGTGGTGAGGTGACGCCGCGGCAAGGAGAGCAGACAGGACAGCAGAGCCGGGTTTGTCGGTGGTGGCGGCCATCGTCCTGTCCTGGTATGCATGGCTCCCCCTGTTGCTATCCTGGTATGCATGGCTGGCTCTCCCATCCTGTCCTACTATACTTGGCTCCCCCTGTCGCTGTCCTGGTATGCGTGGCTGGCTCCCCTCATCCTGTCCTGTTATGCGTATCTCCCCCTGTCGCTGTCCTGGTATGCGTGGCTGGCTCCCCCCATCTTGTCCTGGTATGCGTGGCTGGCTCCCCCATCTTGTCCTGGTATGCGTGGCTGGCTCACCTCATCCTGTCCTGTTATGCGTATCTCCCCCTGTCGCTGTCCTGGTGTGCGTGGCTGGCTCCCCCTGTTCTGTCCTGATATGCGTGGTTCCTCAGGTGGTGAGGTAATGCCGCGGCACCGAGAGCAGACAGGACAGCAGAGCCGGGTTTGTCGGTGGTGACGGCCATCTTCCTGAGACGGCGCGTGCGCAGAGTACTCTGCTTCCTGGGGCTTCAGGAAAATGGCCGCCGTGATCTCTATCTGCGCATGCGCGGCCTACCGCGGCCATTTTCCTGAAGCCACAGGAAGCAGAGTACTGTATCTGCGCACGCGCCGCCTCAGGAAGATGGCCGCCACCACCGACAAACCCGGCTCTGCTGTCCTGTCTGCTCTCGGTGCCGCGGAATTACCTCACCACCTGAGGAAGGGACCCTCCTCAGGTGCACGCCGCCCACCGCGCCTCTGCCACGCCGCATCTCTGCCACAGCCACCGCCACACCGCTGCCGCAACCCCCCGGTAAGCTGCGGTCGGGCTATAAGACGCACCCCCCATTTTCCTCACAATTTTTTTGGGGAAAAAGTGCGTCTTATAGCCCGAAAAATACGGTATATTGGCGATGGAAAGGAGGCCTGTGTGTTCCCTTCTGAGCATGCTCAGGGTAAGATCTCTCATAGGAGATCAGGGGTCCCATGGTCGGGTACTGCAGCGACTCCCATTGGTCCTCCAGGAAGGTCCTGAAGCTGCTTTAGTGCTGGAGCAGCTTTCCCATTGGTCCTTTTCTGGAAGGTCCTGTAGCTGCTACTATAAAAGGTGTGCATGAACGCACCTGAGATGTTGGTAACTGATGGGTTGCAGATTCCTAAACTAACGACACAACTAGAGGTAGCCGTGGAGCGTTCCTACGTTGATCCTAGACGCCTCATCACAGCCTGAGAGATAATTACACCTAAAGGCAGAAAGATGAAAGCTATCTTCCCCGGAGCAGATCCCCAAAGAAAATAGGAAGCCCCCAAACATATAATGGCGGTTAGACAAGATGAAAATACAAACATAGGCAGAAAATAGACTGAGCAAACGCTGGGGCCACAAGCTGACTGAATAGGATAGGACAGGAGAGATTACATTCTGCAACCCAGAAAACCCTGCAAAAATCCAACAATTCTGATTACAAAAATACTGAGATCACACGATCTCGCCACCCACTAAATCAGATCTCAGTGTGAACAAAAACCAAGCCGCAGCCGCTGAAAAAACAGGAAAAAGCAAATGAGCAAATAACAGTGGCTGCAGATAAACTGTGAGGAGCTCAGGCCCCAGGAGGGGACCTGGCTGACCTCCACAAAAGTGCAGAAAACAATGCAAAAAGCAAGCACAAAAAGAAAAGCAAAAAATATCTTATCTGAAAGCAGGAGATGCAGGCAAGACTCCAGCAAACTTCCAAATGAACCAGGAACCACAATTGAGACAAGAACAATTGATCACCGGCAACCATCATGGGAGGGAACCTCCCTTATATCAGACCAGTCAGTGAACCCAGATTGCCACTCCTCGCTGAAAGGTTCAGTACTGTCTGTAACCACCAGAGGGAGCCTCTGCTCAGAAACCATCTCTAGCACATTCATAACAAGAGATAATACAAAACCCACTTGTGCCCGATCCGTGGGGAAACCCCCGACATTGCTTGCTGTCACCAGCAAACTTGTCAGGAAGCGGGAGGTGGGATAATGTAGGGGCAGAGGTGGCAGAGGACAAACTGGCTGCAGCCACGCTAGCAGCCTGAACAGCGACTGCAGTAACATCCACAGCTGAGGTTGTGCGCTCAAGAGCCGCCAACCTACCCTCCAGCTGCTGAATGTACTGCTGTAGACCCTGGTCATCCGCCATTTTACTAGCCAGACCCTGGCGCTAGTATTATGTTAAGGGCCTGCGGAACGCACCTAATAGATATTAAGGAGAGGTGCGTTCGCTGCCCGAGGTCTACCGTGCAGGCAGAGCCTGCTGCTAGTAAGATGGCGCAAATAGGCAGTATGAGCAAACTCTGTTATCCCGCAGAGTCGCAGATGTAAACGCTGTAGCACTATATGGCGGTATGGGCGAACTCTGTTATTCCACAAAGTCGCTATCTAAAATGCTGTAGCACTATATGGCGATATAAGATGACTCTGTTAATTTACAGAGGCTGCCCTGCTGTTGTTCCTGTCCTCCTCAGCTACCGAAACATAACAGTATCACCGGCCCAAAACTGAAAATTATATGGTACTCACAGAAGGGAAAAATAGTGTGGAAAGAAAAAAGTTGTCAGAGTTGTCAGAGTTTTTTTTTTTTTTTTGCCTGTTGCATTTTTTTTACCTCTTTTTCTCTGGGTGCTGAGGAGGATTTTGTTTTCCTCTCAATGGAGTTTGCACAGTTGTCTGGCCGTGTGGATCAGCTTGCCACTGAGGTTCGGAGTATTGCTACCTATCTTGCTGTGTTGCCGGTTGTGGAACCTAGGATTCCCATGCCAGATTTGTTTTTGGGGGATCGGGCTAAATTTCTGAATTTCAAAAATAACTGTAAGTTGTTTAGTTGCCTTAAAGCCTAAGTCCTCAGGTAACGCAGCACAGCAGGTTCAAATTGTCATCTCTCTCCTGCGCGGCGATCCTCAGGATTGGGCTTTTTCCCTGACACCTGGGGATCCTGTTTTGAATGATATTGATGCATTTTTTCTGGCTCTGGGGTTATTGTACGATGAACCTAATGTCACTGATCAAGCTGAAAAAACCTTTTGGCATTAAATCAGGGTCTTGAAGACGCTGAGTTGTACTGTCAGAAATTCCAAAAGTGGGCAGTCCTGACCAAATGGAATGATGATGCTTTGGCAGCCCTTTTTCGGAAGGGGCTGTCAGAGAATGTAAATGTTATGCTGGGATTCCCTGCTCCCTCTGGTCTCAATGATTCTATGTCATTGGCTATTCAAATTGACAGACGTTTGCGTGAGCGCAGAGGTATGCGTGAGATAGTGTTGCCTTGTGAGCCAGCTTCTGAGCCCATGCAGTGTGATAGAGTGACTTCTGGGGCTCAGCGTCATGAGTTTCGAAAGCGCAATGGGTTATGTTTCTACTGTGGTGATGCCTCTCATGCTATTTCAGTCTGCCCTAAGCGGGGAAGACGTTTTGCACGCTCAGTTGTCTTGGGTAGTGTTCAGACTAAATTTCTATTGACTGTTACCCTGATTTGCTCCCTGTCCACATTTTCTGCTCAGGATTTTTTTGATTCAGGAGCAGCTATTAACCTGATGGATTTTGACTTTGCCAAACGTTGTGGGTTTCCCATGATACCCCTGCAGAAGTCTATTCCCCTACTGGGCATTGATTCCACCCCTTTGGCGGAGAATAAACCCCAGTTTTCTACTCAGGTGATGAGGGTTGAACCAGATCATCAGGAGAGTTGCAAATTTCTGGTGCTGTATAATCTGCATGACATTATTGTACTAGGTTTCCCTTGGTTACAGTCTCATAATCCTGTTTTGGATTGAAAGTCTGTGTCTGTGACCAGTTGGGGCTGCCAATGTGTTAATGCCGACACTCCTGTTTTTTCTGCCTCTCCCAAGTCTCAGGATTTTCCTGACTTTTTGACTGATTTTTCGGATGTATTAGTGAAAGTAAATCTGCATCTTTGCCTCCTCACAGGAGCTACGATTGCGCTATTGAATTAGTGCCTGGTGGTAAATTTCCTAAAGGTTTCCTTTTTAACTTGTCTGTACCTGAACACGATGCTATGCGATCTTATATCAAGGAGTCATTGGAGAAGGGTCATATCAGACCATCCTCTTCACCCTTGGGTGCTGTTTTTTTCTTTGTGGCCAAAAAGGATGGTTCATTGAGGCCGTGTATTGATTATCGTCTCTTGAATAAGATTACTGTGAAGTATCAATATCCGTTACCCTTGATTTCTGACCTGTTTTCCAGGGTGAAAAGTGCTAGTTGGTTTACCAAGCTTGACCTCAGGGGGGCGTACAACCTTATTCGCATTAAGCACGGGGATGAATGGAAGACGGTGTTTAATACCCCAGAGGGGCATTTTGAGTACCTAGTGATGCCCTTTGGACTCACTAATGCTCCTTCCGTCTTCCAATCCTTCATGAATGATATTTTCAGGGATTTTGTGGATACATTTCTGATTGTTTATTTGGATGATATCTTGATTTTTTCCAATGACTGGGACTCTCATGTGAAACATGTTCGGACTGTGTTCCAGATTTTGAGAGAGAATGTGAAGGGATCAAAGTGTCTTTTTGGCGTACAGAAGGTCTCATTTCTGGGATTCATTTTATCTCCGTCTGTTATTGAAATGGACCCGGTCAAGTCTCTGCATTTCAGGAACTTAAGCAGAGATTCACTTCTGCTCCTGTTCTACGGCAGCCTGATGTTTCTCTACCATTTCAGGTGGAGGTTGATGCCTCTGAAATTGGGGCAGGTGCCGTTTTGTCCCAAAGAGATCCAGAGACCTCTAAGAGTAACCCTTGTGCCTTTTTCTCTCGAAAATTTTCTCCAACTGAACGTAATTATGACGTGGGTAATCGGGAGTTATTGGCCATGAAGTGGGCCTTTGAAGAGTGGAGACATTGGCTGGAAGGAGCCAAACATCAGGTGGTGGTCCTCACGGACCATAAGAATCTGGTTTATCTCGAATCAGCCAAGCGACTTAATCCTAGACAGGCCAGGTGGGCCTTGTTTTTCACACGTTTTAATTTTGTGGTTTCTTTTCTTCCTGGCACTAAGAATGTTAAGGCGGATGCCCTCTCGAGGAGTTTCTTTGCGGACTCTCCTGAGTTATCTGATCCTACTGTTATTTTGAAAGAGGGTGTAGTTCTTTCCGCCATCTCACCCAATTTGAGACTGGCCTTGGAAGGGTGTCAGGAGGATAAACCTGAGCGCTGCCCTATTGGGAAATTGTTTGTCCCAGACCAGTGGAAGAAGAGTGTGATGTCTGAGATTCATTGTTCCGCGTTGGCTGGTCATCCCGGGATTTTTGGTACCAGAGACTTGGTGAGTCGGTCCTTTTGGTGGCCTACTTTGGCTCGTGACGTCAGGGAATTTGTGCAGTCCTGTGGGACTTGCTCTCGCTCCAAGCCTTGCTCTCGCTCTAGTGGTTTGTTAATGCCATTGACTGTGCCCAAGAGGCCATGGACCCACATCTCTATAAATTTTATTTCCGACCTCCCTGTTTCTCAGAGAATGACCGTTATCTGGGTAATCTGTGATAGGTTTTCCAAGATGATACATCTTGTGCCATTACCTAAGTTGCCTTCCTCCTCTGAATTGGTGCCTTTGTTCCTTCAGCACGTGGTTCGGTTACATGGCATTCCGGAGAACATTGTGTCTGACAGAGGAGTCCAGTTTGTTTCCAGATTTTGGAGGACATTTTGTTCTAAACTTGGTGTTCAATTATCCTTCTCCTCTGCTTTTCATCCTCAGACCAATGGACAAACCGAGAGAACAAACCAGACCTTGGAGACTTATTTGAGATGTTTTGTGTCTGCTGATCAAGATGACTGGGTCTCTTTTTTGCCTTTGGCTGAGTTTGCTCTTAATAATAGGGCTAGCTCTGCCACCTTAATGTCTCCATTTTTCTGCAATTTTGGGTTTCACCCTCGATTTTCTTCGGGACAGGCGGAGGCTTCTGTCTCTCCGGGTGTTGACTCTGTTGTGGGGCGAATGCAGCAGATTTGGGACCAGGTGGTGGAGAGGTTGTCTCTCTCAGGAGAAGGCCCAGCGGTTTGCCAACCGGCATAGGACTGATGGTCCTCGGTTTAAAGTGGGGGACTTGGTTTGGTTGTCCTCAAGAAATATCCCTATGAGGGTTGCATCTCCAAAGTTTAAGTCCAGGTTCATTGGACCTTATTAAGATCATGAAGATTCTTAATCCTGTTTCCTTCCGTTTGCTTCTTCCAGGGACATTTAAGATCCATAACGTGTTCCACAAGTCCTTATTGAAGAGGTTTGTCGAGCCAGTGGTTCCTATGGCTGCGCCTTCTGACCCTGTTTTGGTTGAGGGCAATCTGGAGTATGTGGTTGAGAAAATATTGGATTCTCGTTTTTCTAGACAGAAACTCCAGTATTTGGTTAAGTGGAGAGGTTATGGTCAGGAGGACAATTCTTGGGTGTTTGCTTCGGACATCCATGCTAGGAGACTGATCCGTGCCTATCACCGAGCTCATCCTGATCGGCCTGGTTGCACAAGTGAGGGTTCGGTGACCTCTCCTCAAGGGGGGGGGTACTGTTATGAATGTGCTAAAGATGGTTTCTGAGCAGAGGCTCCCTCTAGTGCTTACAGACAGTACTGAACCTTTCAGCGAGGAGTGGCAATCTGGGTTCACTGACTGGTCTGATATAATGGAGGTTCCCTCCCATGATGGTTGCCGGTGATCAATTGTTCTTGTCTCAATTGTGGTTCCTGGTTCATTTGGAAGTTTGCTGGAGTCTTGCCTGCATCTCCTGCTTTCAGATAAGATATTTTTTGCTTTTCTTTTTGTGCTTGCTTTTTGCATTATTTTCTGCACTTTTGTGGAGGTCAGCCAGGTCCCCTCCTGGGGCCTGAGCTCCTCACAGTTTATCTGCAGCCACTGTTATTTGCTCATTTGCTTTTTCCTGTTTTTTCAGCGGCTGCGGCTTGGTTTTTGTTCACTCTGAGATCTGATTTAGTGGGTAGCGAGATCGTGTGATCTCAGTATTGTTTGTAATCAGAATTGTTGGATTTTTGTAGGGTTTTCTGGGTTGCAGAAAGTAATCTCTCCTGTCCTATCCTATTTAGTCAGCTTGTGGCCCCAGCGTTTGCTCAGTCTATTTTCTGCCTATGTTTGTATTTTCTTCTTGTCTAACCGCCATTATATGTTTGGGGGCTTCCTATTTTCTTTGGGGATCTGCTCCGGGGCAGATAGCTTTCATCTTTCTGCCTTTAGGTGTAATTATCTCTCAGTCTGTGACGAGGCATCTAGGATCAACGTAGGAACGCTCCACGGCTACCTCTAGTTGTGTCGTTAGTTTAGGAATCTGCAACCCATCAGTTACCAACATCTCAGGTGTTCGGCTGCCCTGCTGTTGTTCCTGTCCTCCTCAGCTACCGAAACATAACAATCTCTCCTGTCGGGCAGAGCATTGGAGTGGGCAACGCCGCTGTGGGAGCGCGACGATCATGTGGTGCAGAGTGCTCCGCATTTCTTGGAGGCTCTTAAAAAGGTCTTTTTAGGACCTCAGGTCACCCACGATACGGCACTTCAACTGCTGGCAATGTCACAGGGTTCGACTTTGGTCAGTCAGTTTTCCGTCCAATTTCGGACTCTGGCCTCTGAGCTAGAATGGCCAGATAAAGTCCTCATTCCAGTCTACTGGAGAGGACTGGCGGACCATGTTAAGGATGCTTTGGCCACCAGGGAGATTCCCCCCACACTGGAGAAGCTTATCTCCATATCTACCCACATCGACCTCCGTTTTCACAAGCGGAGGTTGGAGCGGATCCAGTGTAGGCAGAGGTTTCGGCTGGCTCCCACCTTTGCCAAACCTCTCGAATACCCCGTTCAGGCGTCCAAACCCCAAGAGGCCATGGAGGTTTCTAGAGCGGGACCTAAGTCTCGGACCGCTCGAGCATCCGTGGTCTGTAATGTGTGCCAGCAGCAGGGGCATTATGCCAACCAATGTCCACAGTGGTTGGGTAAACGGTCGCATCCAGTGACCATGGGAGCAGGGTCACTGTTATGTTACGGTAGCTGAGGAGTGCAAGCAAAAAAGGAAATACACCAGAGCAGTTGGAATCTATGAGATTGCAGTACCCTGACTAACCACCGCAACTAGAGGCAGCCGTGGAGCGTTCCTACGTTGGTCCTAGACGCCTCGTCACAGCCTGAGAAACTAACTACACCTAAAGATAGAAATAGGAAAGCTATCTGCCCCGTAGCAGAACCCCAAAGATAATAGAAAGCCCCCAAACATGTAATGGCGGTTAGACAAGAGGAAATACTGACACAGAAAGAAAATAGTATGAGCAAAAGCTGGGGCCCAAACTATCTAAATAGAAAAGGACAGGAAGGGTACTTACTGCAATCCCAGAAAACCCTGAAAAACACCAACTCTACTAATTTCAAAATCACCTGAGATCACACGACCTCTACCACCTAAATTAGTTCTCTGGTGTAACAAAAACAGCAGCCACTGAAAAAACTGGAAAAAGCAAAAGTACAAAACACAGTGGCTGAACTAAACTGAGAGGGCAAAAGCCCCCGGAGGGGACCCAGAAGGCCCCCACAGAAGTGCAGGACCAAATGCAAAAATATAGCAAAAACACAAAATAAGAAATTGTCTTATCTGATAGCAGGAGATGCAGACACGACACAGCAGGCTACAAGGGAAACTGGAAAGAAGGATTCAGACCAGAACAATTGATCACCGGCAACCCTGATGGGAAAATGATTCCCTTAAATAAGACCAATCAGCAACACCTGATTCCCAGTCCGCACAATCCTCACTAGTACCGCTTGTAACCACCAGAGGGAGCCTCTGCTCAGAACTCATCTCAAACCCATTCACAACAGTACCCCCCCCTTGAGGAGGGGTCACCGAACCCTCATTTGAGCAACCAGGTCGGTCAGGATGAGTTCTATGATACGCACGGATAAGTCTCCTAGCATGGATGTCCGAAGCAAACACCCAAGAATTATCTTCCTGACCATAACCTCTCCATTTAACCAAATACTGGAGTCTTCGTCTAGAAAAACGAGAATCCAATATTTTCTCAACCACATACTCCAGATTGCCCTCAACCAAAACAGGGTCAGGAGGCACAGCAGCAGGAACCACTGGCTCAACAAACCTCTTCAACAAGGACTTGTGGAACACGTTATGGATCTTAAATGTCCCTGGAAGAAGCAAACGAAAAGAAACAGGATTAATAACTCCATGATCTTATAAGGTCCAATGAACCTAGGCTTAAATTTAGGAGATGCTACTCTCATAGGAATATTCTTTGAGGACAACCAGACCAAGTCCCCCACTTTAAACCGAGGACCATCAGTCCTATGCCGGTTAGCAAACCGCTGGGCCTTCTCCTGAGAGAGGGACAACCTCTCCACTACCTGGTCCCAAATCTGTTGCATACGCTCCACAACAGAGTCAACACCTGGACAGACAGAAGCCTCCGTCTGTCCTGAAGAAAATCGAGGGTGAAACCCAGAATTACAGAAAAACGGAGACATCAAAGTGGCAGAGCTAGCCCTATTATTAAGAGCAAACTCAGCCAAAGGCAAAAAAGAGACCCAGTCATCCTGATCAGCAGACACAAAGCATCTTAGATAAGTCTCCAATGTCTGGTTTGTTCTCTCAGTTTGACCATTGGTCTGAGGATGAAATGCCGAGGAGAAAGACAATTGAACACCCAGTTTAGAACAAAAAGTCCTCCAAAATCTGGAAACAAACTGGACTCCTCTGTTAGACACAATGTTCTCAGGAATGCCGTGTAAACGAACCACGTGCTGAAGGAACAACGGCACCAATTCAGAGGAGGAAGGCAACTTAGGTAATGGCACAAGATGTATCATTTTGGAAAACCTATCACAAATTACCCAGATGGTGGTCATTCTCTGAGAAACAGGAAGATCGGAAATGAAATCCATAGAGATATGGGTCCATGGTCTCTTGGGCACAGGCAATGGCATCAACAAACCACTAGAGCGAGAGCAAGGCTTGGAGCGAGAGCAAGTCCCGCAGGACTGCACAATTCCCTGACATCGCGAGACAAGGTAGGCCACCAAAAGGACCGACTAACCAAGTCTCTGGTACCAAAAATTCCGGGATGCCCAGCCAATGCGGAACAATGAATCTCAGACATCACACTCTTTTTCCATTGGTCCGGGACAAACAATTTTCCAACAGGGCAGCGCTCGGGCCTATCCTCCTGACACCCCTCCAGAGCAAGTCTCAAATTGGGCGAGATGGCGGAAAGAACTACACCCTCCTTCAAAATAACAGAGGGATCAGATAGCTCAGGAGAGTCCGCAAGGAAACTCCTCGAGAGGGCATCCGCCTTAACATTCTTAGTGCCAGGAAGAAAGGAAACCACAAAATTAAAACGTGTGAAAAACAAGGCCCACCTGGCCTGTCTAGGATTGAGTCGCTTGGCAGATTCCAGATAGACCAGATTCTTATGGTCCGTAAGGACCACCACCTGATGTTTGGCTCCCTCCAGCCAATGTCTCCACTCTTCAAAAGCCCACTTCATGGCCAATAACTCCCGATTACCCACGTCATAATTACGTTCAGTAGGAGAAAATTTTCGAGAGAAAAAGGCACAAGGGTTACTTTTAGAGGTCTCTGGATCTTTTTGGGACAAAACGGCACCTGCCCCAATTTCAGAGGCATCAACCTCCACCTGAAATGGCAGAGAAACATCAGGCTGCCGTAGAACAGGAGCAGAAGTGAATCTCTGCTTAAGTTCCTGAAACGCAGAGACTGCCTCAGGAGGCCAATTCACCACATCAGAACCCTTTCTGGTCAAATCAGTTAATGGTTTAACAATAACAGAGAAATTACCAATAAATTTACGATAAAAATTGGCAAAACCCAAAAATCTCTGAAGAGCCTTTAATGAAGTAGGTTGGACCCAATCACAGATGGCCTGAACCTTGACCGGGTCCATTTCAATAACAGATGGGGACAAAATGAATCCCAGAAATGAGATCTTCTGTACGCCAAAAAGACACTTTGATCCCTTCACATACAGAGCATTCTCTCTCAAAATCTGGAATACAGTTCGAACATGTTTCACATGAGAGTCCCAGTCATTAGAAAAAATCAAGATATCATCCAAATAACAATCAGAAACTTGTCCACAAAATCCCTGAAAATGTCATTCATGAAGGACTGGAAGACGGAAGGAGCATTAGTGAGCCCAAAGGGCATCACAAGGTACTCAAAATGCCCTTCAGGGGTGTTAAATGCCGTCTTCCATTCATCCCCGTGCTTAATGCGAATAAGGTTATACGCCCCCCTGAGGTCAAGCTTGGTAAACCAAGTAGCGTTTTTCACCCTGGAAAACAGGTCAGAAATCAAGGGTAACGGTTATTGATATTTCACAGTAATATTGTTCAAGAGACGATAATCAATACACGGCCTTAATGAACCATCTTTTTTGGCCACAAAGAAAAAAACCGGCACCTAAGGGTGAAGAGGATGGTCTGATATGACCCTTCTCCAATGATTCCTTGATATAAGACCGCATAGCGTCATGTTCAGGTACAGACAAGTTAAAAAGGCGACCCTTAGGGAATTTACTACCTGGCACTAATTCAATAGCGCAGTCATAGCTCCTATGGGGAGGTAAGGATGCAGATTTACTTTCGCTAAACACATCAGAAAAATCAAACTAAAAATTCAGGAACATCCTCAGCCTGGGGGGAGGCAGAAAAAACAGGAGTGTTGGTATTAACACATTGGCAGCCCCAACTGGTTACAGACACAGATTTCCAATCCAAAACAGGATTATGAGACTGTAACCAAGGGAAACCCAGCACTATAATGTCATGCAGATTATATAGAACCAAAAATTTGCAGCACTCCTGGTGATCAGGTTCAACCCTCATTATCACCTGAGTAGAAAACTGGGGTTTATTCTCAGCCAAAGGGGTAGAATTGATCCCCAGTAGGGGAATAGACTTCTGTAGGGGTATCAAGGGAAATCCACAACGTTTAGCAAAATCATAATCCATCAGGTTAATAGCTGCTCCAGAATCAACGAAAGCCTGAGCAGAAAATGAGGACAGAGAGCATATCAGAGTGACAGTTAATAAAAACTTAGTCTGAACACTACCCAAGACAACTGAGCGTGCAAAATGTCTTCCCCGCTTAGGGCAGACTGAAATAGCATGAGAGGCATCACCACAGTAGAAACATAACCCATTGCGCTTTCGAAACTCATGACGCTGTGCCCCAGACACCACTCCATCACACTGCATGGGCTCAGCAGCTGGCTCACAAGGCAACACCACTCCACGCATACTTCTCCGCTCACGCAAACGTCTGTCAATTTGAATCGCCAATGACATAGAATCATTGAGACCAGAGGGGACAGGGAATCCCACCATAACATCCTTTACATTATCCGACAGACCCTTCCGGAAAAGGGCCGCCAAAGCGTCGTCATTCCATTTGGTCAGGACTGCCCACCTACGGAATCTCTGACAGTATAACTCAGCGTCATCAAGCCCCTGATTTAATGCCAACAAGGCTTTTTCAGCTTGATCAGTGACATTAGGCTCATCGTACAATAACCCCAAATCCTGAAAAAATGCATCAACATCACTCAAAACAGGATCCCCAGGTATCAGGGAAAAAGCCCAATCCTGAGGATCGCCGCGCAGGAGAGAGATGATAATTTGAACCTGCTGCGCTGCGTTTCCTGAGGACTTAGATTTTAAGGCAAGAAACAATTTACAATTATTTTTGAAATTCTGAAACTTAGCTCGATCCCCTAAAAACAAATCTGGCATGGGGATCCTAGGTTCCACAACAGGCAACCTAGCAAGATATGCAGCAATACTCTGAACCTCAGTGGCAAGCTGATCCACACGGCCAGACAACTGTGCAAACTCCATTGGGAGAAAAGATCCTCCCCAGCACCCAGAGATACAGAGGGAAAAAAAAAAAAAAAAATGCAACAAACAGAAAAATATCTCTGACAACTTTTCTTCCTTCAAAATATTTTTTCCCTTCTGTGAGTACCATACAATTTTTATGGCCGGTGATACTGTTATGTTACGGTAGCTGAGGAGTGCAAGCAAAAAAGGAAATACACCAGAGCAGTTGGAATCTATGAGATTGCAGTACCCTGACTAACCACCGCAACTAGAGGCAGCCGTGGAGCGTTCCTACGTTGGTCCTAGACGCCTCGTCACAGCCTGAGAAACTAACTACACCTAAAGATAGAAATAGGAAAGCTATCTGCCCCGTAGCAGAACCCCAAAGATAATAGAAAGCCCCCAAACATGTAATGGCGGTTAGACAAGAGGAAATACTGACACAGAAAGAAAATAGTATGAGCAAAAGCTGGGGCCCAAACTATCTAAATAGAAAAGGACAGGAAGGGTACTTACTGCAATCCCAGAAAACCCTGAAAAACACCAACTCTACTAATTTCAAAATCACCTGAGATCACACGACCTCTACCACCTAAATTAGTTCTCTGGTGTAACAAAAACAGCAGCCACTGAAAAAACTGGAAAAAGCAAAAGTACAAAACACAGTGGCTGAACTAAACTGAGAGGGCAAAAGCCCCCGGAGGGGACCCAGAAGGCCCCCACAGAAGTGCAGGACCAAATGCAAAAATATAGCAAAAACACAAAATAAGAAATTGTCTTATCTGATAGCAGGAGATGCAGACACGACACAGCAGGCTACAAGGGAAACTGGAAAGAAGGATTCAGACCAGAACAATTGATCACCGGCAACCCTGATGGGAAAATGATTCCCTTAAATAAGACCAATCAGCAACACCTGATTCCCAGTCCGCACAATCCTCACTAGTACCGCTTGTAACCACCAGAGGGAGCCTCTGCTCAGAACTCATCTCAAACCCATTCACAACAGGTCACTAGACGCAGCGGCTTTTGCCTCGAGAGTGCTCTTTAAAGGGATACTTCTCGTCAAGCTTTGTGTGGACTCTGGGGCAGAGGGGAATTTTATGTCCTCCACCTTTGCTTCTCGCCACACCATGCCTCAGGTATTGCTCGCCGAGCCAGTGACGGTACGGGTGCTGAATGGATCGACACTGCCCACACAAATCACCCATCAGACTGTCCCTCTCACCCTGTCTATGTCTACTTCCCATCAGGAGAATATGTCATTTTTTATCCTTCCTGAGGGTATAGATGAGGTTTTGCTGGGAATACCTTGGCTCCGTCTCCACTCTCCCCATATTGAGTGGTCCTCTGGGAGGATACTGGGTTGGGGTGATTCGTGTAGAGGCAAATGTGTCAGGGAGTGCATTCAGGTCACCACCACAGAGATACCCGTAGACCTTACTCCTCTTCCCGAGTGTTATCGGTCGTACGCAGACGTTTTCTCCAAGAAGGCTGCAGAGACGCTTCCGCCTCATCGCCCATATGACTGACCTATTGAACTCTTGCCTGGAGCAGAACCTCCACGGGGAAGGGTTTATCCCCTCTCTATTCCTGAGACGGAGGTCATGTCCCAGTATATTCAGGAGAATCTGGCAAGAGGGTTCATTAGGAAGTCGGTGTCACCAGCAGGGGCGGGGTTCTTCTTCGTGCAGAAGAACGGAGAATTACGTCCGTGTATTGACTACAGGGGTCTTAACGCCATCACCGTTAAGAATAAGTACCTGTTGCCCCTGATTTCTGAGCTCTTTGATAGGTTCCGGGGAGCAAGGGTATTTACTAAACTGGATCTGCGGGGTGCTTATAACCTGATTCGCATCCGTGAGGGGGACGAATGGAAGACGGCTTTAATACCAGGGATGGGCATTATGACTATGTGGTGATGCCCTTCGGGCTCTGTAATGCCCCAGCCGTTTTCCAAGACTTTGTCAATGACATCTTCAGGGATATGCTCTCCACCTCAGTCGTAGTCTATCTGGATGATATTTTCATCTTCTTTCCTGATATTGACTCCCACCTGAAAGATGTCTGCAGAGTCTTCGACCTCTTACGGGCAAATTCCCTTTATGCAAAGTTGGAGAAATGTGTGTTTGAGCAGGAGTCTTTACCTTTCCTGGGCTATATCATCTCCGCCCAGGGATTGGCTATGGATCCTGGCAAACTACAGCCTGTGATGGACTGGCAAGAACCCCACTCTCTTAAAGCGGTGTAGCACTTTATGGGGTTCATTAATTACTATCGCCAGTTCATTCCCCATTTCTCAACTTTGGTAGCTCCCTTGGTAGCCCTCACCAAGAAGGGAGCAAATCCCAAATTGTGGTCTGAGGAGGTCTTCAAGGCTGTCTCTTCTATTAAGGCCGGCGTCACACTGGCGAGTTTGATGCGAGTAAGTCGCACGACTTTCTCGCATCAACACTCGGCACGGCCGCCCGCTCTCGGACCCGAGTGCGCGGCTGCATAGAAATACATGCAGCCGCACACACGGGTCCGAGAGCGGGCGGCCGTGCCGGGTGTTGATGCAAGAAAGTCGTGCGACTTACTCGCATCAAACTCGCCAGTGTGACGCCGGCCTAAGTCTCATTTTGGTAGTGCTCCCATCCTACATCGCCCCGATGTTGATAAACCGTTTATATTGGAGGTGGATGCCTCATCTGTTGGTGCTGGAGCAGTCCCCTTCCAAAAGGATGCTCAAGGTCGGAAGCATCCCTGCTTCTTCTTTTCTAAGACCTTCACACCAGAGGGGAGGAATTATTCATTGGGGACAGGGTGTTGCTAGCCATGAAGTTGGCCTTCTCTGAGCGGAGACATCTTTAGGAGGGGGATCGCTTTCCCTTCCAAGTCTTCACTGACCACAAAAATTTGGTTTATCTACAGACAGCCAAGTGGCTAAATTCTCGTCAGGCCAGATGGTCCCTGTTTTTCTCCAGGTTCCATTTCACTCTCCATTTCCTCTCCGGTGAGAAGAACATTTGGGCTGACGCTCTCTCTCGCTCTGTGGTGTCCTCTGAGGAGGTGGAGGAGGAGCCTCGGCTGATTGTCCCACAGAGAGCCTAAGAACTGTGGCTCCTGTTTCGCTTGAGTCTGTGCCTCCGGGCAAGACTTTTGTGCCCTCCAATTTGCGACCGGAGGTACTCTCTTGGGCACATTCGTCCAGGGTGGGTGGACATTTTGGGGCAAAGAGGACATCTGAGTTGCTGGCGAGGACATATTGGTGGCCACATATGGTCCGTGACGTCAGGGAATACGTTCAGGCGTGCGTCTCCTGCGCCAAGAATAAGTCCCCTTGACAACGGCCAGCTGGGCTACTTTTCCCTTTACCGGTGGCAGACAGGCCTTGGGAGATGGTCGGGATGGATTTTGTGGTGGGCTTACCCAAGTCTCGGAGCTGCACCATCATCTGGGTAATAACCGACCACTTCTCCAAAATGGTGCACTTGGTGACGTTACCACGGTTACCTTCCGCACGGGCCTTGGCAGCATTTTTTATCAAGCACATTTTCCAACTACACGGAATGCCAGACAAAATTGTCAGTGATCGAGGTCCCCAATTTGCGTCTCGGTTCTGGAGAGAGCTGTGTCATCTACTCAGCACTGAGTTAAATCTCTCCTCGGCATATCATCTCGAGATGAATGGGTTGGTAGAGAGGGCCAACCAGACCTTGGGCTGAGTTCGCTCTAAATAATGCTGTGGCTGACTCCACCGGACAGACCCCATTCCTCTTAAACTACGGTCAGCATCCGCGGTTACCGATGCCCATGCCCGTGTCTTCGGCCGACTCCAGGGAGGCAGACAGGGCCGTGGAGGCACGGGACATTTGGGACCGTACTCAGGATGCCATTCATGCCTCCAAGGAGAGGATGAGGTCTTCCGCCAACGCACATCAGCGCGCCACTCCGACATTTGCTCCTAATGACCTAGTGTGGCTCTCCGCCCAAAACATCAGGCTGCGAGTGGAGTCCACTAAGTTGGCACCCCGCTTTTTGGGTCCCTTCAAGGTCCTCGAGCAGGTCAACCCTGTGGTTTATCGCTTAGCCTTCCGCCTCGCTTAGGTATCTCCGACACCTTTCATGTGTCCCTCCTGAAACCCGTGGTCATGTCCCGGTTTTCCGAGTCATCTGCCGGGACATCGGGTTCGTCTACGGACGATCACGAGGTGAACGCCATTGTAGGGTGCAAGGTGATTTGGAGGGGTTATGGGCCTGAGGATAGGTCCTGGGAGCCTGCCGCGCATATTCACGCTCCACAGCTCATCGCTGCCTTTGAACGTAGCGAGGCCCAAAGAAGGGGAGCCCTAGGAAGGGGGGTAATGTTAGGGATCGAGTTCCCACTGCTGCACAAGGGGAATCTCGAGCCATCCCCGCTGCGGTCCCCCATCCGTCTCCGGCCGCAGTGGAGCCTGCTCAGCAGAGACGTCGGTCCCAGCGTCTCGCCCAGTCTAATACTGTGCAGAGGATGACTGCTGCCTCCCCAGGTCCTGCCATTGTAACCAGTGCAGGTCAGTGGCAAGCAGACGTAGTTGGGACTAAGTCCTGTGTGTTCCCTTCTGAGCATGCTCAAGGTAAGATCTCGCATAGGAGATCAGGGGTCACATGGTCGGGTACTGCAGCGACTCCCATTGGTCCTCCAGGAAGGTCCTGAAGCTGCTTTAGTTCTGGAGCAGCTTTCCCATTGGTCCTTTTCTGGAAGGTCCTGTAGCTGCTACTATAAAAGGTGTGCATGAACGCACGGCCGTGCGCTAGTATCAAATCTGTTACGTGCTTGCGCCAGTGTGGTCATGTATGCATGTGGTTAGGTCCGGCTGAAATAAGCCCTAGAATACCGGCACCTCGGTGAGTTTTGTATGCACGTGTTCAGTGCTCGGCTGAAAAAGCCATTAGAATACTGGCTACTTCGGTGAGGAGATTATTGCTTGTGTTCTGATTGCATGACCAGAGACTGCAATCCGCTTAGCAGTCATCTGTGTCCCCTGTGAGTCTGACAGGACACAGTCTTTGTCACAGCTGCTCTGTGAATTAACAGAGTCATCTTATATCGCCATATAGTGCTACAGCATTTTAGCTAGCGACTCTGTGGAATAAGAGTTTGCCCATACCGCCACATACTGCTACGGCATTTACATCTGCGACTCTGCGGGATAACAAAGTTCGCTCATACTGCCTATTTGCGTCATCTTATTAGCAGAAGGCTCTGCCTGCATGGTGGACCTCGGGCTGCGAACGCACCTCTCCTTAATATCTATTAGGTGCGTTCCGCAGGCTCTTAACAACTTGTTGTTGATTCTTCACCAAAAATTTACATTTGGTATTTTTATGTTTGAAGCATGATATGTGAGAAAAGGTTGAAGCGCTCCATGGGGCCGAATACTTTCGCAAGGTACTGTATATATGCTAGACAGATGTATGAAGTCATTTGCGGAGCTGTGTAAAATATTCTACTTTTCCTAAATTGTAAACAAATCATTGAGTGTTTTTTCTACCAAAATGCTATAAAACACCTATATTGGCGATGGAAAGGAGGCTTTGAGGGGATATGGAGGAGGCCTATGTTTTTTAATTGTATTTTTAGGTGTGCAATAATCTGCTGACAATTTTGGAAAAGTAGCTAAAATCAAGGAAATTATCATAATTGTTAATTTTATAGACGTGTAGTGTGTGAAAATGTTTTTTTCTTTCTGTAATATGCTCTATAGTAAAGGTTCCCATACTCAGAAAAAAATCAGTAGATTCTGTAAATGTGGATAGGATCCTCCTACCTTGTAATTTGCATTATGTGTTATTTCGACCTTTTAGACCAAAGTGAGTTAAAAGGTTACTCTCAAATACTGTATATATGCTAGACAGATGCCTGAAGTCATTGCAGAGCTGTGTAAAATATTCTTCTACTTTTCCTAAATTGTAAACAAATCATTGAGTGTTTTTTTTCTACCAAAATGCTAGAAAACACCTATATTGGCGATGGAAAGGAGGCTTTGAGGGGATATGGAAGAGGCCTATGTTTTTTAATTTTATTTTTAGGTGTGCAATAATCTGTTTGCTGAAAATTTTGGAAAAGTAGCTAAAAGCCAAGGAAACTATCATAATTGTTAAGGTTAAATAGGTAGAATGTATGAAAATATGTTTTTTTTCTGTAATATGCTTTATTGTAAAGATTCCCATACCCAATAGTCTAAAATCAGCGGATTCTGTAAATGTGGATAAGTTCCACCTACCTTGTAATTTGCATAAAGTGTTTCTCCCATGTTTTAGATCCAAGTGAGCTAAAAGGTTACTCTCGAAGATATAGTGCCTTGCGATAGTATTCGGCCCCCTGGAACTTTTCAACCTTTTCCCACATACCAAGCTTCCAACATTAAGATACCAAATGTAAATATTTGGTGAAGAATCAACAAGTGGGAAAAAAGTGTGAAGTTGAACGAAATTTATTTATTTTTTTTTTAATTTTGTGGAAATACAAACACTGAAAAGCGGGGCTTGCAATATTATTTGGCCCCTTTACTTTCAGTGCAGCAAACTCACTCCGGAAGTTCATTGTGGATCTCTGAATGATCCAGTGTTGTCCTAAATAACTACTGATGATAAATATAATTCACCTGTGTGTAATCAAGTCACCGTATAAATGCACCTGCTCTGTGATAGTCTCAGGGTTCTGTTTGAAGCACAGAGAGCATCATGAAGACCAAGGAACACAACAGGCAGATCCGTGATACTGTTGTGAAGAAGTTTAAAGCAGGATTTGGATACAAAATGATTTCCAAAACTTTAAACATCCCAAGGAGTACTGTGCAAGCGATCATATTGAAATGGAAGGAGTATCATACCAGTGCAAATCTACCAATACCCGGCCATCCCTCTAAACTTTCATCTCAAACAAGGAGAAGACTGATCTGCAGAGATCTACATTTGAGGTGGGACAGTCTGTCCATAGTACAACAATCAGTCATACACTGCACAAGTCTGGTCTTTATGGAAGAGTGGCAAGAAGAAAGACATTTCTCAAAGATATCCATAAAAAGTGTTGTTTAAAGTTTGCAACAAGCCACCTGGGAGACACCAAACATGTGGAAGAATGTGCTCTGGTCAGATGAAACCAAAATTTAACTTTTGGCAACAATGCCAAATGATATGTTTGGCGTAAAGGCAACATAGCTCATCACCCTGAACACACCATCCCCACTGTCAAACATGGTTTGGGCCTGCTTTTCTTCAGCAGGGACAGGGAAGATGGTTTAAAATTGATATGAAGATGGATGGTGCCAAATACAGGACCATTCTTGAAGAAAACCTGTTGGAGTCTGCAAAAGACCTGAGACTGGGATGGAGATTTGTCTTCCAACAAGACAATGATCCCAACCATAAAGCAAAATCTACAATGGAATGGTTCACAAATAAGCGTATCCAAGTGTTAGAATGGCCAAGTCAAAGTCCAGACCTGAATCTAATCGAGATTCTGTGGATAGAGCTGAAAACTGCTGTTCACAAACGATTTACATCCAACCTCACTGAGCTCGAGCTATTTGCTAAGGAAGAATGGGCAAGAATTTCAGTCTCTCGATGTACAAAACTGATAGAGACATACCCCAAGCGACTTGCAGCTGTAATGGCAGCAAAGGGTGGTGCAACAAAGTATTAAGTTAAAGGGGCTGAACAATATTGTACGGCCCACTTTTCAGTTTTTGTATTTCCACAAAAATTTTAAATAACCAATAAATTTCGTTCATCTTCACAATTGTGTCCCATTTGTTGTTGATTCTTCACCAAAAATTTACATTTGGTATCTTTATGTTTGAAGCATGATATGTGAGAAAAGGTTGAAGCTTTCCATGGGGCCTAATACTTTCGCAAGGCACTGTATATATGCTAGACAGATGTCTGAAGTCATTTGCGGAGCTGTGTAAAATATTCTACTTTTCCTAAATTGTAAACAAATCATTGAGTGTTTTTTCTACCAAAATGCTATAAAACACCTATATTGGCGATGGAAAGGAGGCTTTGAGGGGATATGGAGGAGGCCTATGTTTTTTAATTTTATTTTTAGGTGTGCAATAATCTGCTGACAATTTTGGAAAAGTAGCTAAAAATCAAGGAAATTATCATAATTGTTAATTTTATAGACGTGTAGTGTGTGAAAATGTTTTTTTCTTTCTGTAATATACTCTATAGCAGGGGTCTCAAACTCGCGGCCCGCGGGCCAACTGCGGCCCTCGGGATACTACTGTAGTTTGCAGCCCTCACCTTATGGGCCCTCGGTACATACTTTGCGGCCCTCGGCTGGGATCACACATGCGAGAAACACCGCATGTGAAATCCCAGTCACTCGTAGTACCGCTCATTAAAGTCATGAATATGGACGCCACTCCACTCATAGGCGTGGCGCCCATATTCATGAGCTTAATGAGCGGTACCACAGAAAGATGTCAGCCCGGGCACCGGGCATACTCACCTCATCTGCTGCTGCCGCAGCCTGCGTTTCCTGTCTCTGACACAGAAAGCAGCGCCGCTGGATGACGTCATTCAGTGGCCTGCTGTCAGAGCGAGGAAGCGCGGGCACCGGTAATGCTGCGGACAGGTGAGAGGTGGTGTGTGTGTGTGTGTGTGTATGTGTGCAGGAGAGTGATGGGGAAAAAGCAGTAATGGGGAAAAGAAATGTGGAAAAATAGTGATGGGAAAAGCAATGATGGGAGTAATGGGGAAAAGCAATGATGGGAGTAATGGGGAAAAGCAATGTGGAAAAACAGTGATGGGGAAAAGCAATGATGGGAGTAATGGGGAAAAACAATGATGGGAGTGATGGGAAAAGCAATGTGGAAAAACAGTGATGGGGAAAAGCAATGATAGGAGTAATGGGGAAAAGCAATGGGAAAAACAATGATGGGAGTGATGGGAAAAGCAATTATGGGAGTGATGGGGAAAAGCAATGATGGAGTGATGGGAAAAGTAGTGTGGGGAAAAGCAATGGGGAAAAACAATGATGGGAGTGATGGGAAAAGCAATGATGGGAGTGATGGGAAAGCAATATGGAAACAGTGATGGGGAAAAGCAATGATGGGAGTAATGGGGAAAAGCAATGGGGAAAAGCAATGATGGGAGTAATGGGGAAAAGCAATGTGGAAAAACAGTGATTGGGGAAAAGCAATGATGGGAGTAATGGGGAAAAAACAATGATGGGAGTGATGGGAAAAGCAATGATGGGAGTGATGGGGAAAAGCAATGATGGGAGTGATGGGGAAAAGCAGTGGTGGGGAAAAGCAATGGGGAAAAACAATGATGGGAGTGATGGGCAAAAGCAATGATGGGAGTGATGGGGAAAAGCAATGATGGGAGTGATGGGGAAAAGCAATGATGGGAGTGATGTGGAAAAAGCAATGATGGGAGTGATGGGGAAAAGCAATGATGGGTGTGATGGGGAAAAAGCAATGATGGGTGTGATGGGGAAAAAGCAATGATGGGAGTGATGGGGGGAAAGCAATGATGGGGAAAAAGCAATTATGGGAGTGATATGGAAAAGCAGTGATGGGGAAAAGCAATGGGAAAAACAATGATGGGAGTGATGGGCAAAAGCAATGATGGGAGTGATGGGGGAAAAGCAATGATGGGAGTGATATGGAAAAGCAGTGGGGAAAAACAATGATGGGAGTGATGGGCAAAAGCAATGATGGGAGTGATGGGGGAAAAGCAATGATGGGAGTGATGAGGGAAAAGCAATGATGGGAGTGATGGGGAAAAGCAATGATGGGAGTGATGGGGAAAAGCAGTGATGGGGAAAAGCAATGGGGAAAAACAATAATGGGAGTGATGGGCAAAAGCAATGATGGGAGTGATGGGGGAAAAGCAATGATGGGAGTGATGAGGGAAAAGCAATGATAGGAGTGATGGGGAAAAGCAATGATGGGGAAAAAGCAGTGATGGGGAAAAAGCAATGGGGGAGAATGAGCGCTGGAGAGAATGAGCGCTGGGGGGAATGAGCGCTGAGGAGGATGAGCGCTGGGGGAATGAGTGCTGGGGAGGATGAGTGCTGGGGAGAATGAGCGCTGGGGGGGAATGAGCGCTGGGGAGAATGAGCGCTGGGGGAGAATGAGCGCTGGTGAGGATGAGCGCTGGGGAGAAAGCGCTGGGGGGAATGAGCACTGGGGAAGAATGAGCGCTGGGGAGGATGAGCGCTGGGGAGGATGAGCGCTGGGGAGGATGAGCGCTGGGGAGAATGAGCGCTGGGGGAGAATGAGCGCTGGAAAGGATGAGCGCTGGGGAGGATGAGCACTGGGGAGGATGAGCGCTGGGGAGAATGAGCGCTGGGAGAGAATGAGCGCTGGGGAGAATGAGCCCTGGGGGAGGATGAGCGCTGGGGAGAAAGCGCTGGGGGGAATGAGCGCTGGGGAAGAATGAGCGCTGGGGGAGGATGAACGATGGGGAGGATGAGCACTGGGGGAGGATGAGCGCTGGGGAGAATGAGAGCTGTGGGAATGACTTCTTGCTGTTAACCAGTTAATGTTTTCTTGTCCACCACACTGCAGTGTCAAAAGAGGAAGACAGCGAGACAGGCAGCAACATCACATCAGATAGCTTTTGACCTCGAAACAGAAAATACTCAGATCCTGGTTTTGTAACATATTAAGAATAATAGTTTTTCATTACGTGTTGCCTATAAATATGAAACTGTCCTGTCTAACCACCACTCTTGCCCCTGACGAAGCCACTGAAGAGGCGACACGCGTTGGGCATAGTTCGGTCATGTTCTAAGCATGGGACATCCCATATTTAGCCTTCTACTTTTGGCTCTTTGTATAGGTTCATTTAGTCGTGATAGCCTATTTCCACCTGTTTCATGTGCATATTTTGTATTAATTTGCGGTGTTTTATTGAGTGACTCTGGCTACTGATATGTAATATCTCAATACAGCACCAGATTTGTTTATTTACCTTGATCACTGTGCAGTGATTTATCTATTGCTTCTCACCCAGAGGTATTTATTTCCTCCTTACAATTGGCCTTTGGGGACCCATGCACTGACAGTGTGATTATTGCCAGTTTTTCATTTTGTACTATGTATCTATGTCTATATACTGTTTCTGTACTGCTTTGAATGTATCTGTCTTTTTGGCATTATTTGCACTTTGGCCTGATACTAGAAAAATTGTGTTTTTTTTTGGGTGGCATATACCCTATCATGGGGCCTCTGTCCTGTTTTTAATTGCTTTTAAAATATTTGTGGTGTGTATTTTTTCAGGTTTTTGAATAAATTGTGATATTTGTACTACTTGTGGTATTCCAAGTGCATAGTATGTCTCTTTTTTCTTATCCCGGCCCTTAGTGCGGCACTTTTCAGTGTTGTGTG
This sequence comes from Oophaga sylvatica, assembly GCA_033576555.1. Taxonomy (NCBI): domain Eukaryota; kingdom Metazoa; phylum Chordata; class Amphibia; order Anura; family Dendrobatidae; genus Oophaga; species Oophaga sylvatica. The sequence continues at coordinate 316,992,446 of JARQOD010000001.1, forward strand.
CGGAGCTGAACGAACCTACCAATCACGGTGCGGTATATTGCTCTCAGAGGCGGGACATCAGCCGGCCTTATTGCGAACTTTACCCCGCGGAAATTGCTGCTCAGCGGAACAGAAAAAAAAGCAGAAAAGAAGCATCGGCTAACACTGAAACAGTGACACCAAGTGGAATTATCTATTACACAGCCCCAAACATGTCTTTTTCAAAACCTGCAGTGAAGAGAAAGGTTGGTGATGAGCACAGACAATTTCAGGAAAAGTGGGAGGTGCAATATTTCTTTGTTGAGCACAGGGGCACCCCTACGTGTCTTATTTGCAAAGAGAAAGTTGCAGTGCACAAAGAATACAATTTGAAACGTCATTACATAACTAGACATGCTGAGGAGTATGCAAAATACCAGGGAGATGAAAGAGCCAACCGGGTTGCTAATCTTAAAAGATATCTACTGAGGCAACAAGATTTTTTTAAGAAAGCAATCAAAGAGAATGATGCAGCAGTCGAAGCTAGCTACGTGGTTAGCGAGATGATTGCTAAAGCAGGAAAGCCATTCAAAGAAGGTGAATTTGTAAAAAATTGCATATTACAGGCTGCAAGTATTGTCTGTCCAGAAAAGAAAGGTCAGTTCAGCAACATCAGCCTTTCTGCCAACACCATAGCAGAGAACATTTCTGACATGTCAAGTGACATTTATGATCAACTGTGTGAGAAAGCAAAATGTTTCAGTGTATACTCAGTCGCTCTTGATGAGACCACAGACATCACCGACACTGCCCAGCTCGCAATCTATGTCCGTGGTGTTGATGACAATTTTGAAATCATAGAGGAGTTGCTCACAGTGATTCCAATGCATGGCCAGACCGCTCAGGAGATATTTCACCAGCTGTGTGATGCCATTGAGAATACCGGTTTACTTTGGAGGAGGTTTGTTGGAATAACAACTGATGGAGCGCCATCAATGACAGGGAGGAAAAATGGACTGGTGGCACTTGTTAAAAAAAACTGGAAGAGGAAGGTGTGGAGGAAGTCATTGCTCTGCACTGCATTATCCATCAGCTGGCCCTTTGCAGCAAATGCCTGAAGTTTGACAATGTGATGTCTTTCGTTGTGAAATGCATCAACCAAATCAGATCCAGGGGCTTAAAGCACAGAAGGTTTTGTGCTTTTTTAGAGGAAATGGAGTCAGAATATGGGGATGTACTCTACTTCACCGAAGTACGTTGGCTCAGCAGGGGAAACATATTGAAGAGATTTTTTGAGTTGAGAGCAGAAGTGAAAGCCTTCACGGAGAAAGATGGGGCTGCTGTTAATGTGCTAAGTGATCCAAAATGGCTTATGGACTTAGCTTTTTTTGTTGATATCACACATGAGCTTAATGTACTGAACAAGAAGTTACAAGGCCAGGGGCAACTTGTCAGTGCTGCCTATGACAACGTGAGAGCATTCTCTACAAAACTTATGTTATGGAAAGCCCAGCTTTCTCAGACAAACCTTTGCCATTTCCCATCATGCAAGGCACTCATGGAAGCAGGCACACCATTCAGTGGTGAGGAGTATATTGATGTCATTTTGAAGCTACAGGAGGAATTTGATCACAGATTTGCAGACTTCAAGACGCACAGAGTCACATTTCAAATTTTTGCGGACCCCTTCTCCTTTGATGTGCAAGATGCCCCTCCTGTGCTTCAAATAGAGCTCATTGACCTGCAGTGCAACTCTGAACTCAAAGCCAAGTTTAGGGAGGTGAGTGGAAAAGCAGACAAGCTTGGGCAATTTTTGAGAGAATTGCCCCCCAGCTTCCCTGAGCTTTCCCGAATGTTCAAGGGGACCATGTGTCTTTTTGGGAGCACATACTTGTGCGAAAAGCTCTTCTCTACCTTGAACTTCAATAAGTTCAAGTACAGGTCCAGACTTACTGATGAGCATCTTCAAGCCCTACTGAGGGTCTCAACTGCTTCCTCCCTTAAGCCAAATGTGGCTCGGCTATGCAAGAGTAAGCGCTGCCAGATCTCTAGCAGCAAAAAGTAGGCAGAAAAAGCCATGTTCAAAACAGTTTATGTTCAATGTTCCATTCATGTTCAGAAAGTTAAATGTTAAAGAACTGTTAATACAGACATCTGAATCTGAATAATAATAATTACATTTCTCTAGTCAGCAACTATATGTGGTTTATTCAGTCTTCTATATCTGCTGTATTATTATCATTTTCATTTTATTTACTACTGATTGATTGATTTTTTTTCTTATGATTTTGTTAATTTATTTTTATTTTGAAAAACTAAAGACATTTGATAACATTGGAATGTTTTTGTAAGAGCTTTTCTTGTGGAAAACCTGATGCGGCCCAGCCTCACCCAGATTCTACCTCCAGTGGCCCCCGGGTAAATTGAGTTTGAGACCCCTGCTCTATAGTAAAGGTTCCCATACTCAGAGTAAAATCATGAAGATTCTGTAAATGTGGATAGGATCCTCCTACCTTGTAATTTGCATTATGTGTTATTTCGACCTTTTAGATCTAAGTGAGTTAAAAGGTTACTCTCAAATATATATATGCTAGACAGATGTCTGAAGTCATTGCAGAGCTGTGTGAAATATTCTTCTACTTTTCCTAAATTGTAAACAAATCATTGAGTGTTTTTTCTACCAAAATGCTATAAAACACCTATATTGGCGATGGAAAGGAGGCTTTGAGGGGAGGAGGCCTATGTTTTTTAATTGTATTTTTAGGTGTGCAATAATCTGCTGACAATTTTGGAAAAGTAGCTAAAAATCAAGGAAATGATCATAATTGTTAATTTTATAGATGTGTAGTGTGTGAAAATATTTTGTTCTTCATTATGTGTTATTTCGACCTTTTAGATTTAACCCCTTTCTGTCACTGGACGTACTATCCCATCCATGTGCCCTGGGACTTAATTCCCAGGGACGGGATAGCACGTGCAAGGCGATCAACTGCGCTCCCAGGGGGAGCGCAACTGATCACCGCCGGGTGTCAGCTCATTATCACAGCTGACACCCGGCACATTAACCCCTGGCACACCGCGATCAAACATGATCGCGGTGTACCAGGGGCACAGGGGAGTATCGCGCTGTTCAGAGGCCTTCCTCCCTGCAAGGCCCCAGATCCAAGATGGCCACGGGGTCTTTCCGGGTCCTGCAGGGAGGCGGCTTCCTCAGTGACTGCTGAGAGCAGGCGCTGAGGAAGCCTGCAGCACTGCCTGTGAGATCGCTGGTCTCACAGAGTGCTGTGCACACTGTGAAACCAGCGATCTGACCCTATACTGTAATGTCCCACCTTGGGACAAAGTATAAAAGTTAAAATAATAAAAATAAAAAGTGTAAAAAAAAATTCCAAAAAAAAAATTCCCCAATAAATTCATTTCTTCCTGTAAATAAAAAACGAAACAATAAAAGTACACATATTTGGTAACGCCGCGTCCGTAACGACCTGCCCTATAGAACTGTCCCACTAGTTAACCCCTTTAGTGAACCCCTTAAAATAAAAAAAAACAAAGCAAAAAATCAATGCTTTATCATCATACCGCCAAACAAAAAGTGGAATAACACGCGATCAAAAAGACCGATATAAACATGGTACCGCTGAAAACGTCATCTTGTCCCGCAAAAAAAGAGCTGCCATACAGCATCATCAGCGAAAAAATAAAAAAGTTAAAGCTCACAGAATAAAGTGATGCAAAAATAATTTTTTTCTATATAAAATAGTTTTTTTGTATAAAAGCGCCAAATATAAAAAAATTTATATAATGAGGTATCGCCGTAATCGTACTGACCCGAAGAATAAAACTGATTTATCAATTTTACCACACGCGAAACGGTATAAACTCCCCCCGCAAAAGAAATTAATGAATTGCTGATTTTTGTTCATTCTAACCTCCCAAAAATCGAAATAAAAAGCGATCAAAAAATGTCACGTGCTCAAAAATGGTACCAATAAAAACGTCAACTCGTACCGCAAAAAATAAGACCTCACATGACTTTGTGGGCCAAAATATGCAAAAATTACAGCTCTCAAAACTATTTTTTGCAATAAAAAGCGTCTTTTAACGTGACAGCTGCCAATCATAAAAACCCGCTATAAAAACCCGCTATAAGTAGTAAATCAAACGCCCCTTAATGACCCCCTTAGTTAGGGAAAAATAATAAAATTAAACAATTTATTTATTTCCATTTTTCCATTAGGGTTAGGGTTGCGGCTAAAGTTAGGGTTAGAGTTGGGGCTAAATTTAGGATTAGGATTGGGATTAGGGTTAGGGGTGTTTTAGGGTTAGGTTTGTGGTTAGGGTTATGGTTGGGACTAGGGTTAGGGTGTGTTGGGGTAAGGGTTGGAGTTAGAATTGGGGGGTTTCCACTGTTTAGGCACATCAGGGGCTCTCCAAACGCGACATGGCGTCTGATCTCAATTCCAGCCAATTCTGCGTTGAAAAAGTCAAACGGTGCTCCTTCCCTTCTGAGCTGTGCCATGCGCCCAAACAGTAGTTTACCCCCACATATGGGGTATCAGCGTACTCAGGACAAATTGCACAATAACTCTTGGGGTCCAATTTCTTCTGTTACCCTTGGGAAAATAAAAAATTGGGGGCGAAAAGACGGATTTTGGTAAGAACTTACCTGTAAAATCCTTTTCAGCGAAGGAAGGAAAGGAGACACACTAGTAATGACTAGTGGGTAGGCGGAGCCCAGATAGGATTGACACCTCAGATTAAAAAGAGTGTTGACCGGCCCCTCCAGCTCGGGCTCCTCCTACTCCTGCTTCTTCAGTCGTACAAAAGCTTAGGGAAGAGCAAATATCACCAGCGGAGCAACATAACCCCTTCTGAAGGACTTCAGAGAAAAAGCAAGAATACAGGTTATGCATGCATGTAGGCAAAAAAAAAAACCACACAGTTCCAGGTACTACTCACTGGACCTGACCACCGCGATGAGCTGGCAATGCTGGAAAGGAGCCGTAGCGCGTCAACCTCAGTCCAGATAATCGCTATCAGAAGAGGGTCACGCCGCATCTGAAAACACATCAACACACTTCTGCCATGGGCGGGTGCTGTGTCTCCTTTCCTTCCTTCGCTGAAAAGGATTTTACAGGTAAGTTCTTACCAAAATCCGTCTTTCAGCAGCAGAATGGAAGGAAAGGAGACACACTAGTAATGACTAGTGGGACGTCCCAAAGCAGTCCAAAAATTAAGGGTGGGAATATAACCAAGAAAAAACAGGCAGAATCCCAACAACCTTGGTAAATGCGCAACAGGCGCCAAATACAAGTTAACTAGAACTTTACACTACAGCCGCCTGTAGGACCCTGCGTCCTAAGGCCGCATCAGCGGAAGCACTGACGTCCACCTTATAAAACTTTGTAAACATGTGGACGGAGCGCCAAGTCGCCGCTCGGCAGAGCTGAGCTGCCGAAGCCCCTTGATGAAAGGCCCACGATGAGGCCACAGCCCTCCTGGAATGAGCACGAATCTTAATCGGGCAAGGTTCGCCTTTAAGTCGGTAAGCCTCCAAAATGGCTGACCGAATCCAATGAGCTATAGAGTCCTTGGAAGCTCGTTGACCACGTCGACGACCTGCTGGAATCACAAACAAGGAGTCTGACTTCCTAAAACCTTGAGTAACAGACAAATAGAACTTCAAGGCCCGCACTAAATCCAATGTGTGCAAAACCCGTTCCTTTGCATTCCTCGGGCCCGGGCAAAGTGAAGGCAAAACAATATCCTGGTTAACATGGAATTGCGACACTACCTTAGGTAGAAAGTCGCCCCGTGTGCGAAGCACTACTCGATCCGGGTAAAATTCCAGGAAAGGAGGCGAGCAAGAAAGAGCCGCCAACTCAGAAACCCTTCTCAAAGAAGTGACTGCGACTAGGAAGGCAACCTTCCAAGAAAGCAAAGAAAGGTTAGCAGAATCCATTGGCTCAAAAGGCCCATGCTGAAGAGCCTCCAGGACAAGGTTGAGCCGCCAAGGAGACACAGGTGCCTTCCGCGGCGGAAACTGACGGGTTACCCCGCGAAAAAAGGAGTGCACGTCCCTACGCGAGGCGATAACTTTCCGGAACAACAGGGACAGGGCAGAAACCTGACCCCTCAGGGTGCTAACTGCCAAACCCTTGTCCAGCCCGTACTGTAGAAAAGCCAACAGATTGGGAATGGAAAAAATCCTCGGGTTCCTTGAAGAACCCAAACACCACGAGAAGAAGGCTTCCCAGGTCTTGTGGTAAATTCTAGTAGTAGCCGGACCTCTGGCAGCTCGCAGAGTGGCAATGACTTCGGTTGAAAAACCTCTACGGGTCAGTATTTCGGTCTCAAGAGCCACGCCGTCAAACGCAGAGACTTCAAGTCCGGATGACGGACAGGAACCTGGGTTAACAGGTCCGGGCGAAGAGGAAGTGGAAATGGCGGTGCTGCCAAAAGCGACACCAGTGTCGAGAACCACGTCCTCCTTGGCCAATCTGGGGCTATCAACATAGCCGGGATTCTCTCCAGTCTGATCCGACGCAGCACCAGAGGAAGTAAAGATATCGGCGGAAACACATAGATTAGCTCGAATTGGTCCCACGGGGCCACCAGAGCATCCACCGCCACAGCCTTCGGGTCCTTGTACCTGGACATGAAGGTCGGCAACTTGGCATTGGACCTGGATGCCATCAAATCCACTTGGGGAACTCCCCAAAGGGAGCACAGCAGTGCAAAGATCTCCGGATGAAGACTCCATTCTCCGGGATCCATCTTCTCTCGACTGAGGAAGTCCGCCGTGGTATTCTGAACTCCTGGAATGTGAATCGCAGAGATGGCTGGTACTCTGTCCTCGGCCCAATTCAGGATCCGAGACACTTCCACCATGAGCCTGGAACTCCTCGTCCGCCTTGGTGGTTGATATACGCGACCGCCGTTGCGTTGCCTGTCTGCACTCGGACTGGTAGACCGCTCAAAGGGACCGTCCAGTGTTGGAGGCAAAGAAAAATTGCCCTCAATTCCAAGATGTTGATCGGTAGAACAGACTCTTCCGATGACCATACTCCCTGAACCCAGAGATCGTTCCAGACACCCCCCCAGCCCGTCAGGCTGGCATCGGTGGTTATGACCGACCACCTCGGAGGAAGGAAAGACTTCCCCAGTGATAACGTTCCTGGACGTGACCACCAACTTAGGGACTCTCGCACCCTGCGAGAGATGAGGATACTGCGATCCAGTGCAATCTGCGATCGATCCCAATGACTCAGAATGAGCCTTTGGAGGGCTCTGGAATGAAACTGGGCAAATGGAAGTGCTTCCATGGAAGCCACCATCAGACCTAAAAGACTCATACACTTCCGAAGGGACATTGCTGTCGAAGACTTCATAGTCTGTACATGTCGAAGGAGACATGCCCGCTTGTCTGGAGGTAGGGACACCACTGCCCATACCGTGTCGAAATGCATCCCCAAAAACAGGATTGACTGCGACGGTTCCAGAGACTACTTCTCCCAATTGACCAGCCACCCGAAGTCCTCCAGGAGCTGAAGGGATAGATTGCGAGCCGTCACTGCCTCCTCCTTTGAGGACGCCACAATCAAAAGGTCGTCCAGATAGGGAATAATCGTGACTCCCTGTCTTCGAAGAATTGCCATGAGAGGCGCTAGAATTTTTGTAAAAACTCTGGGCGCTGAAGCCAAGCCGAATGGCAGGGCCACAAATTGGTAATGGTCCTGACCTATGGCAAAACGAAGAAAGCGCTGGTGAGCCCTTCCGACGGGAACATGCAAATAAGCGTCGCGAATGTCGATTGACACCAGAAAGTCGTTCTGCGACAAGGTTGCCACAACGGAGCGAAGTGACTCCATGCGGAATTTTTGGGTGTGGACATGCTGATTCAATCTTTTGAGATCCAGAATAGGACGAAATTTGTCCTCTTTTTTTGGGGACCACAAAGAGATTTGAATAAAAACCTTTTCCCCGGTCCTCTGTCGGAACCGGTATTACTACACCCTTCTGTAGAAGGAATTCCACCTCTCGCAGCAGAGCGGCAAATAGCTCGGGCTCTGACGGAATGCGAGACTGGCAAAAACTGTCCGGGGTCGAGAAGAAAACTCTATGAAATAGCCTGCCGACACAACTCGCGTTACCCAGGAATCCGGAACGCGGGAAATCCAATTCGCCTTGAATTGGAGCAGGCGACCCCCCACTCGAGAGCCCTCGAGTGAGGACCTGGCGTCAGTCTGCCTTGGCGGGCTTCTTGTCAGTTTCCCGCTTGTCTTGACGGAAACTTTGTTTCCAAGGGGTGCGGGATTTCTGAGAAGACTTCTTTCCCGAAAAAGAGGGATGACCCGATCCCCAAGAAGACTGACCGGATCGTCCCCTAGACCGAAAATACCGCCGACCATTACCGGCACTAGGTCTGCCAGACGTAGAAGCCATAGCCCTTCGCTGTGGTAAAGCCGCTTCTTTAGCCTTTGCCTTGGCAATCAGCTCTGTGAGATCAGATCCAAATAGCTGACCACCCTTGTAGGCTAAAGACAGTAAACCCTGCTTGGAAACCGCGTCCCCGGTCCACTGTCTAAGCCACAGTGCTCTTCTGACTGTGACCGCTGAGGATTGCGTCCTGGATAATAATGACGCAGTATCCAGACCTGCATCACAGCTATATCGGGCTGCAGTCTCCAATAAATCGAGAAGTCCATCTATCTCGGATAATGGAGAAACTATTTTGCAACGCCTTCCGTAAACGGACCAACCAGCACAGGGAAGCCTTAGAAGCACACATGGATCCTAGTACTGCTCTGAATCCATGACCTGCAGCTTCATAGATGGATTTTGCCGCCATCTCCGTTTTTCTGTCCAGCGGCTCTTGCAGACTCGCTTTCCCTTTAACCGGAAGCAATGAGGATTTACTAAGCTGGGATAAAGGAACATCCACTTCAGGAGAAGGAATCCAATTATCCGTCAATTCCGTTGAACACGGATATAATGCTTCAAAGAACCATGTCCCTTGAAAACGTTTATCTGGACACAGACGTTCCTTCTCCACTACCGTATTAAGCTCTTCCAGAGCCGGTAATGTTGACCGCGACTTATGGTACTCCTGGTACATGCGGCCCGACTTACCAGGCTGTGTAGTTACCTCCTCCGGTAACTGTAACGCCTCTCTCATAGCTTCAATTAAAGCCTCTGTTCGGCTCACAAGAGAGAAAGAATGTCCCTGCCGATCCTCCTTATCCGAATCGGATAACTCCCCTTCTGAGTTTGAAGGAGAACCCTGTCCGCATTCCATATCAGATACCTCTGATTCGCTACGCGGAAAAGATGGCACCGGCCTGCGCCGCTTCCTGTCATGAGAGGATCTAGCTGACACCCACTGACCTAAAAGGTCAGACAAGCCATTAATTGACTGAGCGATGGCATCTAATTTGGTATCGCTGTAAATCGCAGCGCTTGATGCCGTCGAAGTCTGCGTATCAGATACTTGCGACTGATCCTGTAGCGGATCTGGCAGATGGTCCGCACCTTCCGGACCCTGAACCGACATGTCAGCAGTAAATGGCAGGTCAAAACCCTGTTAGTAACTGGAAACAGTGTGGTTACTAAGCAGACTGAGCAAGTACGCTGAAGGGTTAAAGCTCTTATAGAAGAGAGTTACCCCAGCTATCTCTCAGTATATAAATAACCTCCTGCGTTCTGATCCCTACCGGGTAGAACCTGCGGCGGTTATTGCTGAAAGGGTTAACCCTTCATAGGGGTTAATGCCGCCAACTCCCAACATAAAATAAAAGGAGTGTGCGAGTCCCAGGTCTCTATAAGAGAACGCGGCTGCAGATAAACGCTATCTGTCACTTGGAACACAGATAGGTTCTGCGCTGTGGGGTGATGATATTCACTCACCCAGCTGGCCTCGGTGAAAGTATACCTTAAACAGGAGGAGCGGAGCATGAGGAGCCCGGAGCCTCTGTAATGGCCGCCGCGCTGAGAGAAGCCGGAAGAGAAGGACAGTGAAGCTGCAGTCTCCTCAGAGCGATTCCTGTCACAAAAAGAGCGGGAAGCGTGAAGCCACGCCCCCCTCCGGCTTCAAAAAAGAGCGCGAACTCCTCGCTCTCTGCTCTCCTCTGTCCTGCAGGTATCTGCCTGCGGACATAAAATACAGTCACCAAACATGTCATCTAATACATGTACCAGCGGCTGCCGTAGCAGCCGCTGAGAGCACACACACATTCACATAAAAATGCGGTACTCACCAGCCGAGCGCCACAGGGACCCCCAGGGGTTTGTGGCGCTGTGCCCATCGCTTCCCCCCCGGGCGAGGAACGCAGTGACCCCCGATGTGCGGTTTGCGTCCCCGCCAGGGAAGCAATCCTCATCCCCCAGGGCCGGCGTGAAACTGCAGGGACCACCATACAGGGTATTACAGATCGCCAAGGGAGAGGTGGGGGTCCAGCAGCGCTGAGACCCCTGAGACCTCTAGACCACTTCTGGTGATCCAAGTCTCTTGTCCGATAAAAAATAATAAAGTTTTCTGAGGAGCTGCTTCCAGCAGCGACCTATCCTCTGGACCTCAAATTTTAGACTGAAGAAGCAGGAGTAGGATGAGCCCGAGCTGGAGGGGCCGGTCAACACTCTTTTTAATCTGAGGTGTCAATCCTATCTGGGCTCCGCCTACCCACTAGTCATTACTAGTGTGTCTCCTTTCCTTCCATTCTGCTGCTGAAATATCATTTTTGTAAAAAAAATGATTTTTTTGTTTTTACGGCTGTACGTTATAAACTTGTGTGAAGCACTTGGGGCTTCATAGCGCTCACCACACATCTAGATAAGTTCCTTGTGGGGTCTATTTTCCAAAATGGGGTCACTTATGGGGGGTTTCCACTGTTTAGGCACATCAGGGGCTCTCCAAATGCGACATGACGCCCGCAGATCATTCCATCAAAGTCTGCAATCCAATACGTCACTACTTCCCTTCCGAGCCCCGACGTGTGCCCATACAGTAGTTTTCTCCCACATATTGGGTATCAGCGTACTCAGGACAAATTGGACAACAACTTTTGGGGTCCAATATCTCCTGTTACCCTTGTGAAAATAAAATATTGGAGGCGAAAATATCATTTTTGTAAAAAAAAAAAAAGATTTTTTATTTTTACGGCTGTACGTTATAAACTTCTGTGAAGCACTTCGGGGTTTAAAGTGCTCACCACACATCTAGATAAGTTCCTTGGGGTGTCTATTTTCCAAAATGGGGTCACTTGTGGGGAGTTTCCACTGTTTAGGCACATCAGGGGCTCTCCAAATGCAACATGGCGTCCAATCTCAATTCCAGCCAATTTTGGTTGGAAAAAGTCAAATAGTGCTCCTTCCATTCCGAGCTCTGCCGTGCGCCCAAACAGTGGTTCCCCCCTACATATGGGGTATCAGCGTACTCAGGACAAATTGGACAACAATGTGGTCCAATTTCACCTGTTACCCTTGGGAAAATAAAAAATTGGTGACTAAAAGATAATTTTTGTGGGAAAAAAATAGGATTTTTTATTTTCATGCCCGGGCATTATAAACTTGTGTGAAACACTTGGGGGTTCAAAGTGCTCACCACAGATCTAGATAAGTTCCTTAGGGGGTCTAGTTAGCAAAATGAGGTCACTTGTGGGGGGTTTCCACTGTTTAGGCACATCTGGGGCACTGCAAACGGAACATGACCCCCATCAACGTCTGCATTCCAAAACGTTATTACTTCCTTTCCAAGCCCTGTCGTGCGCCCAAACAGTCCCCCCCCCACATATTTAGTATCAGCATACTCAGGACAAATTGGACAACTTTTGGGGTCCAATTTAATTGGGAAAAATCAAAAATTTGGGACTAAAAAATCATTTTTGTGGAAAATTGTTGTTTTTTTTCACACTCAGGCATTATAAACTATAATTATAAAGATCTAGATAAGTACCTTAGGGGGTCTAGTTTCCAAAATGGTGTTACTTGTGGGGGGTTTCCACTGTTTATGTGCATCAGGGGCTCTCCAAACGCGACATGGCGTCCAATCTCAATTCCAGCCAATTTTGGTTTGAAAAAGTCAAACGGCGCTCATTCCCTTACGAGCTCTGCCGTGTGCCCAGACAGTGGTTTTCCCCCACACATGGGGTATTGGCGTACTCAGGAGAAATTGCACAACAACTTTATCTGTCCATTTTCTCCTTTTACCCTTGTGAAAATAAAAAAAAAGTTTGTAAAAGATAATTTTTGTGACTAAAAAGTTAAATATTAATTTTCTCCTTCCATGTTGCTTCAGCTCCTGTGAAGCACCTGAAGGGTTAATAAACTTATTGAATGTGGTTTTGAGTACCTTGAGGGGTGCAGTTTTTAAAATGGTGTCACTTTTGGGTATTTTCTGCCATATAGACCCCTCAAAGTGACTTCAAATGTGAGGTGGTCCCTAAAAAAAATGGCTTTGTCAATTTTGTTGTAAAAATGAGAAATTACTGGTCAACTTTTAACCCTTATAATTTCCTAACAAAAAAAAATTTTGGTTCCAAAATTGTGCTGATGTAAAGTAGACATGTGGGAAATGTTATTTCTTAACTATTTTGTGTGACATATTTCTGTTTTAAGGGAATAAAAATTCAAAGTTTGAAAATTGCACAATTTTCAAAATTTTCGCCATATTTGCATTTTTTTCAAAAATAAACGCAAGTTATATCGAATAAATTTTACCACTATCATGAAGTACAATATGTCACGAGAAAACAATCTCAGAATCGCGAAGATCCATTGAAGAGTTCCAGAGTTATAACCTCATAAAGAGACAGTGGTCAGAATTGCAAAAATTGGCCCAGTCATTATTGTGCAAACCACCCTTGGGGGTTAAGGGGTTAAGTACTTCAGGTTTACGCAAAGTGGTAAAAGAAGTGAGTACACTATTCCTCAGGTGTTTTGTGCCATGAAGCAGCTCCATACTTTACAATAGAAGTCAATGTGGAGGGGAAAAAAGTCCACAACTCGCCTGGGATTTTTTTTGAGCGCTTTGTAAGCGTTTTTGCCTCTAAAAACTCGAGCAGTTTATTGTTGAAAGTGTAAGAAAAAAGGAACAGAGCTCAAACATAACACTTAGCAGGTGGTGTGATCTGGTAAAGGTGCCGTGAAGAACACTGAAATGTGATGTCCACTGGACAGGAGATGCATGACAGGGAAGCTCAAAAGCAGGGAATCCTTACCACTATTGAACCATGGTGAACCTATGGATATACCTATAAAGACACATGAACAATGCCTGTTAAAGTGCACAAGTTATAGAGTGCTATAATCTCAATGATTTGCTAAAGGCATGCAATTAAATACAGAATAAGAACTTACACAGGAGACGCCTCCTGAGGAAGTTACAAAGCGAAACGTGCGTTGTGGTGGCAGGATAACCACCATTAATACCTGATCTGCATGTGTAAGTTCTTATTCAATATTTAATAGCATGCCTTTAGCAAATCATCGAGATTATAGCACTCTATAACTTGCGCACTTTAATAGGCATTGTCAATTCATATGTACAGGTATATACATAGGCTCACCATGGTTTAATATTGGTAAGGATTCCCTGCTTTTGAGCTTAGCAGCATCTGTTATTGTAATTGTATTTTATTGGTTTTTAATATATAACCAATAAAATGTCTTTTTATGGCACTTGTACTCAGTCTGTACTCTATGGTAGTCTAGATATTGATGTGTCGAGTTGTGCATAGTTGCAGTTCTAAGACACATGGGTCTTTCTGTTATTATCAGTTGTATTGTGCATAGAATTCATTAAGTGGCGTGCCATCCTTAATGAATTAGGTGCACCTTACTCCAGCATTACGATCATTAAGACTGGTGTTGAAAATGCCAGTCTCAATGAATAGGGGCCATTGTGGGTTTTGTGTGGCATTTGGCGTTTTTTGTGCTGTGGTTTTTTCCTGAATGGAGCCTGCTGTAGGTGCAGTGTCTTTCATACATTTTTCCAAGTGGTGTCTCTATAATAAAAAAAAGTGTCTAGATTTGCTCTGTAAAAAGCATGAAAATCATGGCATGTTCTTTACAAGGCAGAAAAAAATGCAATATAATAGCTCTGTGTACATGAAGCCTTTAAAAAAAACAGATTCAGCTCCCATTTTTAGTGATATATTATTATACACTGTTGGTTAACAATCAATTTAAAGGGATTCTCTGGTGCCTTTCACTTCCAAATGTGAGAGAAGCTGAAGAGGTTGTTCCTCCAGGTGGCAGCCAGGACATGTGCACAGCGCACCATTCACAGATCCTGTTTTAATGAACAGGACAGGTGGATGATACCTACCGGCTGGGCATAGAACATGGCAGGCAAAGTCATCTGTGCCTCCCACCTCCTCATGCAGGAGTATAAGGCACCAGAAAATCCCTTTAAATTATTTTCACAAATCTGTGTAACAGTCACCTGGATTAAACAAAAAAAAACTTTATTAAAAAAAAACAAAAATAAAAACACAAATTCAACACTGAAATAGAAGAGTCGCGTTTGCTATGTGCCTGCTTCACAACATTTCTCTAGCATCTGCCGCAGAGAGCTCCTTCATCAGCAAGTTCATAATTCTCTTGTACGTGTCCAGAATGGTCTGAGCTGATGGTCTCTCTGCCGGGTTCTGCTTCTTACACTCAGCATGGATATCAAACAAGTGAAAGCGAACGATATCACTGCCTTCTCCATCCCCCAAGAGATAATCCGTTACCGCTGGGATCTTCCATATATCGGTCTTCTCATCATATGAAGGCATCAGATCATACTTAAACTCCCTGTCAGGCCCATAAGACCACAGTTGTTCTGGAGCCACAAAATCGCCATTAAGTTCTCGGGGACCACATTTGACTAACACTCCATTCTCTTTATCCACCATAGGTAATGCATCCAGATCATTTGCCACCAGGCGGAAGTCACTTGTTAGCAGGTACTGGGACAGCACCTTGTCCAGATCATTGGAGTCGCACATTACTAGTACTCCGAGCGGACTATTGTGTAGGTAGCGAATTACACTTACGTAGTCTATGGCCAGCGCCAAACGATTTTGCCAAGTGTTAATGTTTTTGTATTTAGGGAGGCTGAATGTGTTGTCCACATTGGTCAGAGATCCCAAAGGGTGGTACTCAGTCAGTAGGCTGCCATTTTCCTCGCAAAACCCAAGAAGAGTCACGACATGCCTGCTCTGGAGGGATTGCAACATCCGTAATCCATGGAAGAAGTCATCTTGTAGGTCATGGGTGGTCAGCACAGACAGAGCCACTTTCATTTCTTTCCACTCTGACAAATACACCTAAAATGGGAAGAAAATAGCACTGCTCATAGTAAAGGTCTGACACGGTCATTGAATGGCTTACAAAAGAACAACTTACTTTCTGGCAAAATCACATCGATAGCTGTACCCCAAGTGTTCAAGCTCTGGCCCCCCACAAACAAGACAGCGCTGGCTGCTATCGGGCTCATAAAATGGTATATAGTTATTTCAACTTATTTTGCTTGTCCTCTTATGATATGAGGTCAAATAACTTTTCAAAGTGGTTTATGATATGTGTAGGCATGGACACTTGTTTATCTGCTCACTACATTTATTGTGGCCTGCTGTCTCAACTTAGTTTGACTGATTGCTAACGAGTGAGAGAGGGGAAAAAAAAAGTTCTTAGATCTAGCTTCCCATATATTGAGACATAGTCTGGGGAAGCATTTATGTACATGTAATCGAAGTACATGTATCAAAGTATTGCCGCAGTTATACATGGCAGTTAGACAGGGAAGGAGACAGGTAAGACAAATTACAAAATCTATTCCCTCTACATTTGGATTACAACACATATTCACCATATGCATTTGTATAATTTATATCCTGGCTGCTGCATTCACTCACATCCACCGCCCTTGCATTAACTCTTTACACTCTCCTATGTATAGCACTCACACTCTTTTCACACTGCTTAACAGCACAAACCCACTCAGTCCCACCATCAAACACACAAGACACTCTCACAAATCACTTAACCATCTGCTCACTCTTTCTATTCTCCTTCTTCTAGTCGCAGGAGATATTGCTCCAAACCCCGGCCCCCCATGTTATAGCAAGTCAAACCTTCCAACTGCTACACTCAGAAACCCCTCTAATCTTATTAATATTCCCTGCGTGCCTTATGTCTCTTTTAATTGTGCCCTTTGGAATTCTCGCTCAGTGTGTAATAAACTCCCATTCATCCATGACTTCTTCCTTTCATATTCTCTTAACCTTCTAGCTCTTACTGAAACCTGGATCCAGCAGACACCACTGCTGCTGCTGCTCTCTCATATGGTGGACTACACTTTTCTCATACCCCAAGATCGGACAACAGAGCAGGTGGAGGCGTTGGTCTGCTCTTATCACCCAAATGTACTTTTCAAGTTATCCCTCAAGTACCCTCACTTGTCTTCACTTCTTTTGAGGTCCATGCTGTCAGACTCTACATCCCCTTCTCCATGCGAGTGACAGTGGTGTATCGTCCTCCCGGCCCTTGTCATCAGTTACTGGATCAATTTGCCACCTGGCTTCCGCATTTTCTTTCCTGTGACATCCCCACCCTCATCATGGGTGATTTCAACATCCCCATTGCTCTTCCCCTCTCCCCATCTGCCTCTCACCTTTTATCTCTAACCTCTTCTTTCGGCCTCTTGTAGCATACTAACTCCCCCACGCATGAAGATGGAAACTCCCTCGACTTGGTTTTCTCCCGGCTTTGCTCAGTGGATTATTTCACAAATTCCCCTCTCCCGCTCTCTGACCACAACCTTCTTTCATTCTCTATCAAGAACTGCCATCCCGCTGAGGTCACCCCAACTTTCCACACTTGGAGAAACATACAAGCCATTAACACCCAGAAACTTCTGAAGAACTTACAGTCATCATTGGCACCTATCTCTTCCCTCTCATGTCCAGATTCTGCACTGAAGCATTACAACGAAACCCTGCAAAGTGCCCTGGATGAAATTGCACCTCCTATACATAGAACCACCTCCTATACATAGAACACTATGACATAGATGGCAACAACCGTGGCACACGCTGCAAACACGTTTCCTGCAGCGGTGCTCCAGGTGCGCCGAACATCTGTGGAGATAATCTAATGTATCTGAAGATTTAATACATTACAAGTTTATGCTTAAAACATACAACTCTGACCTTCACCTCTCCAAACAAACCTATTTCAACACCCTCATCACCTCACTATCCAATAACCCCAATTGTCTCTTTGACACTGTTCACTCCCTACTGAACCCAAAAGTGCAGGCTCCAACCACGGATCTCCACGCTGACGATCTGGCAAATTTCAAAGAAAAAATCGAGCACATCCGACAGGAGATTATCTCCCAATCCCCTCATACCATGCACTGTCCTCCCTCCCCATCTGCATCCAGCTCACTCTCTGATTTTGAACCATTCACAGAAGAAGTAGTAATCAGGCTCCTTGCATCTTCCCAACCTACCACTTGCATCAGTGACCCCATTCCGTCACATCTCCTCCAGTCCCTTTCCTCTGCTGTCACCTCTCACTTAAAAATATTCAACCTCTCTCTCTCTTCCGGTATCTTTCCCTCATTTAAACATGCCATCATACATCCATTACTTAAAAAATCATCCCTCGACCAAAACTGTGCCGCTAACTATAGACCTGTCTCTAATCTTCCCTTCATCTCTAAACTCCTGGAACGCCTGGTCCACACCCGTCTTATCCGCTATCTCTCAGATAACTCTCTTCTCGACCCTCTTCAATCTGGTTTCCGCTCTTTACACTCTACTGAAACTGCCCCCACTAAAGTCTCTAATGATCTTCTAACTGCTAAATCTAATGGTCACTGCTCCATGCTAATTCTCTTGGATTTATCCGCAGCATTCAATACTGTGGACCATCAGCTCCTCCTCACTATGCTCCGCTCCATCGGCCTCAAGGACACCGTTCTCTCCTGGTTCTCCTCCTATCTCTCTGACCGCTCCTTCACTGTATCTTTTGCTGGTTCCTCCTCCTCTCATCATCCCCTTACTGTTGGGGTTCCTCAAGGATCAGTCCCAGACCCCTCCTCTTCTCTTTGTATACTGCCCCTATTGGACAATCAGTAGATTTGGTTTCCAGTACCATCTCTATGCTGATGACACCCAATTACACACTTCTTCTCCCGATATCACGCTTGCCTTTTTAGAAAACACCAGTGATTGTCTTACCGCTGTCTCTAACATCATGTCCTCCCTCTATCTGAAACTGAACCTGTTAAAAATGGAACTCCTCGTGTTTCCTCCCTCTACTAACCTACCTTTGCCCGACATCGCCATCTCCGTGTGTGGTTCCACCATTACTCCCCAGCAACATGCCCGCTGTCTTCCAAGCTGATTCCAAGCTTTCATTCACACCCCACATCCGATCACTGGCTCGCTCTTGTTATCTCCAGCTCAAAAACATCTCTAGAATTCGACCTTTTCTTACTAACGACTCTGCAAAACCCCTTACTGTTTCTCTTATTCATTATCGTCTGGACTGTTGTAACTCTCTACTAATCGGTCTCCTCTTAACAAACTCTCCCCTCTCCAGTCTGTCCTGAATGGCGCAGCTAGGATCATATTCCTCACCAGTTGTTATACCGATGCCTCTACCTTGTGCCAGTCATTATACCGGTTACACATCCACTACAGAATCCAGTACAAACTTATTACCCTCACTCACAAAGCACTCCATGGGTCAGCACCACCCTACATCTCCTCCCTTGTCTCAGCCTACCATCCTACCCGTGCCCTCCGTTCTGCTAATGACCTGAGGTTAGCATCCTCAATAATCAGAACCTCCCACTCCTGTCTCCAAGACTTTTCACGTGCTGCGCCAATTCTTTGGAATGCACTACCCAGGTTAATACGATTAATCCCCACAGTTTTAAGCGTGCTCTAAAAACGCACTTGTTCAGACTGGCCTACCGCCTCAACGCATTAACCTAACTATCCCTGTTGGCCCATTCAAAAAATTTTCTACCATAATCAGGTACCTCGTATTATGTTCCCACCTGCTTTATGCATTTAATAGTCCTCTGTGTCTGTACTGTTATATACTTTGGCTAATAACTGGTTCATGCAGAATTACATGAACACCCAATTCTTACACTATGGCTGGTCCGAACAATGAAAGCAATTGTTACCATCCACCTTTCATGTCTCCCCTTTTTCCTCATAGATTGTAAGCTTGTGAGCAGGGCCCTCATTCTTCTTGGTATGTACTTTGATCTGTGTTTATTGTTATGCTGTAATGTCTATTGTCTGTACAAGTCCCCTCTATAATGTAAAGTGCTGCGGAATATGTTGGCGCTATAGAAATAAAATTATTATTATTAATGCTAATTCTTCAATCAGGAGAACTAGTGAGAAAGATTCTACAGCTATTCGAACATGTATTTTCCAAGTAAGTACACCAGCCTCTCCAGGTTTATGAGATCTATTTAATAATTTATGAAGTTTTGTTTGTGATATCTGGTGACAGATCTACAGCATCCATTCAAACTGTGACCACTGTGTTGGGTGTGTACGTCATCGATAACTATGACAGACAGTAGGCTACTTAGCCTTAGACTGCATTCACACATTCGAGTGAGTGTTACTATCCGAGAGGAACTGAGCTTTTTTTTTTTTCACAGTGTATCAGTTAAAATAAAAAAACAGATCAAACTCTGTCTGAAGTGCAAAGTATGTCTTACATTATTCTAACATTTTACATGGATTTCCATAGACTTTAATGCCAAGTCTAATTTATAAATCTGATGAGAACAAGACATAGGCCACGTTCACACGTTCAGTATTTTATATCAGTATTTATAAGCCAAAACCAGGAATGGGACAATCAGAGGAAAAGTATAATAGAAACACATAACCACTTCTGGATTTATCACCCACTCTTGATACAAATACTCATGTGAAATACTGACCAAACACTGGTAGTGTGAACATGGCCTTAAAGGGAATCTGTCACCCCATCTTAGCCATATCAGCTAAAGATATGGCTGAATAGTGCGTCCCATAAGCAAGCTATCGGTAGGTATCATATATCCTGATACCCCCGTTTTGATAGCAAAATACCTTAGTAAAGTTCGTATTTTTCGCTGTCAATCAGGGCGGTCAGGTCCGGAGGGTGGCGTTTTCTATGTCCTCCCCCCCTGCTCCTCGGCGTCACTTGCGTAGGGCCGTCTGTGAATCGCACAGATGGCGTTCGGCTTCCTGCAATTGCGCATTTCAAATTCTTGCCCGCACATGCGCAGTGTGCTTTGCCCAACAGTGGGCAATGCATAAAATCATTACAACGCATGCGCAACTATTTTCGGTCACTTTCTTTTCCCCGGAAATGTCTGCTTGCCTTGGACGACTTCCGGGGCAAGGAAAGAGTTGCGCATGCGTTGTAATGATTTTATGCTTTGCTCACTGTTGGGCAAAGCACACTGCGCATGTGCGGGGCAAGAATTTGAAATGCGCAATTGCAGGAAGCCGAACGCCGTCTGTGGGATTCACAGACGGCCCTAAGCAAGTGATGCCGAGGAGTGGGGAGGGGTGGGGGGACATAGAAAACGCCGCCCTCCAGAACTGACCGCCCTGATTGACAGCGAAAAATACGAACTTTACTTAGGTATTTTGCTATCAAAACGGGGGTATCAGGATATAAGCTACATACCGATAGGTTGCTTATGGGATGCACTATTCAGCCATATCTTTAGCGGATATGGCTAAAATGGGGTAACAGATTCCCTTTAATCGGAGCCTCATGGACTGGAGACAGGGACCCATTTTTAAAACTGATGTGTGTGTGGATCACTGAAGTGTGTTTGTGTTCTGTCGGAATAAAGAAGACAGACAGCACTAGGCTGTCACCCTGATGTGTGACTGTAGCCTGGGTTCACACTACAGTTCGTGCTCAGACCACGAGTCTGGGCTCTTAGGCAGTTACTTCAGCTCTGGAGACCCGCTGTCATTCCAGGTGCTGAGGTTTGAGCATATATTAATGGTGTGTGAATCCAGCTTAAGTCTTAAAGGGGTTTTCTAGGCTTGGAATAAAAATCTGCATGCACTCGGAGTGACTGCAGACACCTGAAACCTGACATATTGACCTGAAGATTCTTGTCGTCGGGCCATGTTACTGTAAAAACAAGAAATATAATGGCAAAATTCTATGTTTTCCCCCCCACACTTGGAATTTTTTCTCCATTTTCTTAGTGCATTACATGGTGCCATTCACAACAAAAGTTATGTCTCTTGGAAGAAGGCAAAGAAAAAAAATGAAGGCAGGCAAAAACAAAAACTGGCTCTGAAAGGAAGGGGCGAGACGACTATGGACAATTGTTTAAACACCAAATGTAAATCTTTAAGAAAATAAACTGGACTGTAACAATAATCACCTTTTTCACGACTCCTTCCCCCACCAGCTTCAGCCTGCGGACTTCTTTATTAATGCGCTGACAATTCAGCCAGGCAGAGCAGCTCTTCATGCTGCCAATCTTGAAGAAACCTTGAGGACAAGTGCGGGTTTCTGCGTGCGGATAACTGGGCGAGACATAGACGTGCTCCAGGTAAACGTAGAGCAGGACGTTTAGGACCACCACGGTGAGAAGAAGCAGGATTATGAGCAGCAGAAGACAATTCCAGCTGCCATTCTTCTTACTACCATATCGTTTATCCATTCTACTCTGCAGATCTTGTCACATCCTAAAAGAGTGGGAAAAAAGTATAAAATCTCAATGGGAAAAACAAAAACAGCTCACAAGGCGTTAGGTACATGAATGTAAGTGAGGTCGCTCCTTGTCCTTCTATAGTGTGAAGGCAGATTATAAAAGTAGGAGACAGTGTGTGCTAAACTCTAATGACTTAACCAATAAAGAGGGCTAAATTATAAGTGCTCATCCATATATAAATCTAAATCAGATACCCCAAAAAAATATGGAAGACGGAGCAAGTTCAAAAGAATTCATATATAAATTTTATTGACAAGTTTCACAAAAAGGAGTTTTTTAAACAAAATTATTTTTTAAAATACAATAATGACAAGGGGAAAGGCAAAACCTAGACACCGCTAGTGGGAAGACGGATGTACAACATTGAATTCAATACACATATCATGACATGCCATTCAATAGCGTTGTAACTGAATGAGTCTGTCCATCAGAAAATAAGGTGCACAGTGCATAAAACAGGTCAAAATGTAATACTGGATAATATCCTATATATATAAAAAAAGAAAACACATCCCAATATATGACTTCAATGTTTAAAGTGCATAGTGCAATTTGAGTAAAGGCAATAGCCTACAAACCCATGTGGGTAAGTAATAGTACAAACAGCGAAGATTGGGTAAGTATATAATAACATATACATATATATGGACAGCATCAGTGAGTTACTACTTATATATAGACTCATATGAAATCACCAACAATGCAAGAAGTAACATCCTATAAGTGGATAAATAATAACAGCACACACAATGCGAGCATGCAAACAGCTATATTGTTACAGCGGTGCAAGACTATAAGCCCATATAGATAGAGGGCAGCATCATATACACAATAAGCATGCAGGCAGTCATATTATCACAAAGAGGTCAGCCTACAAGTCCATGTGGGTGAATGGCAGCCTCATATATAATATACAAGCATGCAGACATTTATATCATCGCAGACAGGTCATCCTGTAAGCCCATGTGGGCGGGTGGCAGCAACATACGTAGCGTAAGCATGCAAGTAGTTAATGGTATACAGTTAAACATCCGAACTTACTAGGTAGCGGGAAGGAGAGCCCCAACGCGCGTTTTGCTCAGTGCTTCCTCGGGGGGCGTCTAACCTCTAATGACTAGTAAGGCGTCATGGGGGTGGAGCTGCTCTTCTGATGTCATAGGGTGGAGCTTAAACTCTGATGAGTCATGGAGGCGGAGCTTCACCTCTGACATGGGGTGGAGCTGCTCCTCTAATGTCATGGGATGGACCTGCACCTCTGATGAGTCATGGAGGTGGAGCTTCACCTCTGATATCATGGGGTGGAGCTGCACCTCTGATGAGTCATGGAGGTGGAGCTTCACCTCTGATATCATGGGGTGGAGCTGCACCTCTGATGAGTCATGGAGGTGTAGCTTCACCTCTGATGTAATGGGGTGGAGCTGCTCCTCTGATGAGTCATGAAGGTGGAGCTTCATCTGTGATGTAATGGGGTGGAGCTGCTCCTCTGATGTCATGGAGGTGGAGCTTCACCTTTGATGTAATGGGGTGGAGCTGCTCCTCTGATGAGTCATAGAGGTGGAGCTTCACCTCTGATGTCATGGAGGTGGAGCTTCACTCTGATATCATGGGGTGGAGCTGCACCCCTGATGAGTCATGGAGGTGTAGCTTCACCTCTGATGTAATGGGGTGGAGCTGCTCCTCTGATGAGTCATGAAGGTGGAGCTTCATCTGTGATGTAATGGGGTGGAGCTGCTCCTCTGATGTCATGGAGGTGGAGCTTCACCTTTGATGTAATGGGGTGGAGCTGCTCCTCTGATGAGTCATAGAGGTGGAGCTTCACCTCTGATGTCATGGAGGTGGAGCTTCACTTCTGATGTCATGGGGTGGAGCTTCACCTCTGATGTCATGTCTGTGGAGCTGCTCCTTTTATGAGTCATGGAGGTGGAGCTTCACCTCTGATGAGTCTTTGGAGGTGGAGCTTCACCTCTGATGTCATGGGGGTGGAGCTTGTCTTCTCACGAATCATAGGGGATGGCTGCTCCCCCTGCTGCATACTCCCTGCACCAATTCGCGCTGGCCCTGTCCGTCTGCAGCCACTGTCAGGCGCGCTGTGTAGAGCTCCCCCGCAGTGCTGGGACGCGCGCACACCACTCTGGGAACCTGTGTATACACCGGGGTAGCTGCAGCGCCGTACCTCAGGCTCATCAATGCGGTGCACCAGCCACGTCTGTCACACAGGGAGCAGTCGGCCGCCATGACACCTGCACAGGGGAGCAGCGGCAGCCTCCTGTAGTACTATAGAAGGACCTGGATGACATCATTATCACATGACTGAAGCCAAGGTATCATGTGACCAGGCAGCCGCCGCTGTTCTGTGCCAGTCGCTTGTTACTGACGTCATCAGGCTGTGGCGCTAATCTCCCAGAGCCACGCACGCCAGGATTCCGCCTGCATTGCGCCATGTACCACGTTTCTTCTGTATTTAGACCTTAGTCTTCAGCGCGAACTTGCACAAAGGGTGCGGCTAACGGGAAGAGGCGTGGCTTATGGAAAGAGGCGTGGCTTATGGGAAGAGGCGTGGCGTATGGCCTAAGGCCGATCCCAAGTGCTTAAAGGGATTGTCCAGTGAAGAAAAGGTTGTGGCTAAATAGTCCCAAGATAGGTGATCACTTACTGATTGGATGTCCACCGCGGGGACACAGAGAGATCGGCAGATCAGGGAACTTATATCCCGTTACAAGATGGCACTGCAGCTTTGGAGCCCGACTGCTGCTAAATCTATTGATATTTTGTATTTCTATAATGCCAACATATTGCCAGCACTTTATATTTCATTTATTGCTATGGACTGCGGCGGTTCTATGGAGAATAAATGGAGCAGCGCCCGGGCATCAGAGCTGCCGTGCCATCTTGTAACGGGGAATAAGTTCCCTGATCTGCCGATCTCTGACAGCACCAGTCAGTAAGTTCTCCTCTATCTTGGGGATAGCTGATAACTTCTTTAAACTGGACTATCCCTTTAAGTAGTGATGTGCATTGTGGCTCCCACGTGGTTCTCTATTACCATGACTCCACCAGTGCAGGGGGCAGCCTTTACCTAGGGCCATGTATTCTTCATGAGGTCCCCAGGGGAAGGCGGTGGTGAGGGCACCTTATTCTCCACTTCTACAGCTGGCATCCCCCGGGTGTCTGTCACTTCCAAGGCCCTGCACCAGCAGGATTTCACAAGGTCTAGACGAGGCTCACCCAACCTCATGCTGTCACGGAACCTAGGAAGCGCCAGCGATACCAGGCTTAGGCCTCTTTCACACATCAGTTTTTTGCAAGTAGTAGTATTAGCAGTAGTAGTTTTCCAAATCCGGATCAGTCTTTTGCGGACAAATGACTGATCCGGTACCATAGACTTCTATTGTTTACGGCCGCCTCATGCGCCGCTTCAGGCGTTTCTGGCACAAAAAAAAAACCTTACATGATGCGTCCTATCCGGCCGCCGGAATTAAAATCTATGATGGATCCGGCAGAAAACGGACTAAACACAATGACATGCGGCGCGATCCGGCGCTAATGCATGTCAATGAGAAAAAAAAAGGATCCGGCGGTAAAAAAAACCCATCCTTTTTTTAAAAAAATGCCGGATCGCGCCTGACGGCGAAAAACTGATGTGTGAAAGAGGCCTAAGGATGTAAAATCCAGCTGCAACAGAGAACCAAGCCAGATGTTGGAACTGGGTGCGGTCAATGTTACTACTCATCTCCAATCACTGGTAAAAACGTAGACAAGACCGTTACATAAATATTTCACTGGATTTTGTCATTTAGGCCGGAGTCACACTTGCGAGTGAGTCGCACGACTTTCTCGCATCAACACCCGGCACGGCCGCCCGCTCTCGGACCAGAGTGTGCGGCTGCATGTATTTCTATGCATGTATTTCTATGCAGCCGTACACTAGGGTCCGAGAGCGGGCGGCCGTGCCGGGTGTTGATGCGAGAAAGTCGTGCAACTTACTCGCATCACACTCGCAAGTGTGACGCCGGCCTTACACTCAGCACCTCAACGCTCCACTGATTCTGGAACAGTCTTTTCATCTGTGCCCCTCCACAGAGAAGAGCTCATTCATTCGTGGCTTTACATCAAGGCTGCAGCATGAGCTCCGGTCCCCGCTGTAAACCTGTTAACCCTTTCTGAAGGATTGCAGCGTGAGACCTGACTGAGCACCGGAGAGGTAAGGATATTGTTGCGTTATTATTTTACTTTAATTACAGGAGAACAAGGGATTCGGAAGGAGTGCCAGTACAATAAAATATGGTCAAAAACTGTGTATTTATTTCATTAAAATGATTTTTAATTAATGTGTATGTTTTTTTTAACCATTTAATACAATAGGATTAATAATGGAGAGTTGTCTAATTGACAACTCTCCATTATTAACCTGGCTTATGGTCACCTTCCAATAGCAAGGTGGCCTTAACCCATTAGCCACCGCTACAGGGCAATGGGAATAGACAGGCTAAGTGCCAGAAAGGGCCCATCTAATCATAGATGTGCCTTTTCTGGGGTGGCTGGAGGCAGATGTTAGTAGCCAGGGGGGGCCCAAAATAATGCTCCCTCCCTAGGCTATTATTATCTGCCCTCACTCACTGGCTTTGTCTGGTGGAGAAAATACAGCGGAAGCCCACGCATTTTTTTTCAACGAATTTACACATTTAATTAACACCTACATTTATGAAATTTTGCACACATACACTCATGTAATTGTTAGTGAAAACCATATATCAAACTACATGAAATGACATGGTTAACTCTATGTAAACCATGTGTCATTTCATGTCGGGTCTGTAATGATTTTACAGAAGCCGGCAATTGAATTAGCGGCTATTATACTATGTAGAAGTGTATGAACTATAAATATATGTATATATATATATATGTGTGTGTCACAATGACAAGTATTATATATATTCTATATGTATTTCTCGCAAGTCACGTGTGGTCCGTGTGTAATCCGACGTTTTCACGCACCCATAGACTTGCATTGGCGAGTCTCGGCCGATTACGGTGCAAATCGCAGCATGCTGCGATTTCACTCGCACGTATAAAACGGACAAGAAAAAAAATCGGATACTGGGAGCTGCCCCATAGATTAACATTGGTTCAAGTGCAATGCGATTTTTTCTCGCACTCGTCCGTATTTCTCGCTAGTGTGACTCCGGCCAAAGGCTAATTCCTGGTGACTCCTGACAGCACAGCGGGCTGCTCGCTCAATGTCTTATTTCCTTGCAGGAGGGAGTGGCATCAGAACAGAGGCTTCCCCCTGGTGGCTGTTGTTTAGACCTAAATATCCCTGGACTTAGTGAGGACACAGTTTGCTGCACAATTGCATTGTACAGTGAGGAGATGTAAGCCCACCAGTGCACTCCAAGGCCACAGAGAACAAGCTGCTGCCCTCCTTGCATGGATATCAAGCCTTGCACAAGTTGGCCGAGCATGGGCCAATCAATGCCAATTTTGCAGAACCCCAGAACATTAGCATTACTAACCCCAGGGATTGATGGCAGCTGTCATTAACCTCAAGTACCATTACCCCGATTGCCACCGAAAAGATATCATGGACAGAAATGTCAATGGGCACCACTGTAAGACAGCTTTGATGTGGATAATATTGCATATTGGGAATACATATTTTGCGACTCCTGGAGAATGAAAAACTTTTGCATGTTCATGTGCTAAGGATAAGGATAGGGAATGTACTGGAAGAGAAAAGCAGAAATTGTTCACACTTCAAAATCTACATAGACAACTTGTACTAGGAAGATGCCTCCTGATGTTGAAGACGGCAACTACAAGTCACTTCCATCACTTCAAGGGGTTTTCTGCTGCTGGTCACTTCCACATCATGAACCAAGAAGCAGCAGACAAGCCTTTAAATATGAATTCTGCCTCTCACTACACCTCATCAGTACTGTATTCCTTTATCCCAGCATTTCCCAAACTCCAGTCCTCACAGCCCCAACACGTCATGTTTCAGTACTGCACAGATGATGGAATTATTAAGGCATCAGAAATTTCCACAGGTTCTCTCACTTCTGCAATATTAAGGAAACTCTCAAAGTGGGATCTTACATGGAGTAGTAATTTCCATCAGAATATCACCGTATATGTGTTGTATGACTATTATTGGGTCCACAGTATTATTTATTACTGTATTTGCAGGTTTGAAGGGGAAAAAAATCCACTTGCATTCGATTGATAGAGCCAAATGTCAGTGAGGTTTGGGACACAGACATTTCCCCCTATTCTCCATGCAATGCCTCACTTGTCCTAAGTCCTTTTATTCAACCCTCAACCAAGTGTATAGTTTTTTATAAATAAGGCTCTTAAAAAGGGAAGCAATCAGAGAATTATAGTTTTATCGTTTTTACTGTTAACGCAATATCTTAAGCAAATTCAATTAAATTACACATGAAACAAAGGATTACCCAACCTATTCAAAACCAATGCGTCTACAAATGTACCATGTTTGGTCACGGGATTTAAAGTTTCTAATCAAAAATAATATGGCCTATTTAAATCAGGATTTTTGCTACATGTATGCAAGACAAATTGGCAATGTTTTTTTTGTTTTGTATCACGATAAAAAAAAGTAATAATTTAATAGTCTTTCAATTTCCATACTAACTATTGGGGCTTTGCTAGAGGCTCCTTATCCAAGGCAGGATCCCAGTTGCAGGTAGCACATCTATACACAGCTGATTGCCTATTGAGATTGGTTGATTTTATGCTGTCACAGTTAACCCTACTTCCTGCACAAAGTCCTGTGCAAACACTCATTAGATGCTTCAATGCAAAAGTAGTCAGGTGTTTGTTGTTTGCTATGTACATGTGTCATTTCCTTAAACTACAGGAAGTTGAGTCTAAAAAGCCCCCAGTAGCCAGTGTAAACAGGTCAAGATTTCTATTTTTCATATTCAATATAATTTATTATATGTAAAAAAAAAAAATCAAAGTATTTTAGTACATTAAGCACAAAAGCCTCATTTATACAGGTCATTTTCTGATGATAGCTTCCCTTTAATGTGTTTATACTAATCAAAATGGAACTGTAAGCCATGATCCTACAATTTTCTACCATTATTCTATACAAAATTAAACACACAAATCCATTTTTACATATAACTATGACATTTATTCTGTATCTAATCTAACTTGGTCTCAAATTAATGTGCCATCAAAAATGAAAATATGAATATAAAGCACACTTACACAATGCACGTTTCTCTAAATTTATTCCAAGAAATAAAAAAAAAGGCTAGAAACAAGTAACAGGATCTGCCACCATATTTTACATTACAACCTGCATATCAGCTTCACTTAAATTTAAGATAATGTTGGAAAAATTTCATAAAGGATTATACCGTCATTGTGATATTTAGAAAATACTTAAGTACATCAGCCCTAGACTCATTTAATTTGTACAGTGCGCACTGTAAAATCTGGTGACAGATAAGTATTGTTTCTGCAGATGAAAGTCCTGGTTAAAAGTAAACTTCCAAAAAAGAAGAGCAGGTGAAACTTTGTGCATTTCTTCTAGCTTTCAGGATAATGCATAACTTTTGTGATTATCTGGTCTTTATGACCATGCTTATATGCTCATGATAGTCAGTGTTGTCATAATTAACTGGATGAAAAACAAGTCACCTTAACAAGTCATGTCTTAGAGTAGCCACAGCCATACAGGATTGGCCCATCCTTACATAAATCATTCACAATATAGATTATAATAAATTAATCGTTTCACTGTATGGGTGCTTTCACACTATGCAAGTGTTCACTGGCTTCTAACGTGGCTCACGTCCGAACCCCCTGCAAAATGAGAGTTGTACAGTCATGGCCAAAAGTTTTGAGAATGACACAAATATTAACTTTTACAAAGTCTACTGCTTCACTTTTTCTAATGGCAATTTGCATATACTCCAGAATGTTATAAAGAGTGATCAGCTTAACAGCAATTACTTGCAAAGTCAATATTAGGCTAGAAAATGAACTTTATCCCCCAAAACACATTTCAACATCATTGCAGCCCTGCATTAAAAGGACCAGCTAACCTCTTTTCAGTGATTGCTCCATTAACACAGGTGTGGGTGTTGATGAGGACATGGCTGGAGATCAATCTGTCATGATTAAGTAAGAATGACACCACTGGACACTTTAAAAGGAGGCTGGTGCTTGGCATCATTGTTTCTCTTCTGTTAACCATGGTTATCTCTAAAGAAACACGTGCAGTCATCATTGCAATGCACAAAAATGGCCTAACAGGGAAGAGTATCGCAGCTAGAAAGATTGCACCTCAGTCAACAATCTATCGCATCATCAAGAACTTCAAGGAGAGAGGTTCCATTGTTGCCAAAAAGGCTTCAGGGCACCCAAGAAAGACCAGCAAGCGCCAGGATCGTCTCTTAAAAGTGTTTCAGCTGCGGGATCGGGCTATCAGCAGTGCAGAGCTTGCTCAGGAATGGCAGCAGGCAGGTGTGAGTGCATCTGCACGCACTGTGAGGCGGAGACTCTTGGAGCAAGGCCTGGTCTCACGGAGGGCAGCAAAGAAGCCACTTCTCTCCAGAAAAAACATCATGGACAGACTGATATTCTGCAAAAGGTACAGGCAGTGGACTGCTGAGGACTGGGGTAAAGTTATTTTCTCTGATGAATCCCCTTTTCGATTGTTTGGGACATCAGGAAAACGCTTCATTCGGAGAAGACAAGGTGAGCGCTACCACCAGTCTTGTCTCATGCCAACTGTTAAGCATCCTGAAACCATTCATGTGTGGGGTTGCTTCTCAGCCAAGGGAATCGGCTCTCTCACAGTCTTGCCTAAAAACACAGCCATTTTGGGTCCATGGCCTGGAAACTCCCCAGATCTTAATCCCATTGATAACTTGTGGTCAATCATCAAGAGACGGGTGGACAAACAAAAACCTAAAAATTCTGACAAAATGAAAGCATTGATTGTGCAAGAATGGACTGCTATCAGTCAGGATTTGGTCCAGAAGTTGATTGAGAGCATGCCAGGGAGAATTGCAGAGGTCCTGAAGAAGAAGGGTCAACACTGCAAATATTGACTTGCTGCATTAACACATTCTAACTGTCAATATAAGCTTTTGTTACTCATATGTTTGCAATTATATTTCTGTCTGTGATAAAAACATCTGTCAAACACACATAAAAACCAGAGGGAAGCAGATCATGTGAAAATATAATATTTGTGTCATTCTCAAAACTTTTTGCCATGACTGTATGTGCCAACGGGTTCATAGACTAAAATGGTGCAGAGAGTGAACGTGCACTCTCATGCATCATTTTTGGGTGTATATGCCTACTAGAGGCGGGTACCCAGACATAGTCAACTACATCTGTGTGTCCGCCTCCAGTAGGCGTATACTCCCGAAAACGATGCACGACAGAGTGCACGTTCGCTCCATTGCACCATTATACTCTGTGGCCCAGTCAGCACATATGTCTAAATCTAGTTTTGCTGGGGGTTCGGACGTTATCCCCAAGGGGGCACCGAACAGGTTCTTAAATACAGTGTGAAAAACTGTCATACTTCACTGGATAATTTTTTTTACGTAGTATGGTGCCACCTGGTGTTCATAGTATACAAAAACGTGCGATTGAAGCTAATGAGTTGAGTGCTGATAGATACACATGTTCAGTCACTCCCCATATAGTCTCTGGCCACAAAAAAGCAGTCAATAGAAACAACTTACAAGGCAGAAAGTTATTTCTATTGGCTGAGCAGCAGTGACCATAGACTCACTATGCAGCACTCCGCACATAAGATGGACCCTCAAGTTGCTATATACTTTCATCACTTGTTGGCGCCACAGTATGTGGGATGATATAACTTTTCTAGATAGTTTTTAAACCATGGACTTTCAAACCCTTTTAAGGCCGCCAGGTATATGTTGGTCTTTATAAGAATGCTCATAGGTGAGTGCTGTCATTTGGTGGATCAATATCCATGTATATCTTGATATATAGAAGGTACTGTAAGTTATGGACAGTGAGAATATCCCCATATAACTAACCACATCACTTATTACCATTCAGGATTAGGAGATGAATCTCCTTACAAAAATAAATAAGAAAAAGTTTGGTTATTTTTTCTCTAATTTTAAATTTATACTGTCTAATTCTAAGCAGATGGACGGAGGTTCAGGTCCTGAGAATCCGGACACCTTTTCAGCAATCGGTGAACACTTCAGGAGTGAGAAGCACACACTTCTCTGGCTTCTTTTGAGTGATCGTAGAGGGCTCAAGACCAGGACAAAACAGGCCTGCTCAGAATTATAGGGCCAAAAAAAAATAAAAAATTACTCTTTAAAACAGTATATATTTGTAATACTTCATCTGTTGTATCAAGCACACGGCAAGGACCTTCATATGCCCATTCTTGGAAGTTCTCTTTAACATTGCATATCTGTTATTTGCATGCACTAGTTAACCATTAATGCTACTAGATACTAGTACAGACTTTAAAAAGTGGCAGATTTTTTTTTTTTTAAGGACAAATCACTTCTATAGAAACTTGAAGCCGCCGTGCATCGCAAAGCAAAATTGTTAAGCTTCAAAATGCAAGTCTCACAAGGAGCAACATGTGCTGCCGAAGCATATACACAGATCTTGCTCAGCCTTTAGACTAGTACAGGGGTCTTGTAATGTAAGAGCATTAGTAAGATTAATCAGTGACAGTTATATGTACTTGTAAAAATATGAAAATATGTTAAATAGTCAAATTCCTTTCAGTGCGCTCCATTTTCCACAGAATTAAACTCTTCTTTCCGTGATGGGTTTGTGTCGTATTTTGCCTGTAGAGACCGCCCGATGTATCGCCAGTATTCTTTCCTAATGGTGTCCTTCTCTTTTGCTAGGATATCACAGAGCTAAGAAAAAATAGCATCTTTTATTAAAAGAAATTCATGGACTTTACACTGCACAATCCAATTTACAGCAAAAGAAAACATTGCTTTACAAAATGTTTAAGTACCGGCTGAATGAGATACAATGGTCAAGTGAAATAAATGCAGCGTTTAGGAATGTCATGTGTTCACTTAAAGCATCACTCCATAGCTTTTGTATTATTTCACCACCGGAGTAGTATCACTAATGCATGTTGGTAAAATACTTACCAGCCGCCGTCTTCTGTGGTCCTTGGCACAGCTCCAGTCATCTCCTGCTGCTTGAAACCTGCCAGATTGCTCCAGTGTTTGATGGGCAGACAAAGTCACTTCTTAATACAAGTCTGAGAGCCAGAACAAGGCTGTCATACCCTTATGTTAAGAGCTTGTGACTATTTCCTCTGACCCCTAGTTTTCATTTAAAAAAAAAAAAAACACAAAAAACACAACAAACAATGCTTGGCCATATTGAAAAAGCACTTAGTTCCTCCTGTTCGCAAGACCACATCCAGAACACACGGAATAGAGTCACAGATTATATTTATGCCCTGCAGCTCTAATCAAGTCTATGATACAGAAGAGGATGGCCACGCTCGGTGTAGCGCTAGGTAACCTTCCGTTATCTACGTTCTCATAAGCTTGTATGGAGCAGCAGGACACATACATGACCAGCTTCACCACAGAATTTCCACCATCTAATTGCTATCACCTATGTAATGAATGTAACAACTGCTATAACGTTCTATATGTACAGTCAATATCAGGCACTCGTGAATACCGGGACTCTGACCCCATTCCACACATAATACGATACGATACACTTTATTGATCCCGGGGGGAAATTACAGTATTACAGCAGCAATACAAACAGCAGTACATAAAATATTAGGACACAAATCTTGCACAGGTATACCAACATTACATAATAAATAAAAGTGTGTAGTTCAGGTGTATATAAGACAATGTTAATTGACATTAGTACACCAGCCATCAGTCATTATTTTCTACCACCCTTAGGAAATTATTATACATCCCCATAGCAGTAGGTACAAACGATTTCCTGAATTTCTCCTTCTTGCACCTTAATAGGATTAGACGGCTGCTGAATGTGCTCTTCAGCTTCAAGAACAGCTCGTATAGTGGGTGTGTATTATTGTTCATTATAGCCCTACACTTCTTCTGAATTCTATCCTCCAATACCTCCTCAAAAGAGTCCAGATGGAGGCCAACAGCTGCACTTGCCTTCTTGATAAGTTTGTTCAGCTTATTAGCGTCAGCTACTCGCACACTACTGCCCCAGCAAATGATAGCAAAAAAGATGGCGCTTGCTACAACGGACTGGTAGAACATCTCCAGCATTTTACTGCACACATTGAATGACCTGAGCTTCCGCAGAAAGTACAGTCTGCTCATTCCCTTCTTGTAAACCTTTTCTGTATGACACCTCCAATCGAGTTTACTGTCAAGGTGAACCCCCAAATATTTGTAATTACCTAGAATTGCGTCAATTTTTGCCTGTGTAAAGGGTGCGAAAAAAAAAACAATCCAAAATATAATATAATCTTCCAATATCTTTAATCTGGCTTTAAGGGGTGCACCACCTGCCACTCATGATACCCTTTTCTGTGCAGGCCACAATCATCTGCAGTGTGTCTGGTCACAGGTCATGTAGAAGACCAGTGGCATGTAGCTCTGCATGAACTCGTATCTATGAGTGGGGTGCTGAGTGGCGATTTCTGAGACAGCCATATTTTGTCAGAACGGATGAGACTTTGCACAGAAAGAAGTAGATGAGGTGAAGAATCAGTGCCGTTATATTAATTGTAGTCTATTGGAGAAGTGAAGATGAACGCATTGCATTTTCCTCTCTGCACTGCAAGCCCAAGCCCATGAGAAAGGTACCTCTACCTTCCCGATAGGTGGGATCCAGCACATGTCAGCTATTTATGGCACATACTTTAAATATATCAGAAGTTAATACTTTGGGAATATTGCAGCTCAAGGGGTTGGTGAAATCTAATAATGTAGCCCTCCGACTCACGAAGGTTGTACTCCCCTGGTCTATCTGAATGAGACCGCACATTGGACTGTTTATCGCTGTCCCTTTCAACTAAGAATAACTTGCAGACACTAAAAGCACAACACTGGTTGGATACAGAGAGCCCAACAACACAGGAATACATCAACAAAATAAACTGGTTTATAAGTTTAGAAAAAGGTGTGTACAGAAAAAAACAAACAGATTTTTGTGTACTCACCATAAAATCCTTTTCTCCGAGCCACTCATTGGGGGACACAGGACCATAGGTGCATGCTGCTGCCACTAGGAGGCTGACACTAAGTGAATACAAAAAAAAGTTAGCTCCTCCTCTGCAGTATACACCTACCACTGGCTCCAGCCTGAACCAGTTCAGTGACAAAGCAGTAGGAGATCATGAACATCAAATACAGGTACAACATGTTCAAGCAAAGAAACATAGCCAGCAGGCCGAAAAGGGTGGGTGCTGTGTCCCCCAATGAGTGGCTCGCAGAAAAAGATTTTACTGTGAGTACACAAAAATCCCTGTTTCTCCTACGCCTCATTGGGGAACACCGGACCATGGGACGTCCTAAAGCAGTCCCTGGATGGGGAACAATATGACAGATCAAACCCCACGTATCAACTGACCAGAGAGGCGCAACTGCTGGTTGTAGACACCGTCTGCCCGGACCTGCATCTGTGGAAACCTGAGTTGGATATGGTAGTGCTTAGAGAATATGTGGACCCAGTCGCAATCTTGTAAACCTGCTCTGCCAACGCCTGGTGCCGAATGGCCCAAGCAACGTGCACCAACCGAGAGGAGTGTGCTCTAATCCCTGCTGGGATAGGTTTGTCTCCGACACGGTAGGATTCATGTATTGCTGAGGGAATCCACCAGGCTATAATGGACTTCGGGGCGGCTAAGCACGTCCAGTGACTCTCAGGAAGCACGAACAAGGCGTCCAATTTACAGAAGGACGACGTCCGCGAAACTAACCTTCTGAGAGCCCTCACCCTATGTAGAGCGTGAAGAGCCCTCTCAACACGATATACAAGTACAAAACAAGGGCAGAACAATATCCTTGTTGAGGTGAAAAGAGACTACCTTGGTCAAGAAAGCCGTGGACGGCTTGAAAAACACCTTGTTCTGGTGGAAGATTAGGAAAGGAATCTCCGAAGAACACCCAGGACCAGGATAAGGTCCCGTGCATCCAACGCAATCCTATAGGGGTGACCACGAGAGACCCCTCACAAGAAAGGGGTCTCATGTGAAACAATCCTGCGCTGAAATAAAACCGATAAAGCCGAGAGCTGACCTTCCAAAGAGCTAAGAGCCATGCCTGACTCCAGGTCAGCTTGGAGGAACTCTAAAATGGTAGGAATGGAAAAGACGAGAGAAGGACGTCCGGTCTCTGCACCGAGAAGTTTTCCCAGGTGTGGTGATAGATGCACACTGACGCAGGCTTCCGGGCGCT
Source organism: Oophaga sylvatica (assembly GCA_033576555.1). Taxonomy (NCBI): domain Eukaryota; kingdom Metazoa; phylum Chordata; class Amphibia; order Anura; family Dendrobatidae; genus Oophaga; species Oophaga sylvatica. The sequence goes on from JARQOD010000001.1 coordinate 317,028,593, forward strand.
AACCATGGTTGAAACCACGTGATGGGAGAACCCAGCCTGAGTTAGGACCCAGGATTCAACAGCCAAACCGTTAAACACAGGGCCCCTGAATTCTGGTGGCAAATCAGGATCTGAGAGAGCAGATCTGGTTGATCCAGTAGCCTACAGGGAATGTCGGTGACAAATCTGGAGTGACTGGGATCACTGGAAACCCTTTACGCTTTGATCTTCCTGATGATCTTCGGAAGTAACGGAAGCGGGGGAAACACGTACGGAAGACGAAACTCAGTGCATCCACTCTAAAGACTTCTGGATCCCGAGACCAAAGAATGCACTCGTGATTCTTGTCGTTTAATCTTGAAGTCATTAGATCCACATCCAGGGTCCCCCAGCGATGACAGATCTGCTGGAAGACCTCCAGAATAAGAGAACACTCTCCCGAGGAGAGACCCTGACGGCTGAGGGAGACTGCCGCCCAGTATTCCACGTCCAGAATGTGGTCTGCTGAAATAACCGAGTGGTTCCTCCGGCGGAGGATGTGAATCACCTCGCGCATTGGTGTCCTGCTGCGATTGCCCCCTTGGTGATTGATGTATGCCACAGCCGTGGCGTTGTCCGATTGAATTCGGATGGGGCGACCCGCCAGGAGATGAGGAACCGCCATAGAGATAAGCAGAATGCTCGAATCTCCCAGACGTTGATCGGAAGGCGAGACTCCCGAGGCAAACAACGCCCCCGGACAGAGTGGTGACAGAAGATAGCTCCCCAAACAAGAAGGCTGGCTTTGGTAGTAACACTAGCCAATGGACCGGGAGAAAGAATCTCCCCTGCATGCGGGAAGACTCCAACGTCTACCACCTGAGTACCTGCTTGCCCAGCGGAGGCAAGCGGCACAGCCGGTCGAGAGGAAACGGACTCCTGTCCGAGACCGCAAGCAGCGCATGCTGCAGAGGACTGAGGTGTAGCTGAGTGAAAGGAACAGCTTCCATCGCTGCCACCATATTTCCAGTGCCCTCATAAAAAGTCGGGTGGAATGAGGGGATGGGACAACAAAGTGTCCGGGCTCCCTGTTGAAGGGGCAAAGAAAGATCTAGTCTCGAGGGAGAATAACTGATCATTGAGGTGTCCAGGATCACCTCTAAAAAGGATATTCGCAGAGCTGAAGTTGGGGAAAAGGCAGAGAAGCTAGAATGTTTGGATGCAGAGTCCACGCGCCATTGTCCGAGCCATAGGGTTCGCCTGATAGAGATAGCGTTAGAGGCTGTGTCAATAGAACCTTGCACCAAATAATTCCCGGCCAAGGTAAACTTATTGCCAGCTCCACTGTCTCCGGAGGAAGCTCGCTGGTCTGTATAGCTCTTCCAAGGGCATCTATCCTAGAGAGCATGACTTTGGCTATCCATACCGTTGCAAAAGAGTGCTTCCAACCCCAAACAGTAGGATTCTCTATCTTGACGCCAGATGAGATACTCGTGGATCAACTGGAGGCGATTCCACCTACTGCTTACGCCGATCCAAGGAAAGAGATAACTCGCTTCAAGAGGTTCCTGACATGTGAGTCGTTTATCCGGTCGCTCTCTATGCCGTCAAACTATGTCATGAAACTCTGGGTTGTAGTGAACACCCTATGAGGACGTATAGTTCTCTTGAAGGACCCACATAGGCCAGGGCAGAGATAGAGTCCTCATCAATCCTTAAAGTCTGGTTGACGGCCTCAATGAGACTACCCACCGTCGTCAGAAAAATCTGACGAGTGCAATTCCACCCCTGTCAGACTCGAACACAGAGCCATGTTCGATGCAGACCCTGGGAGGCGGAACAAGAAGCAGAAATCATGGATGCCGAGGCGCTAGAAGACTTAGGAGATGTGCTATGGGACAAAAGAACAGTGCAGGAGGAGGTACGTGGAGGCGATACTCTGCGTACTCGCCTGTTGTAAGATTGGGGAGAATGGAGCCCTGAAGGGATCCGCACTGCTCTGCAATCCATGGATTTTACGCCTGAGACCAACTCCTACTGACCCAGTTCGCAAACACGGGGAGAACATACAAACTTCTTGCAGATGTTGTCCCTGGTGGGATCCGAACCCAGGACTCCAGCGCTGCAAGGATGAAGTGCTAACCATAAACCGTGCTGCATTTAAAATGGGGGGGGGGGGGGGAGGGAGGGTGTCCTCCGAGGCAGGCTGGTGAAGACCCCGACCGGTAGGGGAGGGATCATGAAGGGACTGACGCTTTGTCCAATGACGTCATGGACTGCAAAGGGGACTAAGCCCACTCCGGGGGGCTATGCATACTTGGGGCTTCCTGGGTGCAGTCTGGATCCCAGTCCCTGCAAGATGAGGCATATCCTCTGCAGGGAAGGCCAATGGGGCTGATGTGTCTGCTGTAGGGTCAGAGAACTTACCCAGGGCATTTGCCTTTGGGTGCTGCAGGTCTGAAATCATCCATGGAGGGATTTTGATCCCAGGACCCCATCCTGCTTCAGGCGCTGTCTGACCCTGCGGTCCCAAATTCAGGTCCTGCCACTGCAAGCCCTGCTCAGCATGGACGTTAGTCCCTGTCGTGCTCAGGCCCATTATATAATGTATAAGGGCGACTGAAATGCCATATAATGCTTACAGCAATGGTTATCTTCTCACTGATAAAGATTCTGAATGGACATAGCGTAAGTCAGAGAGACCCTGCTTCTGCTGATATGCACCAATAGGGAGGATAGTATGTAGCAGAGCCCATGTAGGGAAGGACACATTTATATATATATATATATATATATATCGTATCTATCTATCTATCTCTTACACCAGTCCAGATGCTCCATGTGAGCGGTCCTCCGCCAGGGAACAGCCAGTGAGGCAGCCCATCAGAAGGGTCGTGAAGAATCCCCATACAAGCGATCAGGTCGCAGGTGCCAGCAATGAGGGACTAGGAAGTCTCGCAATGTGCGCGACTTGGTAGGAGGTGACAGCGCTATTTCCCCCCCTGGATGCGGCTGGGAGAAAGATGGCCACCGAGACTTATCCTGGAGGAAGTTTCGTATGGAACGAGACGTGCCCAGAGGAGGGGGAAACTGGCGCCAGAAACTTGAAAAAATGGGCGGAGCACCGCTGCAGCGTCTTGACAGGGTCAGAGATTCCTTGAGGTAGGCCCAAGTCGAGGCCTAATTTTTTCATGCCGCCCGGAGAGCACACGGGGGAGGGAAGCGCTTCCTCCGCTGGTGCCGGAACCTGCCGTAGCTGCCTCCGGTGGTGCTGCCATACTACGTCCTGGGTCCTACTTACCGGAGGTGTGCGTCCCGGTCTGGAGACCGCCGCAGTGCAGGACCCGGACTGAGAAACTCTCCCGCCTTCAGGTCACCTGGAATATGGACGGTGCAGGGAGCCCTCAATCCACCATCCCTTTGATAGGGAGGAGGAGAGGGACCATCCGCCCTCTGTTCGTCGCCGCTGTTCAGTCAGCGGTGATTCAGTGGGGGCCGCACGGACGCCATGAGAGCCTTTGTACATCCAAGTAGTTCAATCCCCTAGGATAGGACAGGGCTGTTGTCCGGCTGTAGCCTGGCTTCAGAAGGGGGTACATGGAAGCAAAACTCCATGCTCCCGTGGGTGGCTGGTGCGGGGAGAGCGGTGCCCTTAAGGGACCTGTCGCCCCTAAAAGAAAGCTCAGGCATGGCTTGCACGTTGCAGGAGAGGATACGTGGAGGCGACACTCCACGTGCTCGCCTGTTGTTGGTTTGGGCAGAACGGACCCGTAGCCCCTGTAATCCACTGAAAAATAAAAAATAGAATAAAATAAAAAAAATGGTCTGAACACCAGACCCATGTGCCTCCTACGAACACTAAGCATGAACTGGTTCAGGCTGGAGCCAGTGGTAGGTGTATACTGCAGAGGAGGAGCTAACTTTTTTGTATTCACTTAGTGTCAGCCTCCTAGTGGCAACAGCATACACCCATGGTCCTGTGTCCCCCAATGAGGCTAAGGAGAAAGAGGCAATATTACGGTAATAAATATGAAGAGCTTTGGGCTGCCTGGATGGACGAACAAGGGCTCCCGTCGAAGGAATTAGTGAGATATAGATTGTGCTTGATTTAATAAGATGTTTACGAGAGATATGATCCATGATTATCCCATGAGCAATAATAATAATTGTACGGCTGTAAGCTGCAAAAGGAGATGTTTTCTTTCTAGACATTACAGTGGTGATAACTGTTTATTTTTTTGTAGAATAGGTATTTTTGTTTTTAATTTAATTTGGCCTTTCCCTTTCTTTGTCCCATCCCCTCCCCACCCGGTTTTTCTTAATTTTCTGTGTTTACCCGAAGCGGGGAATATGTTTGTGTAAAAATTGTTGGAAAATTTCAATAAAGATCTTTTTTTTTAAAGTAAGAATAACTTGCAGATCGAACTCTTAGGCCGGGGTCACACTGGCGACAAAATCGGATGACTGCAAAGCGATGAAATATCGCATTGCAGTCGGACCAATGTTAATCTATGGAGCAGCTCCCACCATCCGATTTTTTGTCGTCCGTTTTATACGTGCGAGTGAAATCGCAGCATGCTGCGATTATCACCGATTGTGGGTCGACAATCACCAATGCAAGTCTATGGGTGCCATGAAAATTCGGATTACAAACGGACCGCACGTGTGACTTGCGATTAAATCGCACCAGTGTCCTTTAGAAAAGACGGCAATTCATCCCCGGCTATACTGTAAAATCACACTGACAGCTTTAATAAAGAATAGAGAGGATATATATATATCTCTAGATATAGATATCTAGAGATATATATATATATATAATATCTCTCTAGAGAGATATATATCTCTCTAGAGAGATATATATATATTGTAAGCTTTTCAGGGGATATAGCTCTGGGATCGCCGTCTGGGTAGACAGAGTGGCACGGAAACAGTTCATTCACAGCAGTACTGGTGCAACTGGCCGCAACCAGTTTTATTTAAAGTCCACAGCAAACCGATAAAAACAAATCATAAACATAAGCCCTGGGCTTGTCCAGCCACTAATTACACTTAGATAGATTTCCTTATCTATCCGGGTCCCGACTAACAGCCAGGGCCAAAACAACACATATGTTCAGCATTTACCAGCATGGAGGTTCACAGAGTCTCCTCCTTGTGTCTGAAGGCACCTTCAACGTCCAGACTTGAGAGAGCTCCTGTTGTGAATGGGTTTGAGATGAGTTCTGAGCAGAGCCTCCCTCTGGTGGTTACAAGCGGTACTAGTGAGGATTGTGAAGACTGGGAATCAGGTGTTACTGATTGGTCTTATTTAAGGGAATCATTTTCCCATCAGGGTTGCCGGTGATCAATTGTTCTGGTCTGAATCCTTCTTTCCAGTTTCCCTTGTAGCCTGCTGTGTCGTGTCTGCATCTCCTGCTATCAGATAAGACAATTTCTTATTTTGTGTTTTTGCTATATTTTTGCATTTGGTCCTGCACTTCTTTGGGGGCCTTCAGGGTCCCCTCCGGGGGCTTTTGCCCTCTCAGTTTTGTTCAGCCACTGTGTTTTGTGCTTTTGCTTTTTCCAGTTTTTTCAGTGGCTGCTGTTTTTGTTACACCAGAGAACTAATTTAGGTGGTAGAGGTCGTGTGATCTCAGGTGATTTTGAAATTAGTAGAGTTGGTGCTTTTCAGGGTTTTCTGGGATTGCAGTAAGTGCCCTTCCTATCCTTTTCTATTTAGATAGTTTGGGCCCCAGCGTTTGCTCATACTATTTTCTTTCTGTGTCAGTATTTCCTCTTGTCTAACCGCCATTACATGTTTGGGGGCTTTCTATTATCTTTGGGGTTCTGCTCCGGGGCAGATAGCTTTCCTATTTCTATCTTTAGGTGTAGTTAGTTTCTCAGGCTGTGACGAGGCGTCTAGGACCAACGTAGGAACGCTCCACGGCTGCCTCTAGTTGCGGTGGTTAGTCAGGGTACTGCAATCTCATAGATTCCAACTGCTCTGGTGTATTTCCTTTTTTGCCTGCACTCCTCAGCTACCGTAACATAACAGTATCACCGGCCCTCAAAAATTGTATGGTACTCACAGAAGGGAAAAAATATTTTGAAGGAAGAAAAGTTGTCAGAGATATTTTTCTGTTTGTTGTATTTTTTTTTTTTCCCTCTGTATCTCTGGGTGCTGGGGAGGATCTTTTCTCCCAATGGAGTTTGCACAGTTGTCTGGCCGTGTGGATCAGCTTGCCGCTGAGGTTCGGAGTATTGCTATCTATCTTGCTGGGTTGCCTGTTGTGGAACCTAGGATCCCCATGCCAGATTTGTTTTTAGGGGATTGAGCTAAGTTTCAGAATTTCAAAAATAATTGTAAATTGTTTTTTGCCTTAAAATCTAAGTCCTCAGGAAACGCAGCGCAGCAGGTTCAAATTATCATCTCTCTCCTGCGCGGCGATCCTCAGGATTGGGCTTTTTCCCTGATACCTGGGGATCCTGTTTTGAGTGATGTTGATGCATTTTTTCAGGCTTTGGGGTTATTGTACGATGAGCCTAATGTCACTGATCAAGCTGAAAAAGCCTTGTTGGCATTAAATCAGGGGCTTGATGACGCTGAGTTATACTGTCAGAGATTCCGTAGGTGGGCAGTCCTGACCAAATGGAATGATGACGCTTTGGCGGCCCTTTTCCGGAAGGGTCTGTCGGATAATGTAAAGGATGTTATGGTGGGATTCCCTGTCCCCTCTGGTCTCAATGATTCTATGTCATTGGCGATTCAAATTGACAGACGTTTGCGTGAGCGGAGAAGTATGCGTGGAGTGGTGTTGCCTTGTGAGCCAGCTGCTGAGCCCATGCAGTGTGATGGAGTGGTGTCTGGGGCACAGCGTCATGAGTTTCGAAAGCGCAATGGGTTATGTTTCTACTGTGGTGATGCCTCTCATGCTATTTCAGTCTGCCCTAAGCGGGGAAGACATTTTGCACGCTCAGTTGTCTTGGGTAGTGTTCAGACTAAGTTTTTATTAACTGTCACTCTGATATGCTCTCTGTCCTCATTTTCTGCTCAGGCTTTCGTTGATTCTGGAGCAGCTATTAACCTGATGGATTATGATTTTGCTAAGCGTTGTGGGTTTTCCTTGATACCCCTACAGAAGTCTATTCCTTTACTGGGGATCGATTCTACCCCTTTGGCTGAGAATAAACCCCAGTTTTCTACTCAGGTGATAATGAGGGTTGAACCTGATCACCAGGAGTGCTGCAAATTTTTGGTTCTATATAATCTGCATGACATTATAGTGCTGGGTTTCCCTTGGTTACAGTCTCATAATCCTGTTTTGGATTGGAAATCTGTGTCTGTAACCAGTTGGGGCTGCCAATGTGTTAGTGCCAACACTCCTGTTTTTTCTGCCTCCCCCAGGCTGAGGATGTTCCTGACTTTTTGTTTGATTTTTCTGATGTGTTTAGCGAAAGTAATCTGCATCCTTACCTCCCCATAGGAGCTATGACTGCGCTATTGAATTAGTGCCGGGTAGTAAATTCCCTAAGGGTCGCCTTTTTAACTTGTCTGTACCTGAACATGACGCTATGCGGTCTTATATCAAGGAATCATTGGAGAAGGGTCATATCAGACCATCCTCTTCACCCTTAGGTGCCGGTTTTTTCTTTGTGGCCAAAAAAGATGGTTCATTAAGGCCGTGTATTGATTATCGTCTCTTGAACAATATTACTGTGAAATATCAATACCCGTTACCCTTGATTTCTGACCTGTTTTCCAGGGTGAAAAACGCTACTTGGTTTACTAAGCTTGACCTCAGGGGGGCGTATAACCTTATTCGCATTAAGCACGGGGATGAATGGAAGACGGCATTTAACACCCCTGAAGGGCATTTTGAGTACCTTGTGATGCCCTTTGGGCTCACTAATGCTCCTTCCGTCTTCCAGTCCTTCATGAATGACATTTTCAGGGATTTTGTGGACAAGTTTCTGATTGTTTATTTGGATGATATCTTGATTTTTTCTAATGACTGGGACTCTCATGTGAAACATGTTCGAACTGTATTCCAGATTTTGAGAGAGAATGCTCTGTATGTGAAGGGATCAAAGTGTCTTTTTGGCGTACAGAAGATCTCATTTCTGGGATTCATTTTGTCCCCATCTGTTATTGAAATGGACCCGGTCAAGGTTCAGGCCATCTGTGATTGGGTCCAACCTACTTCATTAAAGGCTCTTCAGAGATTTTTGGGTTTTGCCAATTTTTATCGTAAATTTATTGGTAATTTCTCTGTTATTGTTAAACCATTAACTGATTTGACCAGAAAGGGTTCTGATGTGGTGAATTGGCCTCCTGAGGCAGTCTCTGCGTTTCAGGAACTTAAGCAGAGATTCACTTCTGCTCCTGTTCTACGGCAGCCTGATGTTTCTCTGCCATTTCAGGTGGAGGTTGATGCCTCTGAAATTGGGGCAGGTGCCGTTTTGTCCCAAAAAGATCCAGAGACCTCTAAAAGTAACCCTTGTGCCTTTTTCTCTCGAAAATTTTCTCCTACTGAACGTAATTATGACGTGGGTAATCGGGAGTTATTGGCCATGAAGTGGGCTTTTGAAGAGTGGAGACATTGGCTGGAGGGAGCCAAACATCAGGTGGTGGTCCTTACGGACCATAAGAATCTGGTCTATCTGGAATCTGCCAAGCGACTCAATCCTAGACAGGCCAGGTGGGCCTTGTTTTTCACACGTTTTAATTTTGTGGTTTCCTTTCTTCCTGGCACTAAGAATGTTAAGGCGGATGCCCTCTCGAGGAGTTTCCTTGCGGACTCTCCTGAGCTATCTGATCCCTCTGTTATTTTGAAGGAGGGTGTAGTTCTTTCCGCCATCTCGCCCAATTTGAGACTTGCTCTGGAGGGGTGTCAGGAGGATAGGCCCGAGCGCTGCCCTGTTGGAAAATTGTTTGTCCCGGACCAATGGAAAAAGAGTGTGATGTCTGAGATTCATTGTTCCGCATTGGCTGGGCATCCGGAATTTTTGGTACCAGAGACTTGGTTAGTCGGTCCTTTTGGTGGCCTACCTTGTCTCGCGATGTCAGGGAATTTGTGCAGTCCTGCGGGACTTGCTCTCGCTCCAAGCCTTGCTCTCGCTCTAGTGGTTTGTTGATGCCATTGCCTGTGCCCAAGAGACCATGGACCCATATCTCTATGGATTTCATTTCCGACCTTCCTGTTTCTCAGAGAATGACCACCATCTGGGTAATTTGTGATAGGTTTTCCAAAATGATACATTTTGTGCCATTACCTAAGTTGCCTTCCTCCTCTGAATTGGTGCCGTTGTTCCTTCAGCACGTGGTTCGTTTACACGGCATTCCTGAGAACATTGTGTCTGACAGAGGAGTCCAGTTTGTTTCCAGATTTTGGAGGACTTTTTGTTCTAAACTGGGTGTTCAATTGTCTTTCTCCTCGGCATTTCATCCTCAGACCAATGGTCAAACTGAGAGAACAAACCAGACATTGGAGACTTATCTAAGATGCTTTGTGTCTGCTGATCAGGATGACTGGGTCTCTTTTTTGCCTTTGGCTGAGTTTGCTCTTAATAATAGGGCTAGCTCTGCCACTTTGATGTCTCCGTTTTTCTGTAATTCTGGGTTTCACCCTCGATTTTCTTCAGGACAGACGGAGGCTTCTGTCTGTCCAGGTGTTGACTCTGTTGTTGAGCGTATGCAGCAGATTTGGGACCAGGTAGTGGAGAGGTTGTCCTTCTCTCAGGAGAAGGCCCAGCGGTTTGCTAACCGGCATAGGACTGATGGTCCTCGGTTTAAAGTGGGGGACTTGGTCTGGTTGTCCTCAAAGAATATTCCTATGAGAGTAGCATCTCCTAAATTTAAGCCTAGGTTCATTGGACCTTATAAGATCATGGAGATTATTAATCCTGTTTCTTTTCGTTTGCTTCTTCCAGGGACATTTAAGATCCATAACGTGTTCCACAAGTCCTTGTTGAAGAGGTTTGTTGAGCCAGTGGTTCCTGCTGCTGTGCCTCCTGACCCTGTTTTGGTTGAGGGCAATCTGGAGTATGTGGTTGAGAAAATATTGGATTCTCGTTTTTCTAGACGAAGACTCCAGTATTTGGTTAAATGGAGAGGTTATGGTCAGGAAGATAATTCTTGGGTGTTTGCTTCGGACATCCATGCTAGGAGACTTATCCGTGCGTATCATAGAACTCATCCTGACCGACCTGGTTGCTCAAATGAGGGTTCGGTGACCCCTCCTCAAGGGGGGGGTACTGTTGTGAATGGGTTTGAGATGAGTTCTGAGCAGAGCCTCCCTCTGGTGGTTACAAGCGGTACTAGTGAGGATTGTGAAGACTGGGAATCAGGTGTTACTGATTGGTCTTATTTAAGGGAATCATTTTCCCATCAGGGTTGCCGGTGATCAATTGTTCTGGTCTGAATCCTTCTTTCCAGTTTCCCTTGTAGCCTGCTGTGTCGTGTCTGCATCTCCTGCTATCAGATAAGACAATTTCTTATTTTGTGTTTTTGCTATATTTTTGCATTTGGTCCTGCACTTCTTTGGGGGCCTTCAGGGTCCCTCCGGGGGCTTTTGCCCTCTCAGTTTTGTTCAGCCACTGTGTTTTGTGCTTTTGCTTTTTCCAGTTTTTTCAGTGGCTGCTGTTTTTGTTACACCAGAGAACTAATTTAGGTGGTAGAGGTCGTGTGATCTCAGGTGATTTTGAAATTAGTAGAGTTGGTGCTTTTCAGGGTTTTCTGGGATTGCAGTAAGTGCCCTTCCTATCCTTTTCTATTTAGATAGTTTGGGCCCAGCGTTTGCTCATACTATTTTCTTTCTGTGTCAGTATTTCCTCTTGTCTAACCGCCATTACATGTTTGGGGGCTTTCTATTATCTTTGGGGTTCTGCTCCGGGGCAGATAGCTTTCCTATTTCTATCTTTAGGTGTAGTTAGTTTCTCAGGCTGTGACGAGGCGTCTAGGACCAACGTAGGAACGCTCCACGGCTGCCTCTAGTTGCGGTGGTTAGTCAGGGTACTGCAATCTCATAGATTCCAACTGCTCTGGTGTATTTCCTTTTTTGCCTGCACTCCTCAGCTACCGTAACATAACAAGCTCCCCTCCTATTCAGCAGCTATCCGCATGGATTCTCACAGAGACTACTCCTGTGTCCGGGGTACATCGAGCACCCAGACTGAGATAGCTCAAACTCCTGGAGACACCTTCTGTGCCTGGACCCCTCCTGTGTCCAGACTAAGCGAGCTCTCTGACTGTGTTTGCAGACACCTACTTCTGGTCTCCTAATTAACAGCTGAATGGTTTCAGGCCTGAGCTGCAAGTGTGTACTGAATGTAAGGTGTAGTAACCTTTCTCTACCACTAGGTTTACAAAGCCACACATTTCCCTTATACCATACAGCACAGTACCTAGGTGAAATGTACACCCATTCGACACATATTCCTTCACTGTCTCCACTATATATATATATATATATATATATATATATATATATATATATATATACACACACACATACATACACACACACACACACACACACACACACACACACACACACACACACACACACACAGTACAGACCAAAAGTTTGGACACAGTCTCATTCAAAGATTTTTCTGTATTTTCATGACTATGAAAATTGTAGAATCACACTGAAGGCATCAAAACTATGAATTAACACATGTGGATTTATACATTACACTTTATAAAAAGTGTGTAACAACTGAAAATATGTCTTATATTCTAGGTTCTTCAAAGTAGCCACCTTTTGCTTTGATTACTGCTTTGCACGCAGAAAAGGTGAACGGATGGACTCTACATGCCTGGTTCCCACCGTGAAGCACGGAGGAGGTGGTGTGATGGTGTGGGGGTGCTTTGCTGGTGACACTTGGGGATTTATTCAAAATTGAAGTGGTGAGCGGTCCAGCTCACCCCAAACCATCTCGATTGGGTTCAGGTCTGGTGACTGTGGAGGCCAGGTCATCTGGCGTAGCACCCCAACGCTCTCCTTCTTGGTCAAATAGCCCTTATTCACTCTGGAGGTGTGTTTGGGGTCATTGTCCTGTTGAAAAATAAATGATGGTCCAACTAAATGCAAACCGGAAGGAATAGCATGCTGCTGCAAGATGCTGTAGTAGCCATTCTGAATCACTATGCCTTCAATTTTTAATAAATCCCCAACAGTGTCACCAGCAAAGCACCCCCACATCATCACACCACCTCCTCCATGCTTCACGGTGGGAACCAGGCATGTAGAATCCATCCATTCACCTTTTCTGCGTGCAAAGCAGTAATCAAAGCAAAAGGTGGCTACTTTGAAGAACCTAGAATATAAGACATATTTTCAGTTGTTTCACACTTTTTTGTAAAGTGTAATGTTTAATTCCACATGTGTTAATTCATAGTTTTGATGCCTTCAGTGTGATTCTACAATTTTCATAGCCATGAAAATACAGAAAAATCTTTGAATGAGAAGGTGTGCCCAAACTTTTGGTCTGTACTGTGTATATATATATATTATATATATATTATATATATTTATTATTATAGTTCATACACTTCTACATTGTATAATAGCAGCTAATTCAATTGCCGGCTTTTGTGAAATTTCAGACCCGACATGAAATGACACATGGTTTACATACAGTTAACCGTGTCATTTCATGTAGTTTGATATATGGTTTTCACTAACAATGACGAGTGTATGTGTGCAAAATTTCATACATGTAGGGGTTAATTAAAGGTGTAAATTAGTTGAAAAACAATGCGTGGGCTCCCGTGCTATTTTCTCACCAGACAGGCAAAGCCAGCGAGTGGGGGCAGATAATAGCCCAGGGAGGGTGCATTTATTTTGTGCCCCCCCACTGGTACTAACATCTTCCCCAGCCACCCAGAAAAGGCAAATCTATAATTAGATGCGCCCTTTCTGGCACTTATCCCGTCTATTCCCATTGCCATGTAGCGGTGGCTAATGGGTTAATAATGGGTTATAGCCATCTTGCTATTGGAAGGTGACTAAGCCAGGTTAATAATTGAGAGTTGTCAATTAGACAACTCTCAATTATTAATCCTATTGTATTAAAAAAAAAAAAACACGCACAGATTCATTAAAAATAATTTTAATGAACTAAACACACAGTTTTTGACCATCTTTTATTTTACTGGTATTCCTTCGATTCCCTTGTTCTCCTGTAATAAAAAAAATAAATAAAACTTTATTCTTACCTATCCGGCGCTCTATCAGGTCCAACGCTGTAATCCTTCACAAAGGGTTAACTGGTTTACAGCAAGCAACGCAGCTAATGCTGGCAGTTCAGCTGTAAGCCCCCGAAAGAATGAGCTCCTCTCCCGGCTGACAGAAGAGGAAGTGATTAGCTGGGAAGCTTAATTGATTGCTCCCAGGCTAATCACTTCACTTCAGGTCAGCCGGGGACTCCCTGTGACGTCACTGATGCTGTGCGGTGTCCCCTGCTGACCTGAACTGATTAGCCTGGGAAGCAATCAATTAATATATATGTATTCTATGTGTATATATCTATTCTTTCTTTTGTGATTTAAAAACTATTCATTTGGATCCATTATATGTCGGTTTTGCTAGCCACCGACAAAATTTCGCAAGTCAGATGTCAATCGGATGTGAAACGTACGCTCAGATGCGACTAAATCGCATCATCGCAGTACAATCGGATGACAGACGGATCAATGTTCATTAAACTTTTGTGCGATAATTGTCCGACTAAAACGGTCCGATTTTTTTTAGACGTTGTTTGTGACCCCGGCCTTAAAATCACCTTCTTGGTCCACTAATTTCCATGTACCCCTGAGGAAGCTCACAACGCGAAACACGCGTCGGGGCTTGTGGTGGACGCGCACAGCAAAGATCCCACATGGGTCAGCACTATTTGCGGCATTTTAGACTTGCGTAGTCTTTTCTATTACTTGAGCTACGTGCAATGCCGGAGGGAGTATTTGGGAGCAGAGTCTAACACGTTGTAACATTTGCAATTTATATATCATCCTGTCCCATGGACTAGATGAATTTATGTGTACACAATGTTTTTCCTACTCCTTATATTCCTCATTGTGGAGTACTGTATAGCCCGCCGTATTAGCTTACTGAATACTGTGCTTCATAGGTATGTATAGATCGATCTATCTACACACACACACACACAACACATTTTTTGCTGGGCCCGCCCATCTTGTCACTCACCTTTACTCATCAATATGTACTGTTCATTTGAAAAAAAATAAAATAATAATTTATGAGATTGTATCAATAAAGGTTGTCATATTTTATGATATAGATTTTGAATGTTATTTCCATTATGGAATTTTTGTAGGACTATAATTTACATGTTTCACCTACCTACTTGTATACTAGTACACAGTAAATCAGAACTAAGCCCAAATAGGGATTACACTTTTGCCAGAATTAAACAAAATAGTACAAACCTCTAGTGCTTGTTTCAAGATTTCTTCGGTGTTGTCACATTTCTTCTCTAACATGTCATCATATAAATCTATTAGAAAGGCCACGAGGAGTGGAGAGCTGTGCGTTTGCTGCAAAGTCTGAATTTGCTCCAACAGGCTTGGATAATCCGACATGCCTCGATCTTGTAATATTCTAAAACAAGCATATTGGTTGCAACTAAGACTTATGTAAATAATGAAAATTACTTCTATACACCCCATCCACATCAAGCAGACCTCTCGTGTACCCTAACTCTCAGAAACACCTTTAATGACAAATTATCTTTTCCATTTCAGATAAACTCCTGTTATTTTCAGGGTGTTACTGTGTACAGAATATATGAATTATTACTGGTCCATGCTTTTACTTATTAGGAATATTGTTTGTATACCCCTACCCTTTGCCTCAGTGTACTTGAGCCCCATGACTCCTTGTCTTCCCATGCAAGGGGGAGATGGTCTATCTTGTGCACTATGTTTTACATACTATTGTACCGGAAAAAAAAAAACTTGAAGCTGTTGACCATGAATTAGAAATGCAAATAAACACCAAAAAAGGGGGAAAGATATGAAAAATCTAAGACTGAAGATTACATTTCACATTTTATAAACTGATAGAGCAATATTATAGACATTACAAACATTATCTAGGAAAAAAAAAATCAATTACTATATATACAGTGGAATTGCTGAAGACCTTGAAAAAGCATGGGCAAGTTAATTGCAATTGTAATATAAAAACTCCTTAGAATTGCTTAGGGCAAACAACGGCAATTATACTACATATAACAATTCCATGGACTTACCCTCGCAAATAGTTCCAAGCACTCTCATTATGAGGAGCAACCTTGATCATTGCTAGAGCATACCTGGAGGATAAAGGAGTCTATATAATCATTTATAACAGACAGTTGAAACTGAATGAAAACATTTGAGATATACACAAATATATATACACATTATATACATGCACACACCCAATCATGCACTTTGAAAATGCTCAGGTAACATTTGTATTTAGTGAAGACGGATTTTTACATTACTGAGATAGGAGATGGCAGCTACTATTAGTAAGATTCCATGTAGACCACAGGGGGGGTAGGGGAGCACTGCCTTTAATTCCTACAAAGAATTATCAGTAGAAATCGCATCTATCTCAGTAATGTAAACTCTGTTTTCTCTGAACACATTTTACCTCAGAATTGAGAAATTTTAAAGTGAAAGATCAATCCAGGAGAAAAGCAGATTTTTTTGATAAAATATATTACAAAGTTCTTATTTTAAGTAATTCACATGACAATAATTAAAAAAATGGTTACACTTTAACCCCTTTACGACCTAGTACGTATAGGTACATCATAGGTTGCCTACCCTCTTTGATGCTTGCTCCGGCATTGAGCCCGCATCTTTTCAGGCACATGGCAGCTGATCTATACAACACACACACACACACACACAGACAGGCTTTATTTCGGTACTTCCGAAAATATAATTATTACAGATTCTTCTCCTTTATGAAGCACGGACTGCTTGTTAATTTATCCTTCCCAATAGATTAGACCTCTCCATTTTTTTTTTAAATGGCTACTGATGGAAGAGCATGTGACCATTCCTTCAGCCTCCTCCAATTGAAAAACAGCTTTCCTGTGCAATTGTAGTAGGTTGATAAACAGGTAAGATCATGTGCTCCTCCTTCGGCCATTTTAACAAACAGAGGCTGGACTACCAAGTCGGCTACAGAGGAGGGGAACCTGTAATGACCCCAATATTTTTCATTAAATTTTAGTGTAATATCACAAAAGACCTCTCAAAAGTCTTACGAAAGAAATATTCAATAATACTGCCTTGTACCATACAGTGATTAATGATTGTACAAAAGAATATTCTACAATATTGCCCACAGCCCCCCGAAGAAGCCCAATACGCGAAACGTGCGTCGGGGCGGTCACAAACGTACACCTGGCACCTTCCCACATGGGTAAGCACTATTTTGCACTTTAGCATGCTCAGTTACTATGAAGCAAGCCCTTTATGCTCTCCCTTTCTCAGTCCTTTACACTGCCTATACTGACTGATTGTATTTTTGGACT
The DNA here is from genome assembly GCA_033576555.1 of Oophaga sylvatica. Taxonomy (NCBI): domain Eukaryota; kingdom Metazoa; phylum Chordata; class Amphibia; order Anura; family Dendrobatidae; genus Oophaga; species Oophaga sylvatica. The sequence continues at coordinate 317,045,093 of JARQOD010000001.1, forward strand.
TATGTGAGAACACTTTCTTTATTTTGAATATTATATGGCTGTAGCACATTGTTATCCATGTTACATATATCCACTGTGTCGGATTTGTAAAACTCTTGCCCACAGAATTAGCGAACGTGTAACAGTATTATATACAGTACACAAATATTAATGTTATACAGCAGGGGCAATGATGGTAAACAGCATAGTCTACCTCTAATCTGTACTTTTCCCTGATGGTGGTTTTTGAGGATGTAGCTAATGATGGACAGTCCTACCTACTATAAGCCTTCATTTTGCCATCTCTTGCAGAATACCACTATTCTGTTAAATTGTTACAATGTCCAGAAAAGTCTAGTTGTACTAGCCTTGAGCAATTAGCAGAAATGCTCCTAATTATAAATATTGTATGTATTTATAGCAGCCAAAACAGGATAAAAATCTTACTTACTGGACCTCTCTCTCTAGGATCTGGGGATTGCTATACCCAGACGTATTAGAAATAATAAAGTATCTTTGGTTCCAGGCAGAGTTGTTTCGGAGATCTCTTGCCAACAAAAGGTCAACGAACTGTAATTCACCATCCCATAAATTGAACTCCTAGAAAATGAAATATATAAAAGAGTAAAACAATAAAGTCTTAATGAAAGTCAAAAAGACATTTGTTACTAATCATGGCTTGTAGAAAGAGATATTACAAAAAAAGTGTAGGGCCTCGAGATGTGATCACTGGCCTAAAGGAGCTAAAGGGTAATTGCTCACTAATACTGTACCTGAATGACCCACTGCCTGTGCTGCCAAGCATGATAGTTTTTGGAGTCCTGGTTTAAGATATCTGCAACAAAATCAAGTTCCTCAGACGGATCTTTCAGCAATTCAACCAGGACTCTTCTGTGGTGCCTGAAAGGGAAAAGAATACAAAGAAGAACATAAAAACAGGAATATATCTATATACAGTACAGACCAAAAGTTTGGACACACCTCATTCAAAGATTTCTCTGTATTTTCATGACTATGAAAATTGTAGAATCACACTGAAGGCATCAAAACTATGAATTAACACATGTGGAATTATACATTACACTTTACAAAGAAGTGTGAAACAACTGAAAATATGTCTTATATTCTAGGTTCTTCAAAGTAGCCACCTTTTGCTTTGATTACTGCTTTGCACGCAGAAAAGGTGAATGGATGGACTCTACATTCCTGGTTCCCACCGTGAAGCATGGAGGAGGAGGTGTGATGGTGTGGGGGTGCTTTGCTGGTGACACTGTTGGGGATTTATTCAAAATTGAAGGCATACTGAACCAGCATGGCTCACACAGCATCTTGCAGCGTCATGCTATTCCATCCGGTTTGCGTTTAGTTATTTTTCAACAGGACAATGACCCAAAACACACCTCCAGGCTGTGTAAGGGCTATTTGTCCAAGAAGGAGAGTGTTGGGGTGCTACGCCAGATGACCTGGCCTCCAGTCACCAGACCTGAACCCAATCGAGATGGTTTGGGGTGAGCTGGACCGCTCACCGCTTCAATTAAGAATAAATCCCCAACAGTGTCACCAGCAAAGCACCCCCACACCATCACACCACCTCCTCCATGCTTCACGGTGGGAACCAGGCATGTAGAGTCCATCCGGTCACCTTTTCTGCATGCAAAGCAGTAATCAAAGCAAAAGGTGGCTACTTTGAAGAACCTAGAATATAAGACATATTTTCAGTTGTTTCACACTTTTTTGTAAAGTGTAATGTATAATTCCACATGTGTTAATTCATAGTTTTGATGCCTTCAGTGTGATTCTACAATTTTCATAGTCATGAAAATACAGAAAAATCTTTGAATGAGAAGGTGTGTCCAAACTTTTGGTCTGTACTGTATAAAAAAAAATTACAAAATCTAGAATCCTCAAAATCTTTTATCAGGTTGATAAACATTGAGTAATATATAATGTAATATAAATTCTTCCTCCGCTACCCAAGAGCAGTGGTATGGTCAGACCATGTTCCTGCACAGGGACCTTTTTTTTTTTTTTTTTTTTTTAACACATCCAAATTGTGGAACATTCTGTGAAACCTACTGATTAAAATGTACATTGTGGGACAACCCCTTAAAGAGTAATCTCCAATTTAATTTTTATTCTATAAATCAATAGTGCACATAAAAATAACAAATGATGCAACATATATTATAATGGAAATGTGTTTCATTCCCCTGAAGGACTAAACATTCATTTTCAAAATGCACAATTGATAGATAAAATCTCTATTCAACGAAAACAGTTTGATGAGCAAGCGTGCTCGTTCTCGGATAAGGTGTTATGTTAGGCAATCCCTGCTTGTGTTGCGGTTGTCGAACAGCCATGAGACATGCAGCGCAGCGACGAGAGCATGCCAAAAACTCTCGATTAGGACACGAGCGTGCTCAGATCCGAGCAAGAACACTTCTCACTAATTGCTACATCACTGAAAAAAAAATAATAAGCATGTGGATAAAACTTAACCTTTAATATTCATTAAAAAGGACAAACAAATACAGAAATCAACCAAAAAGTGCTGAGTGAAAACCTAAACCAAAAAACTGACACTGACAAACACACTAAAATTACCCACTAACTGTCAATCAGTATGGAAAGGGTAAATGATAACCTCTATTACTCTCAATGATATCCAAATGAGGAAATAATCATAAATAGTACATAAACAGTCTGTATCCAACCTGCAAGTAAATATGGGAAAGGAGCAAACAATGACTGATATAATAACTGCAGTGCTGTATAGCCGGATACGTACAAAAATTGATGGCCAAAATTTGAAAATGTAGCAGCAAACAATCTGTATCCACCCTGCGAAAAAAGCACCCACATTCAATTTGCCTGTGTGTATAGTAATTTTAGTGCTCAGAGGCAGGAGTCCATTCCATGATTATCAGCAGCCATAAAAATGACAAAATATATAAATAGGCACACCCTTAATTGGTCGTTAATATGCGCAAGAATGAAGATTTAAGCATCTGTTAGACAGAGAAAAATAAACCATATAGCAAATATTAACATTTAAATACTTTTAACCATCATAAGGAATCCAGCCACCTCACACTCTAGTGAGCATTCCTAATGGATAAAGTGCTATGTGCTATAGAGGTATTGAGCTTCTATGCGGCAGAAAAATAGCAAACCAAGCTGCAAATGCAAACATATTAAGCACTTATAACCATCATAGGGAATCCAGCCACCTCACTCACTAGTGAGCATTCCTAATGGATAAAGTGCTATGTGCTATAAAGGGACCGTGATACAACTGACGTACATAATCTGCAGATCAAACAGTACGTAACAGTAACACTTTTGTCCTGAACATATACTGGTGATAATCAAATACCGTAACCCCAGATATGAACATCAGCAGGTTGCTTTGAGTAAGTCCATGCGTCTCCCGACGCGTTTCGTCTTGTGACTCATCAGGGGAGTTGTAAAGATGCGGACATGTTGTTGCTGCCTAAGCACCAGTATCACTGGGCCAGGTTAAAAAACACTCGGCGATCGCGCGTCTCATTAGGCCATGCCCCAGCTTATGACGCGCTTCCTGCCTATGACACACTTCCTGTCCATGGATCAAAGGGCGGACTTGCCGGCTTTGTGTCAGCGGGGAACCACCTCCGTCACGCCCAAATTAACGCCCATCCATAAACAGAAATGAGTGATAATGAAACAGAAAAAATAATATATATAAGTGCTCTGAGCGGCCAAAAACATGTCACCGATCAGAACAATGGCACTAATGATAATACCAACAGCGTAACCTTTTATAAATACGTCGCTTGTTGTACCCAGTGGAATGATTCATCCACTTATCCAGGGACATCAACACACAATCGCGGTCAGAGAAAACAGCAGAAATCATTACAGATACCAAGTCTAAACATCTCTTATTAGATCCAAATCATTAAGGCCCATAGACCTATATATCTTCCAAAAAGGAGGAATTGACCAATAGAGGATGAGAAAGGAGATGGCAGTTGGTGCTCATAAGGTTCAATGTAGAAGGAAGAAAGCTCTTAGGGCTCAGTCCCACTTGCGATGAAATCTGACAAATGAAATCCGATTAAAAATCAAGTTGCATTCGAACGAGTGTTATTCTATCATTGTGTGTTCATCTGCGTTTCTTTTTCCAACTCGGACCCAATCACGATTGGACTGGAAAAAACTTGTTTGTATACATATTAGAAATAGATAGATAGTGATAGATAGATAGATAGATAGATAATAGATAGATAGATAGATAGATAGATATAGATGGAAAAGCCGGCAATTCAGCAGCCGTGGAGTGTAAAAATCACTGCAGGAGTCCACAGGATAGAAGAGATGGATTACATACAGTAAATACAAATAGAATAGATAGATATATAGATGTCAGTGACAAATACTATTAGTGCAGTGTGTGCAGCTTACTGTACATGTATTTAATTATTAAAAGATTATTTTTCTGAAAAAAATGGCGTGGGCTCCCATATAATTTTCCTAACCAGCAGAGGGAAAGCCGACGGCTGGGGGCAGATGTTTATAGCCTGGAATGCTTTTTTGTGGTTTGTAGTATCCTGATAGTAGGTGTTAGGTTTGGTTTTGGGCTCTTACTGCTCTGCTGAATTTATAAACTATGATTTAATTAAAAGTTAATTTTTAATAGTTTCCTTTAGGCTGGATGTATTAGCCATATTCAGTAAACAGAGCAATATCCTATCTGCTCTTACCAGACTTGGTAATTTTTGGGCTGGTCCTCAATTATTGCGGTTATATAGTTCATTTCTTCTCGAAGGTCTTTCTTCAGAGATTGCAAGAGTACTCTTCTGTAGTGCCTAAGAAACAAACAGATTCAACTGTTACTACACAATAAGGTAAAAAAAAAATAAAAAAAATAACGTGCTCCTCATTTGCTCAGAAAAAGTGATAAAAAAAACAGAATGCCACAAAATTATTTCCATTTATTTTGCTGTAAAATCCCATAAGACTGCTTAGATGACTTAAATTAATATGATAATAGGTCGTGCTAATTGTGACCAGATATTTACAAAGTCATCAAGTGGTCAAACACTTTCATATAAGACTTCACATAGATATCTTTTTGCAGCAATTGCTGGATTTCTGGGTGAGGGTAGCATTGCTGTCTGGGTGAAATGTCTGGGATACTGTATACGCAGAAGGACACACCACATTTTTCAGATGCTCGTGTGAACTCGGCACAATCAAAAGACTGTGGCTCACGTCAGTGCTTTTCCTACCCAAACAATCAATGGGATCAGTTTCTCTGGAGCCTGGAAGCCGATCACAATGCAAATAGCTGCAAGTTACTCACCACACTGTGTAGTTGGCAGCATTCAGTTCGATGGCGTCACCTGTCAGCTTAAAAGCTCTCTCACTCCTCTCATCTCGCTGAAGAACAGCCGGAAGTAGTCATAAACATCGCGGACTGGAAAGGGAGAGGTCACATTACTAGCCCGGCACTGAAACAAAAACTCACTGCAGCCCACCATAACTGCTTATTACTAGGTGTCTGGTCTCGGAGAACCCTACAGGCTAGAAAGCAGAGCTTTGGGGGTCCCCATTTGCAGTTATAGATTGTAAGCAGGCCTTCTCCTCCTGTAACTGGTAAGCATGGCACTGCTTCATTGTAAAGTGCTGTGGAATATGTTGGCGCTGTATAAATGACATTATTATTATTAGCTGAGTGTGCACATGAGCTGGATTCATTGATAAAGGCATTTTCCGGTTTCAGAAAACCACTGACCTCCACCTGCAGTTTGCTTTAAAATAAACTGTGCTCTACTCACCCTCCCCGCGTCCAACGCTGAGTCCCGGGAGCTGATATTGAAGACTGCTAAGCAGCCAATAACGGAGGTTAGCGGCTCTGCCCAGGACGCTCGGCTCACTGATTGGCTGCAGTGCTGAAGTCAGCGCTGCAGACAATTACAGACACCAGAGTCAGGGGCAAAGAGCAGTGCCGGACGCGGGAAGCGAGAGTGAGGCCCTTTAAAAGATAAAAAACTGCAGCCAGGGGTATTCAGAAACTGAAATAACCCTTTAACGGGAGCGATGTAGACCACCAAGGACAGAGCTCAGATATCTTAGAGCATTAGACGAGCAGTGTGCAGACTCATCTAACGCTTCATCCAGGGGACTGACGGCCCCATTACTGGCAGGATCTGCGGGGTCCCAGTGGTCTGTCCTGAAGAGAAGCGATAATCCCTAGTCATACAAAGAATGGCAGTACTGATTCATTCCTTCTCTGAAAGTCACCACTGTCACAAAACAGCCCTACATGACACGAAATCAGAGCAAAGCCACATTAACCCCCAAAGCACCAGACCTTTTTTGATAAATCTTAGTACTCCAGATAGTGGTTTTTTTTTTACATTTTGCATTGATACAGCAGAACAAGGCCTTCCATATATAACAACGGAGAGCACACTAGTAAGCGATGACGAGCTTTACAGGGACATTCGGGGACTTATGCCGGTCTACGGTCCCATGTGTGATAAATGCTCAGCCATACATCATTGCCTGATGGCAGGAACTCCGGTGACGGTATCATGTATACTTCCAGGTGCGGTCCCCCATAATGGTGCACTCACACTTCTCACTATAGACGATCTGCACTACTGGGCTCGGGCCATCGTCCTGGGGGACAGGTGTGACATCTGCCCATTCCTTCCGATCTCTGCGGAGACAGACATGTGCGTTATAGTGACAGAGGTTAAAGGGGCGCTCCGCGGGGCCCCGGGTGCACCAAGCCCAGGGCGCATACAACTAGGAGGAAGCAGTCCGTAGTGCAGGTGCTACCTGTAGGGAATGTAGCGCTCGTACTCCGGCTCACAGTCGCCGGCTCCGTCTACCTCCTGAGGATACTCCTGGTACTGCGCGCCCTCCTCGTCCGGCGCTCCTGCCCTCTGGCCGGCGACCTCTCCATCCTCCTCTGCAGGGGACTGCATCCTCACCCGCCACTGAGAGCAAAGTGGAAGAGGAAGCTGCGCTATCAGCCTGAGCCCGGAGCAGCCCATCGCACTGCGGCCAGCAGGGGGATAACCAGTGTTCTAGTCTGGTCTGCTGCTAGCGCCATTTTGTTGAAGACCTGAGCGCACTCGAAGATAATGAAGGGGATGTGTGACTTATTCAGACGTGAGGCTCCATGTCATTGTCACTAAGGTTTCCAACACCATAATTATTGCCAAATACTACTTAGAACATCCGCCAGTGTTTTTGTCACTTTTTAGCTCGTCTCTTTGCTGCATGAAAACCATCAAAAAATAGGCTGCAAAATACTGTTTGTTTCCGCTATGCAACTCTTTCATTGTAATTATAACTGGGGAGCTTGCAAACGGAAAGTGGGGTAGTTGCCAATAGCAACTAATCAGCATCCATTTGTCATTTTTCAGTGGCCTATAACTGGATGCCGTAGACAATGACTCCAATTTCTTAGCACCAGCTTTGAAACATCTACTTCTCTCAGTAACCAAAGAACAGCTGGTCTCCCAGCCTTTTCTGCCCCCATTCCTAAGACCTCGTTCACACATTTAGTATTTGGTCAGTTTTTTACCTCAGTATTTGGTCAGTATTTTACCTCAGTATTTGGTCAGTATTTTACCTCAGTATTTGGTCAGTATTTTACCTCAGTATTTGTTCAGTATTTTACCTCAGTATGTGTAAGCCAAAACCAGAAGTGGAAGAATCAGTGGAAAAGTATAATAGAAACACGTCACCACTTCTGTATTTATCACCCACTCCTGGTTATCACTTAGGCCGGGATCACACATGCGAGAAACATGGACGAGTCTCGCATGTTAATATCCGGCACTGCCGCCGGCACTCGGGAGCGGAGAGAGCGGCTGCATAGAAATACATTCAGCCATACACTCCGCTCAGATATTAACATGCGAGACTCGTCCGTGTTTCTCGCATGTATGATCCCGGCCTTACAGATACTGAGATAAAATACTGACCAAATCCTGAAGTAAAGTACTGACCAAATGCTGAGGTAAAGTACTGACCAAATACGACAGTGTGAATGTGGCCTTGTAGGAATCCCTACCAATCCACAACTTCCAACTATGGTTGCCACCCTTCACACCCAAAAATACCAGCCACAGATTGGGTTAAATTGCAGATGCAATTCTGTGAATTTTCATACAAAATTGTGGCACACAAATGCAAAAAAAAAGTATTTGTAAATAAATTCTAAGGTGGATAAAAAGGTGGCTTTGCTTTGGAATATTT
>JARQOD010000001.1:317053433-317097808 GCA_033576555.1 Oophaga sylvatica
CGGGAGCAAGTGTTAACTGTGCTAACAGCACTTCCAAGCAACAACTGGCGGTGTTGGACCCCAGGGTCAAGGAGGGTGTAGGCATAAAATATTGAGTTTTGCCTTGTTACGTGGCCATTGCAAATGTATGTACTTCAAACAAGAATAAATGAAGTTTTACTACAACAATAAAATGATAAATTTCAATTACAAGAATAGAAAAATATTTATACTTGACAGTCCTCTGTGGTTGATAACGTTTAATGGCTAACTGAAAATATGGTAACAAATTCAAAGCTTTCGAGACTACTCAGGTGTCTTCATCAGGCTAAGAGTAAAGCCAAAAATGAAGAATCACATATTTCTACACACAACAGGACACAGGAATAGCTAAGACAAGTGAGGGAGGGACAAGTGAGGGGAGACCGGCAACAAAAGGAGAACAAGGATGAATTATCAGCGCCACACAATCACAGATAAATTAATGAATTTAGCTGTGGCAAAAGACTTTTGTATGCCGCCCGGTCATAGCATCATGGATATGGAATTACTGTTATTAAAATATAACTTAAAATATGAGAAACGTACAAAGGTTTCAGAATATAAGCTCATCATGACCTTTGACACTGTTAGTGATGGAATGAATAGATCACATGGATTTATGTCATTCTATATCAATTAAGGAATCTGCGTCTATGCCCTTCCAGGGTCTGAAAACCCCAAAAAATACGCCAATGAGAGGGCAATCAAACTTTCTATCCTTATCTAGGAACTGTTTGAATATTTATGTTCATCCCTGTGAGATAATTACAGTTCTGATACACGTCACTTACTTGTCTTACCTATTGCAATATTCCTGTGTCCTGTTGTGTATAGAAATATGTGATGCTTAACTTTTTTTAGTTAGTCTTTCCCTGATGAAGAGACGTGAGTAGCCTTGAAAGCTTGCAATTTGTTTCCATCTTTTCAGTTATCCATAAAAAGGTATGAACCACTGCTGACTCTGAAGTCTAAATATTTTCTTCTATCTATGGCTAACACGGTACAAAGATACACATGTTTTCTAATTTCAAGAAGGAAAAATAAAGAAAATACAAATATAAACGCATATATGCACATGCCAAAAATAAATGGAAACAACACAACACCCAAAAAATTGGTAACAAAATATAGTGTTGTACATTTAAGAATAAAAGTACATTTTTTTTTATGAATAATGCTTAAGGAACGCAATGTTAAACTATAACATAGTGAAGACAATGGATTTTGTAATAGTCACTCATCATCATCATCGCAAATTTTATGTGACAGTCACAGACAATTTAATTATTTAAGTTCATAAAATCGTAACTTTCTATAGCATGTATGACATGTCCAGCATGGACTCATCAATGTGATTGATGACACAATAATGTACAATAAAAAATAACCATTTAAAAAAACATTAGGCATTGTTTGTCACAATTTAAGTGTGTGCCTGCAAGTGTAGGTGAAACAAAGGCTACGGATAGCAAAGGTATATTCTATGTCTGTATCACACAGTGGACAGCCTTGATGGGTAATGCCGATGTTATACTGTACGTCAATAAAGTCTGCGGCTGAAATCATGCATTTTTTGCTTGTAGAGTGTTGAAGAGGGTAAAAGAATGTCTGTTTGCGCAAAGCTTTATCCGTCAACACTACCTTCCTACTGTCACGCGTAGGGTAGGGTAGCGTTGTGGCAATTAGCTGACTATCAAATGTGAGGTTAGGCTGCGTTATTGCGCACTAGGGACGCCAAAAAAAATACAGCAGTAAGAATTTAATGTGTAATACTACACCTATGACAAACCAAAAAATTACGTTCCCTCTTTAACAATGTACAAGACTAACAAGCCTAATGGTTGACGCTGACTTAATTGAGATACAGTATTACATCAACATTGTCCATGAGTAACTATGCACTGTGATACCTATATACCAGTATTAATTTATATCTCTTGTGGTTGTTTCAACAGCACTTGCAGGTATAAGTACCTATTGTCAGTATGCATGATGCACTTTCTAGATGTAATAATTTATATTGGACATTATTACCATGTTTACATGCTGGCCATTTCATATATGGGTTTGAAGTTACAGTTGGCATCAGTATGTGTATTTTATAATGTCTGTCATAAATAAAACTCGTCATGATGATGATGAGGATGTAATGATTCGTACATCCATTGAGTGCATTATCTTACAGGTACAGATAAAGTTCCTTTTAAAAGCATTAATTCATAAGTCTGAAATGTACTTTTATGCATTAATTTAAAAATGTGAAGAGTAGACTATGTTTTATTTTTTGTTACCATTTCTAATAGACATGTGCAGATATGCGCTGTGATGACAAATTATTATTTGTCCATATTTTTCTTAAAAATTTATCATTCTAGGCCTGCAAAACTTCACAATTTCATGTTTTCAGCATAACAAGCAGGGTGACGGCTCTTCCCTATTTGGAGCATGTTGGTCATGTGTTTTTCTGTCCATGTGTCGGGAACAGGACACTTCTTGCCGTTGACACAGCAGGGGAACAGCTGGCGTTACTGAACCCCACTAACAGTAGAGCTTGTGTTTTGTTCTGTGGACACGACACTTCTGAGCAGCAACTGGCAGTGTTGGAGCCCAGGGAGTAGAGTTCAGGTGGTAGAAAGATGAACATAACAGGAGACATGGATAACGTTGCGAACCAGTTATTTAATCTGAAAACGGACAGAGAAATTCTGGCGAGATCCATGCCTTGTTCATTTTCAGAAAAGTAAGCCGGTCTACATTATCGGAGGATAGTCGCATGCGACGGTCTGTTAGTACACCACCTGCAGCACTAAAGACGCGCTCCGATAATACACTGGCAGCAGGGCAAGCCAGCACCTCCAATGCATACTGGCTAAGCTCTGGCCATGTATCCAGCTTAGAGACCCAAAACTTGAATGGGGAAGAGCCATCTGGGAGTACACTGAGAGGCAAAGCCAAGTAGTCTGTCACCATCTGACGGATACGTTGCCTCCGCTGACTGGAGCCCTCTCGGATGGTGTAGACATTTGTGGCGCTGCCACAAAACTTTGCCACATTTTGAACATACTGGTCTTTCCCTGTGCAGAGGCACTGCGTGTGCTCCCTCTTGTTGCAGAGCTCTCTACACTGCCTCGACGCACAGAGCTGCTTTGTAAAGCAGTAGCAGCAGCAGTGCTCTCGGCAGTAAGGTAGAACATTAGGGATTGCACCAGTGTGTCTTGGTACTCCCGCATTTTACGCTCCCGGTTCAACGGTTGTGATGAGGCTTTTGACGTTGTCCCGGTAGCGAGGGTCTAGGAGGGTGTACACCCAATAATCAGACGTCGTGAGAATGTGGGCGATGCGGCGGTCGTTTCTTAGGCACTGCAGCATGAAATCAACCATGTGCTGCAGACTCCCAACTGGCAAAGAAACGCTGTCCTCTGCAAGAGGCGTTATCTCTGCCTGCTCTGCATCACCCCACCCTCGCTCTACATACTGACTAGAGCGTTGTGTACCTCCCTCTGGGCGATGTCTTCCTCCTCCATTGACTCCTCCTCCTCATCCTCCTCACAAAGTGAGCCCTGCCCAGCCCTTTGTGAGGAACCACGTTGCGCTGACTTTCCAGAAGGTGATGGAATTTGTGACTCCTCATCCTCCACCTCTTCCAAAACCTCATCCCTTATTGCTTGCAGTGTTTTTTGAAGCAGGCAGATAAGGGGGACAGTCAGGCTGACTAGTGCATCATCTGCACTCGCCATCCGCGTTGACTCATCAAACGCACGCAAACGTGGCACATGTCCTTCATAGTGGCCCACTCATTAATGGTGAAGTGTGGACGGCGCAAATTGCGTGTTGATTGCGCCTGATGCAGCTGATACTCCATAACTGCTGGCTGCTGCTCACACAACCGCTCCAACATATGTAACGTTGAATTCCACCTGGTGGATACGTCACATATGATGCGATGTTCAGGAAGGCGCAATCTGCGTTGCAGAGCTGCAATGCGCGATCTGGCCATGCTGGAACGTCGCAAGTGAGCGCACTCTAGGCGGACCTTGTGCAGCAGTGCATCAAGATCCGGATAGTCCCTCAAAAAACTCTGCACGACCAAGTTGAGCACATGTGCCAGACATGGTATGTGAGTGAGGTTGCCAAGGCCCAGAGCTGCCACCAGATTTCGGCCATTGTCACACACTACCAAACCTGGCTGGAGATTCGCTGGCAAAAACCACACGTCGCTCTCCTGCTTGATGGCATTCCAGACCTCCTGCGCTGTGTGGCTTCGATTCCCCATGGGAATTAATTTCAGAACGGCCTGTTGCCGTTTGGCCACGGCTGTGCTCATATCGGTCGCATCAGGTAAGCGTCCACGGGTCCATGTGGAGGTAGACCGTGACGGCTCCTGCAGCGATGATTCTGAGGAACTGGAGTAGGAGGAGGAGTCAATGTGGACAGACTTGATTCCGGCAATCCTTGGAGTTGGCAGAACACGTACAGCGCCACTCGCAAGATCTGTACCCGGCTCCACAACATTCACCCAATGGGCAGTGAGTGAAAGGTATCGTCCCTGGCCATGGGTACTGGTCCACGCATCGGTGGTCAGGTGGACCTTGCTACTGACGGCGTTTAGTAGCGCATGTTTAATTTTTGCCTCAACATGCTTTTGCAGACCAGGGACGGCTTGCCTGCTGAAATAAAATCGGCTGGGCACATTGTATTGTGGGACTGCCAATGCCATTAATTCACGGAAACTGTCAGTCTCCACCAGCCTGAATGACAGCATTTCAAGGGACAGGAGTTTTGCAATGACAGCATTCAGAGCCTGTGCTCGTGGATGGTTTGCCGAGTATGGCCGTCTTTTATCCCATGCCTGTGCTACCGATGGCTGTTTTGTGGCCTGGGTGTGTGAGGATGACAGGGAACTTGCACCTGTGGGTGGAATAACACTGTGTCTCTGGACAACAGTGACAGAGGTTCTTCCATGGCGATCCTTTGAGGAAGCCTTACCAGCTGTGTGTGAACTGGAGGAAGAGGCTCCAACAGGAGCTGAAGATTGTAGGTGCTGCTGTAGGTTGGCCTACATCTCCAGTGTGTCTTTGTAACTCAACAAAGTGCTTTGACCGCACATGTTTCCACATATTTGTTGTATTAAGGTTACTGACACTTTTACCTCTTTTAATTTTTTGATTACACAGCTTGCATTTGACATAGCAAATATCATCTGCAACTGTATCAAAAAAGGACCACGCAGAGCAAGTCCTGGGAGCGCCCGGTTTGGCTGTTGGAAGAGAACTGCTCCGAACGGGTGCCAAACTGGAGGCTACAGGCAAGCGAGTCTGCAGCCTACCTCTCCCTACTGTTTGGACCGTTGGGGCAATCTCTTCCTCAGAGCTGCTCCCACCACCTTCCTGTTCCTCACGCCATGTTGGGTCTTGGACCTCATCATCTCCACCACTACCCTCTTCCAACACCTGCTGTTGTTGGGTGGTCTGGCCAGCACCATGCTCAACAGAAACTGGCAACTGAGTCTCATCATCATCAGATGCGTTCTGCGGTGTGCTGACCATCGGCACTGGCTCACCCGCCTCTTCAGATTCAGAGAGACACAGCTGTTGCGCATCACTGCATACTGCCTCTTCTTCACATTCCAGAATGCTGCTTGGCTGGGCCCCTGTTTCCAAGCCAACAGATTCTGAGAACAGAAGCAGAGACTCAGCTGGCTCCTGTACAGAGCTCTCTGACTGCCTGGGCAATTTGGCAGGCGGTGAAGAGGACTGATGGTTGTTCAACAGTGCTGTGGTCCTGAGAGGAGGTGGAAGGTATTGAAGTCGATGCATTGGCTGCCATCCAACCAACAACGGCTTCAATTTGTTCTTCACGCAGCAGGGGGGTACGCTGAGCTCCTACAAAAGTGCGCATAAAGGAACGCTCACGGGGAAAACTGGTGGATGCTGTGTCACTGGGTGCGGCAGCAGCCACAGAATCCCCACGTCCTCTCCCTGCTGCAAATCCACGGCCTCGACCACGACCACGTGCCTTACTCACTGACTTCTTCATCTTGGTAGATTGATAAAGAAAGTCAGAAAAGTTAAGGCCTAAGTGTGGTTATTCCTCACAGACTACAGTGAACCCTGCAGACAACTGTTCAGTATCTGTGAAAGGCCCCTTTGTGTAGTTCTATAGTGTTTGCAACCAATGTATTGTATACGGATGGAAGCGCGTCACACTAATAGATTAGTTTTTTTTCCACTAAAATGGAGCAGCACCAATTAGAGAAAAATGTGAAGGATGAGGCAGTGACACACGCTCAGCAGACTACAACCGGCAGTGGTTGAAGTACAAACTGGAGCGTAATCTGCACTCACAAAATGAAAAGCTCACAGACTACAGTGAACACTGAAACACAACTATTCACTATCTGTGAAAAGCTCCTTTGTGTAGTTCTATAGTGTTTGCAACCAATGTATTGTATACGGATGGAAGCGCGTCACACTAATAGATTAGTTTTTTTTTCCACTAAAATGGAGCAGCACCAATTAGAGAAAAATGTGAAGGATGAGGCAGTGACACACGCTCAGCAGACTACAACCGGCAGTGGTTGAAGAACTAACTGGAGCGTGATCTGCACTCAAAAAATCAAAACCTCACAGACTGCAGTGAACACTGAAACACAACTATTCACTATCTGTGAAAAGCTCCTTTGTGTAGTTCTATAGTGTTTGCAACCAATGTATTGTATACGGATGGAAGCGCGTCACACTAATAGATTAGTTTTTTTTCCACTAAAATGGAGCAGCACCAATTAGAGAAAAATGTGAAGGATGAGGCAGTGACACACGCTCAGCAGACTACAACCGGCAGTGGTTGAAGAACTAACTGGAGCGTGATCTGCACTCAAAAAATCAAAACCTCACAGACTGCAGTGAACACTGAAACACAACTATTCACTATCTGTGAAAAGCTCCTTTGTGTAGTTCTATAGTGTTTGCAACCAATGTATTGTATACGGATGGAAGCGCGTCACACTAATAGATTAGATTTTTTTCCACTAAAATGGAGCAGCACCAATTAGAGAAAAATGTGAAGGATGAGGCAGTGACACACGCTCAGCAGACTACAACCGGCAGTGGTTGAAGAACTAACTGGAGCGTGATCTGCACTCAAAAAATCAAAACCTCACAGACTGCAGTGAACACTGAAACACAACTATTCACTATCTGTGAAAAGCTCCTTTGTGTAGTTCTATAGTGTTTGCAACCAATGTATTGTATACGGATGGAAGCACGTCACACTAATAGATTTGATTTTTTTCTAATATAATGGAGCTGCACCAATTCCACTAAATAAAATAAAAAAAAAGAGTCAGTGACACGTGCAGATGCCTACAAACAGCGGTGGATGCAGAGCAAACTGCAGCGTCACCTGCACTGTCACACACACACCTTGCACAGAGCTGTTAAAACAACACTGGCAAAATGAAGCTTTACACAGCGGTTGGTAAACTAGCCTGCCTCAAGCACAGTAGTACACAAAATCGCAATATGTAACTGTCCCTCAGAGTTAGCAGAGTAGCGTTCTGTCCCTTACTGAGTTCACAGCACAGTGACGCTAAAATGGCGGCGGCGCCTTTTATAGTGCATTCTGACATCATTTCAGCAGCCAATCACAGCCATGCCATTAGTTAAGATGACCGCAGCATTACAGGATGTGCCCACACTTCGTAGGATTCCTCATTGGCTGACTAAAATCACATTGCCTCTCAAAGAATTATGGGAACTTCCGATTCCGGTATACGATATGGGAAAAGTATCGGAATTAAGTATCGGAATTCCGATAACGCGAATATCGGCCGATACCCGATACTTGCGGTATCGGAATGCTCAACACTAGTCATCAACATGCTAAACCTGGACAACCACTTTACATAAACTAAACCAACGCAGCGTTCGGACGGATTCACACATCCGTATTTTGTGGCTTGCGTACATATAGAACTATGATGCTGCCTAGTTCAGAAGACCAGTTTGCAGTCAGTTCATCAGTCTGTGCTTGGACCAAAAAATACAATGTCTAACACCAGCCTTACTCTTGGGGTGTGGTTCTAATGACCCTACTAATATAAAACCATTTGTTACAGCCAGAAATGCTCAGTAATTATACACCATACACTAATAGTATGGACACAGTCCTTCCCTATTTGTGGACTTGTGCAACATAAAGGCCATAGAAGTACAAATGTCAAGGGCTTTTTTTTTTCTTCAAGTCATTATGTTCATAGTGGATACTTTTTAGAATAAAATTGTGGACCATTTTCATGGTTGTATTTCTTATACTGCCTTTTTGTGGATGCACGTCTAATAGTCTTATACTTCATTATATATATTTTTTTTTCATCCAAACCCTGCACTAAGCATTGCATTCTTTATATCAATTTCCAAAGGAAAGGCTGTCACATACATATTTAAGCTAAGTAAATGGGGGGGTGGGAAACTTTTTACAAGAAGATATGACCTGGAAATTATCTTGTGTAAAAGTTACATCATGTGTGATAATTGGCAGGCCCCAGCTAGTAAATCCTATACTAACAATGCCTTAAAGACTTTCAACAATGGAAAAAAAAATCGGGTATCTTAGAAGGTATATTTAATGATATAGCAGCAGTTGAGCCTTGTATCTCAAGTGCTTTTCATTGCAGCATGTGCTAGATAGGTCACCTGCATGAAGTCTATAGTCTGAGTCATCCTTTGTGGGTTTTTTTAAAGTCACTTTTTTTGTCTTGTGGTATTTGTTGGTTTTTTTTTTCCACCAAATTCTTCAAAACGGGTGATACTGTTCATGATTTCTGGGCAAAGTCAAAAACCAGCTTTATTTTTCGTCTCCCATGACGGCACACATGAGAGAGGGGATCTGCCCAGTCAGGACAGGAAACCTTCTGAAATAAAAGGGCGGTACCTCTCCCTCGCTTCAGTTGGGTTTCCTGTCCTGACAGGGATCCTTGTGTTGAACACTGCGGTCCACTCACCCACTCCTGTGCCGGCGTAGTAGTGGGGGACTCAATTATTAGGGGAACAGATAGGGCAATCTGTCACAAAGACAGGGATCGTCGAACAGTGTGCTGCCTACCTGGCGCTCGAGTCCGACACATCGCTGATCGGGTTGACAGATTACTGGGAGGGGCTGGTGAGGACCCAGCGGTCATGGTGCACATTGGCACAAATGACAAAGTTAGAGGCAGGTGGAAGGTCCTTAAAGATGATTTCAGGGAATTAGGCTGCAAGCTTAAAGCAAGGACCTCCAACGTGGTATTTTCTGAAATACTGCCGGTACCACGTGCCACACCAGAGAGGCAACGGGAGATTAGGGAGGTTAATAAGTGGCTCAAGAATTGGTGTAGGAAGGAGGGGTTTGGGTTCCTGGAGAACTGGGCCGACTTCTCAGTTGGCTACAGGTTCTATGCTAGGGACGGGCTGCACCTCAATGGGGAGGGTGCAGCTGTGCTGGGGGAGAAAATGGCTAGAAGGTTGGAGGAGTCTTTAAACTAGGGACTGGGGGGGAGGGTATTCATTTTATAGGAGGGGAAGGCAGTACAGATAGAGACCTGGGCACAAATAATGAAATTGGGGGTGGGGGTGGCATGGGGGGTGGGGTTAGAACAGTTAATAATTTAAGAAAGAATAGAGGTTACAGAGAGATACATAAAGTGCATGTATACTAATGCTAGAAGCCTCACCAACAAAATGGCAGAATTAGAATTAATTTTGTTGGAACATAATTATGACATGGTGGGGATATCTGAGACTTGGCTGGATGAGAGCCACGACTGGGCGGTTAATTTACAGGGCTATAGTCTGTTTAGAAATGACCGTAAAAATAAGCGAGGTGGGGGTGTGTGTTTATATGTAAAATCATCCTTAAAACCCATCCTGTGTGATATCTGTGAATCTAATGAAGATGTAGAGTCTCTGTGGGTGGAGATTAGGGGAGGGGGGAAAAATAATAAATTATTGATAGGGGTTTGTTATAAGTCTCCTAAAATAATGGAAGCAACAGAGAATATCCTCGTAAAGCAAATAGATGAAGCAGCAACTCAAGGAGAAGTCATTATTATGGGGGACTTCAACTACCCTGAAATACATTGGGGAACAGAAACCTGCAGTTCCAGCAAAGGTAATAAGTTTTTGGCAACTATGAGAGACAATTACCTTTCACAACTAGTTCAGGACCCAACAAGAGGGGGGGCACTGCTAGACCTAATATTATCCAACAGGCCAGACCGCATATCAAATATAAGGGTTGGGGGTCACTTGGGTAATAGTGATCACAAAATAATAAGCTTTCATGTATCCTTTAATAAGATGTGTAGTCGAGGGGTTACAAGGACACTAAACTTCAGGAAGGCAAATTTCCAATGGATGAGAGATGATCTTGGTGCAATAAACTGGGACGATATCCTGAGACATAAAAATACACAAAGAAAATGGGAGACGTTTATTAGTATCCTGAATAGGACCTGTGCACAGTATATACCCTATGGGAATAAACATGCTAGAATTAGGAGGAAACCACTATGGCTAAATAGAGCTGTAAGGGGCGCAATAAGGGACAAAAAGAAAGCGTTTAGGGAATTAAAGCAAGTAGGTAGTGAAGAGGCATTAAATAAATACAGAAGACTGAATAAATTCTGTAAAAAGCAAATCAAGACAGCAAAGATTGAGGCAGAGAGACTCATTGCCAGAGAAAGTAAAAATAATCCCAAAATATTCTTTAACTACATAAATAGCAAGAAACTAAAAAATGATAGTGTTGGTCCACTTAAAAATAGTCTGGGTGAAATGGTGGATGAGGATGAGGAAAAAGCCAATATGCTAAATGACTTTTTTTCAACTGTATTTACACAAGAAAATGTCATGACAGATAACATGATCAGAGATAAAAAAATTTCTCCATTAAATGTCACATGCTTAACCCAGCAGGAAGTACGGCGGCGTCTAAAAATCACTAAAGTTGACAAATCCCCGGGTCCGGATGGGATACACCCCCGAGTACTGCAGGAATTAAGTACAGTTATAGATAGACCATTATTTTAATCTTTAAAGATTCCATAATAACTGGGTCTGTACCACAGGACTGGCGTATAGCAAATGTGGTGCCAATATTCAAAAAGGGGGCAAAAACTGAACCTGGAAATTATAGGCCAGTGAGCTTAACATCTACTGTGGGTAAAATCCTGGAGGGTTTTTTAAGGGATACTATTTTGGAGTATCTGAAGCTGAATAACCTCATGACACAGTATCAGCATGGGTTTACGAGGGACCGTTCTTGTCAGACTAATCTGATAAGCTTTTATGAAGGGGTAAGTTCAGGACTGGACCAAGGGAATGCAGTGGACGTGGTGTTCATGGACTTCTCAAAAGCTTTTGATACAGTGCCACACAAAAGGTTGATACATAAAATGAGAACAATGGGGATAGGGGAAAATATGTGTAAGTGGGTTAAGAACTGGCTCATGGATAGGAAACAAAGGGTGGTTATTAATGGAGCACACTCGGACTGGGTCACGGTTAGCAGTGGGGTACCACAGGGGTCAGTATTGGGGCCGCTTCTCTTTAACATATTTATTAATGACCTTGTAGGGGGCATACAGAGTAGTATTTCAATATTTGCAGATAACACTAAACTCTGCAGGGTAATAAATACAGAGGAGGATAATTTTATATTACAGGAGGATTTATGTAAACTAGAAGCTTGGGCTGATAAATGGCAAATGAGCTTTAATGGGGATAAATGTAAGGTCATGCACTTGGGTAGAACAAATAAGATGTATAATTATGTGCTTAATTGTAAAACACTGGGCAAAACTGTCACTGAAAAAGACTTGGGTGTATGGGTGGACGACAAACTCAAATTTAGTGGCCAATGTCAGGCAGCTGCTGCCAAGGCAAATAAAATAATGGGATGCATTAGACGAGGCATAGATGCTCATGAGGAGAACATAATTTTACCTCTATACAAGTCACTGGTGCGACCACACTTAGAATACTGTGTGCAGTTCTGGTCTCCGGTGTATAAGAAAGACATAGCTGAACTGGAGCGGGTGCAGAGAAGAGCGACCAAGGTTATTAGAGAACTGGGGGTCTGCAATACCAAGACAGGTTATTACACTTGGGGTTATTTAGTTTGGAAAAACGAAGGCTTAGGGGTGATCTTATTACAATGTACAAATATATGAGGGGACAGTACAAAGACCTTTCTAATGATCTTTTTACTCTTAGACCTGTGACGGGGACGAGGGGGCATCCTCTACGTCTGGAGGAAAGAAGGTTTAGCCATAATCACAGACGCAGATTCTTTACTGTAAGAGCAGTGAGACTATGGAACTCTCTGCCGTCTAATGTTGTAATGAGTGATTCCTTACTAAAATTTAAGAAGGGACTGGATGCCTTTCTTGAAAAGTATAATATTACAGGCTATATTCACTAGTTTCCTAGATACTGCGTTGATCCAGGGAGCTAGTCTGATTGCCGTATGTGGAGTCGGGAAGGAATTTTTTTTCCCCAATGTGAAGCTTACTGTTTGCCACTTGGGTTTTTTTTGCCTTCCTCTGGATCAACATGTTAGGGCAGGTTAGGATAGGATATGGTTGAACTAGATGGACTTAAAGTCTTCCTTCAACCTTAATAACTATGTTACTATGTGGAAGAACGGGCAGTGCCAGTGCGCCGAGAGTCAGGGGCTAGAAGCGCCGTCCGCGGAACCCCCGGAGTTCAGCGTCCGTGCGGGTGTTAAAGCAGCATGGCAGGGGTCCTGGGGCATCTCCATGGTTGCCACGCCGCTCCTTCTTCCCTCCGTTTCATTCAGGGCAGCCGCTCCGAGTCGCGTGTGCCGGACATCACACGCAAGGCACGCTGGGAATGGGCGTGCCCGTGTGACGTCAAAGGGCGGCGCCGGATCCAAGATGGCGGCGCCCATGACAAAAAAAGCCGACCGGTGTATACCCATCCCGGCGGCTGGAGGGGGAGGAGTCAAACAGGGCACCGGAGGAGGTGGAGAGTGCAGTGGATCCCTCATAAAGGAGGGATAGCCACAGAAGATGCAGTCATGTCCAATACTTCAACATGGAAGTGGGGCAAGAGGAGCCACAGCAGCAGCAAACATATTCACAGGAGCTCTCACCAGATGTCTTGCCAGCCCGCCAGCATACCAGGAGCCGCTCCAGTGGTAAGAGTGGTAGCTGTTCTGACCGGCAAGACCCTTCGACGTCCAGTAGGGACGCCATAACGTGCATCTGACGAGCCTCCGAAACCGGTACCCGTGATTGTCAGCAGGTGATGAGTGATCTACGTGAATGTCGCCCTGTGGTAACGGGGTCTATATTTCTGTTTCGATCACTAGGGGAAGAAGTCTAGCGGCAAAACAAAGAACAGAGAATGTGCCCTATGCAAAAACCCGCTGGCAATTCAGTGGAAGAAAGATCTCTGTGCCGATTGTATCACTAAGACCATACGGGATGAAACCCCGGACTTGGTCACCAACCTCAAGGCCTTAATACAGGAGGAAGTGAAAGGCGCCCTAAAAGCAACCCTTAAAAAAACAGGGAAAAAAAGCCACAAACAGGATTCTGATTCAGAAGCCTCTCTAGGGCAGAGAAGCCGGGAAAGATCCCTATCTCCCTCCGCAGCCCCATCTCCCCAGCCCTCAGAATCCTCCTCAGATAGCGATATAGGGGGCCGGCCATGCTTCCAGACGGAAGATGTAGAGAGACTAGTAAAAGCGGTCAGATCTACAATGGGCCTTAAGGAGGAGAAAACACCTAGGTCACTAGAGGACATTATGTTTGGCGGGTTGGAGGAGAAAAGAAAACGCACCTTCCCTGTTAACAGCAAAATAAAAGCTTTAATCGACAAAGAATGGAAAAAGCCAGAGAGGTCGGGTACCTTACCCTCTACATCAAAAAGGACGTACCAATTTGAGGAGAAGGACTCCGAAAATTGGGAAAAAATCCCCAAAATTGATGGTGCTGTGGCTAAGTCATCAAAAAAGTTATCTCTGCCATTAGAGGATTCATGCGTTCTAAAAGATCCACTTGACAAAAAGGCAGATGGCTTCCTAAGACACATTTGGGAAGTATCAGCAGGGGGTTTAAAACCAGCAATAGCTGGCACTTGTACAGCCCGTGCTCTCATGATCTGGCTACAACAGCTAGAAGAGCAAATAAAGGATAAAGTACCAAGGGGCGATATATTAAAAGATATGTCACTAATGCATGGGGCAGCAGCTTTTTTTAGCAGATGCCTCAGCAGATTCTGCAAGACTAACAGCCAAAGCAGCAGGCTTGTCCAATGCGGCAAGACGGGCCTTATGGCTTAAAGGGTGTCTGGGGGATTTGCCATCTAAACATAGACTGTGTTCCATTCCATGTGACGGTCAACTTTTTGGCAAAAAATTACAGGAAATTTTGGAATATGCAGGAGATAAAAAGTTCCTTTCCCCGATTTCCTGGAGAAACCAAGAAACCGCCTTTTCGGAGGAGAAGGTTTAACCGAGGTCGTCCCCCGAGAGACAGGAAAAATTGGGACTACAAAGAAAGGAGAGGGTCGGGCTATATGTTCAAGGGGCCCTCTACGTCTGCCAAAAAATCTCCCCAATGACATCAGATCAGAGGTAGGGGGAAGGCTTTCTCTCTTCCTTTCTGCCTGGGCAAACATCTCCCCCAGTACTTGGGTGCTAAATATAATCAAAGATGGATTAAGAATACAATTCATCCATCCACCCAAGAAAACCTTTACTATAACTCCCCGAAGGAGGTCCCAAGAGCAACAACAGGCCCTGGAGACAGAGGTCTTGAGTCTTGTAAAAAAACAAGTCCTACAGAAAGTTCCAGCTCGGACGAAGGAAGGGGGTTTTACTCCCCCCCCCCCCCCCTCTTCTTGATACAAAAGCCGGATGGTTCTCTGAGAACCATAGTCAATCTAAAGAAGCTCAATCAGTGCATAGACAATTGCTCATTCAAGATGGAGTCAATCAATACGGCTATAAAAATCTTGTTCCAGCACTGCTTCATGGCAGTGATAGACCTAAAAGAGGCGTATTATATCCCAATCCATCAGGAGTATCGGAAATACCTTACGGTAGCACTCGATGTTCAGGGTCAGATCACACACTATCAGTACGCAGCTCTGCCGTTCGGCCTCTCTACAGCTCCCAGAGTCTTCACCAAAGTAATGGCGGAGGTAATGTCATATCTTCGCACCAGGGACGTAATGGTTGTCTCATACCTGGACGACCTTCTTGTGGTAGGGAGGTCGGAGGACCACTGCACTCAGCAAGTAGAAGTCACATCTACACTGACAGGATTGGGATGGATAGTAAACATTCCCAAGTCAAGATTAACACCAGTGAAAGTGCAATCTTTCCTAGGATTAATACTGGACTCAGAACGACAGCTCTGCCTTCTTCCAGAGAACAAAGTAGCCAAGATAAGGGGCCTAGCTCTTTCAGCAATACAACAACCGGCTATGACGCTGAGAAATGCAATGTCCCTCAGGCTCATTAACATCATGTATTCCCGCGGTAGAGTGGGCACAGTTCCACCTAAGACTGATGCAATGGGAAGTTCTGTCGGTACAGAAACAATTAAAAGATCGTTTAGAAGGGGAGCTACGCCTTTCCTCGGACGTAAGAGACTCTAATCTGGTGGACTGTGGAGAAGCATCTAACAGTGGGTGTCCTGTGGCAAAAACCAGTCAACGACATCATCACAACGGACGCAAGCGCTACAAGGTGGGGAGCACACCTGAAATCTCATTCAGTGCAAGGAACCTGGTCCTCGCAGGAAAAGGATCACAGCTCAAATACAAAAGAACTGTGGGCAGTAGAAAAGGCCGTGAGATATTTTCTACCCTTGCTTCAAGGTCGCCATGCCCGAGTAATGACTGACAATCGTGCAGTAGTAGCCTACATCAACCACCAGGGGGGAACAAAGTCTCGAGGCCTCATGGAAATATCGAACCTACTGTTCCAGTTAGCAGAACAACATCTGTTATCCATCACAGCACTGCACATAAGGGGTGTCGAGAACATACAAGCAGACTTTGAGTCGCAAACACCTGAGACTGGGGGAATGGTCCCTAAACCCCCAAGTTTTTCAACAAATAGTTCAGGCCTGGGGCAAACCGGAAATAGACTTGTTCGCCACCTCACGCAACAGAAAATTCAGGAAATTCTGCTCACTAAATCCAATAGAGCATCCGGTCGTGGTAGATGCCTTACAGATAGATACCCTGGAAGTTCTCCCTGGCCTACGCGTCCCCCCCCCCCCCCGATGACAATGATTCCGATAGTAGTCCGGAAAATCAGGGAAGATCAAGCAAGAATAGTTCTCATAGCTCCATTTTGGCCTCGGAGGCCTTGGTTCTCCCTTCTAAGGCATATGTCACTTACAGATCCATGGATCTTACCAGAAATTCCAAACCTGCTCACCCAGGGACCAGTGATCCACTCTTAAGTGAAAGGCTTCCATCTGGCAGCCTGGAATTTGAGAGGGCGTTACTGAGTCGCCAAGGGTTCTCACCAGGGTTAATCTCAACCCTGTTGAAGAGTAGGAAACCGGTCACATCCAGAATTTACGGTAGAACATGGAAAAAGTTCCTAGACTTCCTGGGGAAGCTTTAGGACATGTAGCTCCGGTGGGACCTATCCTAGAATTTTTACAGGCAGGGCTACAACTCGGGTTAGCAACCAGCACCCTCAAAGTCCAGGTTTCGGCTCTAGGAGCCCTATATAACTGCAATCTAGCATCTAATAAATGGATTTCCAGGTTCATAAAAGCTTGTGGCAGGTCTAAACCGGTTATTATTCCCAAAATACCACCCTGGGATCTAAATCTAGTCTTAGAGGCATTAACCACAGGTCCCTTTGAGCCATTGCATGAACTATCACCAAAAATACTCACACTTAAAACAGTATTACTAGTTGCCCTAACATCGGCACGTAGAGTAAGCAACCTACAGGCTCTGTCGGTACGCTCCCCATATACTCAAATTTTTGATGATAGAGTAGTCCTAAGACCAGACCCGGCCTATCTCCCCAAGGTGGTCCTCAAGTTTCATAGGACTCAGGAAATCACCTTGCCATCATTCTGCAATAATCCTAGAAACCTTGGGGAGCAGAGATTCCATACGTTAGATGTAAGAAGAGCTATACTTCAATACATGTCAGTAACTAGTCAGTGGAGGAAGGATGAGACCCTATTTGTAGCCTTTCAGGGTAGTAGAAAAGGGTATGGGGTAGCCAAAAGTACCATTGCCAGATGGATCAGGGAGGCCATTATGTTATCTTACTCTGCGAGTGGCGCTCCGGTTCCTGAAGGCATCAAAGCTCACTCCACCAGAGCCGTGGCTGCCTCCTGGGCAGAGAAGGCTGAGGTAACGATTGAGCAAATCTGTAAAGCCGCTACTTGGTCCTCACCTTCTACCTTTTTCAAGCACTATCGGCTAGATCTATCTTCCTCTACTGACCTAACCTTTGGTAGAAGGGTGCTGCAAGCGGTGGTCCCTCCCTAAGGTATTCATTCTGCAAAAGTCTCTCGTCTGCCGTTATGGGAGACGGGAAAACACCAAGGTTACTTACCGGTAGCCGGTTTTTCCGGAGCCCATGACGGCACCTGTATATTTCCCCCCCCTTATCACTTCTTTGGTGTGCACTAGAGTTGGGTGTATTTTTAGTTAATAAAATGTGGTGATAGTTTTTACCATGTGTACTAACCAAGGGAGCCTCTCATGCTCTGTAAACCAACTGAAGCGAGGGAGAGGTACCGCCCTTTTATTTCAGAAGGTTTCCTGTCCTGACTGGGCGGATCCCCTCTCTCGTGTGCCGTCATGGGCTCCGGAAAAACCGGCTACCGGTAAGTAACCTTGGTGTTTTTGTCTAACCTTTTTTGGCAACTATTTAGCACAAACAATTCACAAAAAAACTCTGACGTACATAAATTAATTCTTGGTGGGGGTGACTGGAGTACATTTGATTCTGGCTGTGTGTTTATTTACCATATAACTTTAGGATTAGTAATGGATAGCTGTCTTATAGAAGCCCCTCCATTACTAAGCCGTGGGCTTGATGTCACGGACAATACAAAGGTGACATCAACCCTACAAATATGAACCCCACTTGCCACCGCTATGGGCAAAGCGCCAGAATTGGCGCATTTAATAGATGTTCCCTTTCTGGGCAGCTTCGGGATGCTATTTTTAGGCTGGGGCAGTCAATATCCATGGCCCCTTACAAGACCGAAAATAAAAGCCCCCAGCAAGGCTAGTTGTCGAAAATGGAGTGGGAGGACCCCACACTGTACATTATTATTTTTTTTTTTTAAATTAAGAAAACTGCATGGAGACCCTTATATTCTGAATAATCAGCCTTGCTAACAATATCTGAGAGTTGCAGCTGTCAGTTTTGCCTCGCTGGTTATCAAAAATACAGGGGAATCCACGCTGTGTGTTTTTAATTTATAGCGCGGGTGGCGGCTGATGAATACTGCCATCAGCCACCGCCTGCTCTCACTGTTATTAGCGGCAGAAGGTGTAGGCTGATGGGAGTAATGGTCCCATCAGATGTTGCTGTTATCAGTTGAATATAACTCTCATCATCCTCCTCCACTCGCGCTGATCGCTGGCAGAGCAGGGAAGAATGATGAGAGCTGTCTTCAGCACCGGAACAGCGCTAACTGTACTTCTTCCTTGGTGTGGTATTGATGCGGCACACAGTTGCCACACGTGTGACGCGCACGCACGGGCACACACACACACGGACACTGATATCTCCGGTATTGGAAAGGTCAGGTCATGTGAAACCGGCCTTAGTGGAAGTCCACTCTGAATACATACCAAAGAATGTATACCAAGCAAAAATGACTTGCTGTTCATATGGTCTGATCATCATTTAACCGCTTCAGATTTCAAGACACAAAGTGGTTAGAAGTAGTGATCTGACTAGTGATGAGCACAAGTGCTCGTTACTCGAGTTTGCCTAGGGTGCTCGGGTATGCACCAAGTATCGCGGGCGCTCCAGTGACATGTTCGAATCCCAGCGGCTGCATGTTTTCCAGCTATTAGATAGCCACAAAACATGCGGGGATTGCTTGATAAACGCGGTCAATCACTGCATGTTTTGTGGCCAACAGCTGTGAAACCTGTGGCCGCGGGGACTCGAACATGTCACTGGAGCATCCGCAATGCAGCACTGGGGTCCTGGATTTAAATCCCACTCAAGACATCTGCAAGTAGTTTGTATGTTCTCCCTGTATTTGCGTGGGTTTCCTCCACACTCCAAAGACATACTGATAGGGAATTTAGATTGTGAGCCCCAATGGGGATAGACATGATAATGATGGTAAAGTGCTGTGAAATGTGATACTGCTATGTAAACAAGTAAAATAATTATGGAGAGCCCAAAAATCCAGATGGAAGATGCCTTTCATCCTTTTGTAGTGTCTTAAAAACACCCCAAATAACAGCCCACATTTCCTGAAGTGTGAACTACTTAAAACCTCGGTGGGTTTTTCCCCTCCTCATTTCAGGAATTAATTTTTGCAGCTACCTTATGAATGATATCTAGGGTACTTGCAGTACTGACATTATATCCAGTTCAAAAAAATATATATTTATATTGCAGAGGCGTCAATTGGAATATATTACAAAACTGGTCATGGTTGATCTATCAATGCACCTGTGAAAATTGAGACCATGACATTCTACCAGATCTTACCAAAACTTGCTTACAATATATATAGTTTTAAACTCATTTTATTTTTGTTCTTTGTTAGTGTTTTATCTGTTTATTTTTTAATTGTCTTTATCTTTTTCTTTCAGTCATTTCAAAAAGACCATCTCATTTAAAAATGGACCAAGCTCTTCTGTCAATCAACAATGAGTTGCCCCATGAGACTTTTATTGTTTATTGGCTTTCTGACCAATGTTACCAGGTATAAATTTATTATTATTATTTTTTTTTTTTGCCTTGTTTTGATTTTGCAAAACCTGTCACATGTACTAGCGTACATCTCGGAAGCATTAGAGCCTTCGCTAAGTGGTCTAGGCCTTGCCATTGTCTGTGTTTAGGATAACTTCAAAAACTTTAGCTGATGCGTTAAATATAACTTTTTCATTTGCTTTGTTCTGTCAATCACCAAGCATGCTAGATTATAGGAAGATTGGAAATTTCTTAAATAGGGATGAAAAAAGAAATTGTTCTGCAACCTAAAATTCAGATCATGTTGATGTAGGGGTATAGGATAAATTACTATGCAAAATTGAGTGCAAAAAAACCCCACACAAAATAAAAACTTAAAAGTTTGATACACTACAGCTGTACTATTGAAACGCAATACAAAATCAGAGCATTTGTTGGTAAAAGTGCAATTCATCGTTGTGCATTCATACTGTGGCCATTTAACAAAGAGCCTAAGATAAAACTAAATGAGCAAATATCCTATCATAAGTAAATAAATAGTTTTAGTACATGTAAATAACACAGGGTACTTAATATCATTTTTTAAAAAAAAAAAAAAAGTAAAAGCCATCCCACCATGACAAGGTGTACCCCCAACCCTGGACGGTAGCTAACTCTTGTAGTTCATCTCCCTATGTGTCAGCAGACATAAAGATATGGGCAGAGTAGGACCCGAGTCCTGACTGTTCAGACAACAGTTTATATAGAAAGCTATATAAACAAAATAAACACCCCCCCCAGTTTGTATATTTGAGCAAGAGCCAAATGGTGACACATTATGAGGTGAACTACAAAACAATTTCTAAATTTTTACCCTATTACTATTTATTTACTTACTACAGGGTATTTGCTAATTATGACCTTGGGTTCAGCTGTACTATACACTATTCTGTAGCTCCATAGTCCAAGCTACATGTCTATAATGAAATAAAGCTCTTGAACATGTCCTCCTCTTCCTCAGGCTAGGTTCACATTTGTATGTCTGCAGACGTGATGTATGCAAGAATGGGCCATATATCTAACTCTGCAGCCTTACTGCTTACCCCCATGGTGGGGTGCTTGTCTCTCTCACCTTTGCACCTTGAGCCTACTCTTGATTAATCAATTAGTACTATAAGCACTCAATATTGGGGATTAATGGGAACAGTGTCTATAAATCGCTTGGCATATCATGGTGCTATATAAGTGAGTAAAATAAAAATAAAACTCTACTGTTTCTATACATTTTATAAAGAACCTGTCAGGTCCCCAGTGCCCCCGGAACCACCACCAGTTGTTTTACATATCTAAATACCCTGCTTAACATTCCCGTTATTACATTACACACATATTCACACACACACAATTTCTGAAGTCTGTTTTTTGATATGTAAATGAGGTCTTTGACTAGTGGATAGGGCATTGGTGTACAGGGACATGGTCTGATTATACCACAGCTCCTGGGCAGGGGAGGAAGCAAAAGAGTATACAAATAGGCAGCACAGGATCACAGCTGATTCTTTTTGTGAGGCAAAACATTTCACTGCCTGTTTTTAAGCAATGTTTTAGCTCGGGTCAGCTTATACATGAGTATACACGTTATGTTCGTGGGAAAACCCCTTTAAGATAATGCAAGTACTTAACATACTTAAGGTGACAATTTCTTTTTCTCCTCTTGCCAGTGCCCCTATCAGACTTTAACTATATTAGACCATCGGATAGAGCATGCTAGTGATGTAGCTGTAGTAGATACTCGGCACCCAATGACTCTACAAATTAATGCCACATCAGGGAGAACAGAGCTATGTCGGTGAGTTTTTAATATCCCTTCTTCCTAATCTGTGTTGTTTTTTTTTTCCCAACTAATAAATTAATTTATTTTGAATTATTAATTTTCACTAGAATACTAGAGCATATATACTGTGAGGCAAAAGTATTTGATACACTACCGATTTTGCACGTTTCTTGCCCTACAAAGAATGGAGGTCTGTAAATTTTTCTCATACATAGACTTCGACTGTGAGACAATCTTGCAATGTGATCTTCTAGGTTTTTCTTAAATGATTTTTACATAATTAATTTGTATTTCATGCAATAAAATAAGTATTTGATACAATACAAAAACAGAACTTAATATTTGGTACAGAAACTTTTGTTTGAAATTAGAGGTCAGATGTTTCCTGTAGTTCTTGACCAAGTTTGCACACACTGCAGCAGGGATTTTGTCCCACTCCTCCATACTGATCTTATCCAGATCTTTCAGGGTTCGGGCCTATTGCTGGACAACAGCGCGTTTTCAGCTCCCTCCAAAGATTTTCTATTGGGTTAATGTCCGGAGACTTGTTAGGCCACTCCAGGACCTTGAAATGCTTCTTATGGAGCCACTCCTTAGTTGCTCTGGTTGTGTGTTTCGGGTCACTGTTATACTGGAAGACTTAGCCACGACCCTTCAATGCTTTTACTGAGGGAAGGAGGTTGCTGGCTAAAATCCTGTGATGCTTGTCCCCACCCATCCTCCCTTCAATACGGTGCAGTCATCCTGTCCCCTTTGCAGAAAAGCACCCCCAAAGTATGATGTTTCTCTACTATGCTTAATGGTTGGGATGGTGTTCTTAGGGTTGTACTCATCATTATTCATACTCCAAACATGGCGAGTTGGTGTTGATGCCAAAAAGTTCTGTTTTGGTCTCATCTGACCATATGACCTTCTCCCATGCCTCCTCTGGATCATCCAGATGATTATTGGCGAACTTCAAATGGGCCTGGACATGTGCTGGCGTGAGCACGGGGACCTTGCATGCCCTGCAGGATTTTAATCCATGACTGCGTAGTGTGTTATTAATGGTAATAACTGTGACTGTTGTCCCTGCTCTCTTCAGGTCATTGACCAGGTCGTCCCATGTAGTTCTGGGCTGATTCCTGACCTTTCTCAGAATCATCCTTGCCCCACAAGGCGAGATCTTGCATGGAACCCCAGACCGAGTAAGATCGACAGTCATCTTGTGTTTCTTCCATTTTCTAATAATTGTGCCAACAGTTGTTGCCTTCTCACCAAGTGGCTTGCCTATTGTCCTGAAGCCCATCCCAACATTGTACAGGTCTACAGATTAGTCCCTAGTGTCTGTAGATAGCTCTTTGATCTTGGCCATGGTTGTAACGAGTTCAAACTGGTGCAAGTAGTATAGGTAATGAGTGCAGAGTCGGAGGGCTTCTTAAAGAACAACTAACAAGTCTGTGATAGCCAGAATTCTTGCTGGTTGGTAGGTGATCAAATACTTCAAATTGCATGAAATATTTAAAAAGCATACAATGTATATTTTTTTTATTTATTTTTTTTATTCTGTCTTTCACAGTTGAAGTGTATCTGATTAAAAATGACAGATCTCTCCATTCTTTATAGGTGGGAAAGCTTGCAAAATTGGCAATGTAACAGATACTTATTTTTCTCACTGTAGCGTCCGTCTTCAGTTATTTACTTTTGAACTTTGCATTTTTTATATCTTTGGTCCTCATGATGCCATTTTATTGTGCCAGTCCACAGATGATCGTTCTCTTGTCTACCAATTATTATGCAGTGGGCATACACCTTAGGTAACTATCAGCTGTATGGACCGGTATCCCTCTTGAGCAACCTCAAGCACAACTAGTTGGTGTCAATAGGTAATACTCCTATGAAGAACACCTTTTCCCATAAGAACAAATAGTTGCAGGTTACGGTAAAGTGACTTATAAGTGAATTTAAGTTTCCAGTGGGAACATATCCTTGTATTATATATTTATAAAATAGGCCGAATTGGGAGAAATTAAAGTTTTAAGTGGGTATAATACTCTAATTTCATAATAACCACTGATCACCTTAGACTTTTATTGTGCATTAAGTTGCTCATACACTTACAATCTATGTTAGCTATCAAAGAATCGGGCATATTAAAATCCAGCATGCCCAGTCTTTCTATCGTCTCAACATTACTCATCAGAGAATCTGCCCGTTTGGACAACATTAATCTTGTGTATGATTACTTTTCTTGCACTTGTACACATTTGATGAAAAGCTCCATAATGTTCTAACCATCAGAGTTGTCGGATGTATTTTTTTTTTCTCCACAGAATTCATTACAGTTTTAGAGAATTTGGAAACTACTCCTTATGGGTGAAGGCAAACCATTCCACAACCCAAGATGTAACCTGTGGAATAATTATTAATCAGAACCCGGGGTACTCCAACCTTCGTGAGTACTGCAAATCATGAATGCAACACTTTCACAAAGCAGTTAAGTTTTTGTCTTGTTTTTTTTTTCCAGAAATTCCACTTTCTTTTGTCTTTTCTCCGCAGCCATTGTCATTGCATTTTTCATATATGTGGCCATCTTTATAGTAGTTTTCTTGGGATCATATTTTTTCAGGTAAGCATAATCTTGTATATATATATTTTTCAACTTGTATACACATATTGGTTAAATCTAGAGATTCATGCTGGTCTGTCTTTGCTGTTTTGTCTAGGTGACCACTAGTTGGATAATAATTTCTTAAATACTATAGTCCCCCAATGTACAATAAAAATCACACAAATCACATACTCCCTTCCCAGACTAATGCCATTCCAGCAATGTGGCACTGTGCTGTGTCTGGTGCTTCCATGACATTACTACTATTTGTGGCCTCTGATCGACCGCAGCTTTCACATTATCCTTACACAAAACTGAGGGAAGTGTGAAGACTGCAGCCCATCAGGAGCGGTTGATTGGGGGCAGCACTTACTTGACATAACAATGTTGAACGGAGGGTTGGGAGAGATCGCACTGATATTGGTGGAATGGCACCAGTCCAGGAGGTTAGTACATGGTTGTGTGTCCATGAAGTGAACACCGCTAATGCTTAAAGTTAACATGTCACGTGAGTAATTGTGAACCAGGTCAGGTCAGTATGACCTGAGCTCCCTATATAAAAAAAAATAAAAAATGTTTTCAATCTGAAACACTAATGTTTTAGAGAAAACATATTTTGAACATCGGGCCTGAGATCTAGTCAGTGAGGCGGGCCCTCCGCCAAGTTCTCCCCACTCGACTCTACATGATCGTATAAGGAAGGTATGTAAAGTCATGCATGTATTTCATAGGTCACAAAATTAACATGCAAATTTTTAATATTGTCACTAACTGTGTAAGGATCATAAATTAAGTAATATTGATTGGGAGAAATGTGGTAATTATCTTATGTGACACTGCATTGGATAATCAGAATTTGCAGTGAAACAGGAACAGGTGCTGGCAAAATAATAACATCAGCATTTCTACTTCCTTTTTTTATGCAGCTGCACCAATGATTTTTTTTTTTTTTTTGTATGCAAAGCACAATTTATTAGACACAGCTTAATATTTACTGACACATTATCCATTGTATACGGTCACATCCAGCTGTTATAGTTTTTTTTTTTTTTTTTTTTCTCGTGGTTAAGACATCTACAGCTTCTATATTTTTGGTCATTTTCATTTCTTCTGCTTGTTTCCTATGAACACTTCTATTTTTTTTTCTGTCTGAATATGTTGTGCATAGGAAATCTTTTCATACTGTTATACAGTAGTTAAAAAAACCTAAAGAAATGAACTGGGATACAAACTGGTGTGCATGCAGCATGTAAGTGCACATTCACCCTTGCCACTGAGCAGAAAAAAACAAAAACAGAAACATTGGAGCATGACGATCCATGTCTAGCTTCTCTGATTTAAAGTTTCTGTTAAGTTGTTAAAACTAATAGTGATGTAATAGGGTTATTCACACTGTTAGAAACGGCTTTGTTCTACTCTGTAACAAACGCACACCACCTAACTTCCGGCTACTTCATTACACCATTGCCCCAGTCCCACATTTGTCCTTTCAGTGTGACCGGTGCACAACTGGTGCAGCCAATTGAATTAGTAGGCGAGTATGCGCTTTTTTTTTTCTCCATTAATGGAGCACATCGTGCCATTTGTAAAATGGGGATGGAACACCCATTTAAATTTCACAAACAGTTACCTATTCTTTGTAAACAGTTGTACCATGCATTACCCAAACAATTTTCTCATACAGGAAAAAATGGTTCAAAATCAGTGCATATATCATTTTGCCATTCATTACCAGGATTATAATACCATTTATTGAGCAAGCAATAGTTTTGTGCAATGCATTGCACAAATAAAAATGACTACACATAGCATTAGTAACAAAAAGATCAAAACTCAAATAATAGTACCATGCAATATTAATATTTTGTAATGTACGCACAGAAATGTTACCATTAAAAGTAACCTATTAAAATACTATCTTGTAGGACCTGCGCATGTAGCGTGCTGTACATGTATTCGGGTAATAAAGGAATAAAATCTTTAAAAAATTATGCTGGGTCCCCATTATTTTTAATAACCAGCTGAGGGAAAGCAGGCAGCTGGGGGTTGGTGTTATTTTGGGAAGGTGGCAATAAACATGAAGCTTCCCAGGCTATTAATAATCAGCTCACAGCTGCCTTAATAGCCTTTACTGGTTATTAAAAAGGGTATTTCTCACAAATATGGGGTCCCCCTTATTTTTATTAATCAGCAGAGACTAAGCAGATAGCTGCGGGCTGATATATTAATAAGCTGGGAAGGAGCCAGGATATTGGCCCCCTCCCATACTAATAACACCAGCCTCATTCACTTAGCCTCAGCTCTTCCCACTTGCCCTGGTGCATTGGCAAAAGTCATTTTTCAGGTTGGTCAGCTGTGTAATGTCCCCTGACATCAAGCCCAGGGGTTAATAATGGAGAGGCATCTATCACACCACCATTACTAACCGTGTAGTCAAAAGTAATAAACACAGCTGTGGACTGCTATTTTTAGGCTGGGGAGGGCCAGAAATCCATGGACCTTCCCAGCCTGAAAATATCAGCTGCCTGCTTTACTGGTTATCAAAAATAGGGGGGACCCCACATTGTGTGGGTTTTTTTTTTTAAATATATACACATGGTTCGCTGGCCTTTCTCAGCCATGTAAATACTTGATGTGGCTGTGATGGGACCAGAAGTGCCTACACAGGGAAAGCTTGTTGATTGGCTGCAGCCTTTCCACAATCTTTGTTCAGGCTTCCGAACAGTAACACAGACGTCCTGGAACATGGAAGTCCTTGTTTGGGGTCCATATACGGACCCTGAACTTTACTGTTTGGATTCTCCCATCTCTAGTAGAGACTAAGCACATTTCCTCACAAATGTATACTTACAGAATACACTTGCTGCTTTAACTGTGAATTCAGCATTTGGGTAAGCTCCCTAGAATCGGCACGGTTTCTCTGACTCTGCCGCTCTCCTCCTTCCCGATACCTCTTCCATAGGTCACACCGCATATTGATGGCTGACAACGCTTTGCACTGGCAGTCTGTCTTCTATTGAGCAAGATGGATTTGATATATTTTTTTATTTTTAATATATTTATTTAGAAGGATTGATGAGCTCAGGAAGGTGGGGAAGAAATGGCTCAAAAGGGGAGAGACACAATTTCTTACATTTACTTGTACTTTTGATGTATGAAAAGGTTGTTGTAAGAACAATTGTCATTTAAATAGAAAGTTTATCTTTTTAGACTGAACACCATACAGAATTGGCTATGCAAGTGGATTAACCCTGTTGAAACTGATCGGCTCATTAATTCTGTGAGTTTATAATTGGATTTTTGCTTCCAAGTCTATATATTCCTTAGGACTCATTACTCAAAATTATTAAAATATTTTACAAGTATGGATGTTTGTAACACATGGTCTGTACTAACAGAATTTGTATGTGGCACCACCTTTTTTCATTCATACATTGATAGCTATTGCATTCATGCATTGAGTCTATGCTTTGTATTTGTTGGCTTACAGGAGCTTGGTTCCCCTAGTAGGACTGATCTATGCAGCCAGGACGCACATTACGCTACCTGGAATACTGTGCCCCAGAGACTCCGGTCACTTGACACATTTAGAGGGTAACTATTGACTTTTCTCAATAATATACTTTCTATTAAAAGATTTTTTTTACAAAACAAGGAAAAATAAAATATGATAAAGGCAGTATAGTAGTATTACAACAGTTATACTCCTAACAAAACCTTTAACTTTGAGGAAAAACCTGAGGAAGGAAAGAACGAAAGGGGGGAGAGGAATAGGATGGAGGGAAAAAGGGATAAATGATGAAAACAGGGAAAGGGAGGAGAGAACAAAATAATCATCTACAGTATAATCCTTTTTATGGCAGCACCAGATTTCAGTTTAATTATATCCAAATAATAATCGTTTTTTCGACTGGTAAATGGAGTAGAGCAGTTTAAGATTACAAGTTTTTCCCATTTATTGATAGGAAAATTAGGAAGGACAGCATGAAATAGAGATCAGGGAAGTTTATCCAATGGATAGATGCTTTTGTAATATTGTATAATTTCCTCCATATTTGTATCAGTGGATTTTAATAGTATGGTATCTGGTAATGGAAGGGAATGATCTAGTAAATGTAAAATAAGCACCGTATCTTGCGGATTAGAAGACTCTCCCCAAATTTTGAGGAGAAAAATAAAAAAAATTTTTTTTCCTATGTAGTGTCTCTTATAATCCATGCATCTTATTGCTTACCGGGGGTGGTGGCTGCAGTGAAACAGGGTCCCAGGGCAAGAGTGGAACATTGCCGCAGGCTGGGATGAGGGGGTGTTCCAATGTGCGCTCTGCGGGTAAAAATGGCTGTGGGTGAAAATTGCTGTGGTGCGGAGGGAGCTCTGCTGGCATTTTGTGACAGCCCGTCATTACAAACAGAGTGATCTATTTCAAGTGTCCATTTCTGTCATTATCTCAGTAAATTAGAATACTTTATAACACCAGCTTGAAAAATGATTTTAAAATCCGAAATGTTGGCCTACTGTAATGTATGTTCAGTAAATGCACTCAATACTTGGTCGGAGCTCCTTTTGCATCAATTACTGCATCAATGCGGCGTGGCATGGAGGCGATCAGCTTGTGGCACTGCTGAGGTGTTATGGAAGACGAGGTTGCTTTGATACCAGCCTTCAGCTCATCTGCATTGTTGGGTCTGGTTTCTTGCTTTTGCAGGATTAGGGAGGTTTTCCACCCCTCCCTTGTGAGCGATGCACATAAAGACCGTCCTCTGCAGCATGTCCTCATCGAACATTACCTGTCTGAATCCTGTTTATATAGGTACTATACACATGGACAGGTTTTTATCCCCTTCGCTCCCGGAGCTATATTTTTCCATCATACATGACGGCACCACGAGAGAGGTGATCCGCCCATCAAAGACAGGAAACCTTAAATATAAAAGGGGCGGCTCCTCTCTCCGCATCAGTTGGTTTCCTGTCCTCGATGGGAGACCCTCAAGAAAACAGCCTCCGGAACCGGTACCCGTCTATTACAGCGTCCGAGTGGTGAGTGAACTTCGAGAAAGTCCAGTATACTAATGTCTGTTCTCTTTCTCTTCTCTTTCCTGCATATATCTCCTTTTCCCCCTCTTACATACACATGGGAAAATTAGGGGGTTTATAAAAAGAGTAAGGCGAAAACCAAAAATAGGGAATGTCCCTTTTGTAAAACCCTGCTAGAAAGAGTCTGGGCTAAGGATTTATGCCAGGATTGTATCACCAAAACACTGGCGGAGGAAACGCCCTCCTTTGCGGAAAGTCTGAAATCCCTAATCCAGGCGGAGATGTGTAAATCAATGAAAGCCTTTCACACGGCAGGTATGGACGGCAAGTCCAAAGACAGATCTAGCGTCTCAGGGATATCCCAGGAAGATTCCTCTGGAGCAGAGAGGGACTCTAGTAGGTCCTGTAATACAGATAGCAGCTCAGAGGACTAAAACGTCTTCCCGATTGAGGCAACAGATAATCTAATAAAGACAGTCCGTTCTACCATGGGACTGATAGAAGACAAACCCAAACGAACACCCCAAGAACTTATGTTCGTGGGGCTTCAAAAAGAAAAAACGGAAAACCTTTCCCATTAACGATCAGTTAAAGATCTTATTAGAAGGGAATGGGAGAAACCGGAGAAAAAGTCTCATGTTACCAGCGCTCTGAAGAGGAAATATCCTTTCGATGAGCAAGCATCCTCATCTTGGGATAGAGCCCCAAAAATAGACGTAGCGGTCAAAGATCGCCAGAAAATTCTCTACATTTTGAAGACCTAGGTACGCTGAGAGAACCGCTGGACAGAAAGACAGACGTCTGCTTAAAAAACGGTCTGGGAGACATCGGCAGGGGCATTAAGACCGGCTATTGCAGCTACTTGTGTGGCCAGGACCCTAAAAGTCTGGGTGGATAACTTAGAAGATCAGGTGGAACAAAGAGTTTCCAGAGAAAATATCTTGGAGGCCATACCAGCCATCCGAGCAGCAGCGAGTTTCCTAGCGGAAGCCTCAGCGGATTCGGCAAGGTTAGCAGCTAAATCTGCAGCGCTAGCTAATGTAGGACGCAGAGCGGTATGGCTTAAGTGCTACGGATAAAAAGAAAAACTTTCCGAAACACCTTTTCAGAATTTTCGTTGCTCCTTTCAGAGGAATCGGAAGTTTGGAAGACAGCACTACAGAGAACGGGACAGAAACGTTCAAGACAAGCGATCCAGAGGAGGGAGAGGCTTCTACTTCGGTAAGCCCTCCAAAGAAGATAAGAAGCCCTCCAGTGACGGTCCTTCTCAGGTGGGAGGCAGGCTCTCTCACTTCCTTCCAGCCTGGGAGAAGATTTCGTCCAGTACCTGGATCTTGCAAATAGTAGAATCGGGGCTGGAATTAAAATTCCATCACCGTCCACCGAACAAGTATATGCTGACTCCCCTACAATCCTCGTCAGAGAAACAAACGAGTCTGGAGGAAGAAATAATCGCTCTTATACAGAAACGCGTCCTGGAAAAAGTCCCAGTAGAGGAGGAAAGAGAGGGGTTTTACTCCCCGCTGTTTCTAGTAAAAAAGCCAGACAACTCCTGGAGGACTATCATAAATCTAAGGGCTCTCAACAGGTTTTTGATAATCCCGTCTTTCAAGATGGAAACGATAAAAACAGCAGTGAATCTCCTCTTTCCTCGGTGCTATATGGCGGTCCTCAACCTCAAGGACGCTTACTATCACGTCCCAATCCGAAGGGCAGACCGCAAATATCTGAGTAGCAGTAAAAATAAGATCACAATTACATCACCTGCAGTACAGAGCCCTGCCCTTTGGGATAGCAACAGCCCCACGTGTCTTCACGAAATTGATGGCAGAGGTTACAGCGCACCTGAGAGAGAGAGATACGCTAATAATACCCTATCTGGACGATTTTCTGATAGTGGGGAGAAATTTCTCGCATTGTCAGGATCAGGTCAATATCGTTATAGAAACCCTACGGAGGTTGGGGTGGCAGCTCAACCTCAAAAAATCCAAGCTGGAACCAGCAATGACCCAGGTCTTCTTGGGAATAACGATAGACTCTATAGCACAGGAATGTCGTCTTCCGGAAGAAAAAGAGCTCAGGATAAAACAAATGATAACAACAACAATACAAAAACCTCAGGTTACGTTAAGGAAAGCCATGTCGGTGTTGGGATGACTAACAGCATGCATACCGGCAGTAAAGTGGGCTCAGTTCCATACAAGGACATTACAGTGGAATGTGTTGCAAAAAGATCTAGTCCTCCAGGGACATCTAGACCAGAAGATCACACTTCCAATCCCGGTACTCCAATCGCTCCAATGGTGGCTAAGAATAGATACATCTCTGCGAGGGATTCCGTGGAAGTTCACGGTCTCCAAGGTGGTCACAACAGACGCCAGCCCTTGGGGGTGGGGAGCCCATCTGGATACACTGTGGCTCCAAGAACCGTGGAAGCAGGAAGAAAAACTGCTGTCTTCGAACGAATGGGAACTCTTGGCGGTCGAAAGAGCATTGCAGGGTCTACTACCAAGTATATCGGGACATCATGTCCGAGTCCTGTCAGACAACCGGACGGCAGTCGCCTATATAAACCACCAAGGAGGCACCCGTTCCCGGTCGCTGATGGACATAACAGAAAAGATTCTGGCTCTTGCAGAGCGCCACTTCCACTCATTATCGGCCCTACATATAAGAGGCATAGACAACCAAAAAGCAGATTTCTTGAGCAGAAACCACCTGAAGCAGGGAGAGTGGGCATTAAGAGTCCATTTTTCACCAGATAGTACATATGTGGGGGAATCCCAACATAGACCTCTTCGCCACAAGGACCAACAAGAAGCTGCGAAAATTCTGCTCTCTGAATCCTGCAGACAGGCCCTTAGCAGTAGATGCCTTCAGAATAAGCTGGACGTCGGGACTTCTGTATGCCTTTCCCCCAGTATGTCTAATTCCATTAGTTCTGAAGAAGATCAGGGAGGACAAAGCCAGGGTGATCTTAATAGCTCCCTTTTGGCCAAAGAGACCTTGGTTCTACTGGCTAAAGATAATGTCCATAAACATATCCGTGGGTACTGCCGGAAGACCAGGACCTTCTTCACAGGGTCCTTTCAGTCATCCTCAGAAATCCGGGCTACATTTGACGGCCTGGAATTTGAGAGGTCACTATTAGAAAAAAGGGGGTTTTCAGCCGCATAATATCTACCCTACTTCGCAGTAGAAAACCTGTAACCACAAAGATTTATGCCAGAATATGGAAATTTTTTTTAACAAATTCTCCGCCAATACGGGAAGGGGAGATCCCATTAGTGGCCATATTAGAATTCCTACAAAAGGGCTTAGAACTAGGGCTAGCAGTTAGCACCCTTAAAGTTTGTGTCTGCCCTCGCAGCCCTGTTTAGCCATGATTTAGCAAACAACATTCGGGCCTGTAGTAGAGCGGATTCTGTTCCATCCCCTGCTCCTCCACCATGGGACCTCAATCTAGTTCTATCGGCCTTAATGGGTAGCCCCTTGACACAATATCTGATAAAGCCCTAACTATTAAAACCACTTTGATAGCTCTCACATCAGCCCGTAGGATTGGAGACCTGCATGCGTTATCAGCCGACTCTCCTTACACTCGAATTCTAGATGACAGGGTAGTATTAAGACTAGACCCTGCATACTTACCCAAAGTAGTATCAAAATTCCACAGAGCTCAGGAAATAATATTGCCATCCTTTTGTCCTGACCCTAGCAACGCAA
This sequence comes from Oophaga sylvatica, assembly GCA_033576555.1. Lineage (NCBI taxonomy): Eukaryota > Metazoa > Chordata > Amphibia > Anura > Dendrobatidae > Oophaga > Oophaga sylvatica. The sequence goes on from JARQOD010000001.1 coordinate 317,086,562, forward strand.
AAGAGGAAAAACTACACTGTTTAGATGTTAGGAGATGTATCCTACAGTATCTAGAAAGAACAAAAACTTGGAGGAAAAGCAGGTCATTACTTGTCTCTTTCCAGGGAGCGAGAAAAGGCCTAGGAGCCTCTAGACAAACTATAGCTAGATGGGTGAGAGAGGCCATTATGCTAGCTTATAGTAGTGTAGGCAGGGCTGTTCCTGAAGGTCTTAAGGCCCACTCCACAAGAGCCATGTCGACATCTTGGGCGGCGAAAGCAGATGCTACAATCGACCAAATATGTAAGGCGGCCACTTGGTCTTCTCCGTCAACTTTCTTCAAACACTATAGACTAGATTTATCTGCCACATCTGATCTCGCATTCGGGAGAAGAGTGTTGGAAGCAGTGATCCCTCCCTAAAAGAGAATGCAAATCTCTGTAACTCTCGTGGTGCCGTCATGTATGATGGAAAAACACGGGTATTACATACCTGGTAATGTGTTTTTTCGTGAGACATGACGGCACCCTTATATTCCCGCCCTTGATCACGTCACTAGTTGGGTGCATTTTTATTATTTTTTCACTCCCTTGGATTGGGGTAATTAAAATTGTAAAGAATGTATTATTTATGTATGTACTAACATGTGGAGTTCCTCTCGTGCTCTGTAAAACAACTGATGCGGAGAGAGGAGCCGCCCCTTTTATCTTGAAGGTTTCCTGTCCTTGATGGGCAGATCCCCTCTCTCGTGGTGCCGTCATGTCTCATGAAAAAACACATTACCAGGTATGTAATACCCGTGTTTCGTTTTCGTTTTTCGCTCCCCTTCTTGAGCCATAACTTTTTTTTTTTTCTGTCAATATGGCCATGTGAGGGCTTATTTTTTGCGGGACGAGTTGTACTTTTGAACGACACCATTGGTTTTACCATGTCGTGTACTCAAACGGGAAAAAAAATTCCAAGTGTGGTGAAATTGAAGTGCAATCCCACACTTGTGTTTTTGCTTGGCTTTTTTCCAAGATTCACTAAATGGTAAAACTGACCTGCCATTATGATTCTCCAGGTCATTACGAGTTCATAGACACCAAACATGTATGTCTAGGTTCTCTTTTATCGAAGTGGTGAAAAAAAATTCCAACATTTGCTAAAAAAAAAAAAAATTGCTCCATTTTCCGAGACCCGTAGCGTCTCCATTTTTCGTGTTTTCGTGATCTGGGGTCGGGTGAGGGCTTATTTTTTGCGCACAGAGCTGATTTTTTTTAATGATACCACTTTTGTGCAAATATGTTCTTTTGATCGCCCATTGCATTTTAATGCAATGTCGCGGCGACCCAAAAAAAAAACCGGAATTCTGGCGTTTTGATTTTGTTTTTCTCGCTGCACCGTGTAGCGATCGGGTTAAGTTTTTTTTTTTTTATTGATCGGGCGATTCTGAGCGAGGCGATACCTAAAATGTCTGTTTGATTTTTCTTTTATTGTTTTATTTTGATTGGGGCGAAAGGGGGGTGATTTGAACTTTTTTAGGTTTTTTTCTTAATTTTTAAACTTTTTTTATTTATTTTTTTTAACTTTTTTAACTTTTGGCATGATTTAAAGGGAATCTGTCACCCCATTTTTGGAGTATGAGATGCGACCACCGCCATCAGGGGCTTATCTACAGCATTCTGTAATGCTGTAGATAAGCCCCCGATGTTACCTGAAAGATAAGAAAAATGAGTTATATTATACTTACCCAGAGGTGGTCCGCCGTCCGATTTGGCGCCTCCCATCTTCTAGCGAATCCATCCTCTTCTCTGCGTCCCGTCGCGGCTCCTACGCAGGCGCACTGATTGCCCTGGTGAGGGCAGAGTACTACAGTGCGCCGGGAAAGGTCAGAGAGGTCCGGAGCCTGCGCACTGCAGTACTCTGCTCTGCCCTCACCAGGGTGAGTATAATATAAATCATTTTACTTATCTTTCAGGTAACATCAGGGGCTTATCTGCAGCATTATAGAAAGCTGTAGATAAGCCCCTGATGGCAATGGCCGCATCTCATACTCCAAAAATGGGGTGACAGATTCCCTTTAATAGCCTCTATGGGAGGCTAGAAGCATGCACTACTCAATCGGCTCTGCTACATATGGGTGATGAGCATACTGCATTGCTATGAGCAACGACCACCGGGCGGCGCTCATAGCAATGTGCCTGCAACAACCATAGAGGTCTCTATGAAACCTCTGGTTGTCAAGGCAATGCGTCGCAGACCCCTGATCACGTGACTGGGTCAGCGATGCGCTCACTTCTGGCCCGGTGTCTGGAAGCTTTAGTTAAATGTCCGCTGTCAGCATTGACAGTGGGTTTTAACTAATTAATAGGTGCGGGCGGATCGCGATTCCGCTCGCGCCGATTGCGGGCACATGTCAGCCGGTCATAACAGCTGACATGTCGCGGCTTTGAGGTGGGCTCACCGCCGGAGCCCACCTCGAAGCAGGGGATCCTTACCGATGACATAATATCCGTCATTGATAAGGAAGGGGTTAAATACATTAGTCAGGGACTGCTCTGATACGGGTATACCTTGACGTTTGGTAGAGCGGCTTAGTATACATTTATTTTTTATTTCTTTGCTAAAAACGTATCAACCAAATACCCTGTGTTTTTTTTTTTTTTTTTATCTAGCGCTTGCTGTTTACTGTTACTTTTTTACAACAGAGTATTTTTATACATTTGTTTTACTGTGTTCTTCTGTGTTTCAGTCTTTTGGTGGTGTGAACACTGTCACAGACTTGTTCACTGTGTGCATGGCTCATGTGTTTTTATTGTTGTATCTGGTGTATCTCATCTTCCTCTTGATAATACCCGTAGATTTTCTATGGGATTAAGGTCAGGCGAGTTTGCTGCCAATCAAGCACAGTGATACTGTTGTTTTTGCACCAGGTACTGGTACTTTTGGCAGTGTGGACAGGTGCCAAGTCTGCTGGAGAATGAAATTTCCATCTTTCTTTTTGATATTTTAATTTCGTGAGAAGCACTTGTACTTTGACGGTTGTTTATTAAGGGATTTAATCCATATTTTTGGGACTTGAATCGGAATTGATCTGAAAATATACTGTAATAGGTAGTATAATTTTTGTAGGGAATAATCCTACCCAGCCGCAAAGTGTTAAGCATTGGCAACTTTGATAAATTATTTGGATTTGCTTTTGCAAAGTTTGGTCTCATCTAGGATTTTGTTTTATTCCTAAATATGGAATATGGCATTTTTCACATGAATAGGAAACTCCCTTTACATTTTTTTTAAATTGAGAATCTAAGAAAACAATTAAAATTTTTGCTTTATTTTTTGGCATTTACCGTATATACTCGTGTATAAGCCGAGATTTTCAGCACCTTTTTTCGTGCTGAAAATGCCCCCTCGGCTTATACACGAGTCATTGGGCAGAAACCAGCAGGGGAGGGGGTGCTGCGGCAGGAGCCGGTCGCTGGGACATCATACTCACCCCTCCCCGTGCCATCGCTGAACGTCCCTGCAATCCTGTGTTCTCCCCGGCTTCCTGCAGCTCTCCAGCGCTGAGCGGTGACGTAATACCCGCTCATTAAGGTCATGTAATATGGACGCGACGCCACTGCCATAGGCGTGGCGTCCATATTCATGGCCTTAATGAGCGGTATTACGTCACTGCTCAGCGCTGGAGAGCTGCAGGAAGCCGGGGAGAACGCAGGATTGCAGAGACGTTCAGCGATGGCACGAGGAGGATGGGGGGAGCATGGAGGAGAGGACAAGGAGCACGGAGCAGGATGGGGGGGAGAACGGACAGGGGAAGCATGGAGGAGGACAATGAGCACAGAGCAGGACGGGGGGAGAACGGAGGACGGGGAAGCATGGAGGAGGACAATGAGCACGGAGCAGGACGGGGGGAGGATGGAGGGCACAGAGGAGCACGGAGCAGGACAGGGGGAGAGGATGGAGAGCACAGAGCAGGACGGGGGGGCACAGGAGGACGGAGAAGGAATGGGGGAGCACAGCAGAGGACGGAGCAGGAGGGGGGAGTACAGAGGAGAATGGGGGAGCACAGAGCTGGATGGGGGAGCAAGGAGCAGGATGGGGGCAGCACAGAGCAGGACGGCAGTTTATACACCCGGCTTATACACGAGTCAATAAGTTTTCCCAGTTTTTTGTGGCAAAATTAGGGGGGTCGGCTTATAAAATACCGTATATACTCGTGTATAAGCCGACCCGTGTATAATAGGAGACCGCTGAAAACATTGATATTTTGGGTAATTAGTCTTAATGCATTTATAGGGTCAGTATTGGAAATTATTGCTTTGATTACTGCTTTGCACGCAGAAAAGGTGAACGGATGGACTCTACATGCCTGGTTCCCACCGTGAAGCATGGAGGAGGTGGTGTGATGGTGCGGGGATGCTTTGCTGGTGACACTGTTGGGGATTTATTCAAAATTGAAGCAGTAAGCGGTCCAGCTCACCCCAAACCATCTCGATTGGGTTCAGGTCTGGTGACTGTGGAGGCCAGGTCATCTGGCGTAGCACCCCAACACTCTCCTTCTTGGTCAGATAGCCCTTACACAGTCTGGAGGTGTGTTTGGAGTCATTGTCCTGTTGAAAAATAAATGATGGTCCAACTAAATGCAAACCGGATGGAATAGCATGCTGCTGCAAGATGCTGTGGTAGCCATGCTGGTTCAGTATGCCTTCAATTTTGAATAAATCCCCAACAGTGTCACCAGCAAAGCACCCCCACATCTTCACACCTCCTCCATGCTTCACGGTGGGAACCAGGCATGTAGAGTCCATCCATTCACCTTTTCTGCGTGCAAAGCAGTAATCAAAGCAAAAGGTAGCTACTTTGAAGATCCTAGAATATAAGACATATTTTCAGTTGTTACACACTTTTTTATAAAGTGTAATGTATAATTCCACATGTGTTAATTCATAGTTTTGATGCCTTCAGTGTGATTCTACAATTTTCATAGTCATGAAAATACGGAAAAATCGTTGAATGAGAAGGTGTCCAAACTTTTGGTCTGTACTGTATATGTCATTGAGACATATATACATATATTTATAGTTCATGCACTTCTACATAGTGTAATAGCCGCTAATTCAATTGCCGGCTTTTGTGAAATTACAGACCCGACAGGAAATGACACATGGTTTACATACAGTTAACCATGTCATTTCATGTAGTTTGATATATGGTTTTCACTAACAATTACTTGAGTGTATGTGTGCAAAATTTCACACATGTAGGGGTTAATTAAAGGTGTAAATTCGTTGAAAAAAAAATGCTTGAGCTCCCGTGCTATTTTCTCTACCAGACAGACAAAGCCAGCGAGTGGTGGCAGATAATATTAGCCTTTGGAGGGGGCATTTATTTTGTGCCCCTGCCCCCACTCGCTGGCTTTGTCTGTCTGGTAGAGAAAATACAGTTTTTGACCATCTTTTATTGTACAGGTAATCCTTGATTCCCTTGTTCTCCTGTAATAAAAATAACATAATAAAGCAAGCTTTTTCTTACCTATCCGACGCACAGTCAAGTCCAACGCTGTAATCCTTCACAAAGGGTTAACAGGATTACAGCTAGCAGCACAGCTAATTCTTGCTTCTAAGCTGTAATCCCCCGAATTAATGAGCTAATCTCCGGGCCGACAGGAGAGGAAGTGATTACTGTGTGAAGCTTAATTGATTGCTTCCCACAGTAATCCGTTCACTTCAGGTCAGCCGGGACTCCCTCTGACGTCACTGATGCTGTGCGGTGTCCCTGGCTGACCTGAAGTGAACTGATTACTGTGGGAAGCAATCAATTAAGCTTCACACAGTAATCACTTCCTCTCTTGTCGGCCAGGAGAGGAGCTCATTCATTTGGGGGATTACAGCTTAGCAGCCAGCATTAGCTGTGCTGCTAGCTGTAATCCTGTTAACCCTTTGTGAAGGACTACAGCGTGGGACCTGATAGAGTACCGGATAGGTAAGAATAATGTTATTTTATTATTTTTTCTTTATTACAGGAGACCAAGGGCTTCGCAAGGATTACCAGTTAATTTTAATGAAATAAAAACAATTTTTGACCATATTTTATTATTATTCTTAATGTGTTTTTTTTTTTTTTATTTCCTTCAAAAGGATTAATAATTGAGAGATGTCTAATTGACAACTCTCAATTATTAACCTGGCTTAACCCCTTAATGTCCACTGACGTGCACAGTCCGTCATGGCCGGGTGTCAGTTCCGGCACCAGGACGGACTGTGCACGTCATGTCTTTGATCTACCACTGGTGTAAACACGCAGTGGCAGATCAGTGCCGACAGCTGTCATAGACAGCTGACAGGCACGGCAAGCGGTGTGGGGACCTTTGCCGTCGGTCCCCGCACCCACAGCGCTGTGATTGGTCAGTCAATCTGACTGACCAAACACAGCAGCGATCGTGCAGGAGAAGCTGAAATTTCAGCTTCCCCAGCGCGATCAGTGCAGGAGCCGGCGCTGCAGTGGCCAGGCTTCCTGCACTGACAGCCAGGAGCGGAGCCCCCACCGCCCCTGGCTGTTAACCCCCTGACTGCTGCGATCCAGCGCGATCGCAGAGCTCAGGGGGGGAGGCAGAGGGTCGGGAGCTCCCTCCGCCTCAGATCGGCGCCCTGCAATGTATTTGCAGGGCCCGATCTCTGCCTTGATGACCCGGGGGTTGTCATGACAACCTCCAGGTCATCTACCTACAGGAAGCTGCTGTGATCATGTCACAGCAGCTTTCATCATAGGTACAATGCATTGCAATGCTGGAGCATTGCAATGCATTGTAACTGCAATAAAAAGTAAAAAAAGTGAAAGTCCCATAAAGGGACAACTTAAAAAAAATTGTAAAAAAAATATTAAAAAATAATTAAAAAAAAATCCCCTAAAAAATACACATTTTTATGTAATAAAAAAATAAAAAACAAAAAAAATATACATGTTAGGTATCGCCACGTCCGTAAAAATCCCATCTATAAAAGCGTAACCCTAGTTAACCCCTTCAGTGAAAGCCGTAAAAAAAAAAAAACACAAAAAAGTAGTAAATTATACTTTTTCCAAGCGGTATCATCATACCGCTTGGAAAAAGTGCAATAACACGCGATCAAAAAGTCAGATATAAATAATCATGGTACCGCTGAAAACGTCATCTTGTCCCGCAAAAAACAAGCCGCTATACAGCATCATCAGCGAAAAAATAAAAAAGTTATAGCTCGCGGAATAAACTGATGCAAAAATAATTATTTTTTCTATAAAATTTTTTATTGTGTAAAAAAACGCCAAAACATAAAAAAAAATATAAAATGAGGTATCGCTGTAATCGTAGTGATCCGAAGAATAAAGCTCCTTTATCAATTTTACCACACGCGGAACGGAGGGAAAAAAAAAAAAAAAACAATTCCTGAATTGCTGGTTTTTGTTCATTCTGCTTCCACAAAAATCGGAATAGGAAGCGATCAAAAAAACGTTATGTGCCCGAATATGGTACCAATAAATACGTCAGCTCGTCCCGCAAAAAATAAGCCCACAGATAACTCTGTCGGCCGAAATATGGAAAAATTATAGCTCTCAAAATACGGCGATGCAAAAATTTCTTACAGAAAATTATTCCAAAAAAAAGCATCTTTTAGAGTGTGACAGAAGCTAAACATGAAAAAAGGATGTAAATCTGGTATCGCTGTAATCGCACCGATCCGAGGAATAAAGTGCCTAATCACTAATACCGCACGAGGAACGGCGTAAAAAAGAAAACCAATTCTTCACCTTTTTGTAGATTTGTTCATTGTGCCTCCCAAAGATCGCAGTAAGGCGATCACAGTGGTTCCCCCCCACATATGGGGTATCAGCGTACTCAGGACAAAATGCACAATAGCTTTTGGGGTCCTATTTCTCCTGTTACCCTTAGAAAAATAAAAATTTGGGGGCAAAAAGATCATTTTTGTGGAAAAAAAATATGATTTTTTTATTTTCACGGCTCTACGTTATAAACTTCTGTGAAGCCCTTGGGGGTTCAAAGTGCTGACCACACATCTAGATAAGTTCCTTGGGGGGTCTAGTTTGCAAAATGGGGTCATTTGTGGGGGGTTTCTACTGTTTAGGCACATCAGGGGCTCTCCAAGCGCGACATGACACCCGCAGACCATTCCATCAAAGTCTGCATTTAAAAACGGTGCTCCTTCCCTTCCGATCTCTGCCATGCGTCAAAATAGTGGTTCCCCCCACATATGGGATATCAGCGTACTCAGGACAAATTGCACAATAGCTTTTGGGGTCCTATTTCTCCTGTTACCCTTATAAAAATAAAAATTTGGGGGCAAAAAGATTATTTTTGTGGAAAAAAATATGATTTTTTTATTTTCACGGCTCTACGTTATAAACTTCTGTGAAGCACTTGGGGGTTCAAAGTGCTCACCACACATCTAGATAAGTTCCTTGGGGCGTCTAGTTTCCAAAATGGAGTCACTTGTGGGGGGTTTCTACTGTTTAGGCACATCAGGGGCTCTCCAAACGTGACAGGACACCCGCAGACCATTCCATCAAAGTCTGCATTTGAAAAAGGCGCTCCTTCCCTTTCGAGCTCTGCCATGCGTCAAAATAGTGGTTTACCCCCACATATGGGGTATCAGCATACTCAGGACAAATTGCACAATAACTTTTGGGGTCCTGTTAGCCTTTGGAAAATAACAATTGGGGGTGGAAAGATCATTTTTGTGGAAAAGATATGATTTTTTAATTTTACTGCTCTACGTTATAACCTTCTGTGAAGCCCTTGGTGGTTCAAAGCTCTCACCACACATCTAGATAAGTTCCTTGGGGGGTCTAGTTTCCAAAATGGGGTCACTTGTGTGGGGTTTCCACTGTTTAGGCACACAGGGGCTCTCCAAATACGACATGGCGTCCAATCTCAATTCCAGCCAAAAAAGTCAAATGGCGCTGCTTCCCTTCCGAGCTCTGCCATGCGCCCAAATAGTGGTTTACCCCCACATATGGGGTATCAGCATACTCAGGACTAATTGCACAATAACTTTTGGGGTCCTTTTATCCTTTGGAAAATAAAAATTGGGATGAAAAGATCATTTTTGTGGAAAAAATATGATTTTTTAATTTTACGGCTCTACGTTATAACCTTCTGTGAAGCCCTTGGTGGTTCAAAGCTCTCACCAACAATCTAGATAAGTTCCTTGGGGGGTCCAGTTTCCAAAATGGGGTCACTTGTGGGGGGTTTCCACTGTTTAGGCACACAGGGACTCTCCAAATGCGACATGGCGTCCAATCTCAATTCCAGCCAAAAAAGTAAAATGGCGCTGCTTCCCTTCCGAGCTCTGCCATGCGCCCAAATAGTGGTTTACCCCCACACATGGGGTATCGGTGTACTGAGGAGAAATTGTACAACAAATATTGTGGTTCATTTTCTCCTGATACCCTTGACAAAATTTTAAAAAATTGTGTCGAAAGAAAAATTTTGGGAAAAAAAGTTAAATGTTCATTTTTTCCTTCCACATTGCTTCAATTCTTGTGAAGTACCTAAAGGGTTAATAAACTTCTTGAATGTGGCTTTGAACACGTTGAGGGGTGCAGTTTTTAGAATGGTGTCACTTTTGGGTATTTTCTGTCATATTGACCCCTCAAATTTACTTCAAATATGAGGTGGTCCCTAAAAAAATGGTTTTGTAAATTTTGTTGGAAAAATGAGAAATCGCTGGTCAACTTTTAACACTTATAACTTCCTAACAAAAAAAAATGTTGGTTCCAAAACTGTGCTGATGTAAAGTAGACATGTGGGAAATGTTATTTATTAACTAATTTTTGTGACATATCTCTCTGATTTAATGGCATAAAAATTAAAAGTTTGAAAATTGCAAAATTTTCAAAATTTTTGCCATATTTCCGTTTTTTTCATAAATAAACGCAAGTTATATTGAAGAAATTTTACCACTATCATGAAGTACAATATGTCACGAGAAAACAGTCTCAGAATCGCCAAGATCCGTAGAAGCGTTCCAGAGTTATAACCTCATAAAGAGACAGTGGTCAGAATTGTAAAAATTGGCCTGGTCTTTAACCTACAAAATGGCTTGGTCATTAAGGGGTTAAAGTCACATTCCAATTGCAAGGTGGCTTTAACCCCGTTCGCCACCGCTACAGGGCAATGGGAATAGACGGGCAAAGTGCCAGAAAGGGTGAATCTAATTATAGATTTGCCTTTTCTGGGGTGGCTGTGTCGCAGATGTTAGTAGCTGGGTGGGGCACAAAATAAATGCACCCTCCCTAGGCTAATATCTGCCCCCACTCGCTTGCTTTGTCTTGTAGAGAAAATAGCGCGGGAGCCCACACATTTTTTTTTCAACGAATTTACACCTTTAATTAACCCCTACATGTGTGAAATTTTGCACACATACTCATGTAATTGTTAGTGAAAACCATATATCAAACTACATGAATTGACATGGTTAACTGTATGTAAACCATGTGTCATTTCATGTCGGTTTCTGTAATTTCACAAAAGCCGGCAATTGAATTAGCAGCTATTATAGTATGTAGAAGTGCATGAACTATTAATATGTGTATGTATGCATGTGTGTGTGTGTGTGTATGTATAGCCGGGGATGACTTGCCGTCTTTTCTAAAGGACACCGGTGCGATTTTCTAGCAAGTCACACGTATGGTCCGTTTGTAATCCGAGTTTTCATCGCACCCGTAGACTTGCATTGCCGATTATAAAACGGACCACAAAAAATCTGATACTGGGAGCTGCTCCATAGATTAACATTGGTCCGACTGCAATGCGATATTTCATAGCTTTGCAGTCGTCCGATTTTTTCGCCAGTGTGACCCCGGCCTTATCAGTTTAACAGCAGCAACATGACAATGCCTGTAGTTTATTTAGCAAAATTGTGCTGACAGGTTTGCTTTAAGTGCTGTCCATTGCAGCTACATGGTCAATAATCCGAGCTGGACATTCTAGTACCATACAAGTAGTGACTTTTGGCAGGGCATAACTATGTAAAGGCAGCCTATACTCTGCAGTTATATTTTATTTCCTAATGTATTTGAACTAATTAAAACAAAAACCTTATATAAGAATGAAATTGTGTTTTTTCTGGTCTTAGGCTTTCTCTTATAATCATGGTGTTTGTAAATTATGGGGGAGGAGGCTACTGGTTCTTCAAACATCAGAGCTGGAATGGTAAGGCTTCCTTGGATTATTACATATGATTTTTAGAAAATGTCCTTTTCTCTATTTATCAAAATAAGTGCCTATGT
>JARQOD010000001.1:317097908-317140679 GCA_033576555.1 Oophaga sylvatica
CGCTCTAAAAAGGAAAAATCCTTTTTGATGAAAAGCATCCTCATCCTTAATAGAGCCCCAAAGATAGGCTACGTGCAAAGATCGCCAGAAAATCCCCCTTCCCTTTTTGAAGATCGGGGACTCGAAGAACCACTGGACAAAAGACAGACGTCTTTTTAAAAACTCTGGAAACTGGGCAGGCTTTTAAGACCGTATTGCAGCTACTTGTGTGGCCATCCCAAAGGTCGGGGTGGATAACTTGGAAGACCAGGGGAACAAAGATCCCCGGGAAAAAAAATCTAGAACTATACCACCATCAGACAGCACAATTTCCTAGCGGAAGCCTCAGGGGATTCAGAAAGGGTTTGGGCAGCTAAATCTGCACGCAAGCTAATGGGGACGCAGAGGGGTAGGGTTTAATGCTGGCCAGGTGACATCCGGCAAAATATTTAGCCCCTACCCTGCGAGGGCAGTTTCTTTTTGGGCCCTGCGCGGATGAGTATTGAAAAGGGCTACGGATAAAAAAAAAAATTTTCCCGAAACATCTTTTAAAAATTTTTTCGTCGCCCTTTAAAGGGGAACAAAAATTTAAAACAGCACTACAAAAACAGGACAAAAAACCCAAGAAAAGCGATCCAAGGGGGGAAAAGGGCTTCTACTTCGGTAAGCCCTCCAAAGAAGATAAGAAGCCCTCCCAGTGACGGTCCTTCTCAGGTGGGAGGCAGGCTCTCTCACTTCCTTCCAGCCTGGGAGAGGATTTCGTCCAGTACCTGGATCTTGCAAATAGTAGAATCAGGGCTGGAATTAAAATTCCATCACCGTCCATCGAACAAGTATATGCTGACTCCCCTACAATCCTCGTCAGAGAAACAAACGAGTCTGGAGGAAGAAATAATCGCTCTTATACAGAAACGCGTCCTGGAAAAAGTCCCAGTAAAGGAGGAAAGGGAGGGGTTTTACTCCCCACTGTTTCTAGTAAAAAAACAGACAACTCCTGGAGGACTATCATAAATCTAAGGGCTCTCAACAGGTTTTTGATAATCCCGTCTTTCACGATGGAAACGATAAAAACAGCAGTGAATCTCCTCTTTCCTCGGTGCTATATGGCGGTCCTCGACCTAAAGGACACTTACTATCACGTCCCAATCCGAAGAGCAGACCGCAAATATCTCAGGGTAGCAGTAAAAATAAGATCACAATTACATCACCTGCAGTACAGAGCACTGCCCTTTGGGATAGCAACAGCCCCACTTGTCTTCACGAAATTGATGGCAGAGGTCACAGCGCACCTGAGAGAGAGAGATACGCTAATAATACCCTATCTGGACGATTTTCTGATAGTAGGGAGAAATTTCTCGCATTGTCTAGATCAGGTCAATATCGTTATAGAAACCCTACGGAGGTTGAGGTGGCAGCTCAACCTCAAAAAATCCAAGCTGGAACCAGCAATGACCCAGGTCTTTTTGGGAATAACGAAAGACTCTATAGCACAGGAATGTCGTCTTCCGGAAGAAAAAGAGATCAGGATAAAACAAATGATAACAACAACAATACAAAAACCTCAGGTTACGCTAAGGAAAGCCATGTCGGTGTTGGGATCACTAACAGCATGCATACCGGCAGTAAAGTGGTCTCAGTTCCATACAAGGACATTACAGTGGAATGTGTTGCAGGAAGATCTAGTCCTCCAGAGACATCTAGACCAGAAAATCACACTTCCAATCCCGGTACTCCAATCGCTCCAATGGTGGCTAACAATAGATACATCTCCGCGAGGGATTCTGTGGAAGTTCACGGTCTCCAAGGTGGTCACAACAGACGCCAGCCCTTGGGGGTGGGGAGCCCATCTGGATACACTGTGGCTCCAAGAACCATGGAAGCAGGAAGAAAAACAGCTGTCTTCGAACGAATGGGAACTCTTGGCGGTCGAAAGAGCATTGCAGGGTCTACTACCGAGTATATCGGGACATCATGTCCGAGTCCTGTCAGACAATCAGACGGCAGTCGCCTATATAAACCACCAAGGAGGCACCCGTTCCCGGTCACTGATGGACATAACAGAAAAGATTATGGCTCTTGCAGAGCGCCACTTCCACTCATTATCGGCCCTACATATAAGAGGCATAGACAACCAAAAAGCAAGCAGATTTCTTGAGCAGAAACCACCTGAAGCAGGGAGAGTGGGCATTAAGAGTCCATTTTTCACCAGATAGTACATATGTGGGGGAAACCCAACATAGACCTCTTTGCCACATGGACCAACAAGAAGCTACAAAAATTCTGCTCTCTGAATCCTGCAGACAGACCCTTAGCAGTAGATGCCTTCAGAATAAGCTGGACGTCGGGACTTCTGTATGCCTTTCCCCCAGTATGTCTAATTCCATTAGTTCTGAAGAAGATCAGGGAGGACAAAGCCAGGGTTATCTTAATAGCTCCCTTTTGGCCAAAGAGACCTTGGTTCTACTGGCTAAAGATAATGTCCATAACAGATCTGTGGGTACTGCCGGAAGACCAGGACCTTCTTACACAGGGTCCTTTCAGTCACCCTCAGAAATCCGGGCTACATTTGACGGCCTGGAATTTGAGAGGTCACTATTAGAAAAAAGGGGGTTTTCAGCCGCAGTAATATCTGCCCTACTTCGCAGTAGAAAACCTGTAACAACAAAGATTTATGCCAGAATATGGAAAAAAATTTTAACAAATTCTCCGCCAATACGGGAAGGGGAGATCCCAATAGTGACTATATTAGAATTTCTACAAAAGGGCCTAGAACTAGGGCTAGCAGTTAGCACCCTTAAAGTTCATGTATCTGCCCTGTTTAGCCATGATTTAGCAAACAGATGGGTAGCCAGGTTCATTCGGGCCTGTAGTAGAGCAGATTCTGTTCCATCCCCTGCTCCTCCACCATGGGACCTCAATCTAGTTCTATCGGTCTTAATGGATAGTCCCTTTGAGCCCCTTAACACAATATCTGATAAAGCCCTGACCATTAAAACCACTTTATTGATAGCACTTACATCAGCCCGTAGGATTGGAGACCTGCATGCGTTATCAGCCGACTCTCCTTACACTCGAATTCTAGATGACAGGGTAGTATTAAGACTAGACCCTGCATACTTACCCAAAGTAGTATCAAAATTCCACAGAGCTCAGGAAATAATATTACCATCCTTTTGTCCTGACCCTAGCAACGCAAAAGAGGAAAAACTACACTGTTTAGATGTTAGGAGATGTATCCTAAAGTATCTAGAAAGAACAAAAACTTGGAGGAAAAGCAGGTCATTACTTGTCTCATTCCAGGGGGTGAGAAAAGGCCTAGGAGCCTCTAGACAAACTATAGCTAGATGGGTGAGAGAGGCCATTATGCTAGCTTATAGTAGTGTAGGCAGGGTTGTTCCTGAAGGTCTTAAGGCCCACTCCACAAGAGCCATGTCGACATCTTGGGCGGCGAAAGCAGATGCTACAATCGACCAAATATGTAAGGCGGCCACTTGGTCTTCTCCGTCAACTTTCTTCAAACACTATAGACTAGATTTATCTGCCACCTCTGATCTCACATTCGGGAGAAGAGTGTTGGAAGCAGTGATCCCTCCCTAAAACAGAATGCAAATCTCTGTAACTCTCGTGGTGCCGTCATGTATGATGGAAAAACACGGGTATTACATACCTGGTAATGTGTTTTTTCATGAGACATGACGGCACCCTTATATTCCCGCCCTTGATCACGTCACTAGTTGGGTGCATTTTTATTATTTTTTCACTCCCTTGGATTGGGGTAATTAAAATTGTAAAGAATGTATTATTTATGTATGTACTAACATGCGGAGTTCCTCTCGTGCTCTGTAAAACAACTGATGCGGAGAGAGGAGCCGCCCCTTTTATCTTGAAGGTTTCCTGTCCTTGATGGGCGGATTCCCCTCCCTCGTGGTGCCGTCATGTATGATGGAAAAAAGTTAATTTCAGTTCTTCAATACAACAGGACAGGAAACCTTCAAGATAAAAGGGGCGGCTCCTCTCTCTGCATCAGTTGTTTTACAGAGCACGAGAGGAACTCCGCATGTTAGTACATACATAAATAATACATTCTTTACAATTTTAATTACCCCAATCCAAGGGTGTGAAAAAATAATAAAAATGCACCCAACTAGTGACGTGATCAAGGGCGGGAATATAAGGGTGCCGTCATGTCTCATGAAAAAACACATTACCAGGTATGTAATACCCGTGTTTTGATCTAATTTTGTGAGAAGCACCTGTACTACCATGAACATTATAGCCTGATACAACAAGGATCTATAATAGGTTTGTGTGGATGAGGCCTTAAATGAAATTTATCACCAGGTTTTGCTACCCCATCTGAGAGCAGCAGTATGTAGGGACAGGGATTCTGATTCCAGCGATGTCACTTAATGGGCTGTTTACTGAAGGTTTAAGAAGTCTGAATACATGCTGAAGTTTTAATAAAATCCCTGTTTTCTCTCTTGCAGATATAGAAGTTCTCTCAATACTGAGGTCTGTAATAACCCCGCCCATACCGCTGACTTTCTGCCTATGCACGGTGTACACAAAGCTGTCAGTCAGTGGTGGGGGTGGAGTTCAGAGCTCATGAATATAGAGGACTACATTTTCATTAGATTTAGTAGTCCTCTAGCGATGATCTACTACAGTGGTTTTATCAAAACCTACACAAAACCCAGAAAGGCACACATTGCTGGAATCAGGGTCTCTATCTCTACATATTATCTTTTTAATAAGTGTTTAATAATGAATACTAGAAGGTAAATGGAGACAAAGGACTTGGTAACTTTCATATCATCATATGGTTATTGTGGCATTTTATTTCACAGTAACACGTAATAATGCACATGTTCACATTCAATCCCCTGCATTCCTATGCACATTGTATACCTTACAGAGCCCAGTACTATAATGGCGTCTAACAAACTTGTATTGTTATTATAATAGCATCTAACGTACGTGACATTTAACATGTCTGTTGTTGCCTTTTAAACTTGTAGGTCAATTTCCTATGTGACTACCTTAAGTGGTTTTGCTTTCTTCCTCCTGATGTTGTTCTATTTCTTCGTGGATGTCAAAAGGGTTTGGATGGGCGGCCCATTCTTCTATCCAGGTACGAAAATTGCAAACTGCGAATTAAGTTTGTCACAAAACAAAAACCATACACTAACCCCTTAACTACCGTCAATATGTATTAAAATGGGGAATAGAGCCACCCAGTGGCGATTCCTGCGGTTGTTAGCTGTACATGACAGCTGACACCCTGCAGCATCGGCCCCAGTTGTTTTTGTGAGTGATCAGGGTTGCCTAACCCCTTAAATACCACAAGACCCCTTTAGTAATCATCGGACCCCCCCCATGAGAATCGCAGCTCCTTATGGTTACCATGTGATGACCCCCTGGGTACCGTGGCCTGTGAGATCCAGCAATAAGCTTGGTCTCACAGGCAGTCAGTAAGACACTGACAGTCTCATATACTGCAGTACATATGCAAGTGAACAAAATAAAAACCATACATTTCCCACAGTGGGACCAAGTAAAATGAGAAAAGCAAAATAAAATGTCAAAAAAATAAATCTATTTCACCACTGAAAACGCAGTGTTGGTGATAAAACCATAAACAAAAAAACATATACATTGTTGGTATCTCCGCGTCATGAACGACACGCTCTATAAAACTGTAATAATATTTATTCCGTTTGGCGAATGCTGTAAAAAAATAAAAAAAACATGCCAAAAAATGTCACTTTTTCATCATAGCGATTCAAAACGGTGAATAAAAAGCGATTCAAAAAGTCATATGTAAAAAAAAAAATGGTATAAATGAAAACTCCAAACCGTCCTGCAAAAAAGAAGCCCTTATATTGCTCATTCAGAAAAAAAGTTACAGCTCTCAGAATGACAATGCAAAAGCAAATTCATTCGTACCGATCAGACAAATAAATCGGTCTTATCACTTAAACCTCAAGGTGAACTGCGAAAAATAAAATAAAAACAGTAACTGAATTGCTGGTTTTAGTTCATTCTGTGTCTGAAAAATCGGAATAAAAAGTGATCAGAAATTTAATTTACAGGTGTGTATCGCCAGAAGCGCAAGCTTGGCGCAATGTATTGAGTTGTTAAAATATTTGGGGGTTCTACACTGTATGGAGACACAATGTGTGGGTACTAGATTGGAAGATTTGCATTAGCAAAATCTGTGCTCCAAAAGCTAAATAACACTCCTTCCTTCTCAACCCTGACATGTGGCCTAACAGTAATTTCTGACGTATGGCAGCACCACGTTCAGGAGAAATTGCGCAATAAGTTTTGGGTCTAGTTTTGCCTACTAACCCTTGTGTGCCTGACAAATTTTCAGCAAATACAAAAATTACATTTTTACCACTAAAATGTCATATTTCCACTTCTCAATGTTATAAAATTCTGTGAGGCACCTATGGGTTCAAAACATTCACAACACCCTTAGATTAATTCCTTGAGGGGTCTAGTTTAAAAAATGGGGTCACTTGTGGGGGTTTTCTGCTGTTTTCGCATGTCGGGGGCTCTTCAAATGCGACATGGCATTCACAACCATCTCAGGAAATGGCGCTCTTTCCTAGCCCTGCCATGTGCCCAAGCAGAAGTTTTTGACCACATATAGGGTATAGTCGCATTCGGGACAAATTGCCCCAAAGCGACCACATAATTTGTTGCACAAAGTCAACATCTTTGTGAAAAACAATGAAGTTTTCAATATGATGACTTAATGTTATCAAATTCTGTGTAGTACCTGCGGGTTCAAAATGCTCACTACACTCCGCAAGTAATTTATCCAGGGGTATAGTTTCCAAAATGGGGTAACTTGTTAGTGTTTTTCACTGTTTGGGCATCATGTCGTATTTGGAGAGCTCCTGATGTGTCTACAGACCATTTCATCAAAGTCAGCATTCCTAAAATTCACTCCTTCCTTTCCGAGCCCTGTTGTGCGCCAAAACCGTAGCTTTTCCATCATACATGACTGCACCACGAGAGAGGGGATCCGCCCTTCAAGGACAGGAAATCTTCAAGATAAAAGGGGCGGCTCTTCTCTCCGCATCAGTTGGTTTCCTGTACTTGATGGGGAACCCTCAAGATGGAAGACTCTCGTGATGGATGAAGAGGATGCCCTGGCCTGAGACGGATGAATACTGGCAGGCATGGGTCTGCTACATCCGTCACCAGGTACCGGTAGTCGCCTCGGGGTCATGTATTCCATGCCCCCCCTGAGCGAGGCATGGCCACAGCCCGTGAGGCAATGCCCGGGTAAAAAAGATGGAGCCTCAGAGGTCACGGTGGGTGCCCTCCCTGATGCCAGACAAAAAAGAAAACCCCACAGAGGTCCTCGGAGGTCACAAATTGTGGAGCCCTCCCAGTTGACACAGTGGCAATGTGGCCCGGGTGACACATCGGTGTCCAGGTGAAAGACTCCTCGGGGGCTAGGTGGTGGTTCCCCCCCCCCCCCCCCTGTTGAGGGCGGAAGTGCCAGGCACCATGGAAGAGACCACAAGGGAACACTGCAGTCTTTTAATACGAGCAGTACCTGATCAGTGGTGGCAGCGGATATTCCCCTGGGAACAGGTGAGACAGTGGGGCCAGGTGTCATGGCGCTGGAGCGCCGTAGGCCGGCGTGGTGTGCGCATTGGAAGTGACGCTCACAGCAAGGACGCGCGCACCAGAGGTAAGCTAGGGTGCACGAGCGGTGCCACGGCGCAGGCACCGGAAATGACCTGGGACGCATACCGGAAGCAGGGAAGCGCGTACACCGGAGACATCAGGAGATAGCAAGGAGCACGAACCGGAAATGGTCCGGAGCGCTCCTAAGGAGGCCAGGAGCAGAGAATCAGGCCAAAAACACCAGCGGTGAGACCGGGTACTCGGGCACACATATTCCCGGGAGACTAGGGCCGGGTAGAACAGCGCGCACCGGATGTGGTTGCCAGGAGCGCGTTCAGGCCTGAAGACAGTGAGCAGGCGTCGGGGCGCAGGGCGGCCAGCAGGTGCAGGATCAATCAGGTGAATTAATTAATTGGAAAAAAAAAAAAAAAAAGAGGAGGAAAGCTGCTATTTAAGTCTGGCTGAAACAT
This sequence comes from Oophaga sylvatica, assembly GCA_033576555.1. Lineage (NCBI taxonomy): Eukaryota > Metazoa > Chordata > Amphibia > Anura > Dendrobatidae > Oophaga > Oophaga sylvatica. The sequence goes on from JARQOD010000001.1 coordinate 317,106,008, forward strand.
TATTATATGTCACTAAGCCAGTTGAGGTCAGACGTGACTGCTCTTATCAGGTGCTAGTAGGTATGATGGAGAGCCTGTCACCGGAGCATTTGAAGCCGCACCAGGAGGTGCAGGAGAAACGGCGGTCTTGCTCAAGTGAGGAGAGCTAGACACGCCGCAGCAGCTGTAGCCGCTCGGGTAACGTGCGGACGGAGCGTTGCAAGGAGGGGTCCGTAGTCTCGACGGGAGACTCTGAAAAGACCATTCAGCCTCCAGAGCCGGTACCGTCCTTTGACACGTCCGAGTGGTGAGTGAGCTTTGAGAAAGTCCAGCACGCTAATGTCTGTTCTCTTTCTCTCTCTCTCTTGTCTCCAAACCTCCTCTCTCTCACACACATTGGTGGGGTAGAGTATAGGGGGTAAATAAGAAGAAAGATAAATCTAAGAATGAGTGTCCCTTGTGCGAAAGCCCCTTAGGAACATCCTGGAACAAAAAGATGTGTCTGGATTGTATCAATAGGACACTAGCGGAGGAAACGCCATCCTTTTCAGAGAGCCTGAAGTCCTTAATTCAGGCAGAAGTCGGCAAGTCTGTAAAGGCGTTGCAGACAGGGACGGCAGATCTAGAGACAGGTCCAGTCCCTCAGTAGTGTCCCAAGAGGACTCCTCAGGAACAAAGGAGGACTCCGATAGGTCCCGGTATTCAGAAAGTAGTTCGGAAGAAGAGGAAACGTTTCCTGTGGAAGCTACAGATACTCATAAAATCAGTTCGTTCTACCATGGGGTTAATAGACGAAAAAGCGAAGAGAACAACCCAGGAACTTATGTTTGGGGGTTTACAAAAAAGAAAACAGATCTTTTCCGATAAACGAGCAGTTACAGGAGCTCATTAAAAGGGAGGTGGGGAGAAGCCGGAAAAGAAGTCAATTCCCTGAAAAGAAAGTACCACTTTGAGGAGGAGGCATCCTCATCCTGGGATAGACCCCCCAAAGATTGATGTGGCATTATCAAAGGTTGCCAGGAAGTCCTCTTTACCCTTTGAGGACACAGGTTCTTTAAAGGAACCCCTGGATAGAAAGGCGGACAGTAGTCTGAAAACAGCCTGGGAGGCCTCAGCAGGGGCACGAAGACCAGCCATAGCGGCCACTTGCGTGGCTAGGTCTCTCAAAATGTGGATAGACAACCTAGAGGACCAACTAGAACAAGGAGTCCCCAGGGAAGCTATCCTAGAGGCAATACCAACCATAAGAGCTGCATCAGTATTTCTAGCTGAGGCTTCAGCAGACTCAGCAAGGTTAGCGGCAAAATCAGCGGCACTGGCCAATGTAGGACGCCGTGCAGTATGGCTTAAATGCTGGCCAGGGGACACAAGCAAAAATGAAGCTTTGCGCTCTGCCATGCGAAGGCAATTTCCTGTTCGGACCGGCATTAGACGACGTACTGGAGGAGGCCGGAGATAAGAACTTTCCGAGGCAGCCATTTCAGTCCTTTTGGCGTTCATTTCAAAAGGGCCGGAAGTTCAGAAGGCAGCAGTTCAGGGAGCGCGATAAACAACGCGGACAAGTGATCCAACAGAGGTGGGAGAGGCTTCTACTTCGGTAGGCCTTCCAAAGACTGCAAGAAAGCTCCCCAGTGACGGCCCCTCTCAGGTGGGAGGAAGGCTCTCACTTCCTTCCAGCTTGGGAGAGGATCTCATCCAGCGCTTGGATCCTGCAGTTTGTGCAGATTGTGGGATCAAGCCTGGAATTAAGGTTCCACCATTGGCCTCCAAGAAGGTACATGCAAACTCCGGTACAGTCCTCACAGGAAAAGCAGAAGAGCCTGGAAGGGGAGATAATATCGCTCCTACACAGATTCTAGAAGAGGTTCCAGTAGATGAGAGAAACAAGGTGTTTTACTCCCCTCTATTTCTTGGGGAAAAAAAAAACGGACGATTCGTGGAGGACAATTATAAATTTAAAAGGCCTCAACAAATACCTCATAATTCTATCCTTCAAGATGGAGACAATAAAGACAGCAGTAAGACTCCTCTTTCCTCTCTGTTACATGGTGGTACTGGACCTCAAGGACGCCTACTACCACGTCCCAATTCGACAGCAAGATCGCATATATCTCAGGGTGGCGGTCCAAGTGGGGTCACAGTTGCGTCACCTTCAGTACAGGGCTCTGCCCTTTGGGATAGCAATAGCCCCACAAATCTTTACGAAGTTGGTGGAAGAGGTCACAGCACATCTCAGGGAAAGAGAGACGTTATTAATACCGTACCTAGACGACTTCTTGATAGTGGGGAAAAGTTTTAGTCACTGTCAAGAACAATTCAGAATAGTAATGGAGACACTGCATATACTGGGATGGCAGCTCAACCTCAAGAAATCCAGGCTTGAACCAGCAACGACCCAGAACTTCTTGGGGATAACAATAGATTCTGTGGCACAGGAGTGACGCCTCCCAGAGGAAAAAGAGGAAAAAATAAGACAAATGATCATAACGACAATGGAAAAGCCAGAAGTCACGCTAAGAAGGGCCATGTCAGTGTTAGGGTCTCTGACTGCATGCATACCAGCGGTAAAATGGGCCCAGTTCCATGCAAGGGAACTACAGTGGTGTGTGCTGCAGAGAGACCTGGATCTTCAGGGACAACTAGATCGAAAGATCACCCTCTCGGTCTCTGTACTCCAGTCACTCAGGTGGTGGTTACAGATACTCATCTCCAAGGGGAGTCCCATGGACATTCACAGCCTCCAAGGTGGTCACAACGGACGCCAGCCCTTGGGGGTGGGGAGCCCACCTAGACACACTTGCTCCAGTGTCCCTGGGCCCGGGAGGAAAGAAATCTATCCTCAAACGACTGGGAGCTCTTAGCAGTCGAGAGAGCACTAAAAAGACTTCTACCTCAGCTAACAGGGCATCATGTGAGAGTCCTATCTGACAGCGGTCGCATATGTGAACCACCAGGGGGGCACCCGTTCTCGGTCATTGATGGCGATAACAGAGAGGATTATGACTCTGGCAGAACATCATTTCCGCTCATTATCGGCCCTGCATATCCGAGGGATAGACAACCAGAAAACGGATTTTCTGAGCATAAACCACCTGAGGCAAGGAGAATGGTCGCTAAGAGTCAGTTTTTCAACAGATAGTGCTCATGTGGGGAAAACCCATCATAGATCTCTTTGCCTCAAAGGCCAACAAAAAGGTGCAGAAATTCTGTTCCCTGAGTCCAGCAGACAGACCATTGGCAGTGGACGCTTTCAGGATAGGCTGGACAGAGGGACTCCTGTACACCTTTCCACCGATATGCCTTATTCCAGGAGTTCTGAGGAAGATCAGGGAGTACAAGGCCAGAGTGATTGTAATGGCCCCTCTCTGGCCGAAGAGGCCATGGTTCTACTGGCTGAGAGTAATGTCTGTAACAGACCCATGGGTACTCCCGGAAGACCAGGACCTTGTAACACAGGGTCCCTTCAGTCACCCTCAGAAGTCCGGGCTGCATTTGACAGCCTGGAATTTGAACGGTCGCTGTTAGAAAAAAAAGGGGTTCTCAGATGGGCTAATATCCACATTACTCAGTAGTAGAAAGCCAGTGACTACAAAAATTCACAGGAGAATGTGGAAAATTTTTGTCTGTCTCAGGGCCAATACGGGAAGGGGAGGTCCCAATAGTGGCGATACTGGAGTTCCTGCAGAAGGATTTAGAGCTGGGGTTAGCGGTCAGTACCCTCAAAGTACATGTCTCAGCCCTAGCAGCATTGTTCAGCTGTGACCTGGCAAACAATAGATGGGTGGCTAGATTTATCCGGGCCTGTAATAGAGCTGATTCTGTCCCATCTCCTGCTCCTCCACCATGGGACCCAAATTTAGTCTTGTCAGCCTTGACAGAAAGCCCTTTTGAGCCTTTGAACACAACATCAGATAAGGTACTAACGTTGAAAACAGCTTTGTTAGTGGCACTCACATCGGCCCGTAGAGTTGGAGACTTACACGCATCATCGGCAGACCCTCACTACACTCAGGTCATGGATGATAGGGTGGTGTTGAAGTTAGACCCGGCATATCTTCCGAAGGTGGTGTCAAAATTTCATAGGGCTCAGGAAATAGTGTTACTATCCTTTTGGTCCTAACCCTAACAACAAAAAGGAAGAAAAACTACACTGCCTAGATGTTAGAAGATGTATCCTGCAGTATTTAGAGGTGACAAAACATTGGAGAAAGCAGAGGGCTTTATTTATTTCGTACCAGGGGGCAAGGAAGGGCCTGAAAGCCTCAAAACAGACTATAGCTAGATGGTTAAGAGAGGCAATTATGCTAGCGCACAGTAGCGCAGGCAGGGCTGTTCCTGAGGGTTTAAAAGCCCACTCTACAAGAGCCATGGCGACGTCTTGGGCGGAGAGAGCAGATGCCACAATCGACCAGATTTGTAAGGCGGCCACTTGGTCCTCCGTCAACCTTTTTCAAACATTACAGACTAGACTTATCTGCTACCTCTGATCTCACATTTGGGAGAAGAGTGTTACAAGCAGTGATCCCTCCCTAAAGAGACTACAAATCTCTGTAACTCTCTCGTGGTGCCGTCATGTATGATGGAAAAACCACGGTATTACATACCTGGCAATGTGTTTTTTCATGAGACATGATGGCACCCTTATATTCCCGCCCTTGTGATCACGTCATTAGTTGGGTGCATTATTCGTATTATACACTCCCTTGGGTGTTAATTAGAATTGTAAAGGATGTATTATTTATATGTATGCTAACCTGCAGAGTTCCTCTCGTGCTCTGTAAAACAACTGATGCGGAGAGAGGAGCCGCCACTTTTATCTTGAAGGTTTCCTGTCCTTGAAGGGCGGATCCCCTCTCTCGTGGTGCCGTCATGTCTCATGAAAAAAACACATTACCAGGTATGTAATACCAGTGTTTTCCTCTCCACGTATGGGGGTAGTGGCATACTCGGGAGATATTGCACAAGAAATTTTGTGGTCCGTTTTTTATCCTGTTACCATTGTGAAAATAAAAAATTGGGGTTAAAGGTCCTTTTTTTTTTTTTTTTACATTTTCACAGCTCTACATTAAACCTTTGTTTTAACCTTTGGGATTGAAGGTGCTCACAACACATGTAGATACATTCCTAAGTGGTCTAGTTTCCAAAATGTTGTAGGAGGTTTTCACGCTATAGGCTCATCGGGGCTCTCCCAACGCGAGATGGCGTCTGCTCTTCTGCTCTCGACTCCAGCCATTTTTGGGTTCAAAAAGTCAAACTGTAATACTTCCCTTGTGAGACCTGCCGTGCGCCCAAACAGTGTATTTGCCAGAGGTAATGGGGTATCTGCGTACCTGGGAGAAACTTCACAATACATTTTAGGGTCTATTTTCTCCTGTTACCCTTGTGAAAATAATACATTTGGAGCTAAAGTAACATTTTTTGAAAAAAAGTTAAATGTTCATTTTTTTTTTCCCTTCCAGATTGCTTTAGTTCTTGTGAAACAGTGGAGGGGTTAATAAACTTCAATGTGGTTTTGAGCATCTTGAGGGGTGCAGTTTTTAGAATGGTGTCACTTTGGGTATTGTCATATAGGCCCCTCAAAGTCACTTCTAATGTAATGTGGTCCCGAAAAGAATAGTTTTGTAAACCTTGTAGGAAAAATGAGAAATTGCTGATCAACTTTTAACTCTCATAACTTCCTACCAATAACAAAAGTTTTAAAAATGATGCAGATGTTAAATAGACATGTGGGAAATGTTAATTCCTATATCCAGTTAGGTAGTAAGAATTTTGAATATTTAAAATGATACTTTTAGACCCTGTACCATAATTGCTTTAGTTAAATATTCAAAATTCTTACTACCTAACTGGATATAGGAATTAACATTTCCCACATGTCTACTTAACATCTGCATCATTTTTAAACCTTTTTTTATTGTTAGGAAGTTATGAGAGTTAAAAGTTGATCAGCAATTTCTCATTTTTCCAACAAAGTTTACAAAACTATTTTTTTAGGGGCCAGCTCACATTTGAAGTTAATTTGGGGGTGTATGTGATAGAAAATATCCAAAAGTGACAATTCTAAAAACTGCAGCCCTCAAGGTGTTCAAAACCATATTCAAGAAGTTTATTAACCCTTTAGTTGCTTCAAAAGAACTGAAGCAATGTGGAAGGAAACAAAATGAACATTTAACTTTTTTCACAAAAATTTAACTTCGCACACAATTTTTTTTTTGTTTGTTTAGTTTTGTTTTCTCAAGGGTATCAGGAGAAAATGAACCACAATATTTGTTGTGACATTTCTCCTGAGTACGCTGATATGCCATGTGTGGAGGAAGACCACTATTTAGGCACAGGGCTCAGAAGGGAAGGAGCACCTTTTCATGTTTCAGCAGCAGATGGAAGGAAGGGAGACACATTCATTACCAGTGGGTAGGCGGAGCCCACACAGGATAGAACACCTCAGATTAAAAAAGAGTGTTGACTGGCTCCTCCAGCTTGGGCTCCTCCTACTCCAGCTCTCCAGTCTAAAATTTGAGGACACAGAGGATAGTCGCTGCTGAAGCAGCCCCTCAGAAGATTTTTTATTTTTATCGGACAGAGACTTGGGCCCCAGTGGTCTTGAGGTCTCAGGGGTCTCAGCGCTGTTGGACCCCCACCTCTCCCTTGGCGGATCTGTATTACCCTGTAAGGTGGGCCCTGCAGAACCCTGCCGGCCCTGGGGGATGAGGATTGCTTCCCTGGCGGGGACGCAAACTGCGCTTCTGGGGTCACTGCGTTCCCCGCCCTGGGGGGGAAGCTATGGGCACAGCGCCACAAATCCCTGGGGGTCCCTGTGGCGCTCAGCTGGGTGAGTACTCTGCATTTTTTTAATGTATGTGAGTGCTTCAGCGGCTGTTGCGGCAGCCGCTGCTACATGTATCATGTCGGTGACTAGTGTCTTTTTCTCCGCAGGTGGATGCCTTCAGGACATGGGAGCGGGGCAGGAGCGGAGAGCGGAGGAGTTCGCGCGCATTTTTTTGAACGCGTTTTCCCGGTCTTCTCGGGCAGGAAGCGCTCTAAGCGCGCGATCTTTCCCGCCCCTTCTCTTCCGGCCTATCTCCTCTAGCGCGGCGGCCATTACTGACAGCCTCCTCGGGCTTATCTCTCGCCGCTCCCCCCGACTGACCAAAGGAAAAGGACACTGCACCGCGGCCAGCTGGGTGAGTCGCTTCTACCTCTCAGGGCAGAAGCTTAACCCCTTCACCCCCACAGCGCAGATGCCACACTGAACGCTCCCGCTAACGATCAAATAACGACGCATGCTAATGCGATCGTTTTTTTGTGATCGTTTTAATGTCGCTAGTAGCTACCGCTCTGGGCGATTTCATTAACGACGCATAAGCGGTTAGCGATCTATTTAACGACTTTGGCGGTCATTGCGATGTACAAAACAGCGCAATATTTTAGCGATCTCGTTAGTGTGGCATACCCTTGAGGTACTGCAGCTGCTACCTCATAAGAGGCACCTGGGGCTCGCACACCCTTTTCATTAACAAGGGTTGTGAGGAGTCTGCGGCATTAACCTCTTCTTAGGCGGTTAACCCTTAATTGGGGGACAGCTGGGGTAGCTCTCTCTTTTAGAGCTTTAACCCTTCAGCGTTTGTTTCTTCTTTAAGAAACCACACTGTCCTAGTTACTGACAGGTTTAACCTGCCATATACTGTGGGAGGACATGTCAGATCAGGGTCCAGGAGGTGCGGACCGTCTCCCAGATCTGCTACAGGATCAGTCTCGCGTATCTGTCACGCAGACCTCGACGGTGTCAGGCGCAGCGGTCAGAGGTCTCAGTGATGTCAAAATGGAGGCCCTCGCTCGTTCTATTGATGGCCTGTCTGACCTTCTAGGTTATTGGGTGTCAGCTAGATCCTCTCAGAGGAAGCGACACAGGCCGGTGCCTTCATTCCCGCGTAGCGACTCGGAGATCTCGGGCATGGAGGGTTCCCCTTCAAGCTCAGATGGGGAGGTGTCCGATTCGGATAAGGAGGATCGGCAGGGACTCTCTGCTTCTCTTTTGGGCCGTACAGAGGCTTTTATTGGAGCCATGAGGGAGACGTTGCAGTTACCGGAGGAGGTAACTAGACGTCCTAGTAAGTCGGCCCGGATGTTTTCAGGAGTCGCATAGGTCGCGATCAGCATTACCATCTCTGGATGAGCTTAATCGGGCAGTGGAGAAGGAACGCCTGTGCCCAGATGTGTTTTCAGGACACGGTTTTCTTTGAGACGCTGTATCCGTGTACGACGGAATTGATTGATAATTGGATTCCTTCTCCTGAAGTGGATGTCCCTTTATCCTAGCTTAGCAAGTCCTCATTACTTCCTGTTAAAAGGGAAGGCGAGTTTGCAGGATCCGCTGGACAGAAAAACGGAGATGGCGGCGAAATCCATCTACGAGGCCGCGGGTCATGGATTCAGAGCATGTGTGCTTATAAAGCTTCTCTAAGCTGGTTAGACAGTCTACGGAAGGCGTGGCAAGATGGATCCCCTCTATCCGAGGTAGATGGGCTTTTTAAGGAGCCCGATATGGCAGTGATGCAGGTTTGGATACTGCGTCACTGCTGTCCAGGGCGCAATCCTCGGCGATCAGTCAGGAGAGCACTGTGGCTTAGACAGTGGACCGGAGACGCGGTTTCCAAGCAAGGTTTGCTATCCTTAGCTTACAAGGGTGGTCAGCTATTTGGATCTGACCTCACGGAGCTGATTGCCAAGGCAAAGGCAAAAGAAACGGCTTTACCACAGCGAAGAGCTGTGACTTCTGCGTCTGGCAGGCATAGTGCCGGTAGTAGTCGGCGGTCCTTTCGGTCCAGGGGACGGTTCGGTCAGCCCTCTTGGGGATTGGGTCGTCCCTCTTTTTTCGGGAAAAAAGAACGCTCAGAAATCCCGCACTACCTGGAAACAGAGCTTCCGCCAAGACAAGCGGGAAGCTGACAAAAAGCCCGCTAAGGCGGACTGACGCCAGGGTCTCACTCGAGGACTCTCAAGTGGGAGGTCGCCTGCTCCAATTCGAACCGACTTAGGCTTCCCGCGTGTCGGACGCCTGGGTGACGCGGGTTGTGTCGGCAGGCTACTTCATAGAGTTTCTTTCTCGACCCCCAGACAGTTTTTTTGCCACTCTCGCATTCCGTCAGAGCCCGAGCTATTTGCCGCTCTACTGCGGGAGGTCGATTCCCTTCTGCAGAAGGGTGTGGTGGTACCGGTTCCGCCGGAGGACCGGGGAAGAGGATTTTATTACAACCTCTTTGTGGTCCCCAAAAAGGAGGACAAATTTCGCCCCATTCTGGATCTCAAAAGATTGAATTGGCATGTCCGCACCCGGAAATTCCGCATGGAGTCACTTCGCCCCGTTGTGGCGGCCCTGTCGCAGAACGATTTTTTGGTGTCAGTCGACATTACGGGACGCTTATTTGCATGTTCCCGTCGGAAGGGCCCACCAACGCTTCCTTCGTTTTGCCATAGGCCAGGACCATTACCAGTTTGTGGCCCTGCCATTCGGGTTGGCCTCAGCACCCAGAGTTTTTACGAAAATTCTGGCACCTCTCATGGCGATTCTGCGAAGGCAGGGGGTTACGATTCTTCCCTATCTGGACGACCTTTTGATTGTGGCGTCCTCAGAGGAGGAGGCGGTGACGGCTCGAAATCTATCCCTTCAGCTCCTGGAGGACTTCGGGTGGCTGGTCAATTGGGAGAAGTCGTCTCTGGAACCGTCGCAGCGACACGGTACGAGCAGTGGTGTCTCTGCCTCCAGACAAGCAAGCGAGTCTTCTTCGATATGTAATGAAGTCTTCGACAGCAATGTCCCTTCGAAGGTGTATGCGCCTTCTGGGTTTGATGGTGGCGTCGATGGAGAAAATTCCGTTTGCACAGTTTCATTCCAGGGCTCTCCAAATGCTCATTTTGAACCGTTGGGATCGATCGCAGTTTTCACTGGATTGCAGTGTCATCATCTCCCACAGGGTGCGAGAGTCTCTAGGATGGTGGTTACGTCCGGAAGTGTTATCCCTGGGGAAGTCCTTCCTCCCTCCGAGGTGGTCGATCATAACCACCGATGCCAGCCTGACGGGCTGGGGGGGTGTCTGGAACGATCTCTGGATTCAGGGAGTATCGTCGTCGGAAGAGTCTGTCCTGCCGATCAACATCCTGGAATTGAGGGCAATTTTCCTTTGCCACCAACACTGGACGGTCCTTTTAAGCGGTCTACCAGTCCGAGTGCAGACAGACAACGCGACGGCGGTCGCGTATATCAACCATCAAGGTGGGACGAGGAGCTTCAGGCTCATGATGGAGGTGTCTCGGATCCTGGTATGGGCCGAGGCCAGGGTGCCAGCCATCTCTGCGATTCACATTTCAGGAGTTCAGAATATCACAGTGGACTTCCTCAGTCACGAAAAGATGGATTCCGGAGAATGGAGTCTTCATCCGTATATTTTTGCACTGCTGTGCTCCCGTTGGGGGACTCCCCAAGTGGATTTGATGGCATCCAGGTTCAATGCCAAGTTACCGACGTTCATGTCCAGGTACAAGGACCCGAAGGCTGTGGCGGTGGATGCTCTGGTGGCTCCTTGGGACCAATTCGAGCTAATCTGTGTTTCCGCCGATATCCTTACTTCCTCTGGTGTTGCGTCGGATCAGACTGGAGAGAGTCCCGGCTATGTTGATAGCCCCAGATTGGCCAAGGAGGACGTGGTTCTCAACGCTGGTGTCGCTTCTGGCAGCGCCTCCACTTCCACTCCTTCGCCCGGACCTGTTAACCCAAGGGCCCTTTCGTCACCCGGACCTGAAGTCTCTGCGTTTGACGGCATGGCTCTTGAGACCGAAATCTTGACCCGTCAAGGTTTTTCAGCCGAAGTCTTTGCCACTCTGAGAGCGGCCAGAGGTCCGGCTACTACTAGGATTTATCACAAGGCTTGGGAGGCCTTCTTTTCGTGGTGTTCGGGTTCTTCAAGAAACCCGAGGATTTTTTCCATTCCCAATTTGTTGGCCTTTTTGCAGTACGGGCTGGACAAGGGTTTGGCAGTTAGCACTCTGAAGGGTCAGGTTTCTGCTCTGTCCTTGCTGTTTCGGAAGGCTATCGCCTCGCGTAGGGACGTACGTTCCTTTTTTCGCGGAGTAACCCGTCAGTTTCCGCCGCGGAAGGCGCTTGTGTCTCCTTAGCGGCTCAATCTTGTTTTGGAGGCTCTTCAGCATGGGCCTTTTGAGCCTATGGACTCTGTTAGCCTTTCTTTGCTTTCTTGGAAGGTTGCCTTTCTAGTGGCGGTCACTTCTTTGAGAAGATTTTCTGAGTTGGCGGCTCTTTTCTTGCTCGCCTCCTTTTTTCTGGAGTTCCACCAGGATCGCGTAGTGCTTCGCACTCGGGGCGACTTTCTACCTAAGGTGGTGTCACAATTCCATGTTAACCAGGATATTGTGTTGCCCTCGCTCTGACCGGAGCCGAGGAATACGAAGGAACGGGCCCTGCACACATTGGATTTAGTGCGGGTTTTGAAGTTCTATTTGTCTATTACTCAAAGTTTTCGGAAGTCGGATTCTCTGTTTGTGATTCCAGCAGGTCGTCGACGTGGGCAACGAGCTTCCAAGGATTCTATAGCTCGTTGGATTCGGTCGGCCATTTTAGAGGCTTACCGACTTAAGGGCGAATCTGCCCGATTAAGATCCGAGCTCACTCCACGAGGGCTGTGGGTTCATTGTGGGCCTTTTCATCAAGGGGCCTCGGCAGCTCAGCTCTGCCGGGCGGCGACCTGGCGTTCCGTCCACACATTTACAAAATTTTATAAGGTGGACGTCAGTGCTTCCGCTGATGCGGCCTTAGGACGTAGGGTCCTGCAGGCGGCTGTAGTTTAAAGTTCTTGTTAACTTGTATTTAGCGCTAGTTGCGCATTTATTTAAGTTGTTGGGAATCTGCCTCTGTTGGTTTTTTGCCCACCCTTAATTTCTGGACTGCTTTGGGACGTCCCACTGGTAATGATTGTGTCTCCCTTCCTTCCATCTGCTGCTGAAAGACTGATTTTGGTAAGACCTTACCTGTAAAATCCTTTTCAGCGAAGGAAGGAAGGGAGACACAGATCCCTCCCATGGCAGAAGTGTGTTGTTGTGTTTTCAGATGCGGCGTGACCCTTCTCTGATAGCGATTATCTGGGCTGAGGTCGGCGCGCTAAGGCTCTTTTCCAGCATTGCCAGCTCATCGCAGTGGTCAGGTTTAGTGAGTAGTACCTGGGACTGTGTGTTTTTTTCTGTTATATGCATAACCTGTCTTCTTGTTGTTTCTCTGAAGTTCTTCAGAAGGGGTTATGTTGCTCTCGCTGGTGATTTTTGCTCTTCCTTAGCTTGTGTACGGACTGGAGAGCTGGAGTAGGAGGAGCCCAAGCTGGAGGGGCCGGTCAACACTTTTTTAATCTGAGGTGTTCTATCCTGTGTGGGCTCCGCCTACCCACTGGTAATGAATGTGTCTCCCATCCTTCCTTCGCTGAAAAGGATTTTACAGGTAAGGTCTTACCAAAATCCGTCTTTTGAATGCAAAACTGGATGGAATAGAGCGGACGCCATGGTGTGTTTGGAGAGCCCCTGATGTGCATAATCAGTGGAAACTCCCCATAAGTGACACCATTTTGGAAACTAGACCCCCTAAGGAACTTATCTAGATGTGTGGTGAGCACTTTGACCCCCCCCCCCAAGTGCTTCACCGAAGTTTAGAACATAGAGCCGTAAAAATAAAAAATATTTTTTTTAACAAAACTTTTCAACCCCATTTTTTATTTTCCCAAGGGTAGCAAGAGGAATTGGACCCCAAAAGTTGTGAAACTTTCACGGGACTTATCTAGATGTTTGAGCACCTTGAACCCCCAGGTGCTTCACATAAGTTTATAACGTGGAGCCATGAACATTAAAAAACACTTTATTTTTTTCCACAAAAATCATATTTTAGCACCAAATTTTTTATTTTCTCAATGGTAATGTGAGAAAATGGACACCAAAATTTGTTGTACAATTTCTCCTGAGTGTGCCAATACCCCATGTGTGGGTGAAAACTACTTTTGAGGCACAGTGCAAAGCTCAAAAAAGAATTATAGTGCAGATTTTACTATTCTGGTTTGAGGGTGCCATGACTCACTGGGAGAGCCCCTGAGGTGTCAGAACAGCAGGACTCTACATAAGTGACCCCATTTTGCAAAATGTAAATTGATGAATTAATCGAGGGGTGGGTGATCATTTTGACACCATTGTTGGTCACAGAATTTTATACCATTGGGCAGTGAAGAAAAAAGTTATCTTTACCACAAAAATTTTGTTTTAGCCCCAGATTTTATATTTTCACACAAGAAGTGTGTAAAATTGGCACCAGAATGTGTCCCACAATTTCTGCTGAACATAGAAATACCCCATATGTGGCTGTACAGTACAGTCATGGCCAAAAGTTTTGAGAATGACACAAATATTAATTTTTACAAATTCTACTGCTTCACTTTTTCTAATGGCAATTTGCATATACTCCAGAATGTTATAAAGAGTGATCAGCTTAACAGCAATTACTTGCAAAGTCAATATTTGGCTAGAAAATGAACTTTGTCCCCCAAAACACATTTCAACATCATTGCAGCCCTGCCTTAAAAGGACCAGCTAACCTCTTTTCAGTGATTGCTCCATTAACACAGGTGTGGGTGTTGATGAGGACATGGCTGGAGAAACAATCTGTCATGATTAAGTAAGAATGACACCACTGGACACTTTAAAAGGAGGCCGGTGCTTGGCATCATTGTTTCTCTTCTGTTAACCATGGTTATCTCTAAAGAAACACGTGCAGTCATCATTGCAATGCACAAAAATGGCCTAACAGGGAAGAGTATCACAGCTAGAAAGATTGCACCTCAGTCAACAATCTATCGCATCATCAAGAACTTCAAGGAGAGAGGTTCCATTGTTGCCAAAAAGGCTTCAGGGCGCCCAAGAAAGACCAGCAAGTGCCGGGACCGTCTCTTAAAAGTGTTTCAGCTGCAGGATCGGGCTACCAGCAGTGCAGAGCTTGCTCAGGAATGGCAGCAGGCAGGTGTGAGTGCATCTGCACGCACTGTGAGGCGGAGACTCTTGAAGCAAGGCCTGGTCTCAAGGAGGGCAGCAAAGAAGCCACTTCTCTCCAGAAAAGACATCATGGACAGACTGATATTCTGCAAAAGGTACAGGCAGTGGACTGCTGAGGACTGGGGTAAAGTTATTTTCTCTGATGAATCACCTTTTCGATTGTTTGGGACATCAGGAAAACGCCTCATTTGGAGAAGACAAGGTGAGCGCTACCACCAGTCTTGTCTCATGCCAACTGTTAAGCATCCTGAAACCATTCATATGTGGGGTTGCTTCTCAGCCAAGGGAATCAGCTCTCTCACAGTCTTGCCTAAAAACACAGCCATGAATAAAGAATGGTACCAGAATGTCCTCCAAGAGCAACTTCTCCCAACCCTCCAAGAGCAGTTTGGCGATCAACAATGCCTTTTCCAGCATGATGGAGCACCTTGCCATAAAGCAAAGGTGATAACTAAATGGCTCAGGGAACAAAACATAGAGATTTTGGGTCCATGGCCTGGAAACTCCCCAGATCTTAATCCCATTGAGAACTTGTGGTCAATCATCAAGAGACGGGTGGACAAACAAAAACCTAAAAATTCTGACGAAATGAAAGCATTGATTGTGCAAGAATGGACTGCTATCAGTCAGGATTTGGTCCAGAAGTTGATTGAGAGCATGCCAGGGAGAATTGCAGAGGTCCTGAAGAAGAAGGGTCAACACTGCAAATATTGACTTGCTGCATTAACTCATTCTAACTGTCAATATAAGCTTTTGTTACTCATATGTTTGCAATTATTATATTTCTGTCTGTGATAAAAACATCTGTCAAACACACATAAAAACCAGAGGGCAGCAGATCATGTGAAAATATAATATTTGTGTCATTCTCAAAACTTTTGGCCATGACTGTACTGCTTAGCCATACAGAGAGACTCGCGAGGGATGGAGCTCCATTTGCCTCTTGGAGTGCAGATTTTCCTAGAACAGTTTGCAGACTCCATATACAGAGCCCCAAAGTGCTAGAAGAGCAGATTCCCCCCTCAAGTGATCCCATTTTGGAAATTATACCCATGCCAAATGTGAATGCTAAAGGTGGTTTATGCACACACGGGCTCAGAAGGGAGAGGGGCATTTGGATTTGGGAGCACAGAATTCGCTGAATTTCTTTTCGGAGGCAATGAGCCATTTTGCTTTTGTGCTACTAGTAACGTGGAAGCCCCTTAGGTCCGTCATCTGTAAACGGAAATATGAGTGAGGGCTTGCTTTTGTGGATTTGAGTTGAAGCTTTTATTAGGGACATTTTTTCATAACATTTGGGATAACCTTTATCTGGCGCTCTACCCTGAGCACTTTAAGGTTTCCATCTAAATCTCCGAGTGATGTGACAGATGAAACCCCGAGGGATCCATTCCCTATGAGGCAGCAGAGTTACTCTGGACTCTGTCTAGCCTCAGTTTTGTGCACCTCTGAAAGGAAGGACAACAAACAATGGTGGACAGCGTTTTTATGCATGCCTAAAAAGACGAAAACCGCAGGATCACAGGTCCTTTGGCGTCCACAGTGCCTCCATCTGCCTCATTATAGGGAATCTTTCGCCGGCGGTTCTGTCTGAATCACGTATTTCAAAAATGTACATGGTTTCCCCAATGTAAGCACTTGGCGCAGAGCGCAGGAAAAATGTGCATCGAGCCTTTTTGCGATCTTTGGGAGGCAGAATTAACAAATCCACAACAGGTGAAGAATTGGTTTTTTTAATTTTTATTTTTTTTTTGCCGTTCCTTGTGCGGTATAAGTGATTAGGTGACTTTATTCTTCGGGTCGGTGTGATTACAGCGCTACCAGATTTATATCGGGTTTTCATATTTGGCTGCTGTCACACTAAAAGACCCTTTTTCTGTCGCTTCATTGGGGGATACAGGAACCCATGGGGTGTATGCTGCTGCCACTAGGAGGTTGACACTATGCAAAAAATTGGTTAGCTCCTCCCCAGCAGTATGTACCCACCAACTGGCAGAAAGCTATTCAGTTTTAGCTTAGTGTCAGTAGGAGGTGGACATGGGCTGCTCTCAGCCCTGTATCTACCTTTAGGTTTTGTTGTTTTTTATTAATGATGTCTATTTTTCAGGTTCAGCTTGTGATTCGGGCGACGGAGTGTAACAGCTCACTCCGCTCTCCCCCCTAGAGACCGGGAGCACAGTGTGGGAATGCGTCACTACTGTACCCTCTCGTGTCTTCCAGGCAGGACCCCATGCCTCCTAACACTTCAAGCGTGTTTGGGGCATCCGCAGGACCGAAGATGCGGACTGGTCCTGGCCACTACCCCCTACGCCGCCCGCCCTACATAGCCGGTCGCTCAGGGTAAGAAAGAGAAAAAATGCGGACTAGTCCGTGCCACTATCCCCCTATGCCGCCCGCCCTCTGTAGCCGGTCGCTCAGGGGAGGAAGACAAAGTCATTACCTGACGATTACCGGAGTTTTCCAGTGGCCCCGCGGTACAACCACAGATTCGTCTCCCAGCGCTGCATCTGTGAAGGACAGGTATGAGTGCGGCAGCGGGGGCTTCTTTGGGATTTTTTTTTTTACAGATATATTTCTATAGATATTTATATCTCCCATGAGGTCTGATCACAGCTGAGGTTATGTCTTCCCATCCCTGGCCCCACCGGCGATCTTCAGCGCCTACCGCACCCTCCCCACCGCCCTTCATCCTGCGGCCTCGTTTAGTACCTGGCTTCACTTTGGGCCTACTTCAGCGTTAGGCCACGCCCCCCGCCGGCCGGCCAATCACAGGAGCCGACGCCCCGCCCACCCCTCCAAGCCTATCAGAAGCTCTCTCCACCTTCCTGCAGCTCTGCACAGCCTTCTCCCTTTGCCGGGCTTCTATGCGTGCCTCCACTGGATTCCCCCCTCCCTCCTGGCCCCAAAAGAGCGCGAATATTGCGCGCCCATTAGGCTCCGCCCACAAAACCGCCATTTCCTCTGCGCTCCATAGCTCACCGCTCTACAGCCTCTAAGAAGCAGCCCTTGGCACCATCTGCTCCAGCGTTTTTTTTTTTTCATCACCTGGCTGCAGCCTCACAGCAGCAGCTCCTCTCATCAGATTGCTCTCGGCCAGGATCCAGGTCTGTCAGCTCTGTCATTGGGGGGGTCGGCTCTCATCCCTGGCAGATCCCCACTGGCTCATAGCTTCTCTAAGTCTGTCTATCTCTAGGGAGCCTCTCTCCCATCCTCCTGTCATTGTAGTACACTTTGCATGCTCGTCCTGCTACATGAAGTTTCCCTCTGGTCAGACCTCATCCCTCTGCCTTAATTGCAAACCATCTAAACTATCTTCCCAGGAGCCCCCCAATACTCGCAGCGAGAGCGTGCCCACTGCTGAGTGGGTGACATCTGTCTCAGTCAGTAGCTTACCTAACCGAGGTATCTCACACTTTGGTCTCGATATTGGAACGGCTTCCTAATCCTGCACCTGCTAGTGGGTCTCCACTACCCCCCTCTGAGGCATCGGACATTAACCCCTCGCTTACCCAGAGGGTTTCCCCTCAGAGAAAATCCAGATCTACAAGAAAGCGTGCCCGCATTATCTCGCTGTACAGCTCATCTTCATCACTGCCTTCCAGGGCGCCAGTCTCCCCTCCGTCCCCTCAGTCAGATGCTCCAGAGGTTCTAGTCAGACCCCCATTCTGAGTCAGATTCTGATCTGGACTCCGCACACGTCTCCAAACTGCGTGACAACGTGAATAGTTTGATTGTTACTGTTAATGAGACTCTTGATATTAAAGACTCTGATCAGAGGGAGGTAACTCAGACTGTGTCTTTCAGGAAAACAAAGCGCCCTACCCGTGTCTTTGCCAACCACGACGAGTTCAACAGGACCTTCGCGGTGGAATGGCAACACCGAGACAAGCGCTTCCAGACAAGAAAACGCATGGCCGTCTTGTATCCTTTTCAGCCTGACCTGCTTAGCAAGTGGGCAGCGTCTCCTTTGGTGGACCCTCTGGTCTCCCGGCTGGCCACCAAGACTATACTCCCTCTGTCTTGACAGTTCCTCACTAAAGGAACCCTCTGACAGACACATAGAGTCTCTAGCCAAGTCCGCCTTCGAGGCCGCGGGCTCTTCCCTCTGCGCCTCCGCCGCCACTTGGGTGGCTAAGGCACCTCTGCCGGGGTCAGACCAGATCGATCACGCGGGAAAATATCTTGTGTCCGCGTCTCTAGATGCAGCCACCTGCTCAGCCATAGCTGCCGGCGACATCGTCGCGATCCGCAGATTTCTGTGGCTTAAAGCCTGGTACGCTGACTCTGCATCGAAGAAGTCCCTCACGGGCCTTCCCTTCCACGGTTCTCGCCTATTTGGAGAAGAGCTGGACAAGATAATCTCCAACGCTACAGGAGGGAAGAGTACACTTTTACCACAGCAGAGGATCAAGCGCACGTCACGTCGCACTGCTCCTTTTCGGTCCTTTCGGAGGTTTCAATCACAGTGCAACCCGTGACAAGATAGATCCCCAGTGCCTCAACAAAGGAAAAGACCCTCCTTTAAGCCAGCCCCTACCTGGCGCTCAAGATCTACCCAACGCCGACCCACCAGGTCTGGCTCCAACAGGTTTTCGTCTGCATGACAGGATGCCCCCACCTGGGAATCCTCTCATGGTGGGTGGTCGGCTCCTTCAGTTTCGGGACTAGTGGCTGTCTGTAGTCGACGATGCCTGGGTACGAGACGTCGTCTCCTACGGTTACAAAATAGTTTTCTTCTCTCCCTCGATCTCGTTTTTTCAAGTCCCGTCCTCCAAGAGATACCTCCCTCATTCCGGCGTTTTTCAAGGCCATTGACTCCCTCCTCGAAGCCGGCGTCATCGTTTACGTTAAGACGGCTCAGTTCGTCCCATTCTGGACCTCAAGCTCCTGAGCCAATACGTACACCTGCGCCACTTCAATAGTAAAAACAGGAAATGTTGAGATAAACAATAATGGTATACTCACTAGGTGCTCAAGAATAATTTATAAGTGAGATAATACTCCAACGGATCCTGAATTATGGATGGCAGACCATCCGGATAACATAAAAAACAAGGTACACAGGATGTGGATAATGGAGGAGGAAAACCGGGCTGGTGGAAAAATAATACAGAATACAATGGCAATAGCGTATAATACCAAATTTTTATTAATCACATATGCACAGACATACAAAAAAATAAAATATATAAAAAATATACCACAACAATGAGGAGAAAACAACCACAAATAACCAAATAATGTATGGCTCAATATCAATAACCAGGTAACTATAGATAACAGATCAAATAATTAAAAAGAGATCAAAAACCGCAAAAAATCATGCGGATGTTCCCATTATGCCAGGTATAGACAATGCAGTGTGACCAATAGACATACAAGCAATATGAAAAAGGCGCTAAATGTGCAATAAAGTATATGAATAGAATAATACATATAAAATATATATAGCATACAACAATGCAATAAAACTCAACTAAATAATAATGTATATAACAAAAGTGCACAAAAGATAGTGTGCAAACAGATCTACAATATGGTGTCAGTGACACTGTGCTTCAACCTAAATTGTACAGGGAGGTGCAAATCATGAGCTGTTAAACTGATCTGCACAAAAGTGTGTTGCAAAAAATCTGATAACACAAATGCATAAAAAACTCAAAATGTGAGGTGATGTGCAGTGCTTGTGCAAACAAAGCGCTAGAGTATGGCCAGTGGAACAGCAAATAAAGCGCTAAAGTATGGCTAATGGAACAGCAAATAAAGCGCTAGAGTATGGCTAGTGAAAAGGCAAATAAAGCGCTAGAGTATGGCCAGTGGAACAACAAATAACCTGGGAGCCGATGTGTAATGTGGTTCACCCCCAAGAACGCGCCCCGACGCGCGTTTCGGAAATCAATTCCTTCGTCAGGGAGATTTGCACCTCTCTGTACAATTTAGGTTGAAGCACAGTGTCATTGACACCATATTGTAGATCTGTTTGCACACTATCTTTTGTGCACTTTTTTATGCACTTTTGTTATATACATTATTATTTAGTTGAGTTTTATTGCATTGTATGCTATATATATTTTATATGTATTATTCTATTCATATACTTTATTGCACATTTAGCGCCTTTTTCATATTGCTTGTATGTCTATTGGTCACACTGCATTGTCTATACCTGGCATAATGGGAACATCCGCATGATTTTTTGCGGTTTTTGATCTTTTTAATTATTTGATCTGTTATCTATAGTTACCTGGTTATTGATATTGAGCCATACATTATTTGGTTATTTGTATTTGTGGTTGTTTTCTCCTCATTGTTGTGGTATATTTTTTATATAATATTTTATTTTTTTGTATGTCTGTGCATATGTGATTAATAAAAATTTGGTATTATACGCTATTGCCTGGCATTGTATTCTGTACTATTTTTCCACCAGCCCTGTTTTCCTCCTCCATTAGCCACATCCTGTGTACCTTGTTATCTTCTGCGCCACTTCAAGATGGAGTCCCTTCGTTCCGTGATAGCCTCCATGGAAAAAGGGGAGTTCCTCTGTTCGGTGGACATCCAAGATGCCTACCTACACATTCCCATCTTTCCTCCAGACCAGAGGTTCCTTCGTTTTCCATTCAGGGGTCCACTTCCAATTCACGGCACTGCCGTTCGGCCTAGCTACCGCCCCCCCATGTTTTTACCAAGGTAATGGCGACAGCGATGGCTATTCTACGCAGCTGAGGCATTCTCGTCATTCCTTACTTAGACGACATCCTCATCAAAGCCGCATCCCCCGCGGCGTGTCAGGAGAGCCTCCAGATCACCCTGGACACTCATTCGGCTAGGCTGGATAGTCAACACCGCAAAGTCCTCTCTGACCCCGGTCCAACGTCTGGTTTTTCTAGGAATGCTCTTTGACACGGCTCAAGCAAAAATTTTCCTACCCAAGGACAAATTCCTGGCTCTCATATGCGGAGTTTGATCTCTGAGAGGTCGCTCCCTCTGTTTTTGCATGAGTGTGCTAGGCAAAATGGTTGCCTCAATGGAAGCAGTCCCATTTGCTCAATTTCATACTCGCCCTCTCCAACTCTTCCTTCTGGCGAGATGGAACAAGTCAATTCGTTCCCTGGATCGGGTGGTCTCTATTCCACCGCGGCTAAAACAGTCCCTAAAATGGTGGGAGCACTCCCAGTCGATCCTTCTCGGGAGGTACTTCCTACCCATTCATTGGAAAATAATCACAACGGATGCCAGCCTTCTCGGCTGGGGAGTAGTCTTCCAGGATCTGATGATCCAGGGCCGGTGGTCAGCTCGGGAATCGGCTCTCCCCATCAACATTCTGGAACTCCGAGCAGTATTCCTTTCCCTGGTACATTAGCAGGATCTTCTTCAGGGATTCCCGATTCGGGTTCAGACCGACAACGCCACAGCGGTGGCGTACATCAACCACCAAGGGGGGGGGACTTTGAGTCGGGCAGTAATGTCAGAGGTCGCTCGGATCCTGTCTTGGGCCAAGCAGAATGTTCCAGCGATTTGCGCGGTGCACATTCCAGGGGTAGTGAACTGGGCAGCAGACTTTCTCAGCAGAGAAGGGCTGGCTCAGGCGAATGGTCTCTGCACCAGTCAGTCTTCAACAAAATTTGTCTCAGGTGGGGGACTCCAGACGTCGACCTAATGGCGTCCAGGCTCAACCACAAGGTTCCACAGTTTGTGTCCAGATCTCGCGACCCGCTGGCAATCGGTTTCGATGCCCTAGCAATATCTTGGGCACAGTTCTCCCTTCCGAACCTATTCCTACCTCTGCCGCTACTCCCCAGAGTAGTCAAAAAGATAAAAGCGGAAGGAATTCCCGTGATTCTCATCACCCCAGATTGGCCTCGGAGACCCTGGTATGCAGAGCTAGTCAACCTCACAGTGGACATGCCGTGGAGACTCCCGGATCGCCCAGATCTTTTATCGCAGGGGCCCCTCTTCCACCAGAGTTCTCAGTCGCTCAGTTTAACGGCAGGTCATTCAAACCATGATCAAGGCTAGGAAGCCCTCGTCTTCCAAGATTTATCACTGAACATGGAAAGCATATTTCCGCTGGTGTGAGGTTCTCCAAATTCTCTCCAATGGTGTTCCACCTACCATCCATCTTGTCTTTTCTACAATCGGGCTTGGAATCAGGACTGTCTCTTAGTTCCATTAAGGGACAGATTTTGGCTCTCTCAATTCTATTCCAAAAGAACTTAGCAGTTCGCCGACCGCTTAAAACTTTCGCTCAGGGAGTAACCCACTCCGTTCCTCCCTACCATCCACCAGTGGATCCCAGGGATCTTAATTTGGTACGTGACGTTTTACAAAAGTCTTCGTTCGAACCATTGCATGAGGTCTCTTTCACATTCCTCTCCTGGAAGATTGCTTTCCTGGTTGCGATCACCTCAATCAGGCGTGTTTCTGAGTTGGCGGCGCTCTCTTGTCGTACTCCTTATCTGATTCTTCACCAGGATAAGGTTGTCTTGCGTCCAGTTCCATCCTTTCTCCCCAAGGTGGTTTCCGGCTTTTATCTGAATGAGGACATTGTGCTTCCGTCCTTTTGTCCGTCTCATCCCGAGAGCGGTCGCTGCACAGACTGGATCTTGTAAGGGCCCTACAAGTTTATCCAGAACTGAGCCTTTTTGACGCTCAGATTCTTTGTTCATTATCCCTGATAGTCCTCGAAGGGGTCTTCCTGCGTCCCACTCTACCATTGCTCGATGGATCCGATCCACCGTTTTGGAAGCTTACCGTCTAAGAGGTAGAGCCTCTAAGGATTACCGCACACTCCACTCGTTCAGTGGGAGCCCCCTGGGCAGTTCGTCATCAGGCATCTGCATCGCAGCTCTGCAAAGCTGCTACATGGGCCTCCATTCATACTTTCACCAAATTCTATAAGGTTCATACTCATGCTTCGTCAGACGCGAACCTTGGAAGAAAGGTCCTGCAAGCCGCAGCGGCCTGAGCTCTGACTTGAGGGTATTCTTCCCACGCTTGGGACTTCTTTTGGACGTCCCTTAGTTTCCTGTGTCCCCCAATGAAGCGAGAGAGAAAACTAGATTTTGGGTACTCGTCGTAAAATCTGTTTCTCGGAGCCTTCATTGTGGGACACAGCACCCGCCCTTGTTTTTACTGTTCATTACGTTTATCAGATTCTACTGTTATCTGTTTGTTCATTCTGTTGCGTTCTCTGCTTCTCCTACTGCTTTCTCACTTACTGAATAGCTTTCTGCCAGTTGGTGGGTATATACTGCTGGGGAGGAGCTAACCAATTTTTTGCATAGTGTTAACTCCTAGTGGCAGCAGCATACACCCCATGGTGTCCTGTGTCCCCCAATGAAGGCTCCGAGAAACAGATTTTACGGTGAGTACCCAAAATCTAGTTGTGTTTTTTTTGTTTTGTTTTTTTTTTGCAAGGAAGTTTTTGCATCACCATATTTTGAGCTATAATTTTTCCATATTTTGGCCCACAGAGTCATGTTCTGGCTTGTTTTTTTAGTTTTTCAGGACAAGTTGACTTTTGTTATTAGTACCATTTTCGGGAACATGACATTTTTTGATTACTTTCTATCCCGATTTATGTGGAGGCTGAATGAACAAAAAACCAGCAATTCGGGAATCTGTTTTTTTTTCCCTCCTTTCTGCATGTGGTAAAATTGATAAGGCCACTTTATGCTTCGGGTCGGTACGATTACAGCGATGCCACATTTATATAGTGGGGTTTTTTTTTTTATGTTTTGGCGCTTTTACACAATAAAAACTTTTATAGAAAAAATTAATTTTGCATCGCTTTATTTTGAGAGCTATAACTTTTTTTTTTCTGCTGATGGAACTGTATGGCAGCTTGTTTTTGCGGGACAAGATGATATTTTCGGTGATACTATATATATTTACATTCGTCTTTTTGATCGTGTTTTATTCCACTTTCTCAAAGCCTTATGATAAAGTATTTATTGTTTGCTACTTTTTTTTTTTTTTACGACGTTCACTGAAGGGTTAAATAGCACAACACTTTTATTCTGGATGCTGCAATACCAAATGTGTACTTCTTTGTTTAATTTTTTTTTTACATAAAAATGTGTATTGGTGTTTATTTTTTTTTAACTTGCTTTTATTTATTTATTTTTTTTACTTTGAGGGTACAATGCATTGCAATGCACTAGCATGGTCTCAGAAGTTTTCTGTAGCTTCGTGACACGGGGGTCATTAATGGCAACAATCAGGCCCCTGCGATGACGTCGCGGGGATGCCGTTCTGAAGGCAGAGGGTGATCCGGTCCCTCAAATGCTGCGATCACAGCATTCAGAAGGGAGGTAAACAGCCAGGGGCGGCGCTGACACCGCTCCTGGCTGTTAGTGCAGACGCTTAGCCATTGGCAGAGCTGAGCTGCTGCACTGATCGGGCAGGAAGTGCTGATATTTCAGCATCTCCTGTGCGTTCATGCTGTGATCGGTCAGTCAGATTGACTGATCGATCACAGCGATCTTGCTGCGGGGACCAACAGCATAGGTCCCTGCACCTCTTCCCGTGCCTCTCAGCTGTCACAGACAGCTGTCAGCACTGAACTGTTTCTGCGTGTTTACACGCAGTGACAGTTTAAATGCATGACTGGCATAGCCCGTCTTGGTGCGGGAACTGACACCCTGCCATGATGGGCTATGCCTGTCATTGGACGTTAAGGGGTTAAAAAAGACAAAGCTAGTATTTACAAATAAGTGTAGGTGAGAATACAAAATGAGACCTGGAGGTGAAAAGATGAATAATGCCAAAGACCCTTTGGATCAATGGTTGTCAGGTACTAGTTACTTAAGTCTAGTTCTGCTGCCACTTAAGCAACTATATGGAACATAAACCAATTAACAAATTATTATGGACAGTACCAAAAGCATAAACAAGCAGCGATCACGCGTGCAGAACATTGTCTAGACATATCCATACATCCAAGGTCTGTAAGTACCAGGCAACCTGGACATATGGATATATCTAAGATCGTAAAGGGGTTAAACTCCTGGGTTGCTTTTCCTGTGTGTTTTGGGGCATTGGACGGCACTTCACGGGATGGACAATCGACCTTGCTGCCTTGGTTGAATCTGAGCAGAAAGTATCGGCCTGTACACTTCAGAATCCAACCTTTTACTTCTGGCTTCAGTCCCATTATCAATAAACACTAGTGACCCAGTGCCATTAGAAGCAATGCATGCCCATGCCATCACATTGCCACCACGTTTTAGGCCTCATTCACACATCCGTATTTGGTCAGTATTTTTCATCCGTGTTTGTAAGTTACATTCCTGGTTTTGGCATACAAAGAAAAACTATAATTGAAAGATTGACACCTGTTCTGTGTTTTGGAGACACTCCTGGTTTTGGCATACAAATACTAATGAAATACTGATCAAAAATACTAAGTTGAAGCCTTCTCCATACTTCTTCCCATTATTCTGGTACAACTTGATCTTGGTTTCATCTGTCGAAAGATTGCTTTTCCAGAACTGTGCTGGCTTCTTTAGATGTTTTTTGGTAAAGTCTAATCTGACCTGTCTATATTTAAGGTTACGTTCCCACCTTCTGGTTTTGGCTTACAATTACAGATGTAAGATACTGAAGTGGGTAAAACAAAAAATGCAGAAGTGTTGATCTGTTTCTAATATACTTTTCTGCTGATGGTTCCACTCCTGTTTTGGCTTACAAATAATGATGTAAAATACTGACCAAATACTGAAGGTGGGAACGTGGCCTAAGACTGATTAATGGTTTGCACCTTGTGGTGAACCCTCTGTATTTGCGCTCATGAAGTCTTCTGTTTATGGTAGACTTGGATACAGAAACACCTACTTCCTGGAGAGCGATCTTCACTTGGGTGGATGTTGTGAAGTTATTTCTTGACTTGACCATGGAAGGGAATCTGTGATCATCCACTGTTGGCTTCAGTGGATGTATAGGACCTTTTGAGTTCCCAAGCTCCCCAGTAGGCTTTTTCTTTCTCCAGGCTCTTCCAAACTGTTGAGTTTGGCCACTCCTAACATCTGCTATCTATCTGATGGGTTTTCTATTTTTTTTTTTTTCATCCGAATGGTGGTCTGTTTCTTTTTCATTGAGAGCTCCTTTGACTGCATGTTGTGGGTTCACATCAACAGCTTCCAAATGCCACACTTAGAATTGGTTCCAGACTCAGACCTTTTACATGCTTAATTGATTATTGATTAATAAGGGAATAGCCAATGCAGCCCATTAAAGAGCTTTTGGTCCCTTAATAAGTACCTGCCTCTTTTTAAAAGAGCTGTAATATCTAAAGCCTTGTTCAGATAGGATGTGAATATCCTCAAATTAAAGTGGAAAGTCTGCACTTTAAGCCCATATAGATTATATGACTATCTTGAATATGTTTTGGTAAAGTTAAAATGCCAAAACTCGTGTTACTGTCCAAATTTTTCTGGACCTAACTGTGTATTATGGCAAGCCTGTCTTTATCTGCCATGCAGTTATTTATATTAGGCTTTCTACTTCTGTATAAAGGGTACAGGATTACCTTGCATGAGCTGTTATTATCCAACTTGTAATAAAATCCTTTTGTCCTCCTCAGGAATGAACTCCATCCTTGTTTACGTTGGCCATGAAGTCTTTGAAAATTATTTTCCGTTTAAGTGGAAGATGGAGGACAATCAATCACATGCACAGCACCTTACGCAGAATCTTGTCGCTACTTCTATTTGGGTGCTGATCTCGTATATCCTGTATAGAAAGAGGATATTCTGGAAGATTTGACCTCTATTTCAGTTGTCTTGTACCAAAGGAAGTGCCATTCCCAAATAGTCCTAAATGGTAACATAAAGAACTGAAGTGTGCAGTAATAGTCTACCTGGCATCCGGTTACAGATTTGTTTTTAATGTTCTTGTTCCTCACATAAGGCACTGTATGGTGGAGTGCAGGCACAAAGGGAACATTTTTAGCTTTTTTTTTTTAATGAAATTATCATTGCGCCCTTAAGCAGTTAAATTCTTGTATAAATGAAAATGCGTATGAACACTAATAATGCAAGTGAATTTCCATGTAAATGTTTTGATTCTAGTTCCACCCCTTTTATTCTCAGACCAGATCACTTATATGCAAGGGCGGACTTATTATTGGTCCAATCTGTGCAGGGTCCCAAGAGGTAAGGGGCCCACTAACATCTCTATAGCAGAAAGTGGCTTCTACGATGGACAGGATTCAAACTACAGAGGGTCCCTATACTGTTGTTGCATAGGGGCCCTTTTCTTTGTGTACGCCATTGCCTCGTATGTATACCTCCTTCAGCAGTCCAGATGTTTGATCAGTCCTGTGTTGGAGGTCTGCTAGTCTAATAATGTCAAATTTGAAGTTTTTAGTCCATTTTAAAATATTCTGTGAATGTAAGTGTATTCTTCTATCAAATAATGTGTTCAAGTATAGAGTGAGACTTGTTAATATTTTATGTATAATAATTGTAGACTTTGACTGGATCTGAGACCCAAATCATAACTAGTGAAATATTGTCAAATATTATGCACATAAGATGACCTGTAAGTTCTCAAAACATGTTTTGTTTTTAGTAAATAATTGTATTCTTCAAGAAAAATAAATAATTCTGTATTTTTATAACTGTCCATACTTTTTCAGGAGAATTTTGCTATATAAGATAAATAGTACTGCCCCCTTGACTGGGATTATGAATGACATTGCAGCTCAGCTCCATTTACTAAAATTTGGTTGTGTTCAATTGCAAGAAGCCAGTAGACAAATTTTTCTGATCTTGGACAACCCTTTTAACACAGAAATGGAAATGCTGCTTTTGCTTTTTTTTTTTTTGTTTTTGTTTTTCTTGTACGAAGTGGGTGTCAAATATGTTTAACCCCTTCTTGACATTGAATGTACTTTGGGTACAGCTCGTGTGATTGCACTTTTTGCAAAAGACGGATTTTGGTAAGACCTTACCTGTAAAATCCTTTTCAGCGAAGGTAGGAAGGGAGACACAGTCATTACTAGTGGATAGGCAGAGCCCACACAGGATAGAACACCTCAGATTAAAAAGAGTGTTGACCGGCCCCTCCAGCTTGGGCTCCTCCTACTCCAGCTCTCCAGTCCGTACACAAGCTAAGGAAGAGCAAATATCACCAGCGGAGGAACATAACCCCTTCTGAATAACTTCAGAGAAAAAAACAAGAAGACAGGTTATGCATATAACAGAAAAAAACACACAGTCCCAGGTACTACTCACTGAACCTGACCACTGCGATGAGCTGGCAATGCTGGAACAGAGCCTTAGCGCGCCGACCTCAGCCCAGATAATCGCTATCAGAGAAGGGTCACGCCGCATCTGAAAACACAACAACACACTTCTGCCATGGGAGGGATCTGTGTCTCCCTTCCTTCGCTGAAAAGGATTTTACAGGTAAGGTCTTACCAAAATCCGTCTTTCAGCAGCAGATGGAAGGAAGGGAGACACAGTCATTACTAGTGGGACGTCCCAAAGCAGTCCAGAAATTAAGGGTGGGCAAAAAACCAACAGAGGCAGATTCCCCACAACTTAGATAAATGCGCAACTAGCGCTAAATACAAGTTAACAAGAACTTTAAACTACAGCCGCCTGCAGGACCCTACGTCCTAAGGCCGCATCAGCGGAAGCACTGACGTCCACCTTATAAAATTTCGTAAACGTGTGGACGGAGCGCCAGGTTGCCGCCCGGCAGAGCTGAGCTGCCGAGGCTCCTTGATGAAAAGCCCACGATGAACCCACAGCCCTCGTGGAGTGAGCTCGAATCTTAACCGTGCAAGGTTCGCCCTTAAGTCGGTAAGCCTCTAAAATGGCCGACCGAATCCAACGAGCTATAGAGTCCTTGGAAGCTCGTTGACCACGTCGACGACCTGCTGGAATCACAAACAGAGAATCCGACTTCCGAAAACTTTGAGTAATAGACAAATAGAACTTCAAAGCCCGCACTAAATCCAAAGTGTGCAAAGCCCGTTCCTTCGCATTCCTCGGCTCCGGACAGAGAGGGCAACACAATATCCTGGTTAACATGAAATTGTGACACCACCTTAGGTAGAAAGTCGCCCCGTGTGCGAAGCACTACTCGATCCGGGTGAAACTCCAGAAAAGGAGGCAAGCAAGAAAGAGCCGCCAACTCAGAAACCCTTCTCAAAGAAGTGACCGCCACTAGGAAGGCAACCTTCCAAGAGAGCAAAGAAAGGCTAACAGAGTCCATAGGCTCAAAAGGCCCATGTTGAAGAGCCTCCAAGACAAGATTGAGCCGCCAAGGAGACACAAACGCCTTCCGCGGCGGAAACTGATGGGTTACTCCGCGAAAAAAGGAACGTACGTCCCTACGCGAAGCGATAGCCTTCCGAAACAGCAAGGACAAAGCAGAAACCTGCCCCTTCAGAGTGCTAACTGCCAAACCCTTGTCCAGCCCGTACTGCAAAAAGGCCAACAAATTGGGAATGGAAAAAATCCTCAGGTTCTTTGAAGAACCCGAACACCATGAAAAGAAGGCTTCCCAAGTCTTGTGATAAATCTTAGTAGTAGCTGGACCTCTGGCAGCTCGCAGAGTAGCAATGACTTCGACTGAAAAACCTTGACGGCTCAAGATTTCGGTCTCAAGAGCCACGCCGTCAAACGCAGAGACTTCAGGTCCGGGTGACGAACGGGCCCTTGGGTTAACAGGTCCGGGCGAAGAGGAAATGGAAGTGGAGGCGCTGCCAGAAGCGACACCAGCGTCGAGAACCACGTCCTCCTCGGCCAATCTGGGGCTATCAACATAGCCGGACTCTCTCCAGTCTGATCCGACGCAACACCAGAGGAAGTAAGGATATCGGCGGGAACACATAGATTAGCTCGAATTGGTCCCACGGAGCCACCAGAGCATCCACCGCCACAGCCTTCGGGTCCTTGTACCTGGACATGAACGTTGGTAACTTGGCATTGAACCTGGATGCCATCAAATCCACTTGGGGAGTTCCCCAACGGGAGCACAGCAGTGCAAAAATTTCCGGATGAAGACTCCATTCTCCGGGATCCATCTTTTCACGACTGAGGAAGTCCGCCGTGACATTCTGAACTCCTGGAATGTGAATCGCAGAGATAGCTGGCACCCTGGCCTCGGCCCATACCAGGATCCGAGACGCCTCCATCATGAGCTTGAAGCTCCTCGTCCCACCTTGATGGTTGATATACGCGACCGCCGTCGCGTTGTCTGTCTGCACTCGGACTGGTAGACCGCTTAAAGGGACCGTCCAGTGTTGGAGGCAAAGAAAAATTGCCCTCAATTCCAGAATGTTGATCGGCAGGACAGACTCTTCCGACGACCATACTCCCTGAATCCAGAGATCGTTCCAGACACCCCCCCAGCCCGTCAGGCTGGCATCGGTGGTTATGACCGACCACCTCGGAGGGAGGAAGGACTTCCCCAGGGATAACACTTCCGGACGTAACCACCATCCTAGAGACTCGCACCCTGTGGGAGATGATGACACTGCAATCCAGCGAAACCTGCGATCGATCCCAACGGTTCAAAATGAGCATTTGGAGAGCCCTGGAATGAAATTGGGCAAACGGAATTGCCTCCATTGACGCCACCATCAAACCCAGAAGGCGCATACACCTTCGAAGGGATCTTGCTTTCGAAGACTTCATAACCTGTACATGTCGAAGAAGACTTGCTTGCTTGTCTGGGGGCAGAGACACCACTGCTCGTACCGTGTCGAAATGCATCCCCAAAAAAAGTATTGACTGCGACGGTTCCAGAGATGACTTCTCCCAATTGACCAGCCACCCGAAGCCCTCCAGGAGCTGAAGGGATAGATTGCGAGCCGTCACCGCCTCCTCCTTTGAGGACGCCACAATCAAAAGGTCATCCAGGTAGGGAAGAATCATAACCCCCTGTCTTCGAAGGATCGCCATGAGAGGTGCCAGAATTTTCGTGAAAACTCTGGAGCTGAGGCCAACCCGAATGGCAGGGCCACAAACTGGTAATGGTCCTGACCTATGGCAAAACGAAGGAAGCGTTGGTAGGCCCTTCCGACTGGAACATGCAAATAAGTGTCGCGAATGTTGATTGACACCAAAAAGTCGTTCTGCGACAGGGCCGCCACAACGGAGCGAAGCGACTCCATGCGGAATTTCCGGGTGCTGACATGCCGATTCAATCTTTTGAGATCCAGAATGGGGCGAAATTTGTCCTCCTTTTTGGGGACCACAAAGAGGTTGGAATAAAACCCTCTTCCCCGGTCCTCCGGCGGAACCGGTACCACCACACCCTTCTGCAGAAGGGAATCTACCTCCCGCAGTAAAGCGGCAAATAGTTCAGGCTCTGACGGAATACGAGTGACAAAAACTGTCTGGGGTTCGAGAAAGAAACTCTATGAAGTAGCCTGCCGATACAACCCGCGTCACCCAGGCGTCCGACACGCGGGAAGCCCAAGTCGGTTCGAATTGGAATAAACGACCCCCCACTCGAGAGCCCTCGAGTGAGACCCTGGCGTCAGTCCGCCTTAGCGGGCTTTTTGTCAGCTTCCCGCTTGTCTTGACGGAAGCTCTGTTTCCAGGGAGTGCGGGATTTCTGAGAGTTCTTTTTTCCTGAAAAAGAGGGACGACCCTAACCCCAAGAGGGCTGACCGAACCGTCCCCTGGACCGAAAGGACCGTCGACTACTACCGGCACTAGGCCTGCCAGACGCAGAAGTCACAGCTCTTCGCTGCGGTAACGCCGTTTCTTTTGCCTTTGCCTTGGCAATCAGCTCCGTGAGGTCAGATCCAAATAGCTGACCACCCTTGTAAGCTAAAGATAGCAAACCTTGCTTGGAAACCGCGTCCCCGGTCCACTGTCTAAGCCACAGTGCTCTTCTGACTGTGACCGCCGAGGATTGCGCCTTGGACAGCAGTGAGGCAGTATCCAAACCTGCATCACTGCCATATCGGGCTGCATCCTCCAACAACTTGAAAAGTTCATCTACCTCGGATAGCGGGGATCCATCTTGCCACGCCATCCGTAGACGGTCCAACCAGCTCAGGGAAGCCTTACAAGCACACATGGATCCTAGCACCGCTCTGAATCCATGACCCGCGGCCTCGTAGATGGATTTCGCCGCCATCTCCGTTTTTCTATCCAGCGGATCCTGCAGACTCGCCTTCCCTTTAACAGGAAGTAAAGAGGATTTGCTAAGCTGGGATAAAGGGACATCCACTTCAGGAGAAGGAATCCAATTATCAATCAACTCCGTCGAACACGGATACAGTGTCTCAAAAAACCGTGTCCCCTGAAAACGCTTATCTGGACACAGGCGTTCCTTCTCCACTGCCCCATTAAGCTCATCCAGAGATGGCAATGCCGATCGCGACCTATGCGACTCCTGAAACATCCGGGCCGACTTACCAGGACGTCTAGTTACCTCCTCCGGTAACTGTAACGCCTCTCTCATGGCTCCAATAAAAGCCTCTGTACGGCCCAAAAGAGAGGCAGAGTGTCCCTGCCGATCCTCCTTATCTGAATCGGACATCTCCCCATCCGAGCTTGAAGGGGAACTGTAACGCCTCCCTTCCATACCAGAGATCTCCGAGTCGCTACGCGGGAAGGATAGTACCGGCCTGTGGTTCTTCCTGCCATGAGAGGATCTAGCTGAGACCCAATAACCTAGAAGGTCAGACAGGCCATCAATAGAACGAGTGAGGGCCTCCATTTTGACATCACTGAGACCTCCGACCGCTGCGCTTGACGCCGTCGATACGCGAGACTGATCCTGTAGCGGACCTGGGAGATGGTCCGCACCTCCTGGGCCCTGATCTGACATGCCCTCACACAGTATATGGCAGGTTAAACCTGTCAGTAACTGGAACAGTGTGGCTTCTTAAGGCAAAGAAAAACGAACGCTGAAGGGTTAAAGCTCTTAAGGAGAGAGCTGCCCCAGCTGTCCCCCAATTAAAGGTTAACCTCCTATCAAGGGGTTAATGTCGCAGACTCCCTACAACCTCTGTTAAATGAACAGGGTGTGCGAGCCCCAGACTGAAAAAGGACCTCTATATGAGGTAACAGCTGCAGGACAGCGCAGTCTGCCACCAAATTGTGCCTCAGAAAGGTGCCCTGCACTGTGAGGGTGAGGGGGTTAAGCTTCTGCCCTGACAGACAGAAGCGACTCACCCAGCTGGCCGCGGTGCAGTGTTCCTTCGGTTGTCGGGAGGAGAGGAGAGTGAGGAGCCCGAGGCAGCCTTCAGTAATGGCCGCTGCGCTGGAGAGAGAACGCCGGAAGAAGAGAGGCAGGGAGAAATCGCGCGCTCTGAGCGCTTCCTGCCCGCGAAAGACCGGGAAGGCGCGAAGCCACGCCCCCCGCCGGCTTCAAAAAAAGCGCGTGCGACTCCTCCGCTCTCCCCCGTCCCATGTCCTGCAGGCATCCACCTGCGGACAAAAAACACATCACCAACATGAAAAATGTAGCAGTGGCTGCCGCAGCAGTCGCTGAAGCACTCAAAACACATATTAAAATGTTGAGTACTCACCCAGCTGAGCACCACAGGGACCCCCAGGGATTTGTGGCGCTGTGCCCGTAGCTTCCCCCCAGGGCGGAGAACGCAGTGACCCCAGAAGCGCGGTTTGCGTCCCCGCCAGGGAAGCAACCCTCATCCCCCGGGGCCGGCAGGGTTCTGCAGGGACCTCCTTAAAGGGTAATACAGATCTGCCAAGGGAGAGGTGGGGGTCCAGCAGCGCTGAGACCTCTAGACCACGGGGGTCCAAGTCTCTGTCCGATAAAAATAAAAAAATTTTCTGAGGAGCTGCTCCTGCAGCGACTATCCTCTGTGACCTCAAATTTTAGACTGGAGAGCTGGAGTAGGAGGAGCCCAAGCTGGAGGGGCCGGTCAACACTCTTTTTAATCTGAGGTGTTCTATCCTGTGTGGGCTCCACCTACCCACTAGTAATGACTGTGTCTCCCTTCCTTCCATCTGCTGCTGAAATAGGATTTGGAGTGATCACTGCAGGAGCTTGGCCTAACTAGTCAGTACAACTAGTACTACAGGGTGGGCCATTTATATGGATACACCTAAATAAAATGGGAATGGTTTGTGATATCAACTTCCTGTTTGTGGCACATTAGTATATGGGAGGGGGAAAACTTTTCAAGATGGGTGGTGTCCCCCTCCTCAGTTTTATTTAAAATAATAAAAATCCAGAAATCAGATGGTAACAGGCTACTGAGCAAAAATCTAAGTAGACGCTTCTGAATACAAGGTCATTGAACAGTCTGTACTGCATTAATGGTCCAGACATCAATCCTGAAGTAATGAAATACTGAGGGTTATCCTTCTCTAATAGGTTTAAACAGGAGATACTTTAGTATCGAGTGTACTTGCCTATGTGTAGAGCTGCTTGCCATAGTGTCTCCACTGCCCCAACGCACGTTTAGTTTTACACTTCATCAGGAGGTGTGTTGTGGGCAGGGAGGGGATAGATACCATTTTACAGTCAGTGAATCATAGTGTTCGTCTAATGGGGGCGTGTAAAACGGACGTGATGCATAATACTGACCGGCCAATGATAATGCTTCATTAAGGGGGGGTGTATAAGTCAATCACACGAAAAACGTGATCAGATTAAT
>JARQOD010000001.1:317140779-317177676 GCA_033576555.1 Oophaga sylvatica
ATATATTTGGTGTATAAAAAACACATGCATAACATTAAAAAAAAATAAGTCTACCTTATTGTGTATTATGTATTTTTTTTTTCTAAGTTAAAGTCATGTACAGTACTTCCTTTACCTAGAGTTTGTTTCCAGTATCAGCAATTTCTCAAACTCAGTCATCCTGCTAGTCTACTAGTCCTTCTGGTGACATAAAATATTCTGCAAATCTGTCCCTCATCCTTGAAACAGCCAGTGAACTGCGATTGGTATTGTTCTGGTAATCATGTAATGTGGTTTCTTGAGAGTGGTCCTAAATGGAAATCTGTTCTTTGCATATAACCAAATTATGCAGGACCACGCACGCTTTAATTACTTCGTCCACAGTCTGTCTTTAGATTTATCGCTGTCAATAGTACACGCCACTTTGCAGTCAGGATTCCAAAAGTGCACTCCACCATTCTTCTTGCTCTTGTGAGCCGGTAATTAAAAATGCGTTTGGTATGGGTCAATCCTCTGCTGGCATACGGCTTTAAGAGGTGTTCAGAGAGCTGGAATGCCTCATCACCGACACACACGAAAGGCATAGGTGGCCCAGAAGTTTGAGGCAGCGGCCTAGGGGGTGGGAAATGGAAGGTGTTCCCGTACAGTCGACGACCCATCGCAGAGAGTTTGAAGACCTGTGAATCAT
This sequence comes from Oophaga sylvatica, assembly GCA_033576555.1. NCBI lineage: Eukaryota > Metazoa > Chordata > Amphibia > Anura > Dendrobatidae > Oophaga > Oophaga sylvatica. The sequence continues at coordinate 317,141,447 of JARQOD010000001.1, forward strand.
TTGACCGTCCATAAGCCCCAATGTCCACAGCTATGAACTTATATTCTGTGTCAGCGATGGCCATCAGGACAACAGAAAATATTTCTTGTAATTAAAATATTCAGATCCTGTTCCCGCTGGCTTTACAATCTGGATATGTTTCCCATCAACAGCTCCAAGACAATTAGGAAACTGGCCGATCTGTAGAAACTTCTCCGCAATTTGCATCCACCTCTCTGTAGTCGGCTCAGGCAGAAATTCACTGACCAAACAGTCCCACAGTGCACGGCAGGTGTGCTTGATGATTCCAGATATCGTAGATATTCCAAGTCTAAACTGAAAATGTAGTAAGGAGAGCGATTCTCCACTTGCAAGGAATCTGTAAACAAACAAAAAAAAATTAGTTCACAATCACAGCATTACATAGCAGAGCTCAGGTATAACAATTGGAGATACACAAAAAATTCATTTGAATGAAATAAACACACAGTTTTTGACCATTTCTTTATTGCACTGGTATTACTTCGATTCCCTTTTTCTCCTGTAATAAAAAATAACAACAATACAAGTGTGTTCAAGCAAGCAGATCCAATACATATAGCTTACCTTATAGTGACCATGAGACGCTCCGCCGGAGAAATCGAGAAGCGGCAGTAGGTGTCACATCTCCTGATCTGGTCTTCAATCCGCTCCACCAACATATCAAAAGTTTCTTTCTTCATCCGAAGATATGAAAAAAATTTCTCCGGATTTTCTCTCAGCTCCATGTTGAGTGTAGAATACACACCATGGGTTAGTCTCTGTGCTGTGATGGGGTGGATCCACATACGGCGTCGTCGCTGACGCATAATGCGCTGCTCTATCTTTCTCTCCTTCTCCATAACGATAATCTTCAAGCGATTCGCTTCCGCAATAAAATCCACAAGATTCTTGAAAATATTGCCAATAATAACATCCATCTTCGCCAGTCACTTGCCTTCTACAACCTGTCAAAGATAGGCTATAGGAACACTGTATATATAGGTTTCCAGTAGCCAACAGTTTTGGAAACAAAAGGGGCGTTTTGAAAACCGGATCCGTCGTAATCTGTCAAAAAAACGATGAAACGGATCCGGTTTCCTGCCTGATCCGCTAGACGGATCAGGCAGAAAACCAGATCCGACTCATCAGGTTTTTCGTAAAATAGCTGCATCCGGTGCGACGCTGGATCGCGCCTGACGTCAAAAAACTGTGTGAAAGTAGACTTAGTGTCTGCAAACATATCCTAACTACATCCCAGATATAAATGATCAAAAAGATGGGAAAGAAATCTGATATCTGTTATGGATTATGTCATGTATTTGATAATGATTATAATTAGTGGTCATTTGATTTTCCTATGCATAACAGCACTGTAAAGAAAGAAAGGTTCTGCCCCAAGGAACAGAAAATGTACAAAATAAAGAGGCAAAACCTCTCCATACGCCTCAGTGTGTTTACAGAGCATAAGAAGACGTAGCCACATAGACAACGAAATGCCAACTCTTGCATGTAAGAACATATGTATATTTTTTTGTACCCTCTTGACTATTGGGGAAGACATCCCACCACAAGAAAGGATTACTTCACCTGAGATCTCAGATTCTCAGAGAAAGGGAGAACTATTTCTTGTGATTTATATAAACCAGAAACCACTCTGGGAAGATTATTAGGTCAGGTTTTAGGATAACCCTATCCCCAATAAAAACTATGACCTGCAGTTCGCAAACCCTTCTATCTAAAGTAAAAGCCACTCGAAGGGCAGTTTTCAAAGTTAGCGCTCCAACCGTGCAGAAGATGTCAAGCTACTACCTTGGCTCAACCCATCAATCTATAAGGCAACCTTTAATAAACCTAGCCCTAGGAATGATTGGCGATCATCTGGTCAAATAGAGTGCAGATATAGAAATATGCTAATTAGGCACTTCCAAATCAATAATAAATCCAAAAAAGCAAGGAAGCATAATATGCCATAAAAGGTTAATTTTTATTGTAGACAAAAAAATCAGCAAAAATGCATAAAGATTAAAAAGTAGGGACAATAATACAAATATAACCGCTAACAAATCAGGATATAATAAATACTAATAGTATATTGCACATATAGCTATGGAGATTAGATTATTAACTCTTTTTATAAAAAAGAGATATATAAATAAATATCTCTCAAAATAAGCAAGTGCTTAAAATGAATAATTAAACAAGTGTACCAGCAAGTGCTTTAAATGAAAAATTAAACAAATATACCAGCAAGTGCTTAAATGAATGTTTGAACAAATAAATAAGGTGCAGGTGTAAAAAGCATAAACGTAAGTATATAAGATAAATGAGATGAATAACAATTCTCCAAAGCAAATATATATCCCCCTTGGAGAAAGCTATAGTGCGAAACGTACGTCGGGTGGTGTCCGCTCTCAGGTATATACTTCTATTATGCATTAGCACTTTATATTTCCTTTGGAGAATTGTTATTTATCTCATTTATCTTATATACTTACGTTTATGCTTTTTACACCTGCACCTTATTTATTTGTTCAAACATTCATTTAAGCACTTGCTGGTATAGTTTATTTTTTCATTTAAAGCACTTGCTGGTACACTTGTTTAATTATGCATTTTAAGCACTTGCTTATTTTGAGAGATATTTATTTATATGTCTCTTTTTTATAAAAAAGAGTTAATAATCTAATCTCCATAGCTATATGTGCAATATACTATTAGTATTTATTATATCCTGATTTGTTAGCGGTTATATTTGTATTATTGTCCCTACTTTTTAATCTTTATGCATTTTTGCTGATTTTTTTTGTCTACAATAAAAATTAACCTTTTATGGCATATTATGCTTCCTTGCTTTTTTGGATTTATGGTCAAATAGAGTGTAACCTGAACTTTCAAAGTACTAGTGAAAAGGCCCATTTCAGCTGCAGATGGAAGAGAGGGAGACACAGGAATTCATTACTGATGGGTAGGCGGAGCCCCAGATCAGGATGTCACCTCAGATCAAAAGAGTGCTGACTGGCTGGCCCCTCCAGCTCGGGCTCCTCCTACTCAGCTCCAGTCTACGATTTGAGGTCCCAGAGGATGGTCGCTGCTAATGCAGCTCCTCAGAAGATTTTATTATTTTATATTCGGACAGGAGACTTGGATCACCAGTTGGTCTAGAGGTCTCAGGGGTACCAGCGCTGCTGTACCCCAACCTCTCCCTTGACGGATCTGTATTTACTCAATAGTCCCTGCAGAATCCTTGCCGGCCCTGGGGGATGAGGATGGCTTCCCTGGCGGGGACGCAAACCACACGTGCGGTCACTGCGTTCCTCGCCCTGGGGGGAAGCATGGGCACAAGCGCCACAAATCCTGAGGGGTCCCTGTGGCGCTAAGCTGGTGAGTAGTGTTGAGCGATATTGCTCGATATCTAAAAATATCGTATCGAAATTGTATCGCCGATAGCACTAAATATCGTCGATATCCGATTTCGATAGCGGAAGTCCCATGTAAGTCTATGGGAACAAAATATCGAAATTAAAAAAAAACATTCTTGCCTTGTTGGTTAATTGTACATGAAGGAAAACAACAAAGACTAATGTAGAATGTATTGGGGGAGGTTGAGGAGACAATAAAGGCATACATGTTTAACCCAATGCATTGGAATAGCATTAATATATTTTTTTTTGGAAATACGTTTGGATTGACTAACAAATTGACAATGTTGTTAACCTTTTTTCTATTTTGGCAAATATGTATGTTTCACAACTTCCATGCTCTTCACCTTTTTAACTTTTGCCAGTGCCACACTTTCTCCTTCATAATCTTCAGCAGCAGCATCATCTTTCTCATCAAATTATTCTTCATCTTCACCTTCTTAATCTTCTTAAACTTCTTGCTATTCATGTTTTTGTTTACATTACTCATATTGTTATTATTAAACTAATTAATCTTCTTTATATTCAAATTCTTCATCTTCTTCCTCTTCTTCATCATATTCTTATTTGTGACAGAGATTCCTGTACTTGTAATCTGTAAAAGTATGAATTGTTCATCCTTCCGTTCTTGCTGTCACAAAAGATTTAAATTACAACAGTATTTGTCCGTGTTCAGTTTAGCCTGCAGCAGCAGGCATTTTCCAGGGGCACCACGAGGAGGAACGGACTCACCCCCATACACTGCTTAGTCTTCTTCTGCTTAGAATTTAGAGCATATATTTTGCTCTTCATTTTGGTCTTATACTTCATGTTCTTTTGCTTTTTGATCTTTTGCTTATTGTTCTTCTGTCTCTTGTTCTGTATCTTGTAGTTTGTCTTAACCTTCTTTGTCCTGTTGGTGATCTTCTTCTGGGTAATCTTTTATTTTTTCTTTGTGATGGTGTTCAGGCTGGTTGGCTTCATGCTCGTCGTCCTTGTTGTCGTCATCTTCTTCTGGGTGGTCTTTAATGTCGTCTAATTTCCGAGAAACAGCTGACGTTACTGGAACCCTGACGGGTATCAGATGGAGCAAGAGACAATGGAAGTAACGAGGACCAGCTGACTGTGCTGGACCCCGGACGGGTAGCAGAAGGAAAAGAGGCAATGTCACAACCGAGTACCAGCTGACGTTACTGTGACACGGTTACTAAGCAGGAGGTACCTGTGTTCCAAAGCACTACCAAGGACCAGCAGACGTTGCTGGAACTCGGATACGGAGATGGAGGCACCTAGGCCAAAGGCACTGGGGAGAACCACTTCACGGTACTGGACCCCGGACGGGTAGAAGAACGCACCCATGAAAATGTAAGTTGACAGGACGCAAGCCGTCCGCAGTTACCGAATCACACAGTCCTACAGTGGGTGCTTATCCTATTGTCACAATGGAAACCGCCTTTATTTACATATCCCACAGCACACATAGGAATCACCTAAACTGCAGGCACCATAGAGTCGGCTAACCCGAATGCAACACGACAGCACAACTTATTGGAGGATAATTGACGTTCACACTGCCAGGAAACAGCTGTCGTGCTGTAACCAGGCTGGCCAGGAGTCAGTACCCCTGCCAATTACTTACGAGCAACAAATGGCGGTGTTGTAGCCCAGGGAGTACAGTTCAGGTGGTAGAAAGATGAACATAACAGGAGACATGGAAAACGTTGCCAAACAGTTATTTAATCTGAAAACGGACAGGCAAATTCAGGTGAGATCCATGCCTTGTTCATTTTCAGAAAAGTAAGCCGGTCTACATTCTCTGAGGATAGTCGCATGCGACGGTCTGTTACTACACCACCTGCAGCACTAAAGACCGCTCAGATAATACACTGGCAGCAGGGCAAGCCAGCACTCCAATGCATACTGGCTAAGCTCTGGCCATGTATCCAACTTAGAAACCCAAAATTTGAAAGGGGAAGAGGCATCTGGGAGTACACTTAGAGGGAAAGCCAAGTAGTCTGTCACCATCTTACGGAAACGTTTCTTCCTGGTGACTGGAGCCGTCTCGGATGGTGTAGACCTTGCCGGCGCTGTCACAAAACTTTGCCACATTTGTAACATACAGTTCTTGCCCTGTGCAGAGGCGCTGCTTCTGCTCCCTCTTGTTGTAGAGGTGTCTACACTGCCTCGACGCACAGAGCTGCTTTGTAAAGCAGCAGCAGTAGCAGCTCTCTCGGCTGGAATGTACAACAGTATGGATTGCACCAGTGTGTCTTGGTACTCCTGCATTTTACGGTCCCGGTTCACCGGTGTGATGAGGGTTTGTAAGTTGTCCCGGTAGCGAGGGTCTAGGAGGGTGTACACCCAATAATCTGACGTGCTGAGAATGTGGGCGATGCGGCGGTCGTTTCTCAGGCACTGAAGCATGAAATCAACCATGTGCTGCAGACTCCCAACTGGCCAACAAAGGCTGTCCTCTGGAAGAGGCGTCATCTCTGTCTCCTCTGCATCACCCCACCCTCGCTCTACATACTGACTACAGCGTTGTGTACCTCCCTCTGTAGGGATTTCTTCCTCCTCCATTGACTCCTCCTCCTCCTCATCCTCCTCACAAAGTGAGCCCTGCCCAGCCCTTTGTGAGGAACGACGTTGCGCTGACTGTCCTGAAGGTAATTGAATTTGTGACTCCTCATCCTCCACCTCTTTCAAAACCTCTTCCTTTAGTGCTTTCAGTGATTTCTGAAGCAGGCAGATAAGGGGTACAGTCATGCTGACTAGTGCATCATCTGCACTCGCCATCCGTGTTGAGACATCAAACGCACGCAAAACGTCGCAGATGTCGTTCATAGAGGCCCACTCAGTAGTGGTGAAGTGTGAACGGCGCAAATTGCGAGTTGATTGCGCCTGTTGCAGCTGATACTCCATTACTGCTGGCTGCTGCTCACACAACCGCTCCAACATATGTAACGTGGAATTCCACCTGGTGGGTACGTCACATATGATGCGATGTTCAGGAAGGCGAAATCTGACTTGCAGAGCTGCAATGCGCGATCTGGCCATGCTGGAACGTCGCAAGTGAGCGCACTCTAGGCGGACCTTGTGCAGCAGTGCATCAAGATCCGGATAGTCCCTCAAAAAACTCTGCACGACCAAGTTGAGCACATGTGCCAGACATGGTATGTGAGTGAGGTTGCCAAGGCCCAGAGCTGCCACCAGATTTCGGCCATTGTCACACACTACCAAGCCTGGCTGGAGATTAGCTGACAAAAACCACACATCGCTCTCCTGCTTGATGGCATCCCAGAGCTCCTGCGCTGTGTGGCTTCGATTCCCCATGGGAATTAATTTCAGTACGGCCTGTTGACGTTTGGCCACGGCTGTGCTCATATCGGTCGCAACAGGTAAGCGTTCACGGGTCCATGTGGAGGTATACCGTGACGGCTCGTGCAGCGATGATTCTGAGGAACTGGAGTAGGAGGAGGAATCAATGTGCACAGACTGGATTCCTGCAATCCTTGGAGTTGGCAGAACACCTTCAGCGCCACTGGCAAGATCTGTACCCGGCTCCACAACATTGACCCAATGGGCAGTGAGGGAAAGGTATCGTCCCTGGCCATGGGTACTGGTCCACGCATCGGTGGTCAGGTGGACCCTGCTACTGACGGCGTTTAGTAGCGCATGTTTAATGTTTCCCTCGACATGTTTTTGCAGAGCAGGGACAGCTTGCCTGCTGAAATAAAATCGGCTTGGCACATTATATTGTGGGACTGCCAATGCCATAAAGTTCCTGAAACTGTCAGTCTCCACCAGCCTGAATGACAGCATTTCAAGGGACAGGAGTTTTGCAAGGCCAGCATTCAGAGCCTGTGCTCGTGGATGGTTTGCCGAGTATGGCCGTCTTTTATCCCATGCCTGTGTTACCGATGGCTGTTTTTTGTACTGGGAGTGTGACGATGACTGTGAACTTGCTGCAGTGGGTGGAATAACAGTTTCTCTGTGGACAACAGTGACCGAGGTTCTTCCATGGAGATCCTGTGAGGAAGCCGAAACAGGTGTGTGAGAGCTGGAGGTAGAGGCTCGAACATGACCTAAAGATGTAGGTGCTGCTGTAGGTTGGCCTACATCTCCAGTGTGTCTTTGGAACTCAGCTACGTGCTTTGTCCGTACATGTTTCCACATATTTGTGGTATTCAGGTTCCTGATATTTTTACCTCTTTTAACTTTTTGCTTACATAGCTTGCATTGAACATAGCAAATATCATGTACAAGTCTGTCAAAAAAGGACCACGCAGTGCAAGTCATGGGAGCGCCAATTTTGACAGTTCTAAGAGAACTGCTCCCAACAGTGCCAAACTGGAGGCTACAGGCAAGCGAGTCTGCAGCCTACCTCTCCCTCCTCTTTGTACCGTTGGGACAATCTCTTCCTCAGAGCTGCTCCCACACCTTCCTGTTGCTCACGCCATGTTGGGTCTCGGACTTCATCATCTCCACTACCCTCTTCCAACACCTGCTGCTGTTGGATGGTCTGGGCAGCACCATGCTCCACAAAACCTGGCACCTGAGTCTCATCATCATCATAAGATGCGTTCTGCGGTGTGCTGTCCATCGGCACTGGCTCACCCGCCTCTTCAGATTGAGAGAGACACAGCTGTTGCGCATCACTGCATACTCCCTCTTCTTCAAATTGCAGAATGCTGCTTGCCTGTGCCCGTGTTTGCAAGCCAACAGATTCTGAGAACAGAAGCAGAGACTCAGCTGGCTCCTGTACAGAACTCTCTGACTGCCTTGGCAATTTGACAGGCGGTGAACAGACAGATGGTTGCTCAACAGTGTTGTGTTCCTGAGAGGAGGTGGAAGGAATTGAAGTCGATGCATTGGCTGCCATCCAACCAACGGCTTCAATTTGTTCTTCCCGCAGCAGGGGGGCACGCCGAGCTCCTACCAAAGTGCGCATAAAGGAACGCTCACGGGGATAAATGGTGGATGCTGTGTCACTGAGGGCGGCAGCAGACACAGAATCCCCATGTCCTCTCCCTGCTGAAACTCCACGGCCACGTGCCTTACTTACTGACTTCTTCATCTTGGTAGATTGATAAAGAAAGTCAGAAAAGTTATAAGGCCTAAGTGTGGTTATTACGCAGAGACTGAAGTGAACACTGAAACACAACTGTTCACAATCTGTGAAAGGCTACTCCTTTGTCTACTTCTATAGTGTTTGCAACCAATGTATTGTATACGGATGGAAGCGCGTCACACTAATAGATTATATTTTAAATGGAATGGAGCAGAACCAATTGGAGATAAATGAAAAGGATGAGACACGCTCAGCAGAGTACAAGCAGCAGTGCTTGAACAAGTAACTGGAGCGTGATGTGCACTCAAAAAATAAAAAACACAGACTGAAGTGAACACTGAAGCACAACTGTTCACAATCTGTGAAAGGCTACTCCTTTGTCTACTTCTATAGTGTTTGCAACCAATGTATTGGATACGGATGGAAGGCGTCACACTAATAGTTAAATTGCATGGAGCTGCAAGAATTACACTGAAGGAAAAAAAAATAGTCTGTGAGTGACAGGTGCAGATGCCTACAGACAGCGTTGCATGCAGAGCAAACTGCAGCGTCACCTGCACTCACACACACCTTGCAGAGCTGTTAAAACAACACTGCAGGCAAAAGGAAGCTTTACACAGCGGTTGGTGCTAGCCTGCCTACAGCACAGTACACTAAATCGCAATCTCTAACTGTCCCTCAGAGTCAGCACAGTAGCGTTCTGTCCCTTACTGAATTCACAGCACAGTGACGCTAAAATGGCGGCGGCACCTTTTATAGTGCATTCTGACATCATTTCAGCATCCAATCACAGCCATGCCATTAGTTAACATGACCGCAGCAGTACAGGATGTGCCCACACTTCTTAGGATTCCTCATTGGCTGACTAAAATCACATTGCCTCGCAAAGAATTATGGGAACTTCCGATTACGGTATTCGATAAGACGAAAATATCGAAACGAATTATCGAAAGGCCGATAGAGCTAATATCGGCCGATAGCCGATATTTGCATTATCGTATCGCTCAACACTACTGGTGAGTACTCCACACAAAATTTTATTATTAATGTGTGAGTGCTTTAGCGTCTGATGGCAGCGCTGTTACATGTTTAGCAGTGTATTTCACCAGCCTCTCCCTTGGCGGATCTGTAACTACATAATGGTCCCTGCAGAATCTTGCCGGCCCTGGGGGATGAGGAGAGTTTTCCCTGGCGGGGGCGCAAACCACACACTGGGGTCACTGCGCTTCCCGCCCTGGGGGGAAGCATGGGCATAGCGCCAGAAACCCCTGGGGGTCCCTGTGGCGTTTCGGCTGGTGAGTACTCCACATTTTGGTAAAATGTGTGTGAGTGTTTTAGCGACTGCTGCGGCAGCCGCTGTACATATACATGCCGGTGACTAGTTTTTTTTTTTATGTCCGCAGGAGGATGCCTGCAGGACGAGGGAAAGGAGGGGAGTACACGCTCTTTTTATTTTTTGAATTTCGGCAGCTTCTGAGCGCGCGCTTTACTGCAGCCTCCATTTCCGGCTCCTCTATGGAGCACACGGAGGCAGAGCGCGGCGGCCATTGCTGATAAAGCGCTGCAGGCTGAAAGCTCCCCGGATCGTTCTCCTCCCTTCCCGGCAAGAATACGTGACCAGCTTGGTGAGTCGCTTCTAGCCCGCCGGGCAGAAGCTTAACCCCTTCACCTCCACAGCGCGGGCGCCATCTGGGGCACTTCTGAGTGACAGATTGAGCTGTCCTGCGGCTGTTCTCGCATAAGGGGCTCGCACACTCTTTAATATTAATAAAGAGGCTGTGGGGAGTCTGCGACATTAATGCTGCCACTATACGTTTCCGCTGACGATCCTGATGGCGTCGCATAATATTGCGATCGTTTGTGTGTCATTTTTAGTGTCGCTGGTGGCTGCCAATCTGGGCAATCGCATAGGCGATTAGCGATCTCCTTGACAACTTTGGCGGTCATTGCGTTATAAAAAACAGCGCAATTTTTTAGCGATCTTGTGGAACGTTTTTCTGTTTAGTGTGGCATGGCTGTCCTGCAGCTGCGACCTTATAAGAGGCGCCTGAGATTCGCACACCCTTTTTCATTATCAAGGTTGTGGGGAGTCTGCGACTTTAACCCCTTCTTAGGAGACAGCTGGGGTAGCTCTCGCTTTAGAGCTTTAACCCTTCAGCGTTGTTTTTTATTTAAGTACTGCTCTGGTTACTGACAGGTTTATCCTGCCATGTACTATGCAAGGGCATGTCAGAGACCCTCTCCCAGATCCGCTACGGATCAGCCTCGCGTATCTGACACGCAGACCTCGACTCATGCACGGTCAGAGGTTCCAGTGGTGTCAAAATGGAGGCCTTCACTGGTTTCTATTGATGACCTTTTAGGTTATGGACTGTCAACTAGATCCTCTCAAGGAAGCGACACAAATCGGTGTTTTCCTTCTCGCTTAGCGAAGAAGTCCGATTCGGTCAAGGAGGATGGCAGGGACACCCTGCCTCTCTCAGGGGCCGTACTAAAATTTCTGTGGAAGCCATGTGGACGTTACAGTTACCGGAGGAGGTAACTTGTCGTCCTGGTAAGTCGGCCCGGATGTTGCAAGGGTCGCGACGACCTTACAAACTGTATCCGTTTTTCTACGGAGTTATTTGTTAATTGGACCCCTTCTCCTGAAGTGAATGTCCCTTTATTCCAGCTTAGCAAATCTTCCTGGTAAAAGGGAAGACGAGTCTGCAGGACACGCTGGACAGAAGAACGGAGATGGCAACAATTTCCATCTGTGTAGCCGTGGATCATAGTCGGTATTAAGGTTCTAGGTGTACTTGTTAAGTTCCCCTGAGCCGGTTGGACCGTCTAAGGACGGCGTGGCAAGTTTCCCTCTATCAAGGTAGATGGGCTTTTCTAGTTGAAGGATAATGCGTCACTGCTATCCAGGGCGCAATCCTCGGCAGTTACAGTCAGAAGAGCACTGTGACTTGGATGGAACGCAGTTTTCCAACAGGGTTTGCTATCTTTAGCTTAGAAAGGGTCAGCTATTTGACTGACCTCACGGAGCTGATGCCAAGGCAAAGGCAAAAGAAGCAGCTTTACCGCAGCGCAGAGCTGTGACTTCTGCATCTGGCAGGACTAGTGCCGATAGTTATCGGCAGTCCTTTTCGGTTCAAGGGATGATCTGACCAACCCTCTGGGGGTTTGTGTCGTCTCTCTCTTTTTAAAAAAAAAAAAAAGAGAGGGGGAATTCTCAGAAATTCCGCATACCCTGGAAACAGAACTTCTGTTAAGGCAGAAGCTGGCAAAAAAAAAATAAAAATCCGCTAAGGCGGACTGACTTCTGACATTCCGTCAGAGCCGAGCATGAAGTCGCTTCGCTCAGTCATGGCAGCCCTGTCGCAGAACGATCAATCGACATTCGCGATGCTTTTTGGCATGTTCCCGTTGGAAGACCTCACCAGCGCTTCCTTCGGTTTTTGCCATAGAATCAACCATTACCAGGTTGTGGCTCGACCATTCGGCTTGGCCTTAACGCCCAGAATTTTTACAACGATTCTGACGCCTAAATCTCATGGCAATTCTTCGAAGACGGGGACTTACGATTCGTCCCTATTTGGACGGCCTTTCGGTTGTGGCCTCAAAGGAGAAGTCGTCTCTGGAATCGTCGCAGGCAATCCTGTTTTTGAGGATGCATTTCGACACGGTACGGGCGGTGTTGTCCCTACCTCCAGACAAGCAGGCATGTCTGCTCCAGCATGTACAGACTTTGAAGTCTGCGACAGCAGTGTCCCTTCGGAAGGTATGCGCCTTCTGGGTCTGACGGTGGCGTCCATGAAGGTTTTTTCCGTTTGTCCAATTTCATTCCAGAGCTCTCCATAGGCTCATTCTGAGTCGTTGGGATCAATCGCAAGGTTCGCTGGATTGCAGCGTCACCATCTTTCACAGGGTGCGAGAATCCCGAGGATGGTGGTTATGTCCAGGAGCGTTATCCCTGGGAAAGCCTTTCCTCCCTCCGAAGTGGTCGGTCATAACCACCAATGCCAGCCTGACGGGCTGGGGGGGGTGTTTGGAACAATCTCTGGATTTAGGGGGTATGGTCATCGGAAGAGTCTGTCCTTTCGATCAACATCCTGGAATTGAGGGCGATTTTCCTTTGCCTCCAGCATTGAACGGTCCTTTTGAGCGGTCTGCCGGTCCGAGTGCAGACAGACAATGCGACGGCTGTCGCGTTTATCAATCACCAAGGCGGGACAAGGAGTTCCAGACTCATGGTGGAGGTGTCCCGAATTCTGATTTGGGCCGAGGGCAGTTTACCAGCCATTTCGGCGATTCACATTCCAGGGGTTCAGAATATTACAGTGGACTTTCTCAGTCGCAGGAAGATGGATCCCGGGGAATGGAGCCTCCACCCGGAAGTTTTTTGCACTACTGTGCTCCCGTTGGGGGACTCCCCAAGTGGTTTGATGGCATCCAGGTCCAATGCCAAGTTACCGACGTTCATGTCCAGGTACAAGGACCCGAAGGCTGTGGCGGTGGATGCTCTAGTGGCTCAGTGGGATCAGTTCGAGCTGTTCTATGTATTCCCGCCGATATCCTTACTTCCTCTAGTACTGCGTCGGATCAGACTAGAGAGAATTTCAGCTATTTTGATAGCTCCAGATTGGCCAAGGAGGGTGTGGTTCTCGACAATAATGTCGCGGTTGGCGGCACCTCCTTTTCCGCTTCATCTTCAACCGGACTTGTTGACTCAGGGGCCCGTTTGTCATCTGGACTTGATGTCTCTGCGTTTGACGGCGTGGCTCTTGAGACCGAAATTTTAACCCGTAGAGGTTTTTCAGCCGAGGTCATTGCTACTCTTCGTGCTGCGAGAAGTCCGGCTACTACTAGGATTTACCACAAAATTTGGGAAACCTTTTTTGTGGTGTTTGGGGTCCTCTCGGAACCCGAGAAAATTTTCCATTCCCAATCTGTTGGCTTTTCTGCAGCATGGGCTAGACAAGGGTTGGCAGTTAGCACCCTGAAAGGTCAGATTTCTGCTCTGTCCTTATTGTTCCGGAGAACCATTGCTTCGAATAGGGACGTGCTCTCCTTTTTCCGCGGTATAGCTCGTAAGTTTCCGCCGCGGAAGGCACCCGTGTCTCCTTGGGGCTCAACCTTGTTTTGGAAGCTTTTCAGCATAAACCTTTTGAGCCTATGGGTTCTGCTAGCCTTTCTTTGCTTTCTTGGAAGGTGGCCTTCCTTGTAGCAGTCACCTCTTTGAGGAGAGTTTCTGAGTTGGCAGCTCTTTCTTGTTCGCCTCCTTTTCTGGTTTTTTTTCCGGATCGTGTAGTGCTTCGCACACGGGGTGATTTTTTACCTAAAGTGGTGTCACATTTTCATGTTAACCAGGATATTGTGTTGCCCTCATTCTGTCCGGATCTGAAGAATGTGAAAGAGCGAGCTTTGCACACATTAAATTTAGTGCGGGCCTTGAAGTTTTTATCTATCTATTACTCAAGGTTTTCGTAAGACGGACTCCCTATTTGTGGTTCCAGCTGGTCTTCGATGTGGTCAACGAGCTTCCAAGGATTCCATAGCTCGTTGGATCCGGTCAGCTATATTGGAAGCTTACCGTCTTCAGGGTGAATTTTGCCCGATTAAGTTTCGAGCCCATTCCACGAGAGCTGTGGCTTCATCGTGGGCTTTTCATCAAGGTGCTTCGGCAGTGCAGCTCTGCCGGGCGGCAACTTGGCACTCTGTCCACACGTTTACAAAGTTTTATAAAGTGGACGTCAGTGCTTCCGCTGATTCAGCCCTCGGACGTAGGGTCCTGCAGGCAGCTGTAGTTTAAAGTTCTAGATGAACTTGTGTTTAGCGCTGTTTGCGCATTTTTTTCTGTTAAGGTTGTTGGGTTTCTGCCTTTTGTTGGTTTTTTCCCACCCTTATTTTTGAACTGCTTTGGGACGTCCCATCAGTAATGAATTCCTGTGTCTCCCTCCCTTCCATCTGCAGCTGAAACACGGATTTTGGTAAGAACTTACCTGTAAAATCCTTTTCAGCGAAGGAAGGGAGGGAGACACAGCACCCTCCCAAGGCAGAAGTGTGTTGATGTTTTCAGATGCAGCGCGACCCTTATCTGATAGCGATTATCTGGGCTGAGGTCAGCGCGCTAAGGCTCTGTTCCAGCATCGCCAGCTCATCGCAGTAGTCAGGTTCCGTGAGTAGTACCTGGAACTCTGTGGTTTTTGGCTTTCTTTGCATGCATAACCTGTATCCTTGTGATTTTTCTCTGAAGTTCCTTCAGAAGGGGTTATGTTGCTCCGCTGGTGATCTTGGTTCTTTCCTAAAAGCTTTGGTACGACTGGAGCTGAGTAGGAGGAGCCCGAGCTGGAGGGGCCAGCCAGTCAGCACTCTTTTGATCTGAGGTGACATCCTGATCTGGGGCTCCACCTACCCATCAGTAATGAATTCCTGTGTCTCCCTCCCTTCCTTCGCTGAAAAGGATTTTACAGGTAAGTTCTTACCAAAATCCGTGTTTCAAGGCCTTTCTGACTGAGGACATTCCAAAATCTCTGTAAGGGGAACCTGCTTTTTAGTTGACAAATTTCTCCTAGAGAAATCTAAGAACTTACACCAAATTCTACTATAGATGAGAGAAGTAATCCCATTTCTCTTTGGCGGGGAATTCCTGGTTCCGTTAGTCTTCCATGCTGGCACCTGCCTGGCCGCAAGTGCATGATATCTTTGATCCAACGAGGGCAGGAACACTTAAGCCTAGAATGGCTGTTGACTTTTTTTTTTTTTTTTTTTTAAGAAGAGTAGACTAATCTGCCTGGGGCCGGATAAAAGGTCACTGACGGCCATTATCCGGTTCCCAATCCCTGCTCTGATAACTTCAACTCAAGTCCTAGGCTGTCCAATGTAGGATACGAACTTGAGGATTGAGGACATTGCTCTTAGTTGGTGATATTTATTTTTTTTTCGGGAAGAAAACTTTGGAAGTCTCCACCTAACACAATTCTTATCGATTCAGGGTACATTCTCACTGAGTATTTGATGACTTAAGTAATCAGCTATGAGATTCTCCGACCCCCTTAAGTGACGGCCAGATAAAGATAGAACATTTTCTTCTGCCATCGTCAAGATTTTTCCCTTCCATGATCATCAAAGGCCCTGACGTTGCCTGGTGATTCAAGTAAGCCACTGTTGTGCTGTAGGACATAACTACCACATTTCTTTCAGAAATCCATTTAAGAGCGATTTGTAAGATTATTCTTACTGCACTGAGCACCTTTAGATTTTGAAGAGCTGTCCCCCATTGAAGGACTCCATATTCCCTGAAAGAACTGATTGCCACCGAATCTGGTAAAACACCCAAGATCCTTCTGGAAAGGTACTGTGGTTGGCCACCAGGACAGGGAGCCTAAGATCGCTTCTGGACTAAATGAATCAATCTTTTGCCTTGGACAGACAGGATTTCCCATTGAAAACATGTAGCATGACCTTGTGCCCACCAGACCACAGGGACGGTGACTGTCAGAGTCCAGCAGGAACATTTTCCTGAATCAACTATATCTTAAGAATTTTGATAGTGTTGTTCCTCCGAGGGGGAAGGGGAAAACAAACGGGTTGAGTCTATACAGATCCTGAAAAAGCTCAAGTTTGTAAGCAGGGATAAGAAGATCCGTGGAAATTCGGGTTCTGGTACCCAATCCGAACTTTATTTCAATGTTCGGTTGTGGTACCAGAACTGTACCCAAACCAGAAACCAAACCCCATTGAAAGGAATGGGGACCCGAAATTGTGAGCTGGAAATAAAAATAAACTCTCTCCTCTGTCTCTGCAACGGACTTCCCCCGAAATGCCAAACATTGCAACGGATTTCCAGAAGAAGCTCACGTTCAGCATTTAGCATCGGACACTAACTGGTACGAATCCCAAACTTTTAAGTTCGGGTTCGCTCATCTCAATTTGTAAGGTTTATAGTTCCAAATTTGTCAAATCCAGATTGCAGCCTTGTTGACAATCCATCCTTAGATCCAAAATGATAACTAGGAGCTGATAGACGTCCATTGTGAAATCTCCTTCTGAATTATCAACTATCAGGGAGTCATACAAATACCATCAGGATGTATTTTTTTTTTTTGCAAGATGACATTTGTGACAATTTTCGTGAAAATTCTGGGCCCCATGGAAAATCCAAGGGGTAGGCACTGGTATTGCAGATAAAGATTAAAGTTTCCTCAACTGTAAGATATTTCTGATGACGTTGATAACTTGGACATGAAAATACGAGTCCCTCAGGTCTAACATGATACACAAAAAGGCAAATCCACGTTACGGTAGATTTTACCATCTCCATCTTAAAATGAACATTTTTTTTTTGGTGGGGGGGGTAGCTTTAGGATGTAAGGATCAAATTGATCAGAAGGAATCATCTAGCTTCTGGACTAGTAAGAGATTTCTGCAAAATCCCTGTCTGATTCCTGTTTCTGGTCTCTGACCAGAACCTGTTTTTCTAACGATACTAGTTCTACTTCCTCTAACAGTCTGGGTTCCCCAAGCCTTCTGGGAGGACTTGAAGGAAGAGCTAGTCCGAGACCCCGACCAATCGCGTCTACCACCCATCGGCTGGCCAGTCGGGGCCTGGCTTCATGACTGCTTTAGCTTACCCCCCTCTTATATGTGTTGGGTTGTTAAACAGGAATCCTTTGTTGCAATTGCTACATCAGTTCTAGGGGATTTTGCCCACTTGGGGATGACAGGAGGAGAAGGCGACATGTAGCAGTGAAGGGAGCAGCTTGGGTAGCTCTGCTTTTAACGCCATAATTTCCAGGCTACAGCCTCAATAAAGGACTTCTATCCGCAGCAAGGAGTGTGAGGCCTGCATAGAGGCAGCGAGGCTTACAGCTCTAGGTTATGTAAAGTCAGTGTCTGGCAAGGCGCTTCAGCTTTTTATGGAACACTACAGGAATTTGGTTGTCATCTTTGCGCAGGGGTCATGCGAATCTCCTTGCATCGTTCCAATTTTAGTGTATGTGCTGCCAAAGCAAACACCTGTCCTCAACTTGCTCAGAACTAGAATCAGATGAGATCTGATGACTGTTTGAAGATGTAGAAGGGACATTGTATGCAGCATCTTTTCCCCTGGTGTTAGAAGTGAGATACAAAACCACACCTTTTGTAGAGACTGCGACCTGAATGCAACGCCTCACACTGCTCAGCCACTTAAGCCTTTTCCCATAAGACTTAGGCAATTTTTCTCTACACTAGGCACATTGCTTGCTCTTCCTTTTAGACAAAGCCTTCCTGGCCTATGCTAATAAATCAGGAACTGTGTGATAATAAGGTACTCACCCCATCCTATGCAGTGGAACTATCATGCTAGGAGGAAGATTAGGGTCATCTGTTGGATCAGCAGTCAGCATTGCTCGTCCGTTAATTCTGCCAGCTTTTTTGTTGAATTTGCGATGTTCTTTTAACCATGGAATGTGAGCACTTAGACACCGGAAGCAGATGAGCCGATACTATGCACATGCATGGTGTACCGCACCACATCCGGTCACGCCTTCCGAACTCAAAATCAGCTGGGAGCACATCGACGGACCCCCCCCATTCCAGGCAATCACCTGGAAAGCAGGGCTAGGACAAAGAGGCCCAATCAGCTGATTCCTGCCGAACCCCTGGAGAAATTTCCCCAGGTAAAAAAACGAAGGTTCATCATTCATCTCCATATTATAGATATGTTCTGTATATGGTCGAAGTTATAATGTGGAGTATGGTTTGAGTACATCTTAAAGCTGTTGCCATAATCAGAAAATTGCTGTAGTCTCCATTTATTCGAATGATAAATGGCACAGTGCCCAATGACACTGTTTAGGACACCTTTAAGAGCAAGAAGGGTATCCACAAGTGATACATTTTGCATCAAACTAATGCACAGAATGTTTAAAGAAAGAACTTTATTTACAATGGACACACCAAAGAGACACAGTACATATACAAAACGGGACGATGCATGGACACAATCACATTACTAGGTCACAACTGGTCCCAGATAAATTCAGTATAAAGGTTAAGCCAAGCACTGCAATAGCAGAATCTTCTCATTGATACAAAACTGATGCAAGACGGCCATAAGATTTTCTGTGCAGCGGGAGACCTGTCGTTCCATAGCCAGCCGGAAGTCTTCTTTCACTCCCTTTGTAATACCACGGGTCACTGTATGATGTCTGTCACAAAACAAATTTATGTTAAAAATGTGAACGGGTGTCTAGAAAAAATGGAAGGGCAAATGTTTTGGCAAGAGCAGAAGGGAGACAATGCTCTTTAAAAAAAGCACAACAGGTCCTTCATTTTCACAATTGTAGGGGATGGACCCCCACAGCCATTAATGTGTATAAGTAGAAGTTATGAAAGATTACTGCACATATAACCCTTTAAAAGAGGATTAGTCAATGCTACTAGGTACTATACACATTAAAAATGGCAACTTGGATCTTCACCAATCTGTCCTCCCTTGCACTCAGCAGGTTAAAAATTTGCTTCCCCCCCTTTTAAATAATGTAATAGACTCAAAAAGTACAAACTACTTGCAGTCACAAGAAATAATGGACAACCTATCCATTTCAGAATTGCAATACTGCGCTTACATAGAAATATTTCTGATACACAACCTCATTAAAAACTTACCTTGTATGCCATACACTTAAGGGGCACTGTGCTACAGACAAACCCTAGTTAAATATATCATAAATCGGGTTTATCTCATGAAATGGATAGCCACACTTAGACCCCAGCGCCACATCCATAGCAGTTCTATGGCACTTAAAATAGATGCCCTTTTATTTTTCTATATATTGTCAAATCTCAGCCCAACGGCTTATTACCGTAGCTTACTGTGTTTAGCTATGTTCACATTGCGTTTTAGGTTAAGGTCATAGGCTCCGTCGGGATCTCTGAAGCCTTGGAAAATGGGATTCAGACGTTTGCACTGACTGTAATAATGAAGATGGGGGTCACATTGTGCTCAGTCAGGCATCATTTTCGCAGTATCTGCCTATTTGAGCGCAGTGGACCACGTTTTTGTGGCCACTTCAAAAAGGTGGACAATGCTGAAGTGTCTCAGTCGGCATTATTAAAGTTCAAAGAACGTCAGCACAAAAGTCCAAATCCCATTTTCCAGGGCTGCAAACATAAGCCCCGATGGAGTCACTGATAGTAGCCTAAAACACAATGTGAACAAAACCTTACACTACATTCCTCAGAATTTAGTAAGGATGCCAACAAGATACAATATGTCCCAGAGAACTCTAAACTCTAAACCATTCTCTTTTCCATTCATGAGGAAGACCTATACGTGACGGGCCCGATTCGTTATTGCCATTTTTATGTTAAATTTTTAGCCACATTCATCTTCCCATTTGCAACTTTTTTAAAGTCTATTTTATATGTATTCACTTGTTTTGTTTGTTTTTTTTCCTTTATAGTCACTACCTCATGAGCGAAGTTTAGGGTTTCCAAATATTTTCACCGGATTCATCGATTTGCAACTTCTCCAAAAGTTGGAAAATTAGTCGCAAATATACACCCGACCTGCGCCGGTGTGATTTTATGTATGTCAAATATTTCGACACAATAATTGCAATGTTTTGCAAACTGTGCAACTTTTTGAGCTGAAAAGTCCCAAAAGTGGTTAAAGACTAAAATAAAGATCAATTTTGACTTTGCACAAAGCTCATGAACCACGGGCGACATGTTATCTTTTGTGCCAAATTTTTCAAACGAATAGCACAAGACAAAAAAAGTGACCTGAAAAACCCCACAAGTGATGAATCGTGACCATAGTCATTCCGTTCCACAAAGAGTATAATGTATTATTTATTATCTTGTGTGATGGCCAGCTGACAACATACACCAGTCACTCATGGCAAAATGCTGAATGTCACACCGTTACAGTCAAATGAAGAATAAAAACTGAAATAAAAAAAATATATGGGCAAATTACTGCACATCAAACATCGAGAATTATGGGGCTGTGAAAAAAAAATGTTGACAGACACAGCACATCATGAGCAGGCTTCGTGGACTTAGTACCTGTCACTGGTTGCTATGCTGGCCTGTAGGACAGGCATGAATTCTTGCTGCAGCAACCCCAGGGTAGTGCTAGAGCTCCTTCAAAAACAGCAAACAGTAATAACTCATCCTCAGCTGCAAAACACTACAGTGAAAAACACACAAGACTGTATATAGCACAGCTAGAAGGCCGGGATATTACTATTGCTCTCCCAATACATTTTCTGTCATGCTCCTGCCTAGAAAGGACAATAGATTTAGACTTTAATTCTAGTAATGGTTATTCCATAGGGACCACAGAAGAGTAATAGGACCTTCTGCCAAGTGCTTCAGACTAGATATGTAGTCCCGAATCTTCCACCTCTACAACTACTACTGGGTATCTTGATAGCTTTGTGCACTAAAGTTTCTTAGAAAGAATTACATTATTGGACATAGGTTTACTTCTTTCTTAGCTTACACATCCATTTTCTTCATATTTAAACAGGTGTGTCCAATGAACAAAGTTCATTTTAAATCAATCGATTTTGGAATAAAATAATTTCCACAATTCGATATGTTTAATAAACTGTTCCTGCGCTAAGATAATCTTATAAATGTGCCCCTGCTGTGTACTGTGTAATGGTCGTGTTTGACCGTACAGGGACATGGTCTGATCACACCACAGCTCCTGGGCAGGGGAGGGAGGAAAAGAGTATACAGACATTACAGCAGGGGATCACAGCTGGTTATTTCTTTAACCCCTCTCTGCCATCCGACGTACTATCCCGTCCATGAAACCCGTGACAATCTGACCATGGACGGGATAGTACATTGAAGCGATCAGCTGTTTATCACAGCTGACACCCGGCACTATGTGCCAGGAGCGGTCACGGACCGCTTCCGGCACATTAACCCCTGGCACACCGCGATCAAACATGATCGCGGTGTACCGGGGGCACAAGGGAGCATCGCACAGGGAGGGGTCTCCCTGCGTGCTCCCCTGAGACCCTCAGAACAGCGCGATGTGACCGCGCTGTTCTGAAGGCTTCTTCCCTGCAGGACCCCGGATCCAAGATGGCCGCCGGGTCCTGCAGGGAAGCCTGCAGCACTGCCTGTCACATCGCTGGTGTGACAGAGTGCTGTGCACTCTGTCACACCAGCAATCTGACCCTATACTGTAATGTCCCACCCTGGGACAAAGTAAAAAAGTTAAAAAAATAAAAATAACTTTAAAAAAAAAATTCCAAAATAAAGGAAAAAAAAATTCCCCAATAAACTAATTTCTTCCTGTAAATAAAAAAAACAAACCAATAAAAGTACACATATTTGGTATCGCCGCGTCCGTAAGGACCCGCCCTATAGAACTGTCCCACTAGTTAACCCCTTTAGTGGACCCCTTAAAAAAAAAAAAAAAAAAAACAATGCTTTATCATCATACCGCCGAACAAAAAGTGGAATAACATGCGATCAAAAAGACCGATATAAATAATCATGGTACTGCTGAAAACGTCATTATGTCCCGCAAAAAAAGAGCTGCCATACAGCATCAGTGAAAAAATAAAAAAGTTATAGCTTGCAGAATAAAGCAATGCAAAAATAATTATTTTTTATATAAAATTGTTTTTATTGTATAAAAGCGCCAAAACATAAAAAATGATATAAATGAGGTATCGCTGTAATCGTACTAACCCGAAGAATAAAACTGCTTTATCAATTTTACCACACGCGGAACGGTATAAACGCCCCCCCAAAAGAAATTCATGAATTGCTGATTTTTGTTCATTCTAACCTCCCAAAAATCGAAATAAAAAGCGATCAAAAAATGTCGCGTGCTTAAAAATGGTACCAATAAAAACGTCAACTCGTACCGCAAAAAATAACACCTCACATGACTCTGTGGGCCAAAATATGCAAAAATGATAGCTCTCAAAATGTGGTGATGCAAAAACTATTTTTTGCAATAAAAAGCGATCTTTTAGCGTGACAGCTGCCAATCATAAAAACCCGCTATAAATAGTGAATCAAACCCCCTTTACCACCCCCTTAGTTAGTGAAAAATAATAAAATTAAAAAAATGTATTTATTTCCATTTTCCCATTAGGGTTGCGCCTAAAGTTAGGGTTAGGGTTGCGCCTAAAGTTAGGATTAGGGTTAGGGTTGGGTTTGTGTTTAGGATTGGGACTAGGGTTAGAGGTGTGTTGGGGTTAGGGTTGGAGTTAGAATTGGGGGTTTCCACTGTTTAGGCACATCAGGGGCTCTCCAAATGTGACATGGCGTCTGATCTCAATTCCAGCCAATTCTGCGTTGAAAAAGTCAAACGGTGCCCCTTCACTTCTGAGCTCTGCCATGCGCCCAAACAGTAGTTTACCCCCACATATGTGGTATCAGCGTACTCAGGACAAATTGCACAATAACTCTTGGGGTCTAATTTCTTCTGTTACCCTTGGGAAAAAAAAAATTGGGGGCGAAAATTTTTTTGTTTTTACGGCTGTACATTATAAATTTCTGTGAAGGACTTGGGGCTTCATAGCGCTCACCACACATCTAGATAAGTTCCTTGTGGGGTCTATTTTCCAAAATGGGGTCACTTGTGGGGGTTTCCACTGTTTAGGCACATCAGGGGCTCTCCAAATGCGACATGACGCCGGCAGACCATGCCATCAAAGTTTGCAATCCAAAACGTCACTACTTCCCATCCGAGCCCCGACGTGTGCCCATACAGTAGTTTTCTCCCACATATTGGGTATTAGCGTACTCAGGACAAATTGGACAACAACTTTTGGGGTCCAATTTCTCCTGTTACCTTGTGAAAATAAAATATTGGGGGCAAACAAATCAGCTTTGTAAAAAAAAAAAAAAATATTTTTTTATTATTACGGCTGTACATTATAAACTTCTGTGAAGCACTTCGGGGTTCAAAGTGCTCAGCACACATCTAGATAAGTTCCTTGGGGGGTCTATTTCCAAAATGGGGTCACTTGTGGGGGGTTTCCACTGTTTAGGCACATCAGAGGCTCTCCAAACGCGACATGACACCCGCAGACCTTTCCATCAAAGTCTGCAATCCAAAACGTCACTACTTCCCTTCCGAGCCCTGACGTGTGCCCATACAGTAGTTTTCTCCCACATATGGGGTATCAGCATACTCAGGACAAATTGGACAAAAACTTTTGGGGTCCAATTTCTCCTGTTACCCTTGGGAAAATAAAAAGTTGAAGACTAAAAGATCATGTTTGTGGAAAAAAGACGGATTTTGGTAAGAACTTACCTGTAAAATCCTTTTCAGCGAAGGAAGGAAAGGAGACACACTAGTTCATAACTAGTGGGTAGGCGGAGCCCAGATAGGATTGACACCTCAGATTAAAAAGAGTGTTGACCGGCCCTCCAGCTCGGGCTCCTCCTACTCAGCTCTTCAGTCGTACCCAAGCTTAAGGAAGAACAATATCACCAGCGAAGCAACAAACCCCTTCTGAAGGACTTCAGAGAAAAAATATAAGAGTACAGGTTATGCATGCATTTGGCAAAAAATCACACAGTTCCAGGTACTACTCACTGAACCTGACTACTGCGATAAGCTGGCAATGCTGGAACAGAGCCGTAGCGCGTCGACCTCAGTCCAGATAATCGCTATCAGAGAAGGGTCACGCTGCATCTGTAAATACAACAACACACTTCTGCCATGGGAGGGAGCTGTGTCTCCTTTCCTTCCTTCGCTGAAAAGGATTTTACAGGTAAGTTCTTACCAAAATCCGTCTTTCAGCAGCAGGTGGAAGGAAAGGAGACACATTAGTTCATAACTAGTGGGACGTCCCAAAGCAGTCCAAAAATTAGGGTGGGAAAAAACCAAAATAGGCAGAAACCCAACAACCTAGATAAATGCGCCACAGGCGCCAAATACAAGTTAACTTAAAACTTAGATTACCGCTGCCTGCAGGACCCTACGTCCTAAGGCCGCATCAGCGGAAGCACTGACGTCCACCTTATAAAACTTTGTAAATGTGTGGACGGAACGCCAGGTCGCCGCTCGGCAGAGCTGAGCTGCCGAAGCCCTTGATGAAAGGCCCACGATGAAGCCACAGCCCTCGTGGAGCGAGCTTGAATCTTAATCGGGCAAGGTTCGCCTTTAAGACGGTAAGCCTCCAAAAAAGCCGACCAATCCAACGAGCTATAGAGTCCTTGGAAGCTCGTTGACCACGCCTACCACCTGCTGGAATTACAAACAGAGAATCTGACTTCCGAAAACCTTGAGTAATAGACAAATAGAACTTCAAGGCCCGCACCAAATCCAATGTGTGCAAGGCCCGTTCCTTTGCATTCCTCGGGCCCGGGCAAAGCGAGGGCAACACAATATCCTGGTTAACATGAAATTGCGACACCACCTTAGGTAGAAAGTCGCCCCGTGTGCGAAGCACTACTCGATCAGAGTAAAACTCCAGGAAAGGAGGCGAGCAGGAAAGAGCCGCCAACTCAGAAACTCTTCTCAAGGAGGTTACTACCACTAAGAAAGCAACCTTCCAAGAAAGTAAAGAAAGGCTAGCAGAACTCATAGGCTCAAAAGGCACATGCTGAAGAGCCTCCAACACAAGGTTGAGCCGCCATGGAGACACAGGCGCCTTCCGCGGTGGAAACTGACGGGTTACTCTGCGAAAAACGGAACGCACGTCCCTACGGGAGGCGATAGCCCTCCGAAACAGTAAGGACAGAGCAGAAACCTGACCTTTCAGGGTGCTCACTGCCAAACCTTTGTCCAGCCCGTACTGCAGAAAAGCCAACAAATTGGGAATGGAAAAAATCCTCGGGTTCCTTGAAGAACCCGAACACCACGAAAAGAAGGCTTCCCAAGTCTTGTGATAAATCCTAGTAGTAGCCGGACTTCTGGCAGCTGCAGAGTGGCAATGACTTTGGCTGAAAAACCTCTAAGGGTCAATATTTCGGTCTCAAGAGCCACGCCGTCAAACGCAGAGACTTCAAGTCCGGATGACGAACGGGACCCTGGTCAACAGGTCCGGGCGAAGAGGAAGTGGGAATGGCGGCGCCGCCAAAAGCGACACCAGTGTCGAGAACCACGTCCTCCTTGGCCAATCTGGGGCTATCAACATAGCCGGAATTCTCTCCAGTCTGATCCGACGCAGCACCAGAGGGAGTAAAGATATCGGCGGAAACACATAGACTAGCTCGAAATGGTCCCACGGAGCCACCAGAGCGTCTACCGCCACAGCCTTCGGGTCCTTGTACCTGGACATGAAGGTCGGTAGTTTGGCATTGAACCTGGATGCCATCAAGTCCACTTGGGGAGTTCCCCAACGGAAGCACAGCAGTGCAAAAATTTCCGGATGAAGACTCCATTCTCCGGGATCCATCTTCTCGCGACTGAGGAAGTCCGCCGTGGTATTCTGGACTCCTGGAATGTGAATCGCAGAGATGGCTGGAAACCTGGTCTCGGCCCATATCAGGATCCGAGACACCTCCATCATGAGCCTGGAACTCCTCGTCCCGCCTTGGTGGTTGATATACGCGACCGCCGTCGCGCTGTCTGTCTGCACTCGGACTGGCAGACCGCTCAAAGGGACCGTCCAGTGTTGGAGGCAAAGAAAAAATTGCCCTCAATTCCAGGATGTTGATCGGTAGAACCGACTCTTCCGATGACCATACTCCCTGGATCCAGAGATCGTTCCAGACACCCCCCCAGCCCGTCAGGCTGGCATCGGTGGTTATGACCGACCACTTCGGAGGGAGGAAAGACTTTCCCAGGTATAACGCTCCTGGACGTAACCACCATCCTAGGGATTCTCGCACCCTGTGAGAGATGGTGACGCTGCAATCCAGTGAAACTTGCGATCGATCCCAACGACTCAGAATGAGCTTTTGGAGAGCTCTGGAATGAAATTGGGCAAACGGAAGTGCCTCCATGGACGCCACCATCAAACCCAGAAGGCGCATACACTTCCGAAGAGACATTACTGTCGAAGACTTCATAATCTGTACATGTCGAGGGAGACATGCCCGCCCGTCTGGAGGTAGAGGCACCATTGCCCGTACCGTGTCGAAATGCATTCCTAAAAATAGGATAGACTGCGACGGTTCCAGAGACGACTTCTCCCAATTGACCAGTCACCCGAAGTCCTCCAGGAGCTGAAGGAATAGATTGCGAGCCGTCACTGCCTCCTCCTTTGAAGACGCCACAATCGAAAGGTCGTCCAGGTAGGGAAGAATCGTAAGTCCCCGTCTTTGAAGAATTGCCATGAGAGGCGCCAGAACTCTGGGCGTTAAGGCCAAGCCGAATGACCGAGCCACAAACTGGTAATGGTCCTGACCTATGGCAAAACGAAGGAAGCGCTGGTGAGCCCTTCCGACGGGAACATGCAAATAAGCGTCGCGAATGTCGATTGACCAAAAAGACGTTCTGCGACAGGACTGCCACAACGGAGCGAAGCGACTCCATGCGGAATGTTCGGGTGTGCACAAGCCGATTCAATCTTCCAGAATAGGGCGAAATTTGTCCTCCTTTTTGGGGACCACAAAGAGGTTGGAATAAAAATCCTCTTCCCGGTCCTCTGCGGAACCGGTATCACCACACCCTTCTGCAGAAGAGAATCGACCTCTCGCAGTAGAGCGGCAAATAGTTCGGCTCTGACGGAATGCGAGATTGGCAAAAAAACTGTCCGGGGGTCGAGAAAGAAACTCTATGAAGTAGCCTGCCAACACAACCTGTGTCACCCAGGCGTCCGACACACGGGAAATCCAAGTCGGTTTGAATTGGAGTAAACGACCCCCCACTCGAGAGCGCTCGAGTGAGACCCAGACGTCAGTCCGCCTTAGCGGGTTTTTTGCCAGCTTCTGTCTTAACAGAAGTTCTGTTTCCAGGGTATGCGGAATTTCCGAGAATTCCCTTTTTTTTTTTTTAAAAAAAAGAGAGAGACGACCCAAACCCCCAGAGGGTTGACCGGATCATCCCCTGGACCGAAAGGACCGCCGACAACTACCGGCACTAGTCCTGCCAGATGCAGAAGTCACAGCTCTGCGCTGGGGTAAAGCTGTTTCTTTGCCTTTGCCTAGGCAATCAGCTCCGTGAGGTCAGATTCAAGTAGCTGACCACTTTCTAAGCTAAAGATAGCAAACCCTGCTTGGAAACCGCGTTCCTCTGTCTAAGCCACAGTGTCTTCTGACTGTGACTGCCGAGGATTACGCCCTGGATAGCAGTGACGCAGTATCCTTCAACTTGAAAAGCCCATCTACCTCGATAGAGGGGATCCATCTTGCTACGCCGTCCGTAGACGGTCCAACCGGCTCAGGGAAACTTACAAGTACACATAGATCCTTAATACTGAATCCATTAACCGTAGGCTTCGCAGATGGATATTGTTGCCATCTCCGTTTTTCTGCCCAGCGGGTCCCGCAGACTCCCTTCCCTTTACCAGGAAGATTTGCTAGCTGGGATAAAGGGACATTCACTTCAAGAGAAGGGGTCCAATTAACAAACAACTCCGTAGAAAACGGATACAGTTTGTAAAGCCGTCGCGACCTCCTGAAACATCCGGGCCGACTTACCAGGACGTCTAGTTACCTCCTCCGTAACTGTAACGCCCTCATGACTCCAATAGAAATCTTAGTACGGCCCATGAGAGAGGCAGAGTGTCCCTGCCGATCCTCCTTGTCCGAATCGGACATCTTCGCTACGCGAGAAGGAAGGCACCGATTTGTGTCGCTTCCTTGAGAGGATCTGGCTGACACTCACTAACCTAGAAGGTCAGACAGGCCATCAATAGAAACTAGCGAGGGCCTCCATTTTGACACCACTGGAACCTCCGACCGCTGCGCATGACGCCGTCGAGGTCTGCGTGTCAGATCGCGAGACTGATCCTGTAGCGGATCTGGGAGATGGACTCTGACATTGCCAGTATATGGCAGGTTAAACCTGTCAGTAACTAGAACAGTGTGTTTCTTAAAGAAAAAACCAACGCTGAAGGGTTAAAGCTTTTAAAGAGAGAGCTACCCCAGCTGTCTCTAAATGTAAAGGGGTCTGTTAGGTTCGAGTTCCTGCTGCTGCACAAGGGGAGTCTCGAACCAGTCCTGCGGTCCCCCATTAATCTCCATCCGCAGTGGAGCCTGCTCAGCTTAGACGTCTCACCCAGTCTAACAGTGTGCTGAGGATTACTGCTGCTCCTCCCCATTAAGAGTTAACCGCCTAAGAAGGGGTTAAAGTCGCAGACTCCCCACAACCTTGATAATGAAAAGGGTGTGCGAGCCCCAAGCGCCTCGTATAAGGTCGCAGCTGCAGGACAGCTATGCCACACTAAACAGAAAAACGTTCCACAAGATCGCTAAAAAATTGTATATCGCAATGACCGCCAAAGTTGTTAAGGAGATCAGTAATCGCTTATGCGATGTTAATGAGATCGCCCAGATTGGCAGCTACTAGCGACATTAAAAACTATCACACAAACGATCGCATAGTATGCGTCGTTATCGGGATCGTTAGCAGGAACGTATAGTGGCAGTATTAATGTCGCAGACTCCCCACAACCTCTTTATTAATATTGAAAGAGTGTGCGAGCCCCTTATGCGATAACAGCCGCAGGACCGCGCAATCTGTCACTCATTAGTGCCCCAGACGGCGCCCGCGCTGTGGGGGTGAAGGGGTTAAGCTTCTGCCCGCGGGCTAGAAGCGACTCACCCAGCTGGTCACGGTTCTTGCCGGGAGGAGAGGGGAGTGATCTCAGCAGGACCGCGCTTCTGATCAGCAATGGCCGCCGCGCTGTGCCTCCGTGTGCTCCATGTAGAGGAGCCGGAAATGGAGGCTGCAGTCAAGCGCGCGCGCTCAGAGCGGCGCGAAATTCAAATAAAAAAAGCGCGCACTCCTTCCCCGTCCTGCAGGCATCATCCTGCGGACATAAAAACTAGTCACCGGCATTATACTGTACAGCGGCTGCCGCAGCAGTCGCTAAATCACTCACACACACTTTAATAAAAATGTGGAGTACTCACCAGCCGAAGCGCCACAGGGACCCCCAGGGGTTTCTGGCGCTATGCCCATGCTTCCCCCC
Organism: Oophaga sylvatica; assembly: GCA_033576555.1. Lineage (NCBI taxonomy): Eukaryota > Metazoa > Chordata > Amphibia > Anura > Dendrobatidae > Oophaga > Oophaga sylvatica. Next base: position 317,170,963 of record JARQOD010000001.1, read on the forward strand.
AGGGCGGGGAACGCAGTGACCCCTGCAGCGCGGTTTGCGTCCCCGCCAGGGAAGCCATCCTCATCCCCCAGGGCCGGCATGATTCTGCAGGGACCACCAACAGGTAATACAGATCCGCCAAGGGAGAGGTGGGAGTCCAGCAGCGCTGAGACCCCTGAGACCTCTAGACCACTTCTGGTGATCCAAGTCTCTTGTCCGATTAAAATAATAAAATCTTCTGAGGAGCTGCTTCCAGCAGCGACCATCCTCTGGGACCTCAAATTTTAGACTGAAGAGCTGAGTAGGAGGAGCCCGAGCTGGAGGGGCCGGTCAACACTCTTTTTAATCTGAGGTGTCAATCCTATCTGGGCTCCGCCTACCCACTAGTTATGAACTAGTGTGTCTCCTTTCCTTCCACCTGCTGCTGAAATATGATTTTTTTATTTTCATGCTCGGGCGTTATAAACTTTAGTGAAACACCTGGGGGTTCAAAGTTCTCACCACACATCTAGATAAGTTCCTTGAGGGGTCTAGTTTCCAAAATGGTGTCATTTGTGGGGGGTTTCCACTGTTTAGGCACATCAGGAGCTCTCCAAACACGACATGGCGTCCAGCCAATTCTGCGTTAAAAAGTCAAACGGCGCTCCTTCCCTTCCGAGCTCTGCCATGCACCCAAACAGTGGTTTACCCCCAAATATGGGATATCAGCGTACTCAGGACAAATTGCACAATAACTTTTGGGGTCTTGTTACTCTTGGGAAAATAAAAATTGGGATGAAAAGATCATTTTTGTGGAAAAAATATGATTTTTTAATTTTACGGCTCTACGTTATAAACTTGTATGAAGCACTTGGGGGTTCAAATTGCTCACCACAGATCTAGATAAGTTCCTTAGGGGGTCTAGTTTCCAAAATGGGGTCACTTGTAGGGGGTTTCCACTGTTTAGGCACATCAGGGGCTCTCCAAATGCATCATGGCGTCCAATCTCAATTCCAGCCAATTTTGGTTGGAAAAAGTCAAATGGTGCTCCTTCCATTCCGAGCTCTGCCGTGCGCCCAAACAGTGGTTCCACCCCACATATGGGGTATCAGCGTACTCAGGACAAATTGGACAACTTTTGTGGTCCAATTTCTCCTGTTACCCTTGGGAAAATAAAAAATTGGTGACTAAAAGATAATTTTTGTGGGAAAAAAATAGGATTTTTTATTTTCATGCCCGGGCATTATAAACTTGTGTGAAGCACTTGGGGTTCAAAGTGCTCACCACAGATCTAGATAAGTTCCTTAGGGGGTCTAGTTTCCAAAATGGGGTCACTTGTGGGGGGTTTCCACTGTTTAGGCACACCTGGGGCACTGCAAACGGAACATGACCCCCATCATCGTCTGCATTCCAAAACGTTATTACTTCCTTTCCAAGCCCTGCCGTGCGCCCAAACAGTTCCCCCCCCCCCACATATGGGGTATCAGCGTACTCAGGACAAATTGGACAACTTTTGGGGTCCAATTTCCTTGGGAAAAATAAAAAATTTGGTACTAAAAAATCATTTTTGTGGAAAATTGTTTTTTTTTCTTATCTCACCAAGGCATTAAAAACTTTTGTGAAACACTTGGGGTTCAAAGTGCTCACAACAAATCTAGATAAGTTCCATAGGGGGTCTAGTTTCCAAAATGGTGTCACTTGTGGGGGGTTTCCACTGTTTAGGCGCATCAGAGGCTCTCCAAACGCGACATGGCGTCCAATCTCAATTCCAGCCAATTTTGGTATGAAAAAGTTAAACGGCGCTCCTTCCCTTATGAGCCCTGCCGTGTGCCCAAACAGTGGTTTTCCCCCACATATGGGGTATTGGCGTACTCAGGAGAAATTGCACAACAATTTTATCTGTCCATTTTCTCCTTTTACTCTTGTGAAAATGAAAAAGTTTGTAAAAGTCATTTTTGTGACTAAAAAGTTAAATATTGATTTTTTCCTTCCACGTTGCTTCAGCTCCTGTGAAGCACCTGAAGAGTTAATAAACTTCTTGAATGTGGTTTTGAATACCTTGAGGGGTACAGTTAGAATGGTGTCACTTTTGGGTATTTTCTGCCATATAGACCCCTCAAAGTGACTTCAAATGTGAGGTGGTCCCTAAAAAAATGGCTTTGTAAATTTTGTTGTAAAAATGAGAAATCGCTGGTCAACTTTTAACCCTTATAATTCCTAACAAAAAAAAATTTTGGTTCCAAAATTGTGCTGATGTAAAGTAGACATGTGGGAAATGTTATTTATTAACTATTTTGTGTGACATATTTCTCTGCTTTAAGGGAAAAAAAATTCAAAGTTTGAAAATTGCAAAATTTGCGTTTTTTTCAAAATAAACGCAAGTTATATCAAAGAGATTTTACCACTAACGTGAAGTACAATATGTCACGAGAAAACAATCTCAGAATCGCGAAGATCCGTTGAAGCGTTCCAGAGTTATAACCTCATAAAGAGACAGTGGTCAGAATTGTAAAAATTGGCCCGGTCATTAACGTGCAAACCACCCTTGGGGTGAAGGGGTTAAAGTAACATATTGTTTAAAAACAGGCAGGGAAATGATTTACCTCACAAAAAGCATCAGCTGTGATCTCCTGCTGTAATGTCTGTATAGTCTTCCGCTCCCCCTCCCCAGCCCAGGAGATGTGGTGTGATCAGACTATGTCCCTGTACGGTCACACACAGCCATTACACAGTTCACAACAGTGACACATTTATAAGATTATCTCAGCACAGGAACATTTTATTAAACACATCCAGTTGTGGAAGTTATTATTATTCCAGTATCTATTTTGCTTTGTTCGTGGAAAACCTCTTCAATACATTAGGCTAATCTATGCGTGCAGCAGAATATTAAATGCAACAGAGAGGTAAAGAGAGACACTCACTTAAGCAGCACTCCTTGATCGGGGATCAATTCCAAGTGAATCTTACCCCCTTCCTGGGTCCGTAAGTAAGCAAACTCCTCAAGCATGTCGATGTCTGTAGACACAATTGGCACATGAGGCAAGAAAGATATCACTATATAGATATCACATATAGAAATGTCCAAAAGTGAACCCTTATACATATATATATATATATATATATATATATATAAACATATATAACACACACACATAATATAAATATATATACACACACACATATATATATATATATATATATATATATATATATACACACACACACATATATGTGTATATATGTATATTTTTTTTTGTTTACAGTCATGGGTAAAAGTGTTGGCACCCTTGAAATTGTTCCAGAAAATGCACAATGTTCAAGAAGACGCACCAAAAAAATAGGATTTTTTTTTTTAATAAAATGGTGCTTCTTATAATCCATGTGTCTTATTGCTTACCGGGGGTGGTGGCTTCACTGAAGCGGGGTCCCAGGATCGCTGCTGGATGAGGCAAGAGCGGAACGTTGCCGCAGGCTGGGATGAGGGGATGTTCTGATGTGCGCCGCTGCGGGTGTTTGGTGCTGCGTGGTCCCCGGGTCGCTGCTGGAGAAGGCAAGAGTGGACCGTTGCTGCAGGCTGGGATGAGGGGGCATTCCGATGTGTTCTCAGTGCTGAGATCTCATCTCCCGAGATCTCCATCTCCGCATGCCCCGGCAGCCATTTGCCCAGAGTCTACAGCACATTAAACCATGTACGTAAGTGCGGGGGCTCTGGGCTTTCACAAAATGTCGGCAGAGCCCCTGCACCACCAAACACCCGCAGCGGCACACATCAAAACACCCCTCATCCCAGCCTGCAGCGACGCTCCACTCTTGCCTACTCCAGCAGCAACCCTGGGACCCTGCTCCACCGCGGCCGGTAAGGTATATCCACATTATAAGATGCAACCCCCATTTTCCCCAAAAACATTGTGGGAAAAAAGTGCGTCTTATAATCCAAAAAATACGGTATTACTGCTAGAAAATTATTGCAATTCCAAGTTTTGTTATAAACGTTTATTTCCTTTGTATATATTGGAACACCGCAAAAGAAACTGAGGAAACAAATGCAAATTGGACATAATTTAACACAAAACCTAAAATATGGGCCAGACAAAATTGTTTGTACCCTTGACTTAATATTTGGTTGCACACCCTTTAGAATAAATAACTGCAATCAATCGCTTCCTATAATCATCAACAAGTTTCTTACACCTCTCAACTGGAATTTTGAACCACTCTTTTGCAAAAATAGATATCGTATTTTGCAGATTATAAGACGCACTGATTTATAAGATGCACCCCCAAATTTTTGGGAAGAAAATAGGAAAAAAAATATTTTTTTTAATAAAATGGTGCGTGTTATAATAATAATAATAATCTTTATTTGTGTTATAATACAGTTTTGCGGTAGCTTACCTGGGGGCAGCATTGGTGTAGCGGGGTCCCAGGTGGCAGGGTCGCTGCTGGCGGAGACAGGAGATGCTGCGGGCTCCAGGCTGGTAGGATGAGGTGTTCGGCAGCGACCATAGCAGGGCCCTGGCTACAGGCCCCAGGTTTCTAAAACTAGGTGTTCAGTGGAGCAGGGGCTCCGTCAGCATTTTGTGAAAGCCCGGAGCTCCACATCTTTCATACTTTCTAATGTGGTAGACTCGCCGAAGGTGGCGCATGCGCAATTGAGATCTCGTGAGATGAGATCTCGGCACGCATGCACCGCCTATTTTCCTGGCGTTCACTGCATAGAAGAATATGGAAAAAGTGTGGGGCTCTGGGCTTTCACAAAATGCTGGCGGAGCACCCACACCGCCGAACATCTCATCGTACCAGCCTGGGGCCTGCAGCCATCGCTCGACTCCTGCCTCCGCCAGAAGCATCCTACAACAGCGACCCCGCTCCACCACAGCCGATGCGCTCCACTGCAGCTACAATTCGGATTGTAAGACGTCTTATAATCCGAAAAATATGGCATATCTATATGCACTTATGGCCAAAAGACCGTTGATATTGTTCCAGAAAATGAAGCATTTCTCCCAGAAAATTATTGCAATTACACACTTGGTTATTTCCTTTGTGTGTATTGGAACACCACAAAAAACACAGGGGGAAAAAAGGCAAACTGGACTGTATAAAGATAATTGGACTGTATATACTGTACATATCTATATACAGTTATGGCTGAAAGTGTTGGCACCCTTGAAATTGTTCCAGATATAGATATAACTACAGATTATATAATCTTTAGATGCATATACTGTATATCTGAATTCGATCTCTCCCTCTGTCTCCCTTTTCCTATTTTCCTCCCTAAAATTTGAGGTGCTTCTTATGCTGTGGTGCGTCTTAAAATACATGACTTAATATGGGAAGATTTTTTTTTCCTACATGTATATCAGAAAATATCTTATAAAAAAAATGTTTAATTATTTTGCGGTAGAGACCCTTTTTTACCTCTTATTAGCACCTTTTTTATGCATATACTTCTTTAAATAATTTGTTTCCCCGAGAGATCATTGGAGATTTATAAATAACATTTATTTGACTTTCTCTTTTTTTTTCCCCCACCGTAACTGGGGTATCCATAGAAGCCACAGTTACAGGGTAATATAGCACACTACATAGTCACTGACATAGCTGATTTGGGTCTGCTTGGGCTCAGTAGCTCTTTAATGCCAGTCAGACAATCCAGCAATCAATGATCACCAGGTCCTACAGAACAGAAGCATTGGCACTGCTTCTATACACCACACAGCTCTCATTGAGAGCTTGTAGCCAACAAAATGTAAGAAGCAGACCTAAACCACTTCTGTCTTCTCCCTGGCGTTGCCTGACTTCCGACTTGATCCTGTTAAATTCCACTGTAAATTTACAGTAGAGCAGTGTTAAAGCCCCCAGGACAAAGCAGGGAAAATTTATGGTACTTGCACAGTACTATTGTTTTTTGGAGCAGTAGAATGTACATTATTAACCCCTTCATGACCTGTGACACAGCGTATGTGTCATGAAAGGATCGCGTTCCTGCGGGTCGGGTGACCGGGGTCACTGAAAGGTCACCCAACACGCAGGCACAAGACCCTTTGTGCTTCACCACAGGGGGGTTGGCTTAACCCCTACGTGGCTACGATCGCTCTGATTGGCTGTTAAAAGTGAAACGGTGCTCCCTTTATTCCGAGCCCCGACGTGTGCCCATACAGTGGTTTACCCCACATATGGGTATCAGCGTACTCAGTAAAAATTGCACAACAACTTTGGGGGTCTAATTTCTCCTGTTACTCTTGGGAAAAAAAATTGGGGACTAAAAAAATGATTTTTGTGGAAAAAAAATGATTTTTTATTTTCACAGCTCTGCGTTATAAACTTCTGTGAAGAACTTGGAGATTCAAAGTGCTCACCACACATCTAGAGGAGTTCCTTGGGGGATCTAGTTTCCAAAATGGGGTCACTTGGGGGGGTTTCTACTGTTTAGGCACATCATGGGCTCTGCAAACGTAACATGACGCCCGCAGACCATTCCATCAAGTCGGCATTTCAAAACATCACTACTTCCCTTCCGAGCCCCGACGTGTGCCCATACAGTAGTTTTCACCCACATATGGGGTACCAGTGTACTCAGGACAAACTGTACAACAACTTTTGGGGTCCAATTTCTCCTGTTACCCTTGTGAAAATAAAAAATTGTGGGTTAAAAAAATCAGTTTTTGAGGAAAAAAATATTTTTTGTTTTTACAGCTCTGCATTATAAACTTCTGTGAAGCATGTGGGGGTTCAAGGTGCTCACCA
>JARQOD010000001.1:317177776-317247042 GCA_033576555.1 Oophaga sylvatica
TTCCACTCCTGGTTTTGGCTTACAAATACTGATGTAAAATACTGACCAAATACTGAACATGTGAACGGGGCCTAATAGAAACACGTCACCACTTCTGTATTTATCACCCACTCCTGGTTTGGGCTTTCAAATACTGATGTAAAATACTGACCAAATACTGAACATGTGAACGGGGCCTAATAGAAACACGTCACCACTTCTGTATTTATCACCCACTCCTGGTTTTGGCTTACAAATACTGATGTAAAATACTGACCAAATACTGAACATGTGAACGGGGCCTAATAGAAACACGTCACCACTTCTGTATTTATCACCCACTCCTGGTTTGGGCTTTCAAATACCAAAAACTGACCAAATACTGAGGTAAAATACTGACTAAATACTGAGGTAAAATACTGATCAAATACCGAGGTAAAATACTGAACGTGTGAATGTTGCCTTGGGGTCTGTGTTTACACTTTCTTTTTCAGGGGCATTCCAGTCAAAAGTGCTCCAAAACATGAATATAATGCCAAAATGACATCACTATTAGGCCGGGATCACACATGCGAAAAACACAGACGAGTCTCGCATGTAAATTCCCGCCACTGCCGCCTGCACTCGGGAGCGGAGTGTACTGCATGTATTTCTATGCAGCCGCTCTCTCGGCTCCCGAGTGCAGGCGGCAGTGGCGGGAATTCACATGCGAGACTCGTCTGTGTTTCTCGCATGTGTGATCCCGGCCTTACTGTTACTATTACAACATTACAAGTTCCATTGTATGTCATTTTTTTTTAACTGCTTCAGGGTTCAGAAACGATAAAGCGATGAAAAGAAGTGACGTGTTCATTCTTCAAAACCAAAAAACTTTGCCTTGGTTACCCTCCTTGAATCCAGTGCTGAGTATCCACCTATGTAAGCGGCGTAGACGTCGGTAAGGTTACAGACACTGGTTCCCACATTATCACACAGCGTCTGTAACCGTCGGTAACCATCCTGGCAGCGTCACTACTCATCAAAGCGGCCGGCTCTCACACTACCCTCAGCATGGGAACTGGCAGCGGCTGCTACAGCATATCATGCTTTGTTCTTTGAACTAGGCTTCATAGGCTGCAGACGTCGGAGCCGTGATCGTGGCACTCTGGACAACGTCAGACCAGCGCTGGACCTTTACTTTCTAAGGCCGGTTTCACACGTCCTGATATTTCCGGTACCGGAGATATCAGTGTCCGTGTGTGTACTATGTGCGGCACACGTGTGGCAAGCTTGTGCCACCCGTGTGCCGCATCTGTACCACACGGACGGCCGCCGGGGAAGTCGCAGCTACTGTAAGCCGCTGTCCCCTGCAGCTGGTGCTGAAGCCTGCTGTAATTCCCCCTGCTCTGCCTGCGAGCAGAGGAGAACGATGAGTGGTATATTAATACACCGCTCTTCGCTCTCCTCTGCTCGCAGGCAGAGCAGGGGGAATTACAGCCGGCTTCAGCACCAGCTGCAGGAGGACAGCGGCTTACTGTAGCCGCGACTTCCCCAGTGGCAGTCCAAGCACACGGAGGACTGTGTGAACAGTTCTCCGTGTGCGGGACGTTTTCCGGTCCGTGTGTCCATGTCAAAACGGATATGTCTACGTGTTTGGCACACGGACACTCGGTCCGTGTGAAAACGCAGATTATAATGTGTCTATGTCTGTACGTGTCTCCAGTACGTGTGAAAACTGTCACCACACATACTGGAGACAGGGACGTGTGAAACCGGCCTAATCAATGGGTGAATGAGGGGAATTTATGGGAAGTGTTTTTTTAAGTAAAGAACTTTTGTGTGTGTTTGTTTTAAAATAACTCATCTGCCAGTTAAGCAGATGTAAATACTTAATGAATATTCACTGCTTTCCCCAACCATCTTTTTGTGCAGAGAGATGGGTAGGAGAAACAGTGAATATTCATTTTATCCTCTGATTTCAGGGGTCAGTGGACCGAGTATCAGGTCCCTGGGTCTTAGACGTGATGCGACCGGCCAACCACAGTAATGCCAGTAGCTAACATGGCTACTGCATTACTGGGTATAGCAGGCAATCCCCGCATGTTGATTAGCTCTCTAACATCCGCGAAACATGCGGGCCAGGGACTTGAGCATTGTGCTCAAGCACTCCCGGTACTCGGCCAAATAACGAGCATGTCCAAACACTCTAATGATTGATCAAGTAACGAGCAGTTCCGAGCACACAGGCTCATTGTTACTGTTTACCCTAATAAATGAAAAAGATTAAGTGGAGTCCCCCCTATTTTTGATATCCAGCAAAGGTAAAGCATTGATTTTGCAGTATTGCAGTCTGTGACACCATTGTCTTGGTGTCACCCTGTATCACAGATACACATATGATGTCAGTAATCAATACTAAGAGGGACAACATGCAATATAACACATAAATAGGAAATCTCAACATGTACATAAAGTATAGTATTACCTGACATAATATCCGTTGTACTGTGGGTGAATCCTGAAGACGTATAATGCTGTACTCAGGCTGCAGGTGGATCGGGGTCTATGCTGACCCTAGACTGGGGACCTGACTAGTCCCTCAACCTGGAGGTACTGTTAATGGTACAGAGGTCCAGGCCGCCAACGTAACCCTGTCTCCTATAAGTCCCTGACAACTGTAATCTAGTCCTCAGAAGGACCCTGATTACCACACAGGGAATAGGCAGGTTACTGCTTAACAAATAGTACAGACAAACGAGACAGACAGGGGACAAAGCAAACAATGTCTTGCATACAACACTTAAACACAGAGGGAACACAAAAGGTCTAGGAGATAAACTATAATCGAGGAGAGGAGAAACCACAAAGGAACTCTTAACTTAAGTCTTCTCATGACCTGATCCAAACTGCTGGTCTGCATGTAAACTTTCACCGGCATCTAACAAGCAGACTGGCAGGTATATAAAGGAAGCTAATTAGTGCATAATCAAAAGCAGCCGGGCGAGGCTGGACCTAGTCTTAGCAAAGAGCTAGGTAAAATTAACTCCCTCACTACCAAACACAAAGAAACAGCAACTCAGCTGCGAGAAGTCAGAATGTGCAATCGCGACGATCTTCGTGGCGATACACCCATGACAGTACCCCCCCTTCTACGAGGGCCTCCGGACCCTCAGGGCCAGGTCTGCCCGGGTAAGTTGTGTGGAAGGTCCGAACCAATCGATCTGCGTTAACATCAGACGCAGGGACCCACGTCCTCTCCTCAGGACCATACCCCTTCCAATGAACCAAGTACTGAAGGGACCGGCGATTCAGACGTGAGTCAATGATCTTCGACACTTGAAATTCTAAGTTACCATTGACCACCACTGGAGGAGGAGGTAGAGGTGACGGTATAACTGGCGCCACGTACCTCTTAAGCAACGATTTGTGGAACACATTGTGGATTTTAAACGTAGGAGGGAGGTCCAGACGAAATGCCACAGGATTAATTATAGAACTGATCCTGTATGGACCGATGAACCTGGGACCCAGTTTCCAGGAGGGAACCTTGAGTTTTATATTCTTGGTAGACAACCATACCAGATCGTTCACACAAAGGTCCGGACCAGACACTCTCCTCCTATCAGCCCTTCGTTTGTAACGGTTCCCCATAGCACTCAGATTATTCAGTACTCCTCTCCAAACTGAAGCAAGTGACGACGAGAATCGTTCCTCCTCAGGAACCCCAGAAGGGCCCCCCCATTGAAAGTACAAAACTGGGGGTGAAAACCATATGCCCCAAAAAATGGGGACTTACCAGTGGACTCGCTCCGCCTATTGTTAAGAGCGAACTCTGCCAGAGGCAAGAAAGAAGACCAGTCCTCCTGGTTCTCTGAGACAAAACACCGAAGATGTGTCTCTAGGCTCTGATTCAGACGCTCTGTCTGACCATTGGTCTGCGGATGAAAAGCCGAGGAAAATGACAATTGCATCCCCCGACGTGAACAAAATGCCCTCCAGAATTTGGACACAAACTGAGACCCCCTATCTGACACCACATCAGAAGGCAACCCGTGAAGTCTCACAATCTCCCCAATGAACACCTGCGCCAGAGTTTTAGCATTAGGAAGAGCAGGAAGAGCAATGAAATGTGCCATCTTACTGAACCTGTCAACTACAACTAGAATGACAGTCTTCCCTGACGACGGAGGGAGGTCCGTAATGAAGTCCATAGACAGATGAGTCCATGGACGCTCCGGAATTTTCAAAGGCAAGAGGGTCCCAGACGGACGGGTATGAGGGGTCTTAGAGCGAGCACAAACTCCACAGGACGCGACAAAAGTTATTACCTCTTTATTTAAGTTAGGCCACCAAAACCGGCGAGAAAGGAGATCCACAGTTGCTTTACTCCCTGGGTGTCCTGCTAAAGCAGAATTATGATGTGCCTCGATAACTTTTTGTCTCAACTGATTAGGAACAAACAGTTTACCTGGAGGTCCTACAGGGGCGTCCCCCTGAGCCTCCAATACCTCCTCCTCAAGCTCCGAGCATACAGCCGACACTACCACTCCCTCCTGAAGGATAGGAACCGGGTCATCCGTTTTCCCGGCCCCTGGGAAACTACGAGATAAGGCATCAGCCTTAACATTTTTTGACCCAGGACGATAAGTGACGACAAAATTAAACCTGGTAAAAAACAACGACCATCTAGCTTGTCTAGAATTCAGACGCTTTGCAGATTCTAAATACAGCAGGTTCTTGTGATCAGTAATAACGGTGACCGGGTGGACTGCCCCCTCCAAAAAGTGACGCCACTCCTCAAAAGCCAACTTAATGGCCAAGAGTTCCCTATTGCCGACATCATAATTCCTCTCGGCGGGCGACAATTTCTTGGAGAAGAAAGCGCACGGATGCCATTTACCAGGGGACGGACCTTGGATAATACTGCACCCACCCCTACGTCAGACGCGTCTACCTCCACAATGAACGGTTGTGATGCATCTGGTTGAATGAGTATGGGGGCCGAAGCAAAACATTTTTTCAAGGATGAAAATGCTTGACAAGCTTTGTCAGACCACCTAGAAAAATCCGTCCCTTTTTTAGTCATGTCAGAGAGAGGTTTGACAACAGATGAGAAATTACGAATAAATTTCCGGTAGTAGTTAGCAAACCCCAGGAAACGCTGCAGTGCCTTAAGATCCTCTGGCCGATCCCATTCAAGCACTGCTCTCACTTTCTCAGGGTCCATACGGAAACCGGAAGCTGACACCAGGAAACCCAAAAATTGAAGTTCCTGTACGGCGAATACACACTTTTCCCATTTGGCGAACAACTTATTATCTCGCAAGATCTGCAACACCTGTCTCACATGCTCCTGATGAGACACAAGATCTGGCGAGTAAATTAAGATGTCATCTAAATAAACGACCACAAACTGCCCCACAAGGTGGCGAAAGATGTCATTAACAAAATGTTGAAACACCGCCGGGGCAGTAGTCAGACCAAAAGGCATGACAAGGTTCTCATAATGTCCTTCCGGAGTGTTAAACGCCGTCTTCCACTCATCCCCCTCCTTTATCCTAATCAGATTATACGCCCCCCTGAGATCCAACTTAGAGAACCATTTGGCGCCCACAATCTGATTGAAGAGATCAGGAATAAGTGGGAGCGGATACGGATCTCGGACCGTAATCCGATTAAGCTCACGGAAATCCAAGCAAGGGCGTAGGCCTCCATCTTTTTTCTTCACAAAGAAGAACCCCGCGGCCACTGGGGAAGATGAAGGTCTAATATGCCCCTTGGCCAGACTTTCCGAAATATAATCCTTCATAGCCTGCCTCTCAGGACCAGAAAGGTTATATAACCTAGATTTAGGTAATTTAGCATCAGGAAGCAATTTAATTGAGCAGTCATACGCACGATGAGGAGGTAACTCTTGACACCCCTCCTCTGAGAACACATCCTCAAAGTCCTCCAGAAAAGGAGGCAAGGTTCTAGGCATGACCGTACTGATGACCGTTTTCATGCAGTTATTCTTGCAAAATTCACCCCACTGGCTTATCTCTCTGGATTGCCAATTAATCACTGGGTTATGTTTAGCCAACCAAGGAAGTCCCAACACAATAGGAGTAGGAAGACCCTCCAACACATAACAAGACAATTGTTCTTTATGTATTGCCCCTACTCGAAGGTCTATGTTATGAACAGCTTGTACAAAGCTACCTTGACCGAGAGGTCTGGCGTCAATAGAGAATATAGGGATCGGTTTTGCCAATACACTCAGTTGCATACCTTGCACCTGGGCAAACCGAGCGTCCACCAGATTAGCCCCAGACCCACTATCAAGAAGAACAGAAATCCTCTCAACTCTCGTACCAACCACCACCTCCGCAGGTACCAGAAATTGAGACGGACTTAGGGACGAAATACATACTCCCAGGTTGTCGTCCACCACACAACCTGGGATTAACAGTTTTCCGGCGACTTTTTTGCTCAATGAGGCACGGGATGGACACCCCTCAACAAAATGTCCCTCTTTCCCACAGAAGAAACACCTTCTTGTCTTGCGGCGCACCGCCGATCCCCTCCTACGAAATGATGTCCCTCCCAACTGCATAGGCTCCTCAGAACAGACCAGGGGAACCTCAATATAAGGGACTTTAGTAGTAGGTGGAGTCACAACAGGGGGCGGAGTTACCTCGCACCTCTCCCGAAGCCGTCTATCAATACGAATAGCAAGGGCCATAGCAGCCTCCAGTGACGGAGGAGAATCATACTGAGCCAAAACATCTTTTAATTTGTCAGATAACCCTTGACAAAACAGGCTCCTAAGAGCTGGGTCATTCCACTGAGTATCTGTGGCCCATCTACGGAACTCAGAAGAAAATTCCTCCGCTGGACGATCTCCCTGCTGTATCTTACGTAACTTCATTTCAGCAAGGGAGACCCGATCCGGGTCATCATATACCAGACCCAGGGCAGTAAAAAATCGATCTACTGACTGGAGGGCCGGGGAGCCCGGAGGAAGAGAGAACGCCCAGGATTGAGGGTCCCCTTGTAAGAGCGAGATGACAATTCCCACCCTCTGCTCTTCACTCCCCGATGACTGAGGCCGAAGCCGAAAATATAATTTACATGCCTCCCGGAAGGTAAAAAATTTGTCCCGCCCACCAGTGAACCTGTCCGGGAGAGCAACTTTAGGTTCAGACCTGGTTTGCTCCGGGAGAGACAAAACCCTGGACTTAATGTCCGTCAGCTTCATGGATAAACTCTGCAACTGCAGGGCAAACTGGGCAACTGGATCCATGGTAGCTGGGGAGAATCTTTTATGGCCGGTGAAAATGTCACACTGTATCACAGATACACATATGATGTCAGTAATCAATACTAAGAGGGACAACATGCAATATAACACATAAATAGGAAATCTCAACATGTACATAAAGTATAGTATTACCTGACATAATATCCGTTGTACTGTGGGTGAATCCTGAAGACGTATAATGCTGTACTCAGGCTGCAGGTGGATCGGGGTCTATGCTGACCCTAGACTGGGGACCTGACTAGTCCCTCAACCTGGAGGTACTGTTAATGGTACAGAGGTCCAGGCCGCCAACGTAACCCTGTCTCCTATAAGTCCCTGACAACTGTAATCTAGTCCTCAGAAGGACCCTGATTACCACACAGGGAATAGGCAGGTTACTGCTTAACAAATAGTACAGACAAACGAGACAGACAGGGGACAAAGCAAACAATGTCTTGCATACAACACTTAAACACAGAGGGAACACAAAAGGTCTAGGAGATAAACTATAATCGAGGAGAGGAGAAACCACAAAGGAACTCTTAACTTAAGTCTTCTCATGACCTGATCCAAACTGCTGGTCTGCATGTAAACTTTCACCGGCATCTAACAAGCAGACTGGCAGGTATATAAAGGAAGCTAATTAGTGCATAATCAAAAGCAGCCGGGCGAGGCTGGACCTAGTCTTAGCAAAGAGCTAGGTAAAATTAACTCCCTCACTACCAAACACAAAGAAACAGCAACTCAGCTGCGAGAAGTCAGAATGTGCAATCGCGACGATCTTCGTGGCGATACACCCATGACACTTGGCTTCTGTGCCTGCTGTTGCTTCAGCTGCTGATGTTACAAACTATTTTTTGGATTGTGGAGACTTCAAGTTGTGTATCCATCGGGTGGGTTGCCTGTAGTGGAAGGGGTGTCAGAGGCCTATTATACTATTTGTACTCTGGGGAAATTGATGCCTTTTAGTGGTGTGTGGAAATGATTTTTTGAAATGTTTGCACTCCAAGTTGGGTTTCCTTCATGTGTGTTGCCTGTAGTTGTAGGGCTCCCAGACCAGCAGGCCTGCATTTACTTTCAGTCAACTACCTGTGTTACTATCCTTACATTTTTATAACATTTGTGGTTTACTAAGCTGATATTTGTGCCACCTTAGTGTGGGTGAGCAAAAATCACGTTTGAGCTGTTGCATGAGGCATCAGGGCTCCCAGCAAAGCAGGCTTACACTGCTCCCACACCTACTTCGTCTTAATTGAAACGTCAATTCAAAGCTCTAAATGCCGGCTCAGACCCTGATACCTCATGCATGGACCATGGCTGACTGCTGCTGTGCCATTCTACAATTTATATTGTGGGTCAATTGATCAGTCAACTACCTGTATTACTATCATTAAATTTTCCTAGCAATAGTAGTCTACGAAACTGATATTTGTGGCACCTGACTGTGGCTGAACAAAAATCCAGTTTGAACTGTTGCATGAGGTATCAGGGCTCGCAGCCAGGCAGGCTTACACCGTTCCCTCACCCACCTCGTCTTAATTGAAACTTCAATTAAATGCTCTAAATGCTGGCTCAGACCCTGATACCACATGCATGTGTAATAAACTGGCATGGGGTGGTAGTCATGACCGAGTCCATTTAAAGTAACAGTCCACAAGCACCCCGGCCCCTTGCACATAAAACAGACAGGAACAGTCCAGACCTATAACACAGTCAGTTACCTTCTCTTCTCACTTCACTGCCATCACCAATGATGTGCATCCAGGGAAACACACAGGCACGGTTCTAATCCAACAGGGAAACTTTTTAATAAAGAAGTGAAGAAGATATCAATTCTTGAGCTGTCTCTATTCAAAGATGCTGCTCCATCGGCAGCAGCAAAAGCATCAGCTCAAAATTGGCTCTTGGGAGCTAACAGTCTCTTGCAGGGCACCGTCACAGTCCTAGTGCCCGTTCCTGCTGCCCAACAGTCCTGGCAGCCTGAAGTCCCCAGCCGAGGATCCTTTCCATGCCAGACGGGGACGCAGGTCCTGCCACAGGCAGTCCTGGCCTGGCTCTGCTCCAGAAGCTTCCTGCTTCTTTGAGTCTGCTTGACCGGCCCCCTTTTTTTAACCTCTTATATCCCTAATATGACATACAGTATATACAATACAAAGACATGAAATAAAGGAACATTACACATTATACATTACATATGAGACATGACACATTAATACAATTAATCATGAGGGAACCATAGGGCGTTGCATGGGCTCCATGTATAGGAGAGGGGAGGCAAATGAGGGTCCTCACCACCTCCTTACTCATGGACCATGGCTGACTGCTGCTGTGCCATTCTAAAATTTCTACTATGGGTCAATTGATCAGTCAACTACCTGTGTTACTATCCTTAAATTTTCCTAGCAATAGTAGTCTATAAAACTGTTTGTGGCATATGACTGTGGCTGAGCAAAATTCAGTTTGAACTGTTGCATGAGTGTCACGGGTGTGTCGCTGCGAAGATCGTCGCGATTGCACACCCTGACTTCTCACAGCTGAGTTTCTGCTGCTGGGTGTTTTTCGGCAGTGAGAGAGTTAATTCTCCCTCTCTCTGTGCTGGACAAGACCAGCCTCGCTCAGCTGCAATTAATTTTGCGATAATTGGTTTCCTTCAAATACCTGCCTGTCTGCTAGGGAAGTGTCGGTGAAAGCTTTCATGCAGACCAGCAGAGCGGATCATATTGAGAAGTCTAAAGCTAAGAGTACCTGTTGTGGTTTTCTCCTCTCCTTGCTTTATTATTTATCTCCTTACCCGTTGGTGTTCCCTCTGTAGTGGTAGTTTTTTATGCAAGGTGTCTTTTGTTTTACCCCTTGTACTGTCTCGTTCATCTTATACTGTGTGTAGGCAGTTACCTTCCCGTTTCCCTGTGGTGGTAATCAGGGTCCTTCTCAGGACTAGATTACAGTGGTCAGGGATTCACAGGAGATAGGGTTACGCTGGCGGCCTGGACCTCTGTACCATCAACAGTACCTCCAGGTAGAGGGATTAGTCAGGACCCCAGCTTAGGGTCAGCATAGACCCCGGTCCTCCTGTATGCAGAGACAGCGTGACATTTTCACCGACCACTAAAGATTTTCTCCAGTCGCCATGGATCCAGTAGTCAGTCTAGCTCGGCAGTTGCAGAGTTTGTCCATGGAGCTGGCGGACGTTAAGTCCAAGGTTTTGTACCCCCCGGAGCAGGCCGGACCTGAACCTAAAGTAGCTCTCCCTGACAGATTCACTGGGGGGCGGGACAAGTTTTTTGTTTTCCGGGAGGCATGTAAATTGTACTTTCGGCTGCGACCTCGGTCATCTGAGAGTGAAGAACAAAGGGTGGGGATTGTCATCTCGCTCCTACAAGGAGACCCCCAATCCTGGGCGTTCGCTCTTCCCCCGGGCTCCCCAGCTCTCCAGTCAGTGGATAGGTTTTTTGCAGCTCTGGGTCTTGTATATGATGACCCGGATCGGGTCTCCCTTGCTGAATCTAAGTTACGTAAGATACAGCAGGGAGATCGTCCGGCGGAGGAATTCTGTTCGGAGTTCCGTAGGTGGGCCACGGACACCCAGTGGAATGACCCGGCTCTTAGGAGCCAGTTTTGTCAAGGTTTATCTGACAGATTAAAGGATGTGCTGGCACAGTATGACCCTCCCACGTCACTGGAAGCCGCTATGGCCCTTGCTATTCGTATTGACAGACGTCTTCGGGAGAGGTGCGGGGTAGCTTCACCCCCTGTGATGACTCCATCTTCCTCAAGGGTCCCTTATACGGAGGTTCCCCTGGTCACTCCAGAGGAGCCTATGCAATTAGGAGGGACATCATTCCGGGGGAGGGGATCGGTGGGGCGCCACAAAACAAGAAGTTGTTTCTTCTGTGGGAAAAAGGGACATTTTATTGGGGGGTGTCCATCCTGTCCTTTGCAGAGTGAGAAGTCGCCGGAAAACTATTGATCCCAGATTGTGTGGTGGACGGCAATCTGGGAGTAAGTATTTCGTCCCTAAATTCGTCTCAGTTTCTCGTACCGGCGGAGGTGGTGGTGGGTGCGAGAACTGAGAGGATATCTGTTCTTCTGGATAGTGGGGCCGGGGCTAATCTGGTGGATGCTCGCTTTGCCCGGGTTCAAGATATGCGATTGAGTGTGTTGGCTAAACCCGTCCCCATATTCTCGATCGATGCCAGACCTCTCGGTCAGGGAAGTTTTTTGCAAGCAGTGCATAACATAGATCTTCAAGTGGGGGCGTTACATAAAGAACGGTTGTCTTGTTATGTGTTGGAGGGTCTTCCTACTCCTATAGTGCTGGGCCTTCCTTGGTTAACTAAGCATAACCCGGTTATTAATTGGCAATCCAGAGAGATAAGCCAATGGAGTGAATTCTGTAATAAAAACTGCATGAATACGGTCATTGGTGCGGTCGCTCCTAGGGCCTTACCTCCATTTCTGGTGGACTTTGAGGATGTATTCTCGGAGAAAGGGTGTCAAGAACTACCTCCTCATCGCGAATATGACTGTTCTGTTAACTTGCTCCCTGGGGCCAAATTACCGAAATCTAGGTTGTATAACCTTTCTGGTCCTGAGAGACCGGCCATGAAGGATTATATTTCAGAGAGTCTGGCTAAGGGGCATATTAGACCTTCATCTTCCCCGGTGGCCGCGGGGTTCTTCTTTGTGAAGAAAAAAGATGGAGGCCTACGCCCTTGCCTGGATTTCCGTGAGCTTAATCGGATTACGGTCCGAGATCCGTATCCGCTCCCACTTATTCCCGATCTCTTCAATCAGATCGTGGGTGCCAAATGGTTCTCTAATTTGGATCTCAGGGGGCGTACAATCTGATTAGGATGAAGGAGGGGGATGAGTGGAAGACGGCGTTTAACACTCCTGAGGGGCATTATGAGAACCTTGTCATGCCATTTGGTCTGAGTATTGCCCCGGCGGTGTTTCAACACTTTGTAAATGACATCTTTCGCCACCTAATGGGACAGTTTGTGGTCATATATCTGGATGATATCTTAATTTACTCGCCGGATCTTGTGTCTCATCAGGAGCATGTTAGGCAGGTGTTACAGATCTTGCGGGATAATAAACTGTACGCCAAATGGGAGAAGTGTGTGTTCGCCGTACAGGAACTTCAGTTTTTAGGATTCCTGGTGTCAGCATCCGGTTTTCGTATGGACCCTGGGAAAGTGCAGGCAGTTCTTGAGTGGGATCTGCCAGAGGATCTTAAGGCATTACAACGTTTCTTGGGGTTTGCTAACTACTACCGGAAATTCATTCGTAATTTTTCGTCCATAGTTAAACCTCTCACAGACATGACTAAAAAAGGGACGGATTTTTCAAAGTGGTCTGACAAGGCTTGTCAAGCGTTTTCTTCTTTGAAAAAATGTTTTGTTTCAGCACCCATACTTATTCAGCCTGATGCGTCACAGCCGTTCATTGTTGAGGTGGACGCTTCCGAGGTAGGGGTGGGAGCAGTATTGTCACAAGGTTCGTCCCCTGGTAAATGGCATCCATGCGCCTTCTTCTCTAAAAAATTGTCGTCCGCGGAGAGGAATTATGATGTCGGCAATAGGGAACTCTTGGCCATTAAGTTAGCTTTTGAGGAGTGGCGTCATTTTTTGGAGGGGGCAGTCCACCCGGTCACCGTCATTACCGATCACAAAAACCTGCTATATTTAGAGTCCGCTAAACGTCTGAATCCCAGACAAGCTAGGTGGTCGTTGTTTTTTACCAGGTTTAATTTTGTCGTCACATATCGTCCTGGGTCAAAAAATGTTAAGGCGGATGCCTTATCTCGCTGTTTCCCAGGGGCTGGGAACACGGAGGACCCGGTTCCGGTCCTTCAGTAGGGGGTGGTGGTGTCGGCAGTATGCTCTGAGCTTGAGGAGGAGGTATTGGAGGCTCAGGGGGACGCCCCTGTAGGACCTCCAGGGAGACTGTTTGTTCCAAATCAGTTGCGACAAAAGGTGATCGAGGCACATCATAATTCAGCTTTGGCAGGACACCCAGGGAGTAAAGCAACTGAGGATCTCCTCTCGCGCCGGTTTTGGTGGCCTAACTTACATAGGGAGGTGGTAACTTTTGTCGCCTCCTGCGAGGTTTGTGCACGCTCTAAGACCCCACATACCCGTCCGTCTGGGGCCCTCTTACCTTTGAAGATCCCGGAGCGTCCGTGGACTCATCTGTCTATGGACTTCATTACGGACCTCCCGCCATCTTCGGGTAAAACAGTCATACTCGTTGTAGTGGACAGGTTCAGCAAGATGGCACATTTTATCGCTCTTCCTGCTCTTCCTAATGCTAAAACTCTTGCGCAGGTGTTTATTGGGGAGATTGTAAGACTTCACGGGGTACCCTCCGATGTGGTGTCAGATCGGGGGTCTCAGTTTGTGTCCAAATTCTGGAAAGCATTTTGTACACGGCGGGGGATGCAGTTGTCATTTTCATCGGCTTTTCACCCGCAGACCAATGGTCAGACAGAGCGTCTGAACCAGAGCTTGGAGACATATCTCCGGTGTTTTGTGTCAGAGAACCAGGAGGACTGGGCTTCTTTCTTGCCTCTGGCGGAGTTTGCTCTAAATAATAGGCGGAGCGAGTCCACTGGTAAGTCCCTGTTTTTTGGGGCATATGGTTTTCACCCCCAGTTTTGTACCTTCAATAGGGGGGCTCTTCTGGGGTTCCTGAGGAGGAACGATTTTCGTCGTCACTTGCTTCAGTGTGGAGAGGAGTGCTGAATAATCTGAGTACTATGGGGAACCGATACAAACGTATGGCTGATAGGAGGAGAGTGTCTGGTCCGGACCTAAGTGTGAACGATCTGGTATGGTTGTCTACCAAGAATATTAAACTTAAGGTTCCCTCCTGGAAACTGGGTCCCAGGTTCATCGGGCCATACAAGATCAGTGCTATAATTAATCCGGTTGCATTCCGTCTTGACCTCCCTCCCACATTTAAAATTCATAATGTGTTCCACAGATCATTGCTTAAGAGGTATGTGGCGCCGGTGATACCTTCACCTTTACCTCCTCCTCCTGTGGTGGTCAATGGTAACTTGGAGTTCCAGGTGTCGAGAGTCATCGATTCACGTCTGAATCGCCGGTCCCTTCAGTACCTTGTTCATTGGAGGGGGTATGGTCCTGAGGAGAGGACGTGGGTTCCTGCGTCGGATATTAATGCAGACCGATTGGTTCGGGCCTTCCACACTACTCACCCAGATAAACCCGGCCTTGAGGGTCCGGAGGCCCCTCGTAGAAGGGGGGGTACTGTCACGGGTGTGTCGCTGCGAAGATCGTCGCGATTGCACACCCTGACTTCTCACAGCTGAGTTTCTGCTGCTGGGTGTTTTTCGGCAGTGAGAGAGTTAATTCTCCCTCTCTCTGTGCTGGACAAGACCAGCCTCGCTCAGCTGCAATTAATTTTGCGATAATTGGTTTCCTTCAAATACCTGCCTGTCTGCTAGGGAAGTGTCGGTGAAAGCTTTCATGCAGACCAGCAGAGCGGATCATATTGAGAAGTCTAAAGCTAAGAGTACCTGTTGTGGTTTTCTCTTCTCCTCGCTTTATTATTTATCTCCTTACCCGTTGGTGTTCCCTCTGTAGTGGTAGTTTTTTATGCAAGGTGTCTTTTGTTTTACCCCTTGTACTGTCTCGTTCGTCTTATACTGTGTGTAGGCAGTTACCTTCCCGTTTCCCTGTGGTGGTAATCAGGGTCCTTCTCAGGACTAGATTACAGTGGTCAGGGATTCACAGGAGATAGGGTTACGCTGGCGGCCTGGACCTCTGTACCATCAACAGTACCTCCAGGTAGAGGGATTAGTCAGGACCCCAGCTTAGGGTCAGCATAGACCCCGGTCCTCCTGTATGCAGAGACAGCGTGACAATGAGGTATCAGAGCTCCCAGCAAAGTAGATTTACACCGCTCACTCATCCACCTCGTCTTAATTGAAACTTCAATTAAATGCTCTAAATGCTGAGCCAGACCCTGATACCTCATGCATGGATCATGGCTGACTGCTGCTGTTCCATTCTAAAATTTCTGCTGTGGGTCGATTGATGCCACTTTTCCTTGGGTCTGCCCCTAATTTTTGGAAATGTTTGGAATCCAAGTTTGGTCTCCTTAATATGTGTTGCCTGAATTTGGCAGACCTCTCAGAGCACCAGGCCTACACTGTTATGAATGTGCTATAGATGGCTTCTGAGCAGAGGCTCCCTCTGGTGGTTACAGACAGTACTGTTATGTTTCGGTAGCTGAGGAGTGCAGGTAAAAAAGGCAATACACCAGAGCAGTTGGAATCTATGAGATTGCAGTACCCTGACTAACCACCACAACTAGAGGCAGCCGTGGAGCGTTCCTTCGTTGGTCCTAGACGCCTCGTCACAGCCTGAGAAACTAACTACACCTAAAGATAGAAATAGGAAAGCTATCTGCCCCGGAGCAAAACCCCAAAGAACATAGAAAGCCCCCAAACATGTAATGGCGGTTAGACAAGAAGAAATACTGACACAGACAGAAAATAGTATGAGCAAACGTTGGGGCCCAAACTACCTAAATAGAAAAGGATAGGAAGGGCACTTACTGCAATCCCAAAAAACCCTGAAAAGCACCAACTCTACTAATTTCAAAAACACCTGAGATCACACGACCTCTACCACCTAAATTAGTTCTCTGGTGTAACAAAATCAAAACAGCAGCCACTGAAAAAACTGGAAAAAGCAAATGTACAAACATCAGTGGCTGAACTAAACTGAGAGGGCAAAAGCCCCCGGAGGGACCCTGAAGGCCCCCACAGAAGTGCAGGACAAAATGCAAAAATCAAGCACAAAAACAAAAAGAAGAAAATGTCTTATCTGTTAGCAGGAGATGCAGACACGACACAGCAGGCTACAAAGGAAACAGGAATCAAGGATTGAGACCAGAACAATTGATCACCGGCAACCCTGATGGGAAGGCGACTCCCTTATATAAGACCAGTCAGTAACACCTGATTCCCAATCCTCACAATCTTCACTGGACAGTCCAGTACCGCTTGTAACCACCAGAGGGAGCCTCTGCTCAGAACTCATTTCAAGTCCATTCACAACAGTACCCCCCCCTTGAGGAGGGGTCACCGAACCCTCACTTGAGCAACCAGGTCGGTCAGGATGAGTTCTATGATACGCACGGATGAGTCTCCTAGCATGGATGTCCGAAGCAAACACCCAAGAATTGTCTTCCTGACCATAACCTCTCCACTTAACCAAATACTGGAGTTTCCGTCTAGAAAAACGAGAATTCAATATTTTCTCAACCACAAACTCCATATTGCCCTCAACCAGAACAGGGTCAGGAGGCAAAGCAGTAGGAACCACTGGCTCAACAAACCTCTTCAACAAGGACTTGTGGAACACGTTATGGATCTTAAATGTCCCTGGAAGAAGCAAACGAAAAGAAACAGGATTAAGAATCTCCATGATCTTATAAGGTCCAATGAACCTAGGCTTAAATTTAGGAGATGCCACTCTCATAGGAATATTTTTTGAGGACAACCAGACCAAGTCCCCCACTATAAACCGAGGACCATCAGTCCTATGCCGGTTAGCAAACCGCTGGGCCCTCTCCTGAGAGAGGGACAACCTCTCCACTACCTGGTCCCAAATCTGTTGCATACGCTCCA
Source organism: Oophaga sylvatica (assembly GCA_033576555.1). NCBI lineage: Eukaryota > Metazoa > Chordata > Amphibia > Anura > Dendrobatidae > Oophaga > Oophaga sylvatica. Next base: position 317,194,681 of record JARQOD010000001.1, read on the forward strand.
CAACAGAGTCAACACCTGGACAGACAGAAGCCTCCGTCTGTCCTGAAGAAAATCGAGGGTGAAACCCAGAATTACAGAAAAATGGAGACATCAAAGTGGCAGAGCTAGCCCTATTATTAAGAGCAAACTCAGCCAAAGGCAAAAAAGAGACCCAGTCATCCTGATCAGCAGACACAAAGCATCTTAGATAAGTCTCCAATGTCTGGTTTGTTCTCTCAGTTTGACCATTGGTCTGAGAATGAAATGCCGAGGAGAAAGACAATTGAACACCAAGTTTAGAACAAAAGGTCCTCCAAAATCTGGAAACAAACTGGACTCCTCTGTCAGACACAATGTTCTCAGGAATGCCGTGTAAACAAACCACGTGCTGAAGGAACAAAGGCACCAATTCAGAGGAGGAAGGCAACTTAGGTAATGGCACAAGATGTATCATCTTGGAAAACCTATCACAAATTACCCAGATGACGGTCATTCTCTGAGAACCAGGGAGGTCGGAAATGAAATCCATAGAGATATGGGTCCATGGTCTCTTGGGCACAGGCAATGGCATCAACAAACCACTAGAGCGAGAGCAAGGCTTGGAGCGAGAGCAAGTCCCGCAGGACTGCACAAATTCCCTGACATCACGAGACAAGGTAGGCCACCAAAAGGACCGACTAACCAAGTCTCTGGTACCAAAAATTCCGGGATGACCGGCCAACGCGGAACAATGAATCTCAGACATCACACTCTTTTTCCACTGGTCCGGGACAAACAATTTCCCAACAGGACAGCGCTCGGGCCTATCCTCCTGACACCCCTCCAGAGCCAGTCTCAAATTGGGCGAGATGGCGGAAAGAACTACCCCTTCTTTCAAAATAACAGAAGGATCAGATAACTCAGGAGAGTCCGCAAGGAAACTCCTCGAGAGGGCATCCGCCTTAACATTCTTAGTGCCAGGAAGAAAGGAAACCACAAAATTAAAACGTGTGAAAAACAAGACCCACCTGGCCTGTCTAGGATTAAGTCGCTTGGCAGATTCCAGATAAACCAGATTCTTATGGTCCGTAAGGACCACCACCTGATGTTTGGCTCCCTCCAGCCAATGTCTCCACTCTTCAAAAGCCCACTTCATGGCTAATAACTCCCGATTACCCACGTCATAATTACGTTCAGTAGGAGAAAATTTTCGAGAGAAAAAGGCACAAGGGTTACTTTTAGAGGTCTCTGGATCTCTTTGGGACAAAACGGCACCTGCCCCAATTTCAGAGGCATCAACCTCCACCTGAAATGGCAGAGAAACATCAGGCTGCCGTAGAACAGGAGCAGAAGTGAATCTCTGCTTAAGTTCCTGAAATGCAGAGACTGCCTCAGGAGGCCAATTCACCACATCAGAACCCTTTTTGGTCAAATCAGTTAATGGTTTAACAATAACCGAGAAATTACCAATAAATTTACGATAAAAATTGGCAAAACCCAAAAATCTTTGAAGAGCCTTTAATGAAGTAGGTTGGACCCAATCACAGATGGCCTGAACTTTGACCGGGTCCATTTCAATAACAGATGGGACAAAATGAATCCCAAAAATGAGATCCTCTGTACGCCAAAAAGACACTTTGATCCCTTCACATACAGAGCATTCTCTCTCAAAATCTGGAATACAGTTCGAACATGTTTCACATGAGAGTCCCAGTCATTGGAAAAAATCAAGATATCATCCAAATAAACAATCAGAAATTTATCCACAAAATCCTAGAAAATGTCATTCATGAAGGACTGGAAGACAGAAGGAGCATTAGTGAGCCCAAAGGGCATCACAAGGTACTCAAAATGCCCCTCAGGGGTATTAAATGCCGTCTTCCATTCATCCCCGCGCTTAATGCGAAGAAGGTTATATGCCCCCCTGAGGTCAAGCTTGGTAAACCAAGTAGCGTTTTTCACCCTGGAAAACAGGTCAGAAATCAAGGGTAACGGATATTGATATTTCACAGTAATATTGTTCAAAAGACGATAATCAATACACGGCCTTAATGAACCATCCTTTTTGGCCACAAAGAAAAAACCGGCACCTAAGGGTGAAGAGGATGGTCTGATATGACCCTTCTCCAATGACTCCTTGATATAAGACCGCATAGCGTCATGTTCAGGTACAGACAAGTTAAAAAGGCGACCTTTAGGGAATTTACTACCAGGCACTAATTCAATAGCGCAGTCATAGCTCCTATGGGGAGGCAAGGATGCAGATTTACTTTCGCTAAACACATCAGAAAAATCAATCAAAAAGTCAGGAACATCCTGAGCCTGAGGGGAGGCAGAAAAAACAGGAGTGTTGGTATTAACACATTGGCAGCCCCAACTGGTTACAGACACAGATTTCCAATCCAAAACAGGATTATGAGACTGTAACCAAGGGAAACCCAGTACGATAATGTCATGCAGATTATACAGAACCAAAAATTTGCAGCTCTCCTGATGATCAGGTTCAACCCTCATTATCACCTGAGTAGAAAACTGAGGTTTATTCTCAGCCAAAGGGGTAGAATCGATCCCCAGTAGGGAATAGACTTCTGTAGGGGTATCAAGGGAAACCCACAACGTTTAGCAAAATCAAAATCCATCAGGTTAATAGCTGCTCCCGAATCAACGAAAGCCTGAGCAGAAAATGAGGACAGAGAGCATATCAGAGTAACAGTTAATAAAAACTTAGTCTGAACACTACCCAAGACAACTGAGCGTGCAAAACGTCTTCCCCGCTTAGGGCAGACTGAAATAGCATGAGAGGCATCACCACAGTAAAAACATAACCCATTGCGCTTTCGAAACTCATGACGCTGTGCCCCAGACACCACTCTATCACACTGCATGGATTCAGAAGCAGGTTCACAAGGGAACACTATTCCACGCATACTTCTCCGCTCACGCAAACATCTGTCAATTTGAATCGCAAATGACATAGAATCATTGAGACCAGAGGGGACAGGGAATCCCACCATAACATCCTTTACATTATCTGACAGACCCTTCCGAAAAAGGGCTGCCAAAGCGTCGTCATTCCATTTGGTCAGGACTGCCCACCTACGGAATCTCTGACAGTATAACTCAGCGTCATCAAGCCCCTGATTTAATGCCAACAAGGCTTTTTCAGTTTGATCAGTGACATTAGGCTCATCGTACAATAACCCCAAGGCCTGAAAAAATGCATCAACATCACTCAAAACAGGATCCCCAGGTGTCAGGGAAAAAGCCCAATCCTGAGGATCGCCGCGCAGGAGAGAGATGACAATTTGAACCTGCTGCGCGTTCTCTGAGGACTTAGATTTTAAGGCAAAAAACAATTTACAATTATTTTTGAAATTCAGAAACTTGGCTCGATCCCCCAAAAACAAATCTGGCATGGGAATCCTAGGTTCCACAACAGGCAACCTAGCAAGATAGGTAGCAATACTCCGAACCTCAGTGGCAAGCTGATCCACACGGCCAGACAATTGTGCAAACTCCATTGAGAGAAAAAATCCTCCCCAGCACCCAGAGATACAGAGGGAAAAAAAAAAAAAAATGCAACAAACAGAAAAATATCTCTGACAACTCTGACAACCTTTTTTCTTTCACAATATTTTTCCCTTCTGTGAGTACCATACAATTTTCAATTTTTAGGCCGGTGATACTGTTATGTTTCGGTAGCTGAGGAGTGCAGGTAAAAAAGGCAATACACCAGAGCAGTTGGAATCTATGAGATTGCAGTACCCTGACTAACCACCACAACTAGAGGCAGCCGTGGAGCGTTCCTACGTTGGTCCTAGACGCCTCGTCACAGCCTGAGAAACTAACTACACCTAAAGATAGAAATAGGAAAGCTATCTGCCCCGGAGCAAAACCCCAAAGAACATAGAAAGCCCCCAAACATGTAATGGCGGTTAGACAAGAAGAAATACTGACACAGACAGAAAATAGTATGAGCAAACGTTGGGGCCCAAACTACCTAAATAGAAAAGGATAGGAAGAGCACTTACTGCAATCCCAAAAAACCCTGAAAAGCACCAACTCTACTAATTTCAAAAACACCTGAGATCACACGACCTCTACCACCTAAATTAGTTCTCTGGTGTAACAAAATCAAAACAGCAGCCACTGGAAAAACTGGAAAAAGCAAATGTACAAACATCAGTGGCTGAACTAAACTGAGAGGGCAAAAGCCCCCGGAGGGGACCCTGAAGGCCCCCACAGAAGTGCAGGACAAAATGCAAAAATCAAGCACAAAAACAAAAAGAAGAAAATGTCTTATCTGTTAGCAGGAGATGCAGACACGACACAGCAGGCTACAAAGGAAACAGGAATCAAGGATTGAGACCAGAACAATTGATCACCGGCAACCCTGATGGGAAGGCGACTCCCTTATATAAGACCAGTCAGTAACACCTGATTCCCAATCCTCACAATCTTCACTGGACAGTCCAGTACCCGCTTGTAACCACCAGAGGGAGCCTCTGCTCAGAACTCATTTCAAGTCCATTCACAACACAGTACTGAACCTTTCAGCGAGGAGTGGCAATCTGGGTTCACTGACTGGTCTGATATAAGGGAGGTTCCCTCCCATGATGGTTGCCGTTGATCAATTGTTCTTGTCTCAATTGTGGTTCCTGGTTCATTTGGAAGTTTGCTGGAGTCTTGCCTGCATCTCCTGCTTTCAGATAAGATATTTTTTGCTTTTCTTTTTGTGCTTGCTTTTGCATTGTTTTCTGCACTTTTGTGGAGGTCAACCAGGTCCCCTCCTGGGGCCTGAGCTCCTCACAGTTTATCTGCAGCCACTGTTATTTGCTCATTTGCTTTTTCCTGTTTTTTCAGCAGCTGCGGCTTGGTTTTTGTTCACACTGAGATCTGATTTAGTGGGTGGTGAGATCGTGTGATCTCAGTATTTTTGTAATCAGAATTGTTGGATTTTTGTAGGGTTTTCTGGGTTGCAGAAAGTAATCTCTCCTGTCCTATCCTATTTAGTCAGCTTGTGGCCCCAGCGTTTGCTCAATCTATTTTCTGCCTATGTTTGTATTTTCATCTTGTCTAACTGCCATTATATGTTTGTGGGCTTCCTATTTTCTTTGGGGATCTGCTCCGGGGCAGATAGCTTTCATCTTTCTGCCTTTAGGTGTAGTTATCTCTCAGGCTGTGACGAGGCGTCTAGGATCAACGTAGGAACGCTCCACGGCTACCTCTAGTTGTGTCGTTAGTTTAGGAATCTACAACCCATCAGTTACCAACATGTCAGGTGTTCGGCTGCCCTGCTGTTGTTCCTGTCCTCCTCAGCTACCGAAACATAACAGAAAACCATTTAGCCCCAGACAATTGGTTATAGAGATCAGGAATGAGTGGGAGAGGGTAGGTATTTATCACCGTAATTTTATTTAGTTCCCGGAAATCGAGGCATGGGTGTAAACCACCATCTTTTTTCTTGATAAAAAAAGAATCCAGCGGCCACAGTTGAGACAGAGGGACGGATGTGATCTTTGTGTAAACTATCAGAGATATAGTTTTCCATAGCGGTACATTCCGAGCCAGAAAGATTGTACAAACGGGCTTTGGGCAATTTAGAACCCAGAATAAGATTAATGGTACATTCATAAGGACGATGTGGTGGCAAGACCTCATCCTCTTTATCGGAGAACACGTCCCCAAAGTCCTTCAGGTACTCCGGAATACCCTCCAGACTAATAGCAGACACAAAAACAGCAGAAAGACACCCATTGGAACAATTAGGACCCCATTTAACAATATCACGAGTTCCCCGGTCTATAAAAGGATTATGCCTCTGTAACCAGGGGAACCCCAACACCAGTCCCGCAGGAAGATTGTTCAAAACATAGCATGAAATTTGTTCCTGGTGCAAGGAACCCACCTTGAGGAGGAACTCCTCAGAGACAAACTTAACATTTTGAGCCAACCGTGTCTTATCAATGGCAATGATATGGATGGGAGTCTCTAGCCTAACTGTCTCTAACTTTAACTTGGACACCAGACTAGAGTCAATGAAGTTCATGGAAGATCTACAGTCCAGAAAAGCTGAAGTGAATGCGAAATCACCTCCATAACACAGTTCCACCTCTAACAAAACTTTTTGAAATGATGAAAATAGTACCCGAGAGTCTGGGTGACCTCCTCGACAATCACCCAGACTCGGGAGCTTGTTACTTGATGGACAAGAGGGGCAGTCCATCCAATGTCCAGGATCTCCACAATAAAAACATAATTTCCCATCACGTCGTCTCTTCCTCTCTTTCTCCTTGAAGTTGGTGGCATCGTGAATGGCATCACCTGAGACTTGGCAGGCAATACAGGAATCTCACACTGGATAATTCCTCTCTCCCGTAACCTCTGGTCCATACGAATGGCCTGGGTCATGGCATCCTCCAGGTAACTGGGTGGCTGATGAGGGCACGGTCTGAGAGATCAGAAAGTCCTCTCTGAACTGGCATCTCAAAGCAGAGTCATCCCAAGACACCTCAGTAGACCTCCGTCTAAACTCAGAACAATATCATTCAGCAGTGAGTTTACTCTGGGAGAGACTCATGATCATGTCCTCTGCTACTCTGACCCGGTCTGGTTCATCATAAATCAGTCCTAAGGCCTCCAAGAACTTGTCCACAGACGTACACAGAAGCAGGTAAAGAAAAAGCCCAGGTTAGAGGCCCCTCCCGGAGTAATGAAATAATTATCCCCACCCGTTGACTCTCATCTCAAAAAGATCTGGGTCTAAGGAAAAAAATAGCTTACAACTTTTTCTGAATGCAAGAAACCTCTCCTTCTCTCCAGAGAAAGTATCAGGGAGCCTGACCTGACAACAAACTTACAGGGAAACACTGAGTCAGGACAGAGGGAATAAACAGACATGGGGCCAGTCAGGAATCACAGAAGGGCAAATCAAGATATACCAGAGTCAGACACATCGAAGGCAGAACTATAGCTGACACCGCCTGCAGAATGCAGCGGAGCTAAATCGCAAACCTGAGACCAGACTGAGGCTGAGAAAAGTTAACCCCTGAAATGATCATGACAACGTTTTTAGTGATACCATTTGGGATATATATGATATTTTGATCACTTGTAATAGCATTTTTTGTGGTATTGAAGCAACCAAAGAAAAACATCATTTTGGCGTTCTTGATTTTTTTCCGTTTCCAGTGTTCATCGATCGGGTGAACTTTTTTTATATTTTGATAGATCAGACATTTTCTGAACGCAGCGGTACCGCTTGTGTATATTTTTTTTACTTTTTATTATCTTTATTTTTAATGGGGAAAAGGGAGGTGATTTGAACTTTTATTTTTTTTATATTTTTCAAAACTTTATTTTACTTTTCACTGTATTTATTATTAACTTTAACATTTGATCATCTGATCACTTGTTATACAGTGGCATGTAAAAGTTTGGGCACCCTTGGTCAAAATTACTGTTATTGTGAACAGTTAAGCTTAAGATCGTCTTACATACTCTGCTATTTTGAGGTCTAGACACAGATTTTCAATGATGTTCAGATCAGGGGACTGTGAAGGCCATTGTAAAACCTTCATCTTGCACCTTTTGAGGTAGTCTATTGTGGATTTTGACGTGTGCTTAGGATCATTATCCATTTGTACATTTTTAGAAGCCATCTTCTTTCAGCTTCAGCTTTTTTATAAATGGTGTTATATTTGCATCAAGAATTTGCTGAAATTTCATTGAATCCATTCTTTGTTCTACCTGTGAAATGTTTCCTGTGCCATTGACTGCAACATAACCCCAAAGCATGATTTATCCACCCTCATGCTTAATGGTTGGCCAGATGTTCTTTTCCTGAAATTCTTTGCCCTTTTTTCTCCACACAAACACTTGATCATTGTGGCAAAAGAGTTCTATTTTAACCTTTTTTAACCTCATCGGTCCACAGGACTTTTGTTCAAAATGCATCAGGTTTGTTTAGATGCTTTTTGCATACTTATGACGCTGAATTTTATGATGATAACACAGGAAAGGTTTTCTTCTGATGACTCTTAAATAAAGGTCATATTTGTGCAGGTGGCTCTGAGGAGTAGTACAATACATGGGCGTACCCAGGATCAAAACTAGGGGGGCAAGCCAATGTCGCATCTTATACAGATTACATCATATACACTGTACATTATACTGCATATTAGGTATGGAGCATTAGAACTGTTGTATATTGTATAATACAGCAGTGTATGCGACACTACGCTGTATATACCATATATTATACATGGCACACTAACCTCTATACAAAGAATAAGAGGCATTATAACCTGTATATGAAAAGTATAATACAGCAGTGTATATACACTCTATATACCGCACACAATGTGTATGACCCTGTATACACCGTATACTACACTCTTATTTTGAAGTTAAAAAAAAACAAAACAGGAACAAATACAATACTTAAAATAAAGAACAAGTAAAGTTAAAAATCAACAAACTTACTGGTATTTCAATGGGAACTATGGGCCTGCTTTTGGCTAATGAGATGGTCAATGTTCGGTTCCATATTTGTCACTGCTAGTCGTAACAAGTGAAGCAATTTTTCTCTTTCTTGATATCATTATTTCCTAGGGATTCCAAATTGCTATTAGTAAAATATCAATATATATACACTGATCTACAAAAACAATATACCAGCAATAAAACTGCCCACTCAGAGACATACAGCCTGCGCTGCCCATCACTGCAGCCTTGCCAATCCATATCATTTCATCCTCATCAGTGCACATATTGGCGCAACTCCGCTTTTAGCTCAGGCTCAGACTGGTGTGGTGCGAGAGTCCCTAATAGGCAGGTAAATGTCCCCAATAGGCAGCATTGGTCCCCAATAGGCAGGTAAATGTCCCAATAGGCAGCATTGGTCCCCAATAGGCAGCATATGTCCTCAATAGACAGCATAGGTCCCCAATAGGCAACATAGTCCCCAATAGTCAGCATATGTCCTCAATAGACAGCATAGGTCCCTAATAGGCAGCATAGGTCCCCAATACTCAGCATAGGTCCCCAATACGCAGCATATGTCCTCAATAGGCAGGTAAATGTCCCAATAGGCAGCATAGTCCCCAATAGCCAGCATAGTCCCCAATAGGCAGCATAGGTCCCCAATAGGCAGGTAAATGTCCCAATAGGCAGCATAGGTCCCCAATAGCCAGCATAGTCCCCAATAGGCAGCATAGGTCCCCAATACACAGCATATGTCCTCAATAGGCAGCATAATCCCCATAGGCAGCATAATCCCCCCATAGGCAGCATAGTCCCCCAGTAGGCAGGTAAATGCCCCAATAGGCAGCATAATCCCCCATAGGCAGCATAATAGTCCCTAATTAGCATCATAATCCCCATAGGCAGCATAATCCCCCATAGCCAGCATAAAACCCCATAGGCAGCATAATCCCCCATAAGTAGCATAGTCCCCAATAGGCAGCATAATCCCCCATAGGCAGCATAATCCCCCATAAGCAGCATAATCCCCCGTAGCCAGCATAATCCCCCATAGGCAGCATAATAGTCCCCAATATGCAGCATAATCCCCCATAGGCAGCATAATCCCCCATAGCCAGCATAATCCCCCATAGGCAGCATAATCCCCCATAAGCAGCATAGTCCCCAATAGGCAGCATAATCCCCCATAGGCAGCATAATCCCCCATAAGCAGCATAGTCCCCCATAGGCTCTGTCTGCAACAAACTGTCATTTATCCACGACCTCTTCATCACCAATAAACTCTCCTTCCTTGGCATCACCGAAACCTGGCTCACCCCCTCTGACTCAGCCTCTCCAGCTGCACTTTCTTATGGCGGATTCCACCTATCTCACACCCCCCGCCCCAGCAACAAACGTGGTGGAGGAGTTGGTTTGCTCCTATCTGATACCTGCTCCTTTGCCCCAATTCCACTACCCCCCTCCGCTACTACTCCCTCATTTGAGGTGCACTCCGTCCGCATCTACTCCCCCTCCAACCTCCAGCTGGCTGTCATCTACCGCCCCCAGAACTTGCCATCTCCACCTTTCTCGACCACTTCACCACCTGGCTGCTTCATTTCCTCTCTGCTGACATCCCCACTATCATCATGGGTGACTTCAACATCCCCATTGATGCTTCCACCCCAGCGGCCTCTAAACTTTTATCGCTCACTGCCTCCTTTGGCCTCACTCAATGGTCCTCTGCGGCCACTCACAAAGATGGTCACACGCTCGACCTTATCTTCACCCGCCTCTGTTCCCTTACTAATCTCACTAACTCACCCCTTCCCCTGTCTGACCACAACCTACTGACGTTCTCTTCTCTCTCCTCTTCTAGTGCACAACCCCCACTCCACAAACTCACTCACCCTCGCAGAAATCTCAAACACCTCAATTTACCAATGCTCTCTGAGTCCCTCCTCCCTCTTACAGACATATCTTCACTTCACGACACAGATTCTGCTGCCACCTTTTATAACACTGCAATAACAGCAGCACTTGACTCGGCTGCCCCCCTCACACATAGCAAAACTTGTACAATCAACAGGAAGCCCTGGCTGACCAGCCTCACCAAAGAACTGAGACGGGCTTCCAGGGTTGCTGAGCGGAGATGGAAAAAATCCCGCTCTGCCGAGCACCTAACCGCATACAAGCAGTCCCTCACCAGCTTCAAGTCCACGCTCACTGCTGCAAAGCAAACTTACTTCTCATCTCTCATATCCTCCCTGTCTCACAACCCTAAACAGCTCTTCAACACTTTCAATTCTCTACTCTGTCCCCCAGCACCTCCCCCTTCTCCTCTCATTTCTGCTGAAGACTTTGCCTCTTTCTTTAAGCAGAAGATCGATACGATCAGAGAAAGCTTTGGCCCACAGCCCCCACTGCCCCTCTTAGCTGCTCAACCCTCTTCCTCCAAAGCCAACTTCTCCACCATGACAGAAGATCAGCTCTCCACCCTCCTATCAAGATCACACCTCACCACTTGCACGCTTGACCCGCTGCCATCCCACCTCATCCCTAGCCTCGCCACCGTCTTCACCCCTACTCTAACACACCTCTTCAACCTCTCACTTACAAATGGTGTCTTCCCCTCATCCTTCAAACATGCCTCGATCACACCCATTCTCAAAAAGACCTCCCTTGACCCATCCTCTGTGTCTAGCTATCGCCCGATATCTCTTCTCCCTTATGCCTCAAAACTACTGGAACAGCATGTCCATCTTGAACTGTCCTCCCACCTCTCCTCCTGCTCCCTCTTTGACCGCTTACAATCAGGTTTCCGACTGCATCACTCAACTGAAACTGCCCTAACTAAAGTCACCAACGACCTACTAACCGCCAAGAGCAAGCGTCACTACTCTGTCCTCCTTCTCCTGGACCTGTCTTCTGCCTTCGACACTGTTGACCATTCCCTCCTGTTACAGATTCTCTCATCTCTTGGCATCACAGGCCTGGCCCTATCCTGGATCTCATCATATCTAACAAACCGAACATTCAGTGTCTCCCTCTCCCACACCACCTCCTCACCTCGCCCCCTGTCTGTCGGTGTTCCCCAAGGTTCAGTTCTTGGACCCCTACTCTTCTCCATCTACACCCTCGGCCTGGGACAGCTCATAGAATCCCATGGTCTTCAGTATCATCTCTACGCCGATGACACGCAGATCTACCTATCTGGACCTGACCTCACCTCCTTACTGACCAAAATCCCACAATGTCTGTCTGCTATCTCCGCTTTCTTCTCTGCTCGCTTTCTAAAACTGAACATGGACAAAACAGAATTCATCATCTTTCCCCCATCTCACTCTACCCCCCCCACCAGACCTGTCCATTAACATCAATGGCTGCTCACTTTCCCCAGTCCCGCACGCTCGGTGCCTCGGAGTGATCCTCGACTCTGCCCTCTCTTTCAAGCCACATGTCCAAACCCTAGCCTCCTCCTGCCGTCTCAAACTCAAAAATATTTCCCGGATCCGTGCATTCCTTGACCATGAAAGTACAAAAACACTAGTGCATGCCCTCATCATCTCCCGCCTCGACTACTGCAACCTCCTACTCTCTGGCCTTCCCTCTAGCACTCTGGCACCACTCCAATCCATCCTGCACTCTGCTGCACGACTAATACACTTGTCTCCCCGCTATTCCCCAGCCTCTCCTCTCTGCCAAGCCCTTCATTGGCTTCCTATCGTTCAGAGGCTCCAGTTCAAAACCCTAACCATGACCTACAAAGCCATCCACAATCTGTCTCCTCCATACATCTGTGACATGGTCTCCCGGTACATACCCACACGCAACCTTCGATCCTCTCAAGATCTCCTCCTCTACTCCCCTCTTATCTCTTCTTCCCACAACCGCATACAAAGCTTCTCCCGAGCCTCTCCCATACTCTGGAACTCTCTACCCCAACACATCAGACTCGCGCCTACCATGGAAACCTTCAAAAAGAACCTGAAGACCCACCTCTTCCGACAAGCCTACAACCTGCAGTGATCATCAGTCTACTGAACCACCGCACGATCAGCTCTTCCCTCTCCTAGTGTATCCTCACCCATCCCTGTAGATTGTGAGCCCTCGCGGGCAGGGTCCTCTCTCCTTCTGTACTTGTGTGTGCCTTGTATTGCTCATGTTTACTGTACTTGTCTATACTTGCCCCTCTTCACATGTAAAGCGCCATGGAATAAATGACGCTATAAAAATCTATAATAATAATAATAATAGGCAGCATAATCCCCCATAGCCAGCATAATCCCCCATAGCCAGCATAATCCCCCATAGCCAGCATAATCCCCCAATAGGCAGCATAATCCCCCATAGCCAGCATAATCCCCCATAGGCAGCATAATCCCCCATAGCCAGCATAATCCCCCATAGCGGGTTAATTTTTTAGACATCGATGTTCAGGTTTCTGGGGACGGTCGTCTGTCTACAGATGTCTATCGTAAGCCACAGCTACTAATACACTGCTTCATGCGGGCTCTTCACATCTGCGGTCTACTATCAATAGCATCCCAATTGGACATCTGCGAATTAAGAGAATTTGCTCTAGTCAGGAAACATTTAATTTTCAGGCAAAAGATCTATACAATAGATTCAGAGAACGGGGATATAGTCATAGAGTTATTCGACGTGGTTACAAGCGAGCATGTACAATCTCAAGAAATGATCTATTATACAAGCCTTCGAATCAAGATCAGAGTATGAGCCAACCCATTCGGCTCATCACCCATTTAACAACCAATGGGATCAACTAATTGAGATCTTTAGAAGGCACTGGGGTGTCCTGAAAATGGACCCCATTTTGAAAAACATCATTCCACCAGCACCTTTGGTTACCGCAAGAGATCTAAAAAATCTTCGAGATCTCTTGGTTAGGAGCCATTATAAGGGATCTAAACATGGAAATGAGAGTTCAAACATTCTGGATTCTTTCCATGTGGATTGTGCAAAGCTTGCAAAAATCTAGTGAAATGTAAAGATTTTTCCAATTTGATGGATCTCGGAGATACAAAATTCTACATCGTCTCACTTGTTCCTCCGCAGGAGTAATTTATCACGCTCATTGTCCCTGTGGACTGGTCTATATTGGAATGACCACTAGAGAACTAAAAGTGCGCGTAAGAGAACATGTGGTGACATTGAAAAGGCCAAAACCATGAATGATGAGGAACCATTAAAGACCCTCCCAAAGCACTTTAAGGAGCACCATAGATCGGATTCAAGTAAGCTTACGGTGTGTGCTATTGATAAGGTGTCGTTGGGTCCAAGGGGAGGTGACCTTTCAAAAATCTTGCACAAATTGAGAGCCGATGGATTTATCGGCTTCGTACAATGCACCCTATGGACTTAATGAAAGTTTTGGGTTCAGTTCATTTTTTAAATTTAATAATTTATTTATAGGTTCCTTTGGGTAGGGGGGTATGGGTTTTTGGATTTAGTATATTGCAATTTATTTTGCATTTTTGTATTTTTGTATTTTAATGCTTTGTTTTTTCATTTAGTATAATTTAGGCTTGTCATAAATGGGCTCCTTACCATTATTTGGTATATCATTCCATCTTAAGTCCAGGAATCTGATACGTTCTTGGAACCAAGTCTTCAATCAAATTTTCAATATGGCAGTGATCAAAATTATTTTATTTTTGTTTTATTCATGTATATCTATATTTTATTTGTGTAATCATTTGTATTATCGTATTAGTATAGGTTGTCTTTATTTGAGACACTAAAAAATTATATATATATATGTAACACTCAGCATTTTACGATGTGGTGCTGATATATGCACATATTTGCACTATTATTATGTTTAACTGTTATTTCTGCATTTGCACACTAATTCTGAGTCTTTATATGTAGTAGTACCAAAATTCCTCGTTATATATCGAGGGCTCATACATGCACATTATTAATGTAATATCACGTATGTATTTGTCTATTTAGGATATGCACAATGTCTGTATTATTTTTCATGTATTTCTGTTGCATAGTTTATATATCACTGCCAGATTAACGTATCGTGGATAAAATCCATATATTGAATGGTAATCCAAATTCCGAGTGTCTTCTCTGCAGGCGCGCATGTCTGGTGATACTCACCCCGGATAGCTAAGTGAGCGGACATCTGAAGACAAAGGCGCAGGCGCCGTCTCCATGACGGTGGCTGTCGCTTGCGTCTCACGTCCGCAAGCTTCTTCCTCTTTCATGGGAGATGACGTCACTGAGACATGCGCCGTTCAAGCAGGAAGCAGTCTGAGATCGGCACAGCTGCTGATGTAGTTCATTTGCTGACGCTGAGCCTTGGTTATTCTTGATTGGTTAGTCCTTGTATAAAAATGCACTCCCCTCTCCCCAAGGCACGCCTCCTGACGAAGAAGCGAAACTTGCGTTGGGGCGACGGGGTAGCAAGTATGCAGCACATATCACGTAAGTGCCCACAGAAATTGTCTTATACTTAATATATTAGCATTGCCATTTAGCTGGTTTGGGTCCTTAGTGGACCATCTATAGCTTAAAGCAAGTCATAATGCTATTTACTATGTATGGGAACAATAGGAGTTTATCTACTCCCATATCAAGTGAGTGCTCATTGAATGCACAGTAATCTGTATGGGCCACGTGTTTTTGCTCCCCGTTTTGGATTAGCAGTATTCCCTAATCATTGTTGTAACCTTATATGATGTTCGTATTTTAATATGATATTGTAATAAAAACTTTTTACATTTGCAATTTATACTATTCTTTTCTGTGTTATTCATATTGCTTTAGTTTTTGCTTTAGTACTATTTGGGGCTTTTGTTGTTATTAATAGTCCCCAATAGGCAGCATAGGTCCCCAATACGCAGCATATGTCCTCAATAGGCAGCATAATCCCCCATAGGCAGCATAATCCCCCCCATAGGCAGCATAGTTCCCCAGTAGGCAGGTAAATGCCCCAATAGGCAGCATAATCCCCCATAGGCAGCATAATAGTCCCTAATATGCAGCATAATCCCCATAGGCAGCATAATCCCCCATAGCCAGCATAAAACCCCATAGGCAGCATAATCCCCCATAAGCAGCATAGTCCCCAATAGGCAGCATAATCCCCCATAGGCAGCATAATCCCCCATAGCCAGCATAATCCCCCATAGGCAGCATAATAGTCCCCAATATGCAGCATAATCCCCCATAGGCAGCATAATCCCCCATAGCCAGCATAATCCCCCATAGGCAGCATAATCCCCCATAAGCAGCATAGTCCCCAATAGGCAGCATAATCCCCCATAGGCAGCATAGTCCCCCATAAGCAGCATAGTACCCATTGGCAGCATAATCCCCCATAGCCAGCATAATCCTCCATAGCCAGCATAATCCCCCATAGCCAGCATAATCCCCCAATAGGCAGCATAATCCCCCATAGCCAGCATAATCCCCCATAGGCAGCATAATCCCCCATAGCCAGCATAATCCCCCATAGCCAGCATAATCCCTCATAAGCAGCATAGTCCCCAATAGGCAGCATAATCCCCCATAGCCAGCATAGTCCCCCATAGGCAGCATAATCCCACATAAGCAGCATAGTCCCCAATAGGCAGCATAATCCCCCATAGCCAGCATAATCCCCCATAAGCAGCATAGTCCCCAATAGGCAGCATAATCCCCCATAGCCAGCATAATCCCCCATAGCCAGCATAATCCCCCAATAGCAGCATATCCCCATAGCCAGCATAATCCCCCATAGGCAGCATAATCCCCATAGCCAGCATAATCCCCCATAGCCAGCATAATCCCTCATAAGCAGCATAGTCACCAATAGGCAGCATAATCCCCCATAGCCAGCATAGTCCCCCATAGGCAGCATAATCCCCATGAGCAGCATAGTCCCCATAGGCAGCATAATCCCCCATAGCCAGCAGAATCCCCCATAGCAGCATAGTCCCCATAGGCAGCATAATCCCCCATAGCCAGCATAATCCCCCATAGCAGCATAATCCCCCATAAGCAACATAGTCCCCAATAGGCAGCATAATCCCCCATAGGCAGCATAATCCCCCATAGCCAGCATATACCCATAGCAGCATAGTCCCCAATAGCAGCATAATCCCCATAGCCAGCATAATCCCCCATAGCAGCATAATCCCCCATAGCAGAAATCCCCCATAGCCAGCATAGATCCCCCATAGGCAGCATAATCCCCCATAGCCAGCATAATCCCCCATAGCCAGCATAATCCTCAAGCCATAGTCCAGGCACATAAATCCCATACCAGCTATTTCCCCGCTAGGCTGAATAACCGCTAGCGGACATAGTCCCCCACAGGCGCGTAATCACCCATGCCAGATAGATCCCGTCATTGCAGCATAGTCCACAAGGCCTTCCCACCATAGCCCGCATAAACCCCCTGCCGCATGAATCCCATTATAGCGAGCAGTCCCCAATAGCCAGCATAATCCCCATAGGCAGCATAATCCCCCATAGCCAGCATAATCCCCAATAAGCAGCATAGTCCCCAATAGGCAGCATAATCCCCATAGCCAGCATAGTCCCCCATAGGCAGCATAATCCCCCATAGCCAGCAGAATCCCCCATAGCCAGCATAGTCCCCCATAGGCAGCAAAATCCCCCATAGCCAGCATAATCCCCCATAGCCAGCATAATCCGCCATAGGCCGGGCCCGGAGTTAAAAAAAAAAAAATGCCAGTACTCGCCTATTTCCCCCGCAGCTCTGAAGAAGCGCGCTCTGGACTCCGTCTTCTCCTGGCACAGGCGGCGTGACGTCATCAGGGCGCGCAGGCGGCGTGATGACGATCACGTCGTCTGTGCTGCATATGGAAGGCCACAAGGCCTTCCTCACTCATTCCGCCCGCGATTAAAGGGCCCGCCGGCACTGAACTATCAGTTCATTGTCGGCAGGGCCAGTTATTTCGCTGTGCGCCCCTGCTTCTAGGGGGGGCAGCTGCCCCCCCCGCCCCACGGTGGGTACGCCCATGGTACAATATACCACAACTCCAGAGTCTGCCAAATCTTTCTGAAGGTCTTTTGCAGTCAAGCAGGGGTTCTGATTTGCCTCTTTAGCAATTCTACAAGCAGCTCTCAATGTAATTTTGCTTGGTCTTCCAGACCTTATCTTGACCTTCACTGTAACTGTTAACTGCCATTACATTTCAAACTGAGGAAAGGGCAACTTGAAAATGCTTTGCTATCTTCTTATATCCTTCTCCTACTTCATGGACCTCCACCATTTTCATAGTCAGAGTGCAATGCTGCTGTTTAGAAGAACCCATGGCTGCTGTTTTTTTAGCACAAGATTCGAGGAGGCTGGGTTTTTATAAAGCTGGAAAATTTGCATCATCTGGTCTTTCTTAACAATGATAGTGAACAAGTCATAGCCCTAACAGGTTAATTAAAGTCTGAAACCTTGGTCAAAGTTCTGAACACACAAATCTCCAAGTGTACCCAAACTTTTGCATCAACCCATTTTCCTTTTTGTAATTTTAAAATGTATCTTAGGCAAAAAAAAAAAAAAAAAAAAATAATATAATATTTATATATATATTATATATATATATATATATATATTATATATAATATATAATATATAATATATGTCTTTTTTTTTTACAAAGGAAATGAGTCATCTTCAACAAAAAATGTTTCAGCTCACCCCTTAGCATCCTCCGGATAGCAGGTACCACACCGTCGCACAGAGCCACCCTGGCCTGGCGGATACAAGTACAAACACACAGTAATCTCTAGCGATTTCAGGCAGGAAGGTAGTTATAAAAAATATTCCTTTATTTCTTTTCGTTAAAAGAGCATGTTACAGGTAGTGGATACCCCAGTGGATGGTAAAAAAAAATCAGACGCGTTTCAACTCAAAGAAGTCTTGATCTTTAACTTTAGGCCTTTTAGAGATCATTTTATCTTCAACTTGCTTAACTGTTCACAATAACAGTAGTTATGACCAGAGTTGCCTAAACATTTACATGCCACTGTGTATACAGCAATGCTACAGTATATAGAAGAAATCACAGTCTTCTTAGAAGCCCAGCCACAGGCAAGGTTTCAAGTTAGCTTCATAGTCACAAGCACGGGGGTCTCCAGCACACCTCTGGCTGCCACAGCAACCTATCGGCGACCCATGATCACGTCACGGGTGCTCGTCGATGGATCCATTGAATGACGTTGTTAATTCCGCTAGCAGAGATTGACAGTGGCATTTAACAGGTTAACAATTATGTCACCCACGACTGTTAAAGGCAGATCCTGGCTGTAACATTGAACTATTACTTATGTTTTACATGTACGGTGCATGTCGTGAGGGGGTTAAAATATTGGTAATTATGTTATTGGATTAGCATTTGAAGTACTGTAATACTAAAGGTAGAATATATGGCGGTAAGTCTGCCTCATTCTCTGTTGGGTAAGAAGTTTGAATGTTTTAACTTGGTCATAAAAAAATCCAGGTCCATCCAGTACATTATCATTTGCCTAGGGGATTGCTTTGTTTCTTTACAGCATTCTAAATATTTTACACTATTTTTTTGTGAATTCCGTCCAAACAAGTTCCTCTTTGTTTTTTTTTATAAACAGTAGGCGCAAAGAAAGCTTTTTTAAAGAGTCCATGTATCACAAAGAAGGTTGTGTTTACAGGAAAACATAGTGATTATACCATTTGAAGTTTCATAGTAATCTTTATTATATTGCTGCTTTGAGGTTGGTCTCTATTTAATTTATTAAGTTCTTACTTTTCAGATTCATAAAAAAAATTATGCAGTGCCGTTAATTCAGACATTTCCTACAAAGGTTACCTGAAAAGTGTGGCAATTGCAGTCTCAGATAAAAAGCTGCGGCTGAATAAAGAAAACTCAAATGCCATCATCTTAAGTAAAATTCTTACAGAATATATCTTAAATAACAATACCTTTCATGTTCAAAGGGGGATTAGTCTGTCTGTTACCTATCCCTATGTCTGGCAACACAGAGCTCATAAAAGAAGAAAATATCTGAAAGATTATGTGACCCATTAGAATAATTATTTACTGAGAATTTCCTGAGACAGTCAGGTCATATTAATAGAACTCTTGTCAGAAAATAGACAAGTCTCTTGGACTTTTTATTTCCTTAGAAGAGGTTTATGAAGCTAGTTGGAAGTCTATTCTGAAGCAATTTTCAGTGTTATGTAATCAGAGTCATTTTTGGCCTACAGCCAATATCTTCTCCACTTCATACTCCAGATTGCCCTCAACCAAAACAGGCTCAGGGGGTGCAGCCATAGGAACCACTGGCTCAACAAACGTTTTCAATAAAGATTTGAGGAAGATGTTATGAATCTTAAACGTCCCTGGAAGAGCCAAACGGAAGGAAACGGGATTAAGAATTTCCAAGATCTTATAAGGTCCAATGAACCTTGGCTTAAATTTTGGAGACTCCACCTTCATAGCGATATTTCTTGAGGACAACCAAACCATGTCACCCACTTTAAACCGAGGACCATCAGTCCTCTGCCGGTTGGCAAACCAATGGGCCCTCTCCAGAGAGAGAGACAACTTATCCCTACTTGATCCCAAATCTGCTGTATTCTCTCCACCATAGAGTCAACACCCGGACATACAGAAGCCTCCACCTGCCCCGAAGAAAACCGAGGATGAAACCCGAAATTGCAGAAAAAAGGGGACATCAAAGTGGCAGAACTAGCCCTATTATTTAGAGCAAATTCAGTCAAGGGCAAAAAAGAGACCCAGTCATCTTGATCAGCAGACACAAAACATGTCAAATAAGTTTCCAAGGTCTGGTTTGTTCTCTCAGTCTACCCATTGGTCTGAGGATGAAACGCAGAGGAGAAAGACAGCTGAACTCCCAGTTTAGAACAAAAGGTCGTCCAAAATCTGGAAACAAATTGGACTCCTCTGGCAGACACAATGTTCTCTGGAATGCCGTGCAACCGAACCACCTGCTGAAAAAACAAAGGCACCAACTCGGAAGAGGATGGCAACTTCACCAGTGGCACAAGATGAATCATCTTAGAAAATCTATCACAGATCACCCAGATAACGGTCATTCTCTGAGAGACAGGGAGGTCGGAAATAAAATCCATAGAGATATGGGTCCATGGCTTCCTGGGCACAGGCAATGGCATAAACAATCCACTAGAGCGAAAGCAAGGTTTGGACCGAGAGCAAGTCCCACAGGACTGCACAAAATTCCCGACATCACGAGATAAAGTAGGCCACCAAAAGGACCGACTCACCAAATCTCTAGTACCAAAAATACCGGGATGACCAGCCAGCGCAGAGCAATGAACCTCAGACATAACATTCTTCCTCCATTGGTCTGGGACATACAATTTCCCTGCAGGGCAATGTTCAGGTTTATCCCCCTGAAATTTCTCCAGGGCCAGTCTCAAATCTGGTGAGATAGCGGAAAGAACCATACCCTCCTTCAGAATGGCCGTAGGCTCAGTCACATCAAGAGAATCCGCAAGGAAACTCAAATAGAGGACATCCGCCTTAACATTGTTAGTACCCGGGAGAAAGGAGACCACAAAGTTAAAACACATGAAAAACAAGGCCCACCTGGCCTGTCTAGGATTCAATTGTTTGGCTGATTCGAGATAGATCAAGTTCTTGTGGTCAGTGAGGACCACAACTTGATGTTTGGCTCCCTCTAACCAATGTCTCCACTCTTCGAACGCCCACTTCATAGCCAATAATTCCCAATTCCCCACATCATAATTACGTTCAGCTGGGGAAAACTTTTGGGAGAAGAAGGCACAAGGGTTAATCTTAGAGGTTACAGGATCCCTTTGGGACAAAACGGCTCCTGCACCAATCTCAGAAACATCTATTTCCACCTGAAATGGGAGAGAAACATCAGGTTGCCGCAGAACCGGAGCGGCAGTGAATCTCTGCTTAAGCTCCTGAAAAGCCGAAACTGCCTCTGGAGACCAA
This sequence comes from Oophaga sylvatica, assembly GCA_033576555.1. Taxonomy (NCBI): domain Eukaryota; kingdom Metazoa; phylum Chordata; class Amphibia; order Anura; family Dendrobatidae; genus Oophaga; species Oophaga sylvatica. The sequence goes on from JARQOD010000001.1 coordinate 317,216,070, forward strand.
TTTACCACATCAGAGCCCTTTTTGGTCAAATCAGTCAGTGGTTTCACAATACCAGAAAAATTACTTATAAATTTACGGTAAAAATTAGCAAAACCCAAAAATCTCTGAAGAGCCTTCAATGAAGTGGGCTGAACCCAATCATAAATGGCCTGAATCTTGACCGGGTCCATTTAAATAGCGGACGGAGACAGAATGAATCCCAAAAATTAAACCTCCTGTACACCAAAGAGACATTTTGATCCCTTGACATACAATTTCTTTAAAAATAAGGAACACCATCCGAACATGCTCCACATGAGAATCCCAGTCATTAGAAAAAATCAAAATATCATCCAAATAAACGATCAGAAACTTATCCACAAAATCCCGGAAAATATCGTTCATGAAAGATTGGAAGACCAAAAGGCATCACTAGGTACTCAAAATGCCCCTCAGGGGTATTAAACGCCGTCTTCCATTCATTCCCGTGCTTAATGCGAATAAGATTATACGCCCCCCTAAGGTCAAGCTTGGTAAACCAACTAGCACCTTTCACTCTGGAGAATAAATCGGAAATCAGGGTAACGGATACTGATATTTAACAGTGATCTTATTAAGGAGATGATAATCAATACATGGTCTCAATGATCCATCCTTTTTGGCCACAAAGAAAAAGCTGGCACCCAAGGGTGAAGAGGACGATCTAATATGACCCTTCTCCAATGACTCTTTGATATAAGGTCGCATAGGATCATGCTCAGGTACAGACAAATTGAAGAGCCGACCCTTGGGAAATTTACAACTGGGCACTAACTGAATCGCGCAATCATAACTCCTATGAGGAGGCAAGGACGCAGACTTGCTTTCACTAAAGACATCAGAATAATCAGCCAAATAGCCGGGGATCTCCTGAGGCTGAGGAGAGGTAGAAAACACAGAAGTGTCACCATGAACACATTGACAACCCCAACTTGCCACAGACACAGACTTCCAATCCAAAACAGGATTATGGGTCTGCAACCAAGGAAAACCCAGTACAATAATGTCATGCAAATTATGCAACACTAAAAATTTACAATTCTCTTGGTGGTCTGGGATTACCCGCATTATCACCTGGGTCCAAAACTGGGGTTTATTCTCCGCCAAAGGGGTTGAATCAATGCCCAGCAAAGGAATAGGAGTCCGCAGGGGTACCATGGGAAACCCACAACGTTTGCCAAAGTCAAAATCCATCAGGATCAGGGCTGCTCCTGAATCGACAAAAGCCTGAGCGGAAAATGTGGACAAGGAGCAGATCAAGGTAACAGTCAAGAGAAATTTAGGCTGTACATTGCTCAAAACAAAAGAGCGTGAAAAACGTCTTCCCCGCTTAGGGCAGATGGAAATAGTATGGGAAGCATCCCCACAATAAAAACACAACTTATTACGCTTCTGAAATTCTCAACGCTGAGCCCCAGAAACAACCCCATCACACTGCATGGGCTCAGGGGCCCGCTCGAAAGGCAACACCACCTCTTTCATAGCTCCACGCTCACGCAATCGTCGGTCAATTTGAATAGCTAATGACATAGAATCGTTGAGCCCCGAGGGGACAGGAAATCCCACCATAACATCTTTTACGGTCTCTGCCAAAAAGAGCCGCTAGGGCATCATCGTTCCATTTAGTAAGTACTGCCCATTTTCGGAATTTCTGACAATATAACTCTGCTGTTTCCTGACCCTGGTTCAATGCCAACAAGGTTTTTTCAGCTTGATCAATAACATTAGGTTCATCGTACAATAATCCCAGAGCTTGAAAAAACACATCAACATTAGCCAACACAGGATCCCCAGGTGTCATTGAAAAGGCCCAGTCCTGAGGGTCGCCGCGCAACAGGGAGATGACAATTTGAACATGCTGCGCTGCGTTCCCCGAGGACTTAGGTTTCAAGGCAGAAAACAATTTACAATTATTCTTAAAGTTCTAAAATTTAGACCCATCCCCAGAAAATAAATCAGGCAGAGGAATCCTAGGTTCGATATCAGAAAACTGAGTGAGATAGGCAGAAATTCCCCGAACTTCAGTAGCGAGCCGCTCAACACGACCAGACAACTGCACAATCTCCATTGAAGAGAAAAAAAAATCCTCCTGCGGCCCCCAGAGAAAAAGAGGGAAAAATATATATAAAAAAAATTTCTGAAACCCCTTTTTTTTTTACTATTCTCTCCTTCTTTTGAGTACCCTAGGATTAAGGTTAGGCTGGTGAATCTGTTATGAATTGGTAGCCGAGGAGGACAGTAACAAAAAATAGCCAAGGCAGCCAGACACCCAGAGAGGTTGGTAACTAATGGATTGCAGACCCCTAAACTAACCGCACAACTAGAAGCAGCCGTAGGATGTACCTACGATGACCTAGATGCCTCGACACAGCCGGAGAGTTAGCTAAGCCTAAAGATAGAAAGGAGAAGCTAACTGCCCCGGAGTAGCGCCCCAAAGGAATAGGTAGCCCCCACACATATATTGGCAGTAAGACAAGATGAAATACACACTCAGGTAGAAAATAGAATAAGCAAACGCTGGGGCCCAAAACTATCTAGATAGGACAGGACAGGAATGAATACTCTCTGCAATCCAGCAAAACCCTAGGAAAAATTCCAACACTTCTGATTCCAAAAATACTGAGACCACACGATCTCTGCCCCGCTAGATCAGAACTCTGGTGTGAACAGGTAGCTACCCAGCAGCCACTGAAATAACAGGGACTGACAAAAAGCTGAGATAAAAGAGAAACAGACACTAGCGCAGGCCCCAGCAGGGGGACCCGGCTGACCTCACTCCAGAAGGGCAGGAAAACAAAGGAAAACAAAACCACATAAACAAGCAGAAAATAACTTATCTGAAAGTTGCAGGAGACAGCAGAAAGCAAGCTGACTTCCAAACTGGACCAGGAAGAGACAACTAATCACCAGCGAGGATCATGGGAAAGTTACTCCCTTAAATCTCCCCAGTCATCACTCCCAGATTGCCAATCGTCCGCAGCTGAATCCTCAGCTGAAGGGCCCTCTAGGCAGCCACCAGAGGGAGCCCCAACTCAGAATCCAGCGCATTCACAACAACCAGCCCAATCTCGAGACCCCCACCCCATTGAAAACCTCTCGAATGTAATGAAGAGGATGATGGATAGTCACAAGCCATCAAACAAAGAAGAACTGCTTAAATTTTTGTGCCAGAAGCAGTGTGAAAGACTGGTGGAAAGCATGCCAAGACGCATTAAGGCTGCGATTAAAAATCATGGTTATTCCACAAAATATTGATTTCCGAACTCTTCCTGAGTTAAAACATTACTATTGTTGTTTCTAAATGATTATGAACTTGTTTTCTTTACATTATTTGAGGTCTGAAAGCACTGGTTCTTTGATTTAATTTTGACCATTTCTCATTTTTAGAAAAAAAATAAAAAATGTATTGCTTGGAAATTCGGAGACATGTTGTCAGTAGTTTATAGAATAAAAGAACAATTTACATTTTACTTAAAAATATACCTATAAAGAGAAAAATCAGAAAATTTTGCAGTGGTCTCTTAATTTTTGCCACAGCTGTATATGGCACTTAATATTACATTCCATTGCCATTCATATACATGGTGAGGAAAAAACAACTAATATTCTATATCATAAATCATTCAGCATGACAAAATATCTTAAAGGGGATAGCACTAGGTCCTTCAGTGCTGAAGCCATTACTGATAATCATAAGGGATGTACAAGAGCTCTCAGTATGGTGCTTCATAAATCAGGGAATATGATTGTAGCCTAGATTAATATGCTGCATAGCATACAAAGGCTTGAGTGTAAACAGCATATTTGCTGAGTATTGGTTCCCAAGGTTTCCATTAAGAGAAATACACTATTAGACCAGTTGCATTCCAAAATATTAATATTAATGGTGCACATTGAATCTAGAGAAACTCTAAAATATAAAGAGAGACATCACATTACTGAGCAAATTAAGAAAATGCAGTAAGGGTTAGCGGACTATTGGATTAGCATAAAACTTTATCACATCCATGCTTGTTCTTAGAAGATGGCTGGACTAAATTGAAGGTTTGAAGTTGAGAAGTATATAAATTTATTCATGGATCAGTGATAAAGGAAAGGTCACATCATCTCCCTTGAGGTGAAAACGATTTGAAGAGTCAGTTGCACACATTTTCATCTTAATGAAGGGAGGCTAGATCCTTAAGACTAAATGTCATCACACCCTCCTTGTCAGATCCCTATACTTGATGGATGGAAAGTGTGAGAATAATCAGCTCAGGTAGAGCTGGGATAGAGATAATGAGGTTCATTCGTCTCATATTTTCATTGAATGTTAGATTTCTTCTTTTTAAATATTTGGAATGCAAAATGTCCTTACTGAGGCATCACATGATTTAGAAATCTCTATGATCTGGCTTCCATTAATAATAAAGTAGGACAATTGTTAAAATAATAACAGCAGGGGATTTCCTATATCCTTTAAAGTGTTGTATGCACAAACTTGTAACACAACCTACAGTGGCTCAGCCAAGTGTTAAATGCATTTATTTTACCTTCTGTTCCTTTTTTACATCCCAGAGGAGAGATGAAGGACAAACGTTCCAACCTCTTCAAAGAAACTGAGTGCACGCACAGTACATAATAAAATATTAAATCTAGAATGGTACAGTACATTATCTTAAGATTAAGTTTTGAGAGTGTCAAGGTGGAAATACAATTAATAAATTTGGAAGTTGTGGACAATTGACCAAATCTAGATCTTTAATGAGAAACTAATAAAAAAATGACCTATAGTTTAAATTAGGTTTGTGTATTTTTAGCCCCTTCACGACATGCGCCGTTCATGTACTGCGCATGTCATGTCTCTCACTTTGATGTGGGTTCAGGCGCTGAGCCCACATGTTTCCCGACACATGTCAGCTGTTTTGAACAGCTGATCTGACATGTGCCTCTAACAGCCGTGGGTGGAATTGCAGGAGACGTCTAATTTGTAATCCTGCCTGAAGAAGAAGCCTCTGTGCTCTGAAAGCTTGCAAACATATTATTTTCTGGTTAGCCAATAAAGGTATCACTCTGAGAATACTTTTGTCATCATTGGGCGGAAAGGTATTCACATCGATAAGTAAGAAATCAAAATATATGCATGAGGTTTCGACAAGAACCCCTGAACGATTTCAGATTCACTACCAAACAAATGAAACATGGTATACAAAATTATAAAAAGTAATAGGTTGATGTCATAAAGAAAAAATTGTGAAAAAGTCACAATGGTCACTGAAATAGATTGAAACGTACAAAAGTCATTTTCATTTTACTGAATATCAACTAATGAAAATCAGACATTGCAAACTAAGGAAAAATATTGTTGATTTTTAGAAACACTTATTCAGCATATTCTAGATGTCGATTGTTAATGTTATTTCGCTCCTTGCTCTCCTAACACATCAGATCTTGAAGTACAGAGTAAGTGCTTGAGTGCTTGTTTAGGACAGCTATTTGATGTTTCTTTTATATTATTATTATTATTATTGTTTATTTCTATAGCACCATTGATTCCATGGTGCTGTACATGAGAAGGGGTTACATACAAATTACAGGTATCACTTACAGTAAACAAACTAACAATGACAGACTGATACAGAGGGGAGAGGACCCTGCCCTTTCGGGCTTACATTCTACAGGATTGTGAGGCAGGAGACAGTAGGTCGGGGGGTTGCAGCAGATTTTATATGAAATCATCAATATCCTCACCATTTAGCTGCTCAGGGAGCAAGTATCTTATTAGCGGCAGTTAATCTTCTGTACTGCACAATAGTTAGGAGTTTGTAGATGACGGACTCTGATTCCTATGAAGTCACATAAATAATGAATCCATAATTACCTGCCTATTCCTCCCCGACTGTTAAACTTGAGAGAGAGAGAATAGTCATACTTCTTAAAAATGAGCAGTGTTTGACCCTTCCGGATCATTAATTACATATGACTGATAATCAACTTGCCTTGAATCGTATATCTATAAAGGAAAAAAAACTATTGATGTTAATTTTTTTCTCTGCTTTTCGAGTCTTTTGTTGCAGTTGAATGAGCTGTGGAAATGTGTGGGTGAAAGCCTGTACAGTGTTCTGGAATAGCAGTGTACTTTAAAGACATCAATTTAATGTGACGCAACCTTTTCCAGCAGCCTATTGTTTTTTTTGGCATGAGAGATGCTTTATAATTTAGCATGTGGTTCTGCATTATCTTTTCTGGGAAACATTACTGGGGGACTGACATACAATTTTCCAAGGTTTAAAACCAAGCAGCTTCTTATTTTATGAATGATCCATATGAAAGTCATCTTTCTTGTTTTAGAGGTATTACACTTTCACAGTAAAGCCTCATGCACACCATTATATAATACTATGTAAACTTCAAGTTATCATAATACCCTACTGTACTTCAAGCATGGTTCTTATTTTATGTAGAATCTATCAGAAACAAGTGGTGTAATTTTTCATCAGACATAATATTTTGGAGTTAGGCTAGGTATACATTATATTTGTGACCAATTTCTGGCATGAATTCTTGTAATTAGAGGTGGAATAAGCGGCATGTTGTCGGTGCACTGCCCAGTATAGAAGTAGAATAACCAAGAATTCACTGTATGTTGTATTTCTATATCGGGCAGCACACCGACACCACGCTCCTTACTCTACCTAGTGTTAACCCGTATGGATCGCCCGCCAGGGCAGTGGGGTACTCGGTATGGGGCCGCTTCATAAAGGGGCAGTGTCACTGCGGCAGATACCCGGTCCGTGGCCCTGGGTGTCCAATAAAATGGGTATATTTACAAGGGATAATAGAGTTTGTATTGAAGTGTTCATGACACCACCTGTGGTTTCTGGTCAGAGGTGACCAGTGCTGCAGTGCAGATCCTCTGTGACAGATGGTGTGATGCAGCAGAGTTGGAATAGCTCTCCACAGGCAGAGCTTGTTGTCCCAGGGCAGAGAGATGTAGTAGAGGGTAATGGTGCTGGGAGATGTAGCAGTGTGGAGTGGGTGCCGCAGGAAGAATTTGAGGAGACAGTCAGATGCAGTTTCCAAAGCTTTACTCACAGTTCAGGTGCATGCAGTACAGGTGGCGCTTGGTGCCACGTCCTCCAGGTAAGGAATCCAGCCAACTCCCAGGTAGATGGAGAACACCAGTCCAAAGCTCCCTGTCAGTATATGCCTGGCCATCTCACTGTGCTGATTCCCACTCCTGCTTCCTTCCCAGCACCTCACAAACAGTTTCCCAGTCCGGTAGCTGCGAATCCTGTCGGACAACATGACCCAGGCTTTTCCTTGATTCTATATAGCTTTCCTTCCCGGAGAAGATGCTTGTGGTTGTTGGCTATGACCTCTAAAGTTGTCACAGCTGTCGGCTTGCTAGCTGAGTCCTGTTGTACGCTCCACTAGGCCAGGGGCCGAGTCCCTTCTGCGACCTGGATTCTCCCAGCTGACGTCCGTCAGTCTGGAACGAGCCCCACGGGTAGCCTTCTGCTCAGCTGTGCCTCTGAGAAATCCCTTTTCCCTACAGGGAGCCTTCTCTGCTGTCTTTCTTTCTGTGAGCAGTTCCTCAGGACCTGGAGCCTGCTGCACATTTCAATCTCTTCCCTCCTGCAGTACGGGAGAGCTGCCTATGCACGTCCTTCTTCTTCTTCCCCTATGGGAAGACTCACTCTTACTTCCCTCTAACCTCCTGCTCTGACCCACAAGCTCCACCCACCATCTGACACCCTTTCCTAGCTATAGGAATGCTATTGGAACTGAGCTAGTGTGTGTGATGGATGTAGTGTTGTCAGAGCCAGGTTTAGTGTCTCCATCTTACCTGAAGGGTTGGATACCACATCTCTGGCTGAGATGCAGTACCTCTGTGGCAACTGGACCCTCAGGGGCGCCACACGCACATTCACCAAACAGGTTGTCTCCTGGTGCTCCCACTCCTAAGGTGAGTTTGGGTCATCACCCAACCACCATCTACTCTACTACCTGAGTGCCATTGAAATAATCGCAGGAACGTGGGATATCGTCACCAGCGTGGGACTGGAACACCTTGAAATAAATACAAGACCACCAATTATGAGGTAAAACACTCTAATATCCGGGTATAATATAATGTAGTACAAGTCTTAATTATGTAGCAGGAGTTGGGGTAGCCCCCTCATAGAATATATAGCAGCCCCCTCATAGAATATAATGCTGCCCCCTCATAGGGTATAATGCGCCCCCTCATAGGGCATAATGTACACCCTCATAGGGTATGATGCTGCCCCCCTCATAGGGTGTAATGTTGCCCCCTCATATGGTATAATTTCTACCCCCCTCATAGGGTATAATGCTGCCCCCTCATAGGGTATAATGCTGCCCCCCCTCATAGGGTATAATGCTGCCCCCATAGGGTATAATGCAACCTGGACTCACTTATACACTGTTCAAAAAATAAAGGGAACACTTAAACAACAGAATATAACTCCAAGAAAATCAAACTTCTGTGAAAACAAACTGCCCACTTAGGAAGCAACACTGATTGACAATCAATTTCACATGCTGTTGTGCAAATGGAATAGACAACAGATGGAAATTATTGGCAATTATCAAGACACACTCAATAAAGGAGTGGTTCTGCAGGTGGGGACCACAGACCACATCTCAGTAACAATGCTTTCTGACTGATGTTTTGGTCACTTTTGAATGTTGGTTGTGCTTTCACACTCGTGGTAGCATGAGACGGGCTCTACAACCCACACAAGTGACTCAGGTAGTGCAGCTCATCCAGGATGGCACATCAATGCGAGCTGTGGCAAGAAGGTTTCCTGTGTCTGTCAGCGTAGTGTCCAGAGGCTGGTGGCGCTACCAGGAGACAGCCCAGTACACCAGGAGATGTGAAGGGGGCCGTAGGAGGGCAACAACCCAGCAGCAGGACTGCTACCTCCGCCTTTGTGCAAGGAGGAACAGGAGGAGCACTGCCAGAGCCCTGCAAAATGACCTCCAGCAGGCCTCAAATGTGCATGTGTCTGCACAAACGGTTAGAAACCAACTCCATGAGGATGGTCTGAGTGCCCGACGTCCAAAGATGGGGGTTGTGCTCACAGCCCAACACCGTGCAGGACGTTTGGCATTTGCCACAGAACACCAGGACTGGTAAATTCGCCACTGGCGCCCTGTGCTCTTCACAGATGAAAGCAGGTTCACACTTAGCACGTGTGACAGACGTGACAGAGTCTGGAGAAGCAATGGAGAGCAATCTGCTGCCTTCAACATCCTTCAGCATGACCGGTTTGGCAGTGGGTCACTAATGGTGTGGGGTGGCATTTCTTTGGCCGCACAGCCCTCCATGTGCTCACCAGAGGTAGCCTGACTGCCATTAGGTACTGAGATGAGATCCTCAGACCCCTTGTGAGACCATAATGCGGTGCGGTTGGCCCTGGGTTCCTCCTAATGCAGGACAATGCCAGACCTCATGTGGCTGGAGTGTGTGTCATGGGTGCATCGCCACGAAGATCGTCGCGATTGCACATTCTGACTTCTCACAGCTGAGCTGCTGTTTCTTTGTGTTTGGTAATGAGAGAGTTAATTTTACCTAGCTCTTTGCTAAGACTAGGTCCAGCCTCGCCCGGCTGCTTTGGATTATGTTCTAATTAGTTTCCTTTATATTCCTGCCAGTCTGGGTGTTTGATGCCGGTGAAAGCATTCATATAGTTTAGCAGACTGGAGCGGTTCTGAGAATACTTAAGCTAAGAGCTCCTTAGTTGTTTTTACTCTTACAGCTTATAGTTTATCTCTGAGACCTTAGGTGTTCCTACTGTGTGTGAGTGTTGTATGTAAGACTTTATTTACTTTATTTCTTGTCTTTCTTGTATGTCTTTCTGTTCATTAACCGTTACCTGTTCATTCCCTTTGGTGGTATTCAGGGTCCTTCTTAGGACTAGAATACAGTTGGCAGGGATTGATAGGAGACAGGGTTTACGCTGGTGGCCTGGACCTCTGTACCTTTAACAGTACCTCCAGGTTGAGGGATTAGTTAGGACCCCAGTTTAGGGTCAGCTTAGACCCTGGTCACCCTCTAGCCGGAGACAGCGTATAACGGATTCCGTTTTGACCCACTGGACTTTCTGTCAGGTAAATCTATGTTATCATATAGCTATGCGCATGTTATATAGTATGTTGCCCTTTTGATATAGATTATTGTCATCACATATATATATCTGCTATACAGCGTGACATTTTCACCGGCCAATACTAAAGATTCTCCCCAGCTATCATGGATCCAGTAGCCCAGCTGGCCCGGCAGTTGCAGGGATTGTCCATGGAGTTGGCAGACATTAAGTCCAAGGTTTTGTCCCCCCCGGAGCAAACCAGATCTGAACCTAAGGTTGCTCTCCCGGACAGGTTCACTGGTGGGCGGGACAAATTTTTTACTTTCCGGGAGGCATGTAAATTGTACTTTCGGCTGCGGCCTCGGTCATCTGGGAGTGAAGAGCAGAGGGTGGGAATTGTTATCTCGCTCTTACAAGGGGATCCTCAATCTTGGGCGTTCTCTATTCCTCCAGGCTCCCCAGATCTCCAGTCAGTGGATCGATTTTTTACTGCCCTGGGTCTGGTATATGATGATCCGGATCGAGTTTCCTTTGCTGAAACAAGGTTACGTAAAATACGGCAAGGAAATCGTCCAGCGGAGGAATATTCTTCTGAGTTCCGTAGATGGGCAACAGATACTCAGTGGAATGACCCAGCTCTTAGGAGCCAGTTTTGTCAAGGGTTGTCTGACAAATTAAAAGATGTGTTGGCTCAGTATGATTCTCCTCCATCACTGGAGGCTGCTATGGCCCTCGCTATTCGCATTGATAGACGTCTTCGGGGAAGACGCGAGGTAACTCCGCCCCCCGTGATGACTCCACCTACTACTAAAGTCCCTTATACTGAGGTTCCCCTGGTCTGTTCTGAGGAACCCATGCAGTTGGGAGGGACATCATTTTGTAGGAGGGAATCAGCGGTGCGCCGCAAGACTAGAAGGTGTTTCTTTTGCGGGAGAGAGGGACATTTTGTTGGGGGGTGTCCATCCCGGACCTCTTTGAACCAAGGAGTTAACCTGGGAGTGTGTATTTCGTCCCCAAATCCCTCTCAGTTTCTCGTGCCTGCGGAGGTGGTGATTGGTACTAGAACTGAGAGGATTTCTGTTTTTCTTGATAGTGGGTCCGGGGCTAATTTGGTGGACACTCGGTTTGCCCAGGTGCATGGTATGCAACTGAGTGTATTGGCCAAACCGGTCCCTATACTCTCTATTGATTCTAGACCTCTTGGTCAAGGTAGCTTGGTACAAGCTGTTCATAACATAGATCTTCGAGTAGGGGCAATACATAAAGAGCAATTGTCTTGTTATGTGTTGGAGGGTCTGCCTGCTCCTATTGTGTTGGGACTTCCTTGGTTGGCTAAACATAACCCAGTGATTGATTGGCAATCCAGAAAGATAAGCCAGTGGGGTGAATTTTGCAAGAATAACTGCATGAGCACGGTCATCGGTGCGGTTGTGCCTAGGACTTTGCCTCCTTTTCTGGAGGACTTTTGGGAGAAGTTCTCAGAGGAGGGGTGTAAAGAGTTACCTCCTCATCGCACATATGACTGCTCAATAAAGTTGCTTCCTGATGCCTTATCTCGTACTTTCCCAGGGGTCGGGAAGACGGATGATCCGGTTCCTATTCCTCAGGAGGGAGTTGTAGTGTCAGCTGTATGCTTTGAGCTTGAGGGGGAGGTATTGGGGGCTCAGGGGGACGCCCCTGTGGGACTTCCAGGGAGACTGATAGTTCCAGATCGCTTAAGACTGAAGGTTACGGAGAACCCTTACAAACGGATGGCTGATAGGAGGAGAGTTTCTGGTCTAGATCTGAGGGTGAACGATCTGGTGTGGTTGTCTACCAGGAATATAAAACTTAAAGTTCCCTCCTGGAGGTTGGGTCCCAGATTCATCGGGCCATACAGGATCAGTTCCATAATTAATCCTGTGGCATTTCGTCTGGACCTCCCTCCTACGTTTAAAATTCATAATGTGTTTCACAAGTCATTACTTAAAAAGTATGTGGCACCAGTCATACCGTCACCTCTACCTCCTCCTTCAGTGGTAGTCAATGATAACGTGGAAGTTCATTGGAGGGGGTATGGTCCTGAGGAGAGGACGTGAGTCCCTGCGTTGATGATAACGCAGATCGATTGGTTCGGACCTTTCACACAATTTACCCGGACAGACCTGGTCATGAGGGTCCGGAGGCCCCTCGTAGAAGGGGGGGTACTGTCATGGGTGCATCGCCACGAAGATCGTCGCGATTGCACATTCTGACTTCTCACAGCTGAGCTGCTGTTTCTTTGTGTTTGGTAATGAGAGAGTTAATTTTACCTAGCTCTTTGCTAAGACTAGGTCCAGCCTCGCCCGGCTGCTTTGGATTATGTTCTAATTAGTTTCCTTTATATTCCTGCCAGTCTGGGTGTTTGATGCCGGTGAAAGCATTCATATAGTTTAGCAGACTGGAGCGGTTCTGAGAATACTTAAGCTAAGAGCTCCTTAGTTGTTTTTACTCTTACAGCTTATAGTTTATCTCTGAGACCTTAGGTGTTCCTACTGTGTGTGAGTGTTGTATGTAAGACTTTATTTACTTTATTTCTTGTCTTTCTTGTATGTCTTTCTGTTCATTAACCGTTACCTGTTCATTCCCTTTGGTGGTATTCAGGGTCCTTCTTAGGACTAGAATACAGTTGGCAGGGATTGATAGGAGACAGGGTTTACGCTGGTGGCCTGGACCTCTGTACCTTTAACAGTACCTCCAGGTTGAGGGATTAGTTAGGACCCCAGTTTAGGGTCAGCTTAGACCCCGGTCACCCTCTAGCCGGAGACAGCGTATAACGGATTCCGTTTTGACCCACTGGACTTTCTGTCAGGTAAATCTATGTTATCATATAGCTATGCGCATGTTATATAGTATGTTGCCCTTTTGATATAGATTATTGTCATCACATATATATATCTGCTATACAGCGTGACAGTGTGTCAGCAGTTCCTGCTAGATGAAGGCATTGAAGCTATGGACTGGCCCACCCATTCTCCAGACCTGAATCCGATTGAGCACATCTGGGACATCATGTGTCGCTCCATCCACCAACGTTACATTGCACCACAGACTGTCCAGGAGTTAGCGGATGCTTTAGTCCAGGTCTGGGAGGAGATCCCTCAGGAGACCATATGCCGCCTCATCAGGAGCATACCCAGGCATTGTAGCGAGGTCATACAGGCGCAGGGAGGTCATACAGGCACATGGAGGCCACACACACTACTGAGCATCATTTTGACTTGTTTTAAGGACATTACATTCCACTTTAATTTTGTGGGTGACCCCAAATCCAGGCCTCCATTGGTTAATAAATTTGATTTCCATTGTTGATTTTTGTGTGATTTTGTTGTCAGCACATTCAACTTTGTACAGAACAAAGTATTCAATGAGAATATTTCATTTATTCAGATCTAGGATGTGTTATTTGAATGTTCCCTTTATTTTTTTGAGCAGTGTATATAGATATATAGATAGATCTAGATAGATATAGATAGACAGAGATCTAGATAGATATAGATAGAGATATATAATAGAGATATAAAAAAACAAACTGCAATACTCACCTCTCCTCCTTGCTCCCACGCTGATTCCAGCGGCGGCTCTGCTTTGGTGTCAGGAGCTGCGCTGCCGTCTGCCAAACACACAGCGGGTGCGCAATAAAGTGACGTCATTGCGCACCGGCTGTGTGTCAGAAGCAGAGGGGACTGATGGGAGAGGGAGCTTCATCTGATGCTCTCTCTTCCATTACAATTGAGAGTGGCGCGCATCGGAGAGCGGCCCTGACCTACTCCTGCATAGCGGCTGCGTGGGCTGGGGGCCCCTGGGGAAGTGGGGACCTTGGTCTCATGGCCCTGATAGTGGGCAATGTTAGCCGGCTGCTGCAGCTAACACTGCCACTGACCGGAGACCGCTATTAAAGTGAAATGATATTCACCCCTCTCCACGCCCATGTGGGCATGGGGAGCAGTGAATATTCATTTCTCTTTAGCAGCAGGGACAGGGGCTCCTGCCTCCTGTCACCCGCTGCTGCTCCGCTGGCACAGGGCCCCCATAGCAGCTGCGTGGTGTGCTGCTATTAGCGACATGCCACTGGCTGGGGGCCCGTGGAGCATCGGGGGCCCTAAGCAACTGCTGGCCCTGTATGCCAGCAGGTGCCAGGGCCCACCGGATGCCAGGGCCCACCGGAGAATCCTCCGGTTCTCCGGTGGGCCAGTCCGACCCTGGTCGTCATGGTAGGAGACAGATCAAGAGTTAACAGATTTATTAACAAGTATACTCCGCGCAGGGAGTAACGGGAGACCGGGGTGAGATAGGGACTTGAGCAGAACTAGGAGCTCAGTAGGGATAGGACAATGACGAACGATAGTTCAATAAGTAAAAGGCAGAAAAATGTATCAGTCTGTAGTTGTCTTGATTGCAGCGTCTCAGTTCTCCAACGGTGGCACCGACAACAGCGGCACGTGATGTCTCTAAGGTTTCCATAGGGAAGGAGGCTCCAATCCACAGGGCAGGGGGGAGAGCCCTTGATGAATGAGGGGAGCTTCCACACTACCGAATGTCAAACACTGTGCTCAGTCCAGTACAGAGAATCACTGGAGCGAGGCTTCGCTCCGTGGTGTATACGGGTACTTGATTAACAGGCTCTGGCCTAGTCACTTGTTGATTACTGTGCCACGCGCACGTTACAGTCTCTGGCGTCAAATTTGGGTCACCTCCCGGCACGGAAGATAGTGGGAAACCGTCAGTCGGTAGTCCTTCTGTAGTGGAACAAAACGCAGGAGATGAGTCAAGTCGCCCTGCGTTCACCGGGTACTCTGCTCTCACAACCAACACGGCACCTGACCGTCCACTTAGCTTTCCAGCCTGGACTCTGCCCAATTCCCACGCGCAGGCCCACCTGCCTCAGTCACATGCAAGGGTCAGTCCCCGTCCAAAAGTTTTCCCCCCTGCAACATTGGTGACAGCCCCGGTGGTTCCGCAACCGGTGTGAGAATGGTACTCCCGATCTTGTCCTTCCTCTTACATTACCCTCTCTTTTAGTTTGCCATTCCATGGGTGAGAGTTTTATTAGTTCACGCTGACACACTTCCAGTCCTTAAACTGTTTGCCGCCAAACAAACTAATCCTGATTGTATCGGGTAGGAGGTAAGCCTGCTGTAGATCGTTCGGAGCGCTGTAGGATAGAAGAAGTAGTAGATTCCATGGAAGCCACTAAATCAGGTTGTCCTTGGGGGATGGAAGGCACATTTTCTCCGACTGAACCGTCTCTGTCAGATTTTTCCTCGTCATCCTCAGCAAGGACTGGTGGAACCACATTTGGAGCATCCAGTATCTCTTGTTGATCAGGATCTCTCGATAAGCAGGGTCGCAACATGTTTCTATGAACTATGCGAATAGGGGCACTCTCCATCCCCTCAGGCTGAATCATGTAGATGGGTCCCTTAGCGTTGACTCTACGCTTCACCCGGTATGGGTTCTTTTCCCACCTGGACTCCAGTTTATCTCGAGGGCGCTTCTCCCGTACCAGAACACGGTCTCCAGCCTGAAGAGCTTTCCCACGCAAAGGAGCAGTCCTGGGATGTTCCCACTCTTGAAGTTTGGTCCGTACCAGACAATGTAGAGTCTGCAACCGATGCCGGTGTTCCCGAACCCAAGTAGGCACCCCCATCCGTGGATAGTCTTTCTCGGGCTCTAGCTCTAGCTCAGTAATCTCCTTCCCTGGTCGACCATACAGGAGAGTATTGTCGCAAACACTAACCGGAATGTGTAATCCATGCACGAATCCGGGTATGCCTTTAAGACGAGCGGAGCCGGGTGGTCCCCGCAGGGTAACCAGGACAGGACGCAACTGCTGGGTTACACGTCCTGCGGCAAGTGACCACAGGAGGAGGGACAGGGGGGAGTCTGACGCTGCACTCACTGGGGAGACAGCTGGGTTGCTGGTAGGATAAACGAAGGTCAGCCAAGCCGAAGTGGTAACCGAGAGGGCAGTAATGGTACCGAAGGGAATAACAGCAGAGGAGACAGATACAAGCCAGGGGTCGGACCCATAGAGCGCGGACGAGGTACAAGAGGGACAGGCAAAGCGGGCAGTCAGGACAAAGCAGGAATCAGTAACCAGGCAGACAGTAATCAGTACAGAATCATGAGGCACACACCAAGTGAATCAGGGAATCAGACAAAGAGCAAGCACAAGGCACATGCTCACAAGGGTCAAACTGCTCAGCTGAGGGCACAAGTATAACTGACAGAGATTAGAGCTTCCCAGGGCTATAAGAAGCCCTCTGTCATACTCACGCCCTGGCTGCTGGGCGTGAGCCAGGGGGTTGAGGCCCCACTGTGCCACAAACCAGACTACCCTGTAAGGGGCGTGACTAGGACAGCTGCCTCGGTCTTCACTGGAGCCTCTGATGGTGAGGTCAGGCTTGTGCGGCAGGCAGCTGCCAGGTGCCACTCCAGGGTGGTGTCTGGTTGTGGCTGCTGATCCCACTTGGGGAGACGATGGCACGGCTGAGACACTGGCAGGCAGGCACGGAGGAGACACAGGGCAGGCAGGCACGGAGGGAGGAGACACAGGGCTGGCAGGCATGGAGGAGACACAGGGCTGGCAGGCAAGGAGGAGACACAGGGCTGGCAGGCACGGAGGAGACACAGGACTGGCAGGCATGGAGGAGACACAGGGCTGGCAGGCACGGAGGAGACACAGCAAATGCAGATACTGGAACAGACTGGAAGGAATGGTGTATGGAGGAACCAGTAGAGACCTGTTCACACAGCAAATGTAGATACTGGAACGGACTGGAAGGAATGGTGTATGGAGAAACAGGTAGAGACCTGTTCACACCGCAAATGTAGATACTGATAGTGACTGGAAAGAATGGTATATGGAGGGACAGGTAGAGACCTGTTCACACAGCAGGTGCAGTTTCTGGTACAGACAGAAAGGAATGGAGTATGGAGGAACAGGTAGAGACCTGTTAACACAGGAGGAGAACCGCAAAGCTGCGGAGAAGGGCTGTAGAGCAGCAAGAGGTTCTGCAGTGACAGGAACAAAGCAAAGCGGAACTGCAAGGTATGCAGAGAGGAGCTGCAGCCAGAGGTTCTGCAGCTGCAGGAGTGAAACAAAGCGGAAACGCAAGATGTGCGGATAGAAGCTGCAGCAAGAGATTCTGCAGCTGCAGGAGTGAAGCAGAGTGGAACCGCAAGATATGCGGAGAGGAGCTGCAGCAAGAGATTACTGCAGCGGCAGGAGCAAAGCAGAGTGGAAAGGAGCAGAACCGCAGGAGTGCGGACAAGAGGCAGAAAGAGATTCAGAGAGAACACTAGGCAAGGCACAGCAGGGAAGGAAACCACAGACAAGGAGACTAAGAGGCAGAAATAGGACAGAGTTCAGACAAGTGAATGACACGAGACAAGGTACAGGGACACAGACACAGGGACCAGGATATTCTGCCTCCTGGAGGGTGGAAAGGACAAGTACAAAACAAGGTCAGGAGCAAAAGTGCAGAGACTAGGATATTCTGCCCCCTGGAGGGCGGACAAACAGGTACAAGGCAAAGCTAGGAGTGAAGCCTCCAAAGACGGAGGAACACAGAGCAAGACCTGGCAGCTCAGTAGCTATACACTAACTGAGTTAGCACATTGCACAGGCCAGATCTACACAGCGGAGCTGCCTTAAATACTAGAGGGCTAATGGTAATTGGTTAGGGACAAATTAGACAGGCACACCCTGACTCCATAAGAACCAGAGAGTTCTGGCGCCGCCCCCCTATGGACAAAAAAGGAAACATGCACAGAGCAGATAGGAGACAAGAGGCACAAAGCATGGAGCTGGCAGCAGACAGAAATCACAGCAAGACCTGGAGCAGTGAGTATGTTGGTGTGCGGGAGATGGGAGGCCATGCAGTGATGCCAGCAGGGTTGTTACACCCTCCCTGATCCAGAAAGAGGCCACAAACATTAACCCGTGATGTGCAGATCCAAATCCTACCATAGGATCATGACAAGTATAGGGCATGTACCCGGTGGTACTGTGTTTTCGAATTATACACCCATACCAACTCGGCCTCGTATTCAGGCCACTGGGCCTTCCTATCCTCTTCCAAGGTCCTCAACATCTGGATCAGGGTACGGTTGGCCCCATTTCCCTGGGAATGGTAGGGTGTCGTCCGAGACTTCTCAATCTGATACAACCGATGTAACTCCTCCATCACTTTTTCAAGAAAGCAGGCACCTTGATCTGAGTGGACACCCGTACACCTGGATGAAGTTCTTACAGATGGCTTAGGGCGCAGACTCGGCAGTCTCATCTCGTGTCGGAGTCACAACAGCAAACTTCGTGGAGTGATCCATCATCACTAAACAATGTTCATATCCCTGATGTGCTGGGCCAATGGTCAGATAATCTATCATTAGCAACTCTAGAGGAGCAGACATCACAATGGCTTGTGTAGGGGCTCTTTGTTCAGGAGGCTTAGCTAACTCGCAGCTCCGGCACAGTTGACAGATCTCCTCTACTACAGTTTTCAACTGAGGATGATATACTAGCCGTCATAGCCACTGGAAGGTCTTTTCTAGTCCAAAGTGTGCGCCTTTTTCATGTTCCTCTGTAGCCACTTGGGGCAGCAATGCCTCAGGGATCATTGTTTGCCAGATGACATTCAGCTACCGCGGCAATAGAACTACCACTGCCGCAGCATTCGCAGAGCACCAAGGGACAGAGCATTTCTCTCTTGCTGGTTTGGCAGCTGATTGGAAGACACCCACCATCTCAATTGAGCCAATTCTTCATCTTCCTGTTGTATCCGGACCGATTAATCACGAGATTGTCACAGCAGATATGCACGAGGTGTTGTCTGTACCTGTTCCAGCATAGCTGCCAACATCCTGGCAGACTCTCTGAATCTAGGAACCTCTACAGCCTCCAACTCTTCATCACGATTAGGCCCTGGCTCCCCGTAGTTCACTCGGGATAAAGCATCGGCATTGGTATTCTCTGCTCCTCTCTTATAGGTGATTTTATAACGAAACTTCACCATCCAAGCTACCCAGCATTGTTCCAGTGCCCCAAGTTTCGCTCTCTTCAGATGAGCCAACGGATTGCACTTCAGAGCCAGACAGATATTCAGCAATTTTCTCTGTCATGGCCCACACCAACGCTAACAACTCCATCTTGAAGAAACTGTAGTTATCCGGGTTCTTCTCAGAGTCAGGAAGGGATCGACTTGCATAGGTGATTTCTCACTCCTCCACTTTCTGAATCTGGGACAGCACTGCTCCGAGCCCAAGCAAACTTCCATCCGTATGCAGAATGAACGGTTGCGTAAAGTCAGCATAGGCCAACACTGGTGCCCCCATCAAGGCCACTTTCAGGGCTTGGAACGCTTCCTCTTGTCGCTCACCCTATTGTACAGTTCTGTTTCTAGCACTAGACGGTACCCCCTTCAACAGCTTCAACAGGGTGTTCATGAAGTTCATGGTAAAGTTCTTTACATACCGTCTGAAATATCCTGTGAGTCCTAGAAAAGCCCGCACGTCTTTTACGGGCTTCGGGGTAAGCCAATCTTGTACCGCAGCAATCTTTTCATGAGATGGTCTCACTCCTTCTGCAGAAACAACATGTCCTAGATACTCGATCTGAGTGCGGAACAGATGGCACTTTTGAGGATTCACCTTTAGCCCATGCTACTGAAGACAACTCAAACCTGCTCCAGTCTCCGGAGATGTTCTTCAAACAAGGGGGCAAAGACAATAATGTTGTCTAGGGTGGCCTCGAAGTTCAGGTCTCCTAAACACCTCTCCATGAGTCGCTGAAACGTACCCGGGGCATTGGCCAGGCTGAATGGCATCCTATCAAACTCTAATTGTTCGGACATCGGCACTTGCCAGTAGCCACTGGCGAGGTCCAACGTGGAAAAGTACTCTTCATTACCCAGTGCAGACAGGGATTCCTCAATCCTTGGCAGTGGATAAGAATCCCGTACCGTACAGGCGTTGAGTTTGCGGTAATGCACGCAAAAACGTAACGTCCCGTCCTTCTTCCGCACCAGCACGATGGTGGCAGCCCAGGGGCTTTGACTCTCTCGAATTACCCCCTTCTGTAGCATCTAGGTCAACATGCCCTTCACCTCCTGGTACATTTGGGGAGGAATTTGACAGTACTGCTCTCTTATAGGCGCAGCACTTCCGGTTGGTATCTCGTGGGTGATTGCTGTCGTGCACCCAAAGTCATCCTCGTGTCTCGCGAACATATTCTAGTATCTTACCAACAAAGTCTCCACCTATTGTACTTGCAGTGGTGTGAGTTTAGTCAGCTCAGCTCTCATTTGCTCTAGGATTCGCCGTCCCTCCTTCAAGTGCTGAGGGTCCGGTGACAAAGCAGTGTCCACGGTCACCATCCAAGGGTCCCCTTGTTTGACAGTCAGCTGTACAGCCTGAGGTGATATCAATTCTTCTGGCATACCCAAGACATGGGCCACTTCACTTCTAGGGGCAGTATAACATGATTTTACGCAAGTTCACACAGCGTACAAGAACTTCTCCATCACGTACCGTAGCTAACGTCCGCGCCACTAGGATTCCCGGCCGTAACTGTTCAGCAGTACTCGGCTCAATGTGTACCTCGACGCCTTCCAGGGAAGTGCAGACTCATACGGGCAGGGTAAGCACTGTTTGGCCCGGCGGTAGGACCCTATTGACTGAAGTCGGGGCAATGACTTTCCCTAGAGTCTTTACACTGCTGGAGGTCTCTTGTGCTTGAGCCGCCGTGATTAACTGTTGGAACACTCTCCGCTGAGGCGAATGGGCATTCCATTGTTTGAGGAACCGGTCTGGGGACTCATTAATAAGAAGACTTCTGAACTCTTTCAATACATTCATGCCTATCGTAACAGTATATTCCTTAGTTGCCTCTCCAGCTGTCAGCACCACTTTTTTTCAGCCTAATTCTCTCCCGCAGACCACTATATTCATTGAGACCACCCCTGTGACCGGGATGGGTAATTGATTGGCGGCATCGGTCCCCATTCAGGCCGTATCGCTTCAGTAAAGTGCCGGCGGAAGTATACTTCGGGCATTGTGGTCACTTGTGACGCCGTATCGACCAGACAACGTACTGCCCAACTATTCATCTCTGCCTAGACAAGGGGACACATGGAAACAAGATTTATGGGACTTCCAGTACTCCTTCTTAATGGTACAGGCTCCGGGCGTCCCCCAGACTCGGAGCCCCCTAGTTTAACAGATGCCACTGGAGGGGCCTATCCCACCGGGTGCACCACCTGGCTAAGTGTCCTAGTTCTCCGCAGTAATTACATGTGGGGGGTCCCTCTCTGTGGGGCATTCTTATCTCATGGCGGGGTGCCGGCTCATGTCAATTAACAGGCAGGCTTGCAGCTACTACGGGTACTTTTTTTGAATCAACCAACTCTTCACGTATCTGCTGTATCTCTTTTTACAATTCATCTACCCACTGGGGTGCAGTAGCTGTGGTTGCGGACACCTCCCCACTCCTGACCTTCCCCACTGGAACTGTCACTCCCTGCTCTTGCTCGCACATGCGTGTGTGCTTCACTCCATATGTCAGAGAAAGTCATGCTGAGTTTTACTCTTAAGCGCTCTCACAGAGCCAGTTTCAGCAACACATCCCTAGGCCCGTCACTAATTGATCTCGCAGCACTACGTCAATTGACCCTATGCCTACGCCGTCTTTGCGAGCTATGGCAGTATCAAGCTCTTGTAGCACATTCATAAACTGGGTCACCGTCTCCCCTCTCTTTGAACCCGTCTGAACAGGCGCATACGTAACTCCCCTACGTCCGTGGGGTCCCCATGTGTCTCCTCAAGTATCAGCAAGACTTTATCCAAGGTGTCTCTCGTCTGCAGGGGCTGGAGCATAACAGAGTACCTGGCCTCCCCATCTAATGCCATCATAGCCACCACTGCTTCAAGGGCCGGAGTCAAGGGATGCATCCTCATCATCCCCTTTATACGTTCAGTCCAACTCCAAAGCATGGTGTTACTCCCAGTGAACTTCAGGAGGTTATTTAACATGGCCCCCAGGGAGATGCTGGATCGTGGGCCTCCACCAACTGCTTTATCTGCCACCTCCGCGCCATTGAACGACATCCTGCCGACTACGCCAAGTGAAGTAATCGCAGGAACGTGGGATGTCGTCACGGTAGGAGACAGATCAAGAGTTAACAGATTTATTAACAACAAGTATACTCCACACAGGGAGTAACGGGAGACGGGGTGAGATAGGGATTTGGGCATCGGGGGGCCCTAGGCAACTGCAGGCCCTGTATGGCAGCAGGTGCCAGGGCCCACCGGATGACAGGGCCTACCTGAGAATTCTCCGGTTCTCCGGTGGTCCTGTCCGACCCTGGTCGTCACAGTAGGAGACAGATCAAGAGATAACAGATTTATTAACAACAAGTATACTCCGCGCAGGGAGTAACAGGAGACAGGGGTGAGATAGGGATTTGGCCAGAACTAGGAGCTCAGTAGGGATAGGACAGGGGCGAACGATAGTTCAATAACTAAAAGGCAGAAAAACGTATCAGTCTGTAGTCGTCTTGATTGCAGCGTCTCGGTTCTCCAACGGTGGCACCGACAACAGCAGCACTTGATGTCTCAAAGGTTTCCGTAGGGAAGAAGGTTCCAATCCACAGGGCAGGGGTAGAACCCTTGATGAATGAGGGGAGCTTCCACACTCCCAATGTCAAACACTGTGCTCAGTCCAGTACTCAGTCCCGCCTGGACTTTGTACCAATTCCCGCGCACTGCGCTTTTTAACGCAGCCCCGCCTGCCTCAGTCACATGCTAGGGTCGGTCCCTGCCGAAAGTCTTCCCCCCTGCAACATTGGTGACAGCCCCGGTGGTTCCGGAACCGGTGTGAGAATGGTACTCCCGATCTTGTCCTTACTCTTACATTATCACCAAAAAACTTAATCTCTTACATAGTTAGAGATTAGCAGATCAGGCAAAATTCTAATTCACTTGTTCACATGTTTTTTCCAGGAAATTAGATTTACAGAGATGTTATTTTCCTCAAACTTAATGTCCCTTATTATGCTCTGGTCTCTGTATAGACTCCAGAGCATAATAAACGTTATATGTAAAAAATAAGAAACATTCTTAAACTCACCTTACTTCTCACCTTTCTGGCTCTTCCCCTCCTCACCATCACCTGTCCAGTTCTCATCTCATCTTCTGAATTTCGCCGCTTGCACTCAAATATCCGAGCTCCCACACTGAGTCGGGACTTCCGTTTGTGATGAGGCCAGTGACGTTTTTGAGCAAGTGCGTGAAAGATCACAACGTGCGCCATGACCTTGTGCGTACATGCATTGAATTCCTCTAATACTAATCAAAGCTGGAAGTCCCAGCTCACTGTGAGAGGCTCAGGGATGTCAGTTCAAGCGGCGTAATCTGAAGATGCAAAGAGGACCAGACTGTTGACAGTGTGGAGAAAAGCGGTCAGAGAGGTGAGCAGTAAGGTGATATAAGGATTTTTTTAATCTTTCGATGGCGCTGTATGGTTCAGAAAACTGTCAGCCAGCAGCCACCATTTTGCTGAATCCCCACAGAGTCCAATTACTAAAAATTCTTATTTTGACGAATGCGGATTTTTGTTAGATTTGAGTAGAATTCAATTTCATTCAAATTTATCTGCTCATCTTTACTCATAAGGTATGCGATCTACAGTGGCCAACTAGGAATTGTTCTATACTTAGACTTCGTTCCACCATAGAACCAATTACAAAAAAAACGTACACCACACAGGTTACATTTTTTTATGTTGCCTTTTCTGTAATTAAACGTGGCATTATAAATATTAAAGAGAATGTATTCTGGTTATACACATAAAAAAGTTATAGTATAAACAGAAACTAGTTAATAATGTAAAGTCATTAAACTACATACTTTAGTAAAAAAAAAAAAAAATAAGCCATCTTAAGGAAAACTTTTCCAAACCTCATCAATGCAATATGGAAACAGGAATTTTACATCTGTCTAGTACAGTGCAGATTGCTTAATCCAGAAAAGTTCTTTGAGAACTACTGCATCAAGCTTAAATATACTCTGTTCTGTAGAATGTCCTTATATGATGCTGAATCAAGGAACTCTTTCCTAAATGTGTGGGAGATAAAACCACCTTTCCTCTTCCAGTAAGCAGTGTGGGTAAGAAGTGTTCTCCTGGCATTTGCCAACCTTGAACTCATCTAGCAGACTGCCACATTTTGACTCATTGCTCCAGAGAATGTGTTTAATCTTCTCCACAGCTCAATTACTGTTTGTGCGTTTTTGTTGCTCTGTCTAGACTTGAGGATGTGCAGGGTGACCCTAGGCTAGACTTGTGTCTGCTGCTTGGAACGTTGACATCCCAGGACAGACAATTTGTGCACATTATGAAGTTTCTCAATTCCATGGAGCTTGCATGATCTACAGCTTATAGAGGAATCCAGTCAAAATGATCATAAATACTTATGAAAAGATTACATTGATCACAGACCCCAATTCATTTTTAAAATGAAAAAATCTATAGCGTGTATAAAATCCTTTGTACTACTAAAATCTCTGCTAGTGAAAATCTGGCACAACATTTTAAAAAAGTGGAATTCTGTCCTTTTCTTAGGATGTGTCAGAGTTTCACGGAACAAATCTTAGTCCATGTAAAGGAGATAATAAACAAAACATTAGAGTCTGAAAACCAAAACAATATTATACTGTAATTATGCAATACTACAAATACATATTGAGCAGGTTGGGGGATGCAGTTATGGACAGGAGGCAGAGCAAGGGTTAACGATTTACTTTTAACAGCTAGATACTCCACGCAGGGAGATGAATAGTAAACAGAGTAATGCGGGTAATAAGAGATAAAGGTATGCAGTTTTGGGTAAAATGCAGGCAAAAGGAGGGCAAAAACAGTTTTTGAGATATAACTTATCTGGTCCAGACGACTCCCGACTGGAATGTCCATGAGGCAAACGATGGCGCCAACACGGTTATCGTGTAGTGAGTCCGGTATGTCGGTAGAAGTCAATGAGCAGAGTCCTGATGGCAGCGGTTAGTCTCTGATGTCTGTCGTGGGTTCCTTGATCCAGGATGCAGTGTAGAGCGAGTCACAGTTAAAGACCTTGCCGGAGCTTAAAGTGCCCGACAGATATGCACCAGGAGTCAGGTATTGTTCACGTAGCTATCCTGTCATTCTTAGGCGGTATGCGCATGGTACTCACGGGCCTGAACCTGTTTGGCATCTTGCTTTAAGGGAACCACAGACACTCAGCAAGCCTGTGATCACAGTCTCTGTGTGTGGTAGCGTGTACACTGCAGGGCGGGCCTGCACTGCGGCGGTGCTCAAGGACAGAGCACTGCTTCTCCTGCAGCGCGCTGTCCTTCCCACAAGTCTGACTGCTTCTGTGTGCGCTCAGGCTTTTTAATCTATCCACACCCTTGCTGACAAACACAAAGGTTGGTGATTGGTCCAGTTCTCTAAGCTTTCCTCCCACAACAAAGGAGACGCCTCGACAGTTCCGGACCCGGCGTAGAAGAGGTACCCCTGGTCTGGTCCTTCTTCTTACACATACACTTTAGAAGACATATAGAGCCCTTGACCATTATTATATATAATATAATTCAAAACAATATATATACAGTATGTAGACTGTGAGCCCTCGCGGGCAAGGTCCTCTCTCCTCTGTACCCGACCGTGACTCATTTTGTTGAAGATTATTGTGCTTGTTTTTTGTTATATATACACCCCTTATCACATATAAAGGGCCATGGAATGAACAGCGCCATAATAATAAATAATTAAATATATTTTAGTGCTCAGCATAAATTGGCACTGAGCATACCCCAACAGATTTGTCACAAAATATTCTCCTTTCAAAATCAACATTTTCAGAGGGATACCATACTACAAAGTGCTCACACAAATGTGGGCCATTGATTGAAAATAAAATTTGTTATTTTGCACACACAAAAAAGTAATTTTCAAGACCACCATGTTGCAAAAATTATTACATCGCAATGAAAACCTTAGCAGCAAAGCTAAACTTTAGAATACAAAATTCTAGTAAACAAAAATTCAACCTTAGGTAAGTCTAACTATTAGTTAAACATATAACCAGCAGACAGAGCTGACTATAAAAGGGTGTTACTTAACAAAGAAAAGCCTTTCCCTTTTCATGCTTTCAGCAATGGCACCACATGGAGGAAAAATGACATAAGACCTGAGAAAGAAAATAATTTCTTTACACAAGAAAGGTGAAGGCTACAAGGAAGGTCAGAAAAGCATTACTTATCAGTCAGAATATTGTAGCACAAGTAATACAAACATTTAACAAAGATGGAACTGCAACCATCTCACAGAGATTTTCAGATTGATCACAGAAGTTAAGACCTAAACAAGAGCATCTACTGATAAAGGTTGATGAAATCAGTTAGCTAAAGAAGTAATGTAGAAAGTCAAACCAGGGTGAGTATTTTCTATCACACAATACGGAGTACATTGCAGAGGAATAGCATGCATGGGTGTTGTCCATGAAGTAATCGTCTCCTAAAGTCCATGCACACAAAAGCCGGTCTACAATTTGCCAGGCCCCATGCATAAAAAAATGAATACTTTTGTGACTATATGCTCTGGAGTGATGAGACCACTATAAATGTTTTTAGAATTGGTGTGTCATGGGTTTACCATTGTTTTGAAACTCAGCGTCCTCTCTTAACTATATATACTTGTGATGCCCGTACATATTGTGTGGTATTTCCTGATGAAGGTGGCATGGGACCCTCAAAACGCGTTGAATAAACCACTGTGAATCTTTGACATTTTTCCTGGAATTTATCTTTGCGGCAGCGCGGAGCATAACTACAAACTCCCTTTGACTGCATGGGTTTAACGTAACAGAGCAGAGCCAGAAGACTTCAGTGTCTAATTTCCCGCACTCCTGCACTGATTAGAAGCACCTCACCATCATATTAAACTGTGCAGGTTTCTGTTAGCGGTGCAGGAGTTAAACTGTTCAGTTGAGAGCTTTTAATGCTTTCCAGCGTTAATGGTTTCAGCTGTTCAGTGTTGGTCACTCCCCTCTAGCAATCAGGGATTGCCAGTATTTGCTTTATACTGCCTGGCTCTGGAGCTGGAGTAGTTGGTTGTTTGAGGAGGCATTTGGAGTGTTTACCTAAAGACTGTTGTTTGTTTTTTTTGTTGTATGCATCCCCTATTTGTTTGTTTTCTTCCTTCACTCTCTTGTGTTACACTCTGTTGTTTGTGAGTGCATATTTGTGTGATTGGTATTTTCCCCTCTATCCCAGTACGTATTCCCTTGTTAGTCTGGTTTGTGAATTTTCATACACTACTACTACCCACTTTGGGTGGGGGAGGGAACAGGTTAATGGCGGATTCAGAAGCTCAGCAATGTACTTGGCCCAGCATCTTCACCATTAGAAGTAATCCAGGGAGCAGGGATAGCTTGGGGGCCCCTAGCGCTAGGGACAGGGAATGAACCCCTGGCCCCGGGATATCCGAAAAGAGTCTTGACATTGTGGCTTCAAAAACTGTATGGTGTAGCAAAGGTGAGGAGTGCAAAGATAAGTGAATGGTGCCTATAGTGAAATGTGGTAGCAATGTCCTTACATAAGGCTGCATAGGTGCTGCTAGTGTCAGGGAGCTTCATTTCAATGATGGTATCATGAATTCACAGATGTAGTGCTCTCAATTGGAAGAGAAGGTGCTACCATCACTCCGTGCCCTAAGCAGACATGTACTTTCCCGACATGACAATGATCCAAAACACATATATAATGCCTCTTGAATTTTTTTAAAATAACAGGGTGAAAGTGTTTCAATTATGGCCAATTATGTCTCCTGATCTGAACCCAATTAAACACTTAATGGCTAGGGTCTGCAATCCGCTCACAGTTCTTATACCTGCTAGGTCCCTCCCCTCGGTGCCAGAGGGTGGGCTAATAATCTCCACCCTTAGCTCCCTGCAGAATTTATTCCCAATATCTAAGAAAGGGGTTAACTTTCTCCAGGACGATCGGATCAGGACACGAGAGGTACCAGTGGATGCAGTTAGTTTTGCCTGTCGTGTGAAGATCAAACCTGGCCCGTTTGGCCCTCCATGGTGACTCAATCTCTATACCTCAGGTCCTCGAGCCATCACCAACTCGGGAGTCGCACTGTCAGACACCCGAGGTCCGCAGGATCACGCAGATATTTTTTTATGAGACTGTACCTCGAAAGATGTGCTCATAATTCATAATCCTAGAACGGAGTCATAGTGGCTGGGAGAGACAATGGAGGTGTTTTCAGTGTCTAGCTGACAGGTATAATCTAATTGAAGCCCCCAGGCATCTCCAGACCCCATGCTGGTGTGGCTCCAGACTAAAGCTTTGAAGTCCTGTTTTTGGCCTGATCTATTTAGCATACTAAAAGGACTTGTTATTCACAGTGGACACTAAATCCTGTTGTATTGAATATGCCCACAGGCCATGGGGCCAGGTGCAGCCAGCTGCCTGTGGCCCTGTGAATTCAGACAAAATGGAGGCTGGTACAGGCCAATCTCAGACATGAAGCGAGCATTATGTCCCATATCCAAGATGGTGGCTGTTCCTTCATCACACCCACCCTGCTTTAGAGGGCGCTAGGGGGTATCACATTCCTGTGTTCCCCCATGCACCCTTCCGCACCCTCTCCTTGCCGGGACAACCCATCAGCGTTACCATGGTCACTACCTCTTTTGTGGCGAATGGTGAAGTGGTACTGCTGGAGAGCGAGGCTCCAGCGTAGCAACCTCCCATTCGTCCAGAGACCGTGTGTAACCAGCTGAGGGGGTTGTGGTCAGTTTCAACGGTGAATTGGCATCTGTACAAGTATGGCTGCAGACGCTGCAGAGCCCACACAATTGCCAGACATTCTATCACGAACACCGCACTGCACTTGCTCACTGAGCCAGTGCGCGTGTCCTGAATAAGACAGACTGCGCTCAAAGATACCTGTGGAGCGGGGCAGTAGTGGTGAAGATGCGTGCTTCAGACTAACAGGACCCTAAGCACGTGACTGCCAAGGGGCGGCGCCGGCCACAGGTCTCTCAGAGAAGGCAGTAACAGACAGAGAATGCTTCAGGCCAGAGGACCTTAAGCACGTGACTGCTGATGGGCGTGGCCTAAGCTCCAGAGAGCTATGAGCAGAAAGAAAACTCCTAGAAGGGTAACTACGGGACAGAGTTACCAAGGGCATAGACAAAACGGATAGTCAGGATAGCCAGGTCATACACAGAGGGAGCAACGCAGTACAAGTGGAGCAGGCAGAGAATAACCAGAGCGTAGCCAAGGGATCAGAAAACCAGAACGGGCAAATACACAGTACCAAGACAGTAGACAAACTCACAACGAAGAGACGGACCGGGTCAAAACCAAACAAGCAACAAGATCAGGCACAAGGCACAGGCACACAGGAGGTCAACTAACTCAGCCGAGGGCAGGAGTATAACTGACACCAGACCTAGGTCAATTGGCAACTAAATAGCCGCCCTCTGCCAGAGAGAGGCTGAAACCATTAACCCCAGTCTGACCAGGACGGGGCAAAGACAAAACCCCGTCCTGGTTCATGACACATTCCTTCTCCATCGTGGAATAGGCCACTTCTCTCGGCAGGACCTTCTGGCTCAGGTACAAATTGGGGTGTTCATGGCCCGTAGTGTCGACCTGGCTGAGTGTCACGTTACTGGCGATACTGGGCTGGAGGTCAGTGGCCGGAGCAGAAGTGTGCAGATTACCGGACCGTGGAAAGGCTTCTGGAGGTGCAGAATATGGCGGTGGTAGTCCACTATGTCGGCAGATATCGGAGCCCGCCCGCGCACGGGCCGGCCGAGATCACACACAAGCACCAAGTCCGTTTAGGTGATGGAAGTTCGAGGTAGGAACAGCAGGGTTTCCACAAGAGACAGGAAGGCGCCAGCAGAACACCTTCCAGATCAGGAGCTCAGATAATGCTTCACTCAGTTAGACTGAGCACCACAATATACTCAGCAACAGGAAGCTGCACAGGGCCAGGTATATATAGCAGGTCCAATCAGTCTTAATCAGGGTGAGAACAATCAGCAGGGCAAGTGATGATCTCTATCCAATCAGTCTCAATCAGGGCGGGAACAATCAGCAGGGCAGGTGATGATCTCTATCCCAGACGAAGTTCATATGGTTTCAGGCTGAAGTTATTCAAGTTCCAAATAGCTCAACAGCAAAGGAACAGACTAGCAAGCCATGGTTCACAGGTTCAAATCCTAACAATACTCTCCTCTTAACGGCGGCCTCTGGACGCAACTTGCCCAGGCTTTGCAGGATACAGCTGGTGAAATTGTCTAATCAAACGAGGAGCATTGATGTTGCTTACTGGTTCCCATGAATTTTCCTCCGTGTCGTAGCCCTGCCATTTGATTAAATATTGCAAACGATTTCTGTGTATTCGGGAATCCAAGATCTTTTCCACCACAAACTGCTCCTGTCCGTCCACTTCAATTGCATCGGGAGGCGGAGGGGATCGTACTGGAAATGGATTAGTTGTGGCGGCTTTCAACAAAGACACATGAAAAACAGGATGAATCTTCATTGATGTTGGTAGCTGTAGACGTACGGCCAATGGACTCACAATCTTACTGATTTTGTATGGTCCCACAAACTTTTGTCCTAATTTAGGAGAAGGAATCTTCAATTTCAAATTCTTAGTGGATAACCACACTCGATCTCCAATCCTAAACGTGGGAGTGGGTCTCCGATACCTGTCGGCCGCTTTTTTATATTTCTCCTGAGCTTCCTTTAGAGTGTCTTTCAGAACATTCAGATTT